>JAUMHP010000074.1:11172872-11196731 GCA_032361065.1 Enteromius trimaculatus | reverse complement strand
CCCCGCCGTGAATTGGAGGAGAGCGGAATGAGAGACAGAGGAGAGAGAGAAAGAGAGAGAGAGAGAGTTAGAGTAAGGGAGAGGTAGAAGTGGGTCATAAGATCCACAGAGACACTCCAGTGACACTCTGCAGAAACACAGCTGTCATTACACACACACACAGTAGCTCTGTTCCAAAACCTAGTCAGCTGCCTCAGTGACTACATAGTCAGCATCCTAACTGGAACTCATAAGTCCGGGGTTTACTAACTTTTAGTGCCACAAACCCCAAAAAATGGTTCATATATTTCATATCTTTTTCTAGCATTTGAGCAGAACAATAATAATATTATAAGAGAAAGAAGATAAAGTAGGTGTGAATGACAGACATAAAGTGTATGTAAAATGATTGTATCTTAACTTAATGCAAACTTTGCCTAAAATTTCAATTTTGCAATCTCTCTGTCTTTCTTTAATTTTATAATTTAAGAGCCCATGTCAGAAGTAATTGATTTAGAAAGCCCAACTAGGCAGGAACTTGATGTGTCATAAATAGTGTTCTGCATAATATGTGCATAAAAGCAACTCTCAGTTCAACTCAATAAAAGTGCATTAAAAAAATAACCCTTAAATATATTCTACTCATACATATGGCATTTAAAAGTTTGTAAGATATTTTACTGTTACCTCTTACGCTTGCCAAGGCTGCATTAATTTAAGTAAATAAAAAGTGAAGTTATATTGAGAAATATTTATACAAATTCAAATAACTTATTTTGTTTTAATATATCTGAGACTGTAATGTATTCCTGTGATGGCATCGCTGAATTTTCAACATCATTACTCTAGTATTCGGTGTCCCATGATCATTTAGAAACCATTCCAATATGCTGATTTTGGTGCTTAAGAAATATTTATTTCTGTTATCAATGTTTTTTTGTAGGACACCATAACAGGATTTGTTTGATGAATAGAAAGTTTAAAAGCAGCCTTTATTTAAAACAGAAATCATTTGCAGTACTACGAAAGTCCTTACAGTCACTTTTAATCAGTTTAATGCATCTTTGCTAAATAGAAGTATTAATTTATTTAGAAAATGAACTTTACGTAGATTTTTTGACTTTATTTTTCACAGAACTCATCACAGTGCATTTGGGATTTTCTTCTACACATATGGGGATATGTGTGATGCTGCCTTAAAATTCGGCTGAACAGAGGTATAACAGGAGGAGCATAATTAAGTTGTGTGCATGCCTTAAAATGCTTCCTACAGGCAGCACACTGTCTGTCTTCTGGTTTCCCTCATTTGCTTTCAATGCCTCCATCATTCCTCTACTCTCTCCTTCTTCCTTCTCATCTGCATTCTTAATATCTCCCGCATCTCTTCATCTTCCCTCTCTGTAACCCCTCAATCCCTCCTCCCCTCCCCTCTCTACCTTTCTCACTCGCTCCCTCTTTCTCTTTCACTTTCTATTACTCGAATGCTCTCTCTTGTCCCCAGCTGCAGGAAATTCCTTATAATCTTCATCACCAGAGACTGCATTCAGCACTCAGCCCAGCCAAACACATTCACACACACACACGCACACATATCTTAATCTACTCATTGTCTTTTCCTTGTTACTTTTTGCTTTCTTGTGCTTGTCTACTAGGTTATTTTAAGAGAAGCAGAAACTACGCTGTCTTGACCTCCCGCCCCTCTGCTTGGTCATATGACCACAGCACCATCTGGGAACAGCCATCCAACAGCAGCTATAAGTGAGAGGCAGAAGGAATGAGTGAGACAGAGCGTTTGGTAAACATCCTAGAGATGTGCACTGTGGTCACTTAGTCTAGTTGAGTACTAAACAGCTAAATCAGGTACCAGAAATTATATAAGGGCATTTCTGTTATATGTACAGCATGCACAGATGAAACTGCCTGTGGCTTGCTTTAATTTTAACACTAGTCACTCACACATCACGTCTGAATGAAACGCTGAAGAAAACAGAAATGGAAAGAAAGGGACCGTGCTTACAATGCTTTTCAGAAAGAACTGGGCAGTAGTAAAACGTCTAATGTTAACTAATCAAATATTAGTGATTTAAATATTGTTTGACAAAATGTACATGGCTAGTTCTGTATGGCAGCCAATAGAGAAAACAGCTTTTATAACCAGATGGTGCAGTTACAACATCTACCAGCAGGGGCTAAGCATCAACACCTTGACCTCTTCTCATCCCAGATACCTGTGTCTCCGTCCACTCACTCCATCCGAACCTCTCTCTCTCATAATCCAACTCATATTTATGTGCCTCTCACATTGTGTTTATCCATGCCCTAATCTCCCCTTTCCGCCTGATATTCAGTAAACAGCTCATCAACCAATCAGCTCGTCATTTCAGCTGGTGTGTGTCTCTTTGCACACGAACCTGGCCGCTTTGGCGTACCTCTCTAACCCACCTCCTCCTATCCCTCTCTGGATTGTGTCTAATGCACAGCCGCTCTCTCGCCTGCCGGCTCTTACCGACACACACACACCCTACACATACAGACATATGGGCACACGGCGCACACACTCACACATATTGAGTTAGACCTTGCAGCCAGTGTTTTGTAGAGGGGCCTCTCCACTGCGGCCCTGACTTCCTGACTCCCCCCCCCCCCAGCACCCCTGTTCCACTGTTGCCGTGGGAGACGCTGCTGCAGAGCCCGTTGCCAAGGAGAAGGGCTGCTGGCTGGCTGTTTAAACAACAATGGCCGCCTTGTGCACATTCCAACTCTAGACACTGACAGCATGTTAAGACCTGCTTCAAAAATACACATGCGCGCTCTCTCACACACTAGCACGCACATATGCAGATATTCCCTTGACTTTTTCATGTGTTCTCTCACTCGCAGTCTCTCTCTCACAGGGGCTTTATTCAAAAGCATCTGTTTCTTTTTAGCCTGCACAGCTCATTCTCTCGCTCGCTCGCTATCCCTGTTTCCATGGTCTAAATCTCTCCTTCACATTCAGGATGGGAGTGTGTAGTGCACTCATCCATCTTTCTGCTGTACACTCCCTCTATCATCATATCCAGAAAATTCCACTCCCTCCTACTCTCTCTCTCTTTCTCTCTCTCCTCCCTTATCGGCCTTCAGTACCTCTGCTCTTCCCCCACTCTCTCACTTTCTTCTGTTTCTTTATCTCTTTCTCCCTCTCTCTTGCTCGCTCTTTCTCCTTCCTCCCTTATCTCCCCATAGTACCCCTCCTCTTCCCCACCATCTCTCACTTTCTGCTATGTCTCTCTCTCGCTCACTCACTCTCTCTGCACTGTGTAATCTCACTCACTCTCTCCTCTGTCTCTAGCAGAGGAAGTGTGTGTTCCCCAGGGGGAGCTGGGCTCATTAACTTCCAGCAGACAGAGAGAGAGAGAGAGAGAGAGAGAGCGAGAGAGATAGAACAGGAAAAGGAGAAACGGGGAGGGTGAGAGAGTCTGCAACAGAGTCTGAAGGTGAGGAAAAGACAGGAGATGGAGAGATAGGAAAAAGAAAGAAAGAGACAGGATGGATAGAGAGATAGGCATCTGATCAATCACCTGGGACTGCATTCATATCCTGTTTTAATGATTTTTAAATCACACAATTTCACACATTGTATTAATATTAATACTTCTTTTGTAAATTAGTTCATTTAGCCATCCATCCATCCATCTATCTATCTATCTATCTATCTATCTATCTATCTATCTATCTATCTATCTATCTATCTATCTATCTATATATCTATCTATCTATTATTTATTTTCTGTATGCATAATTCAATTAGGGTCAGCAAATTGAGTCTCTAGCATTACAAGAGTATCCTGGGGGGCTAACAGGTGTTCGAAAGCTTGCTGTTTGACACAACAACACCCACAGTCGTGTGTGGGAAAGCTGAGGTCACTGATGTAAATTTAGCACTAGGACGATTTTAATTATGATTTCATTAAAAGAGCACCATGCCTTAAAATCTCGAGAATGATACAGTGCTGCAGAGTACTGTAAATGAGGGACTGAGTAGATGTAATTGATGATCTGTGGACCCCTGAGCAGGTGGAGAACAGTTTTATGCATGATATTGAAGCCTGAACAGATTAATTTGATTCTCAAGAATATCCTCTTCAAGACTTAGCCTACTGTACATTTATACCTTTGTGGCTGTTTTTCTTTGTACCATTATTTTTTTATAATAATTACTATTCTATAATAAACTATTGGTACAAATATGACACCTGCAACATTTTTTAGAACTATAAAACAATGAAGATACATTTTAACGCATTAGTGAATTTGTCATGTTAACAAGAAAGTTCTCAATCTGTGGGTTGGGTGAGGGTATGTATGTGATATTTTTGTATTATTCTTATTTTATTATTTATTTATTTTTTATCAATTTTTTTTTCCCTTTTGTGTGTTTTTAGCTGCTTTGAAAAGTAAATAAATCAAAAAACAAGCAAGTTTATATCAAACTTGATGATATTAGGAAATACTTTAAAATATTAAAAATATATAATTTTTGTTTATTTGAGGTTTCATTTAAAAACACAGCAACCAAAAATTTTAAACTCACAAAAACTTTATCCAAACTACACTAAAAAACACTAATTCAAATACAAACTTCAAACATACAAACTCAAAATACTATTTTAATATAAAACAGACTCTGTTTATGTCCTATGTTGGGTGTAAGTGGGTAAGCTTCATGAATAATCATTTTAAATCATTAAAAAAAACACACAAAAAAACATATTTTATACTGCAATTGAAACTCTGTTCTCCTAAAATCGTAGTTTGAATGACAACTGAAAGATTTTGCTTCTGTGACGCAAGACTTATCACCATATTTCAGATAGCACTGAAGTAACGGATAATGTAAAAAATAAGCCTTTTTCCGCTTTCATCGTTATTATACTTTGTTGAAAATATATACAGTTTCACTAAAATGTTGCTGAATTAGAGCAAAACTACTGTAAAAAATAAAATGCGATCAGCAAAATTATAAGTGAAGTATATTCTGTCTTAAAATCGTGCACACAAAGGATAAAAAGACTAAGTTTGATAGAAAAAAAGCATGATTGGCTCAGCTCTTAAACATTCCTCATTCACTTTTCTTAATGAAAGCGCACGGACATATACAAAAAGCCATGTTAAATCAGAGCCTTCATTCAGGTAGTGCTTTAGCTGCATAATTGAAAACAATGAGCATATTTGAACAGGCTGTCCTATGTGACTTAAATGATGTATGGAATGAAAACCCACACTTACCTTAGACATTGATTCTCTCAATCATTTCTCATCTCACTCTCAAACTGCATGTTTCCATGGCAATCTTTAGCCAGGCAGTTTGTTACCTGAACGAGAGAAAGGAAGATCGAGAGAGAGAGAGAGAGAGAAGGGGGGAGAATAGAGAAAGCCAGAGAGAGAACGACATATGTCAGGAAAGAATGCATACAAATGCATATACTCAGTGTGCAACGTACAGTATCAGTCTATGGCAACAATATCATGAATGTAAAAATGCACGAGTTGCTATATTTTTCTCACAATTACGATTCAGTAAGTGATATAGCAATCATTCAAAGACGTGGGCTTCCGTGAAAGCACCTAATGGATGAGTTTTAAAACTGGAAAACGTAAAGATGTGTCCTTTATGAGTTGTCCATGCAATGTGCTATCTGTGTATCTCACTGCATGCACAGGCTGTTGTTTATGTGATATATATGTGTTTCTCAGTCTACCGCTGCTTCTCTTCTCTCCCTTGTTTTTTCTCCCCTCCCTTTCTTTCTCACTCTTTAATAATTGAGCCGGTTCTGTCTCTTGTTAGACTTGGCTCGTTACTGAGAGACACAGAACTCAGCCAGGTATACAGAACCCCTAGATACTCACTCTCACCTTCCCTCGCACCAACTCCACCATCAACCTCGCTCACAAGTTCTCCGTGTCTTTTTGTCTCTCTCACACACACACACACTGATGCGGATAAACTTAGCAGCCTGCAACCGAATGCCTCCCCCTTCCTCCCTAGACTGAGGAACCGAGGTCAGAGGTGAAAATCTCTCCAAAAAAACAGCTTCAGCCAGTCAGCCGGGAATGAAAAAGTAGATGGAAGAGAGTAAAGCTGTGTTTTTGTGTTAAGTATGTGCAGTGTGCGATATACTAGCTGTGGCCAAGGTCAGCTTGAGCCAATGCTATGTCTCTCAGCTCTGCCAATCAGAGGTTTCCAGCTGTTGTGGGAAACCAAGCTTCCTTTACAGAATAAAGGTTGCCATGGAGACCAGAGCTATAAGACTAGCCAACACTCTCTGACAGGTGGACACAGTAACACATGCACAGACAGCCCCCCACTCCCTATTCAACCTAGTGTTTCCCTTTAGACACAATATTAACATATTGCTAACTAACACAGCCTATACAAATACACACTTTAAATTTCAATGAGAACTTCGCGTCCTCACGCGCGAGTTCAACTCGTTACCTGTCAGTCTCCACCACGACGCAGCATATAAGCTCAGGAAACTATAGTCATGCATTCCCTTGTCTTTAGGAACGTCCGCGTTTCCGTAATGTCGCCATGTGCGTGTTTGGGACAGAGCAACGCGCGTGTTTTGTTACGTTCCGAGCGTGTGGCGTGAATAATCGCGCCTGTCACAACATAAACATCTTCGCGCCACCGTCGCGCTCACAGCGAGAGCCGAAAGACTTGCGCCAACGCGCCACTGCATTGCTCATCATTGCCCACTATCAAACAGCAGAGGACATTAGTTTAAAAAAAGACTTAATTGACATGTCATGTTGCGTAATTTTTTTATTTTTATTTTATTTAATATTTAATTTTAAAATCAAGACTTCATTAACACGACTGGCATTTCAGACAATTAATTGACATATTCTGGCAATTTTTTTTTTGTTTTGTGCATTGATGCTTTGGCATTGTATGCTAAACAACCATGCCAATAAAGTACTTTGAAATGTAAAAAAAAATTGACAGACAGAGACTGAATAATTAGCCAGACTAATCAAAAGTGCAGTCACTGGCGAGCGCGAGGCTGCTGTCGTCTCCCCATAATAATCACCCAGCGCATCAGACGCTCATACATGCCGTCAGTCAACAGCCACTTATGATCACTCATCAGTATTCTATAGTCAATGGGCACTACATTTAGGTTCGTCTTGTGTTACAGCGACACATTCACGTTTCACAATATATGCATGTTAAACGGGCAAATGTTCTTTCATATGTATATATATATACTATATGTATACACGAGCGAAAATGCTTGTGTAGCTTATTTATAAAATATTATATTAAAAAGTCTATCGTTTTTATTAAACAAAACAATGCTCGTGCCTGTGATCTTTAATAATAACAATCTACAGCTAGTAATATATGTCGGAATATAGGTGAGCGTAATCTATGTATTTATGTGTGTGTGTGTGCGCGCGCGCTTGTGTGTGTGAATGCGAGTGACCTATCGCGAGCTCAATGAATGGCAGCGATGAGGTTAATAAAAATTCCTTCAATAGAAAACACAAACCCTCGTGAAATGCGGCGCAGGGGAAGACTATGCAAATTTTGGCTGTGAAGCCAGACGCGCGCACTCACCGGGAGGCGCCGAGCTCCGCTGCTGCAGCTGTTGGTGCTGCGCTCCTCACGCGCTCATCGGGCTTCTCGCGACTGGATCACAGAACGGTCGGTGACATGCAACATCCTAAAAGCAAAGGTGTCTGTGTGAAGAAAGAAAAAAAAAAAAAAACAAGAACTAGGTATGAATGTCGGAGGTTTTGGTCATCTCGGTCCTCCTCTGTCTTGCGACGCCAAACAGGCTGTTCGGCATCTGTTTAAAAAAAAGAAAAAGAAAAAACGCACAAAAAATATTTGCAGGGAGAACAAGGGAAAACTCGCGTGTTGTTGTCACCACGTCGGATAAAAAACTGAAATTGTAGTAACAGAGTACCGCAGTTTGTCACAGGAGCGCCCCGGGAGTGCAGCGAGCGCGAGAAATTGGAATGAGCGCCGTTCTGCGCCGTTTCTCGCCCTCTGCAAACCAACTCGGAGGAATCTAGTCAGAGAGGGCTGTAGACGTGCCTTGTCGACGGGGGCATCCGGGCCTCCGTAGATTCTTGTGTCTAGATTTTTTTCCTCCTCTGGAGGACTCTGGGTACTGAAGTTCTGCTCATCGTGACTTCATTCATTTCCTCGTCTGACGCTCTCTCACGGTGTGCGTATGGGTTGCATCAAATATATAACAACCAGACAGTGCGACGGGGCTCTGAAGAAATGCAATTAGATGCATCTGTGTGCGTGACACAAATGGTTTTCTGATTTTTTCATTGCACATTACATTAAGGGTAGGCTGTGCATAAGTGATCTTTTTCAGATCAGTGGGGAACATTTAAGAGATGTTTCCTCAAAATGAGAGATGGCATTAGAGTAGCACTCACCTCATTCACTCAAAAATTACAATTCTATCAAGATTTACTCACCTTCACATTGAGCCAAAAACCTGAATGACTACACAAAACAAATATTTAGAAAAATGTTTGTTACAGTTTTAAAAATTGTATGACCAAATTTCGAAATGAGAAAAAAAAAAAACTCATTCATTTAGAAAATCTAAATCTGCAACATGCTCTCTGATGACTTCGAACATGTAGTTATAGAGCCTTGAAAACCGAAAAAAGCAATAAAGTACCCAAAAATGTAATGGTAGGTCATCCTTATTTTGTTTCAAACCTGTATGACTTTCCTTCTTCCATGGATCTCAAAAGAAGGCAAAATGACAGACTCAGTCATTCATTCACCTTTATTGTAAAGGTACAATGAAACTGAGCAGTGACTGAGGCTGTCAGTCACTAACATTATGCCCAGTATATTCTATTGTGTCACATGGAATAAAGAAAGCCATACAGGTTTGGAACAACATGAGGTGATTCATTTCTGGGTGGACTATCTCCTTAAAACCTGAATGATGTCCTATAATGATGGAACACAATATATAACGTCCTTGATATGAACTGTGGGCCGCGAATAACATAATAGCTGAATCTATTAGAGATCTAGACATTGTCAAAGATCACAATCCAACAGCGTTTCTCCTCTGCTTTCCAATAATCACATTTTCTCTCTTTCAACATTCCCTTTACCATTTAAACAATTAGACTCAGAGGAATGTATATCTATATTCTTAGACTGTCCTAATAAAACTGCACTGTGATAATTGCACAATTGTTTTATTTGATTGCACTGATGTATGCAATTGTGCTGTGCCCGTAGCACCCGGTGAGCCCTCAGAGAACCCCTTTGTTGTTTTGATTATAGTATAGGCACATACACAATACTAGAAGCATTTTCATACACAGGTTTGTGATATTGAGCTTCATTTTATGTTGGAAAAATACAAAATCTTGCACCTTCCTAAAAAACGGCTAGATGTTTAAAAAGTGCTCAAATAATAAAAGAAGTTGAAGTGTTTACTTAATAGATATAAACAGCCTGAAATCGAAAGAACACAGACTGTAAGAATAAATTCAGCTCAAAACAAAGTCAAGCTATAATCATTTGCATATTTGAAGCTACACAGTACCTTCTCCACTACCTATATTCCTTTTTTAAACATCTGATTTTTATAAACAGGGACAAACGCTGAAATGTGCTAGAAATTAATCATCAACACGCATCCCCAGAGCTGCAGAGGAACACGCTACCCTGCTGCAGCAAAATGTGGATGCAACAAGCTGTTTAATTTATAAACGTAAAACTCAAATCTGCAGCAAGAACAAAGTGCCAGCTCAGTGCAGGTACGGAATGTACCATCATGACTACAAACCCCAGCAGGATAATTAATAAACCAATACAGCATACTAAAAACCCTGCACAGTCTCCACATCACGGTTCTTCTGCCATCTTGTGGACGGTAAAGTGGAAAGCAGAAGAATGCAGCCATAAGCAATTGAGAGTTTTTCTCTGTCTTTAAGATTCTTTACGGAACTATTTGGATTTGCCTGTTGAATTAATGATTCTGTTATTTTTCTGTTCATTACTGAAGCAGCTTTATTGTATAAAATGCTATATGAGTTTCCTGCAAAAGTAAATGATGTGCATGCAGAATAAAAAACATGTTAGACGCATGGGCTCAGTAAGCTCAGTATAATAAAATGGCACAAACATTACATAACTGTAATACACATTCTTCAGTTCAGAGTTACATCCGATCCCTGTAGAATATCACTGACCCTGAATAAGGGCACAGATTTGATTTCCACTTAAATTATAAACCAAGTCATTGAGATATGATGTAAAAAGTCAAATACAGTGTAAAATGCAGGAAACAACACAAACAAGTAGTTTTGCTTCTCAATTTCAAAGACAGCTATGAAAGAAGTCTTCTGAATGTCAATACTGTGCTCCTTAAAGACACAATAAAGCCCACTATTATACAACAGAACAGCTCTCTAATAAGATAATACAGGATTGTTAGATTCAAAGTTAAACAAAAAGGATTATTAAAAAGCAATAACATGACTAGCTAAAGGAACACGGTCCAGAGAAACAAATGCAATAAAGGCATTTCAAGGCAAATCCTGATTAGACGTATACATTAATATTTAAAGTTGTCATTTTTTGGCTTCTTTGCATTCAATTTACTCTTTGCCAGACAAAAAAAAAATAAAGACTGAATTGTTACATTCAAAACTGCACATTCAGAAGCTCATATATAAAAAGCAAGTTCATGTGGCCTTGCTCTTGAGCTGCAAGAGCTGTCTCTGTTGTTGGAGTTTAGACCTGTATATCACATTAATCACAAAACACACCACTGATAAGATAAGTCTGTAAAAATAAAAATCTCAGGTATCCAGGTCGGTGTTGAATGCCTGGTAGAGATTCTTTTTTCGTTCCACCTGTATATCAGAGCGAAAATTCAGCCACCCGGTAGAAGTGACTTAAATAGGCTACAAATACAGTTGTGGATATAATATGATTGCATAGGTAAGTATTTGCTATTTATTTTAATAAAGAGATGAAGCATTAATGATATGTGCTGTTTTAAGTTAAAGAACCATTGATCCCACTGTATTACTTCAGACTTATAAAGTGACCCAATCTCAGTTTGAGAGCAGTGTCTTGGAAAGCTTTTTTTCAGTTTGAAGCACAGAATGAGGAATTGCACTAAAGCATGTTCATTTGGAGCTTGTGATTGGAGGGTCATGGGTCAAAATCAGTTTCTGGAGGTATTGTGATAAAAAAGTAAAGGCAATTGCATCTTTCCTGAAGGTTATATTGAACTAATGCACTTAAGTGTATATGCGTCTATCACAGGTTTTCTCCAGGCTGGTACTGGGGTTCAGTAGCAGTAAAGTAGTCCTCCAGGAAGCTCTGCAGGTACTCAAAGGTGTGCCTCTCGTCAGGATCCTTCCGCCAGCACTGCACCATCAACTCATGCAGAGACGCCGGGCAGCCCTGCGGAGACGGCATTCGATATCCCCGCTCCACCTGCTCCAGAACCTCTCTGTTGTTCATCCCTACACAAATTCAAAAAATAAACGTGTTTGTGCAGCAACAGGTGAAAAAAAAAAACATAAAATAAAATAAACCATTTTTCTATAAAAAACTGAAAGTGCTTTCAAACAAACATTGTGCTTAAACTTCAGAAAATGTTTACTGTCAATCTCTAATGGTCGAACTAAATATTAATATTTTATTTGTATTGATTTTTATGTTTTTTTTTGGAGTTTTTTTTTTTTTATATCTGTATACAAGAGAAAGAAGCAAACAGTGTGTATGAAAGTGTAGTCATAGGGGTTCAGTGAAGACACACCTGGGTAAGGCACTCTGCCCTTGGTGATGAGCTCAGTCAATAGGATACCAAAAGACCACACATCTGATTTGATGGTAAATTTACCATAAAGAGCAGCCTCTGGGGCAGTCCAC
Organism: Enteromius trimaculatus; assembly: GCA_032361065.1. Taxonomy (NCBI): domain Eukaryota; kingdom Metazoa; phylum Chordata; class Actinopteri; order Cypriniformes; family Cyprinidae; genus Enteromius; species Enteromius trimaculatus. The sequence continues at coordinate 11,184,820 of JAUMHP010000074.1, read as the reverse complement.
TTTATCGGAAACTTTGCTCCTATAATATGAGAATCAAGACAATCGCTTCAGCACATCTAATCATGATTTATAAAAATTACAGATCAAACAGAAAGTGCTGAGATATAGCAACCCATAATGGAGTAATGAGAGATTGCAGTAAAATGAATATTAGAACACAATGAGCTGGAATGAAATCGTGTGGAGGCCAAGGAAGACATAAATAACATTTGATAGTATCAAATCAAGGAGGAAACTGGCAGATTGTAGAAATATGAGTAGATTAAGATCAAGTTTGGGTTATAGTTTGTGAATGACCTTGTCTAGCTGTGTACTCATTGTCCTCGATGAGTCTCGCCAGCCCAAAGTCTGCAATCTTACAGACCAGACCGTCTCCAACCAGGATATTGGCAGCTCGCAGGTCTCTGTGGATGTAGTTCATCCGCTCAATATAGGCCATGCCTGAAGCAATCTAGAAGAAATAAAAGCACTTTCATCACCATACTTATGCAATGAGATTCATAGTAGTTTTAATAAAGACATGAACTTGAGATGCTTCTTAGAGCTTTTCTTTTAGAGTCGTTTTATTTCTTCTATGGTTTGAAGGTTTTAGGGTGTGAATGGCTATGGTCTATGGTTGTTTAGATTTCATGCTAATATAAATACTGCAAGCTGAATTCTTAATTTATCCCGGATCTGAATAACTACTGTGGCCTTGATTATGATATATTACAAGATTTTTCTGTTTAGGATTTGTTCTAAATAAGAAACAGTTCTTGGTTTCAACCTTAACTACTTGACAGCACTTATGAACGATTGTCCCAGTAATGGATAATAAATGTTTGCTAGATATTTGTTGACCAAGGAGCCTTACCTGGGCTGCCATATCCACAAGTTGAGGCAATTTTAGATTTCTGCCATCTCCATCTTTCAAAAAGTCCAACAAGCTTCCTAAACCACGAAAGTATCAAGGAAAAAATGCATATGTACCTTTAAAGTAATTTGTGTATTAAATATTTTTTTAGTAACATTTATATTACACAGAAACACAACATCATTCAAGAAAATTACATTTAAATAATACTTTCCATTTTTCCATTAATCAAAGAACCCAGAAAAAATACCAGTTTTAAAAAAAAATTAAAGTATCCAAAACATGGATAACGATAAGAAACGTGAGTTCATCAGCAGTAAATGCAGCCTTGATGAGCTCTTCCTTCAAAAACATTAAAACATTTTACCAACCACAAAACTTTGCATATGCTAATGCATATACACATTTTGGCTTTGCATTCACTCAGATGACGTTTATATAATTGCCCACACCTTGACTCATGAACTCAGTAATGATGTAGATGGGCTCCTCAGACACCACAGCATACAGCTGTACCAGTTTATCATGACGGAGCCTCTTCATGATCTGGGCCTCATCCAGAAAGGCCTCAGGAGACATGGTGCCTGGCTTCAGGGTCTTCACCGCAACTTTAGTTGTGCCATTCCACATGCCTACACATTGACACGGTGTCAGACACAGTTGGGAGAGACTATTTGAAAATAGCAAAGTTTAAGGAACGAAAGACGGGGATATAGAGAAACAGATGGAATATGGCCACACACCAAAGCAACAGGAAGCCTGGATTGCTGCAGACAACACTCAGCTCCTGGGAAAGAGCTGAACTTTTTTTTTTTTTTTTAATTTATGTGAATGTACTGTTGCATTTTTAATGTCACAATGAACATCGACACAGTGCTAAAATGCTATTGAGGTTTAGCTGACGTAGCGCTATACTGGGGATTAGCTGACAGCTCAGAACCATAGACTGATGCTTGGCAAAGCAGGGTCAATCACAGCATTTTGAGTGTTCAGCATTGTAAACGGTCCACAAACTATTTCATATTCTCCTGTCATTATCGCTGCATTCACCAAATTTTGGAAAACATATTGATTGACACAGACAAAGGAAAACACGCTAAAGTAGCGAAGGAAGCGGTTGCGTCCTTTGGAGACACTGGCTGTAGCATTAGCAAATGCTGACATGGACATCGGGTTTCGTCGTATCCCTCTCACCCATCCAGACGTCGCCAAAACAACCCTGACCCAACTTCCTGTTGAGCTGCAATGTTTCCCGGGCGATCTCCCAGGCATCCCGCCCTAAACCCATCGTTTGGGGCGTGGCATTTGGACAGGCTTTAGTCAGGTAGCAACATAAACCATCATTACTTCCTGTTGAGGGTGTTGAAAGAAAGAAAAAGGGAGGGGGAAGGGAAAAGGAGGGAAACAGGGTGGCATGCAATGTTAGAAGGACCAGAGGGAGAGAACAAAAACAGCACATCCTTCACGTTATATCCCTGACCTCCATTCTTTCATCGTCGGTGCCTTGCAAAATAGTTTGGAACTCTTTTTGCAGTTTACTCTGATGAAAGTCTTCCAAAACTCTTTATTGTAAAATTTTTAAGATTGAAAAAAATAAATAAATAAATGGCAGAAATAAACATTGCAAGGATAATTGCAAGGCGTGCGAGTTTTGTTCCCTCCTTCCTGCAACATGTTCCCATGCTATTAGTGGTTCCTACCCATCCACACTTCACCAAACTGGCCATTGCCCAGTTTTTTAATGAGCTGAAGTGACTCCCTAGGAATCTCCCAAACATCCTTAGTCTTCACTGACAGGTCAGCCAGCTTTGGCATGCCCCGCCTACAGCTGCCAATCAAACGGCAGCACAGCCCTGCTGCACGCTCTACAGAACAGAGTACGGAGAAAAGACAGACACACATAGATACGAGAGCAAAGAAGACACAAACAGCAGGCTAAATAAAACAAACATTTACAAATACACTAAATGCTGTCCAAATCAGATTAAAGAAGCACTCACAAGCACACATATGCATGAAAAACCTGAATGATTCACGTTCACTCAGCAGAGGGCGACAGATTTCACAAAGACAGTCAGTGGCTTGCAGTACTGTATGTCAGACTGTGGCTGGATTGAGTTAGGCTAAAGAATGTGTTTCATCATGTGAAGTATTTGCTTTTTTTAATTTATTTATTTAACCAGGAAGTTAATTAAGAACAAGTTCTTAGTAATTACCATCATAGTATAAAGACCACATGGACTAATCAGCTATATGCTCTCATTGTTTTAACATCAATTTGGGATAGATAACAAATACAGTAAAATTGTGAAATATTATTATAATTTATTATATGCGTTTTTTATTTGAATATATCTTAAAATTAAATTCATTCTTTTGATGGCAAAGCTGAAATTTCTGAATCATCACCCCAGTCTTCAGTGCCACATGATCCTTCGGAAATTGTAATATAATGATTTGGTGCCTAAGCAACATCATAAATGTCTTTATTGTCACTTTTTTTATTTCAGTGATGTACTGATCACAAACGATAGTGTACATCAGTGTATGCTACTGTTGGGTCTAAATAATTAGTTATGGATCAGCACTACTCCAGTTCATTTCAATTAAAGCAGCAGACTGGTAAAAATTTAGATAAGTAATTTTCAATATGTAGTGAAGAAACTAAGGGTTAAAATTGTTTAGCATTTAAAACTGAAAGCAACTCTTCTGTGGTAATGGTTTGCCCCATATTTGGGGTGTTAGGCAGCCCAATTTTAGTTTTACTATTAAAGTGGTCTATCTGAGAAGCAGCTCTGTATACTTATGAGAATGTATGTGCATGTGGGTGTGCATGAGTGACTAGATACAACAACAGTGAAACAGGAAGGCTGAAAGCACCAGACTCACAGGTTGAGTAGGACGATCACTAACAGAACTGATACAAATTATGCAGATGAAGTCATTTGGGTATCAAAAGAGGAAACGAAGATGGGCAAAGACAAACTGACCTGCTGATAAACTTATTTGCAGTAAATATCACTAAACAACACTCCCTTCTGAGGAAATTCTTTAGTAAAGATAAATTCCATACATACAAAACAACTTTGAAATGTACTGTCAGTACCACAGTATGCTAAGGGTGAGGTGTACATGTATTGCACTGACCTGTATAATGCTCCACCAGCTCCTGGACGGTATCAAACTGTGTCCTTGTCGTGATGTAATAACCGCCATTGTCCAGCTTCCTAATTTTATAGTGCTTGACATGATCGCCCTTTGCATCATCCCAGTCTCTGATTGACAAAGAGTATGCTCCTAACGAGAGTGTGAAAAGAATTTTGTGGTCAACCAACATATCGGCCAATTTTCAGATATCGGCTGATACATTTGTCTATATTTTCGAGGTGGGAACTTTATTTATAATTGCCCATTCTGCTTGTGGGAAATTTTATTGGCAGTTGACAAAAAGCAAAATGGTTTATTTCTGCCACCAACTGGTATGGGATGTGTATCAGAATGACTTCCTTTTTTTTACCCTCCCACAAATTTGTTATTTTAAGGGACTGAAAAATAAAACTATAACATTCAATTCGAGTTATTTTGTAAAATATATTTTGGTATAAACTGCATTTTTATTTTTAATTAAAATTAAAATCCTTCTTTCAGTCTCATAAGGTCTGACAGTTCATTATAAAATGTTACACATGTTTCTTCTTGCCCACAGAATTCACACCTCTCAGTATCATATTCACCCATTTTATAAATTGTACTATTCCATCTTGTGTGTCCAAATCTCATCCTTGAAATTAAAAATTTTAACCTTTATTTTGACTTTATTTTTACTGTGTGGTGAAAGGAAGTGCCTCATATTCTCTCTATTGTTCACTGTCGTCACTCAGTTCTGTCTAATATAGATAGGAGTCTATCTAATAATCAGAGAGAACTGTGAAAACAAAGCTCGCAGATTTCAATCGATTCTTCAGTCGAAGTGTGCAGCTGTTTTGCTACTCTTTATGCATTGAGCCACGGTCATATTCATGTCATTTTCACAGTGTAATATAAAACTATCATTCCCAAAGCACACAAACTACCCAGAGTACTGCGTGTCCTGTTGGTGTATTAACTTGTTTTTTTTTTTATTATAATTTTATTCAATATTAAATATTTCTTTGTAAAACAAAATTGTCTTAAAGTACAAGGATGTTTATTTTACAAATGTATATTTTAATCCATGTTTAAATGATTTCTTAAATATTAATTAAAATGAATTAAATATTAAATTATATCGGCCATCAGCTGTCATGCCTTTTTTAAAATATCAGCATCGGCGTTCAAAAATACAATGGATTTAAAACTCTTTTTAATCATTAAAAATATTGGAAATAATTAACTAACTTCTTTTCAGTTAGCACTAAACAATCGCGCTGGCATTTAGGTATTGTTGTGTCATCTTGTTTCAACTTCTCGTTCTTGGCTTCTATGGAAATAAACTGCATCACAGAACCTCCATTATTCTACAGTATCAAGCATCATTGTTGTACAGGATCTCATCTGATCTCATTCAGCTTTCTTTGCACGTTACCTTTTGTTGTACTTTCAGAATGGCACAGTAAGAGAAATTATGGAAACTACTTTTTTATTTTTTCACATGTTGGGGTCAGCATGTGCCCTTAAAGACTTATTTTGAAATAATTATCTTATGCTCATCAAGTCTGCGTTTGCCTGATCAAAAAAAACTATTATCTAAATGTATTATTCTTTGAATATAAAGAATAGGATTTATTTGAAACCATTTATTTAGTAAAAAAGTTTCTTTTGATCAATTTAATTCTTACTGATTAAAAGGATTTAAAGCATTTATGCACATATATTCCCCATTTACATAAACTGCTGAAACCAATGACTGCACAAATATTTTTGTCTTTCCTTAAAATAATGAATGTGTTAACATGTCTGAAAAATACATACACACCTATACACACTGACAAACTAAAATCGTTTACCTTTTGTTGTCTCACTCTCTCGTATTAAGAATGTCCCTCTAGGATTGGTCTGCGCTAACAACTGTCGTTCTGCATCCTTCCGGCCCATCTTCCCAAAATACCACCTGCATAGACAAACACAAATAATGTACTTTAAAGCTTGCATATAATGCCATTATACATTCCTGAAATAGCATGTTCACATGTAACTCACTCTTCAGCTTGTATGGAGTCCACAGGGGCCACATAATTACTAGGGATGTACCCAGACTTCCCTGTGTCCAGAGAACGAGCTTCCCACCAGTCACCCTCGCTGAGGAGGGACAGAAAAAGAAACACCAAAAAGTGGCACAAACAGATGAGAAGTAATGAGACAAAAAGAGACAACAGAGAGAGAAAAAAGGGAACAACAGAGAGAGAAGCAAGGCAAAAAAGGAAGAAATGGTATTTGTGGTTATAAAAGACTGTGCGAATCTTATTCTAACTGTCCTGCTTTGAACTCACGTATTGTTGATAATATGAAATTTTTCTCCTTTCTGGAAGCTCAGATCATCCTCTGTACGTGCGTCATAGTCATAAAGCGCTATAAAGAGTGTTACGCCACCTCCTGAACAAACACACAAACATAAATGCTTTAAGGGAAGTAACGCTGTTATCTACTCGTGATAAACAACACTGACCATCATACCTCAACACACACTTTTACGTACCTGTGATGGGAGCTGGGCGGAACAAGTTGGATGCAGGAGCAGGTGTGGAAAAATCATTAAAGTTGGGGATCAACCCAGAGTTTAAAGTGGGATCTGCGATGTAACGGGAGGGTTCTGATGCCTGGGTCCCATTGCCTGTGTCACACGAGTTAGGACTCGACACAGATTTACTGGCCTTCCTCTGCTTACAGCAAGCACAGCCCATAATATTAGATTTTTTTAAAGCGCACAACTCATCACCCTGGAAACAGAGCTTCTTCCCATAGAAACAAGATAAAGAGAAATTAATTAGTTACAGAAATATATATATGGAATAAAATTAACTCTGGAGTGACCTAAAAGTTTAGTTCACCCAAAAATGAAAATAAGCCTGTGTTTCAAGGTTTGAAATAAAAAAAAATCATTGCAGTGTTTTTTGTTTTTTTCCCAACGATACACAAGATGCCAAATAAAGAATGTACATCCATAATAAAACATGCCTCAGCAGCAATAAATAAAAGCCATAAATAAAATTCATGCATTTTTGTAAGAAAAATATCCATATTTCAAATGTAATAAACATTTTTCTGTTAATTCAAGTCGTTCTGGTGGACGATGTAGGACGTCAGCATTGCGTGATCATTTATGAATGCAGAGAGAGAACAAAACAAAATACAGTCCATGAATTAGAAGCACAAACTGAGGATTTGTAAAGAAAAATGTCTGAAGATTTCAACAAAAGCCAAAAGGAAACTGGTTTTACTTAAATTAAGGGAACTTCACTTCCTTATTTCCTTTGGTCCTGTAAACAAACTCGTGAGACTAGCATATCTCAGAGGAGCATGCACAAAGTTTATTATGGATGCTAATTATGTTTAATATATATATTTCATACAAAAACACATAGAATCATTACAAGAGGCATTTATAAATGCCCCGAAGCAGCGTGTGGCACGTTTTATTATGGTTGGATGCACTTTAAAAGTGATTTGGGCTGTTGATAAAAACAAAAACACCCACCCACTGCAATATTAATGCTTGGAAGAGCCAGAACAATTTTTAATATAGGTAACTCTGATTGCACCTAGATATACACCTAGGATGCCAGTAAAACAGGCAAAATTAAATTTTTAGGTGAACTAACTCTTTAACTCTTTAAAGACTGCATGAATTTTGGGGGTGTGTGATTAGAAATTACACATTGTTAACATTTATTGCTATTGTAAAGGTGTAATATTTTACTGTAAAATAAAAAAAAACTTTAATTACTTTTAATTATTTTAAAATTTAAATACTGATATTTATTAGCTTTCAAATATTCTTTTTAACCAATCAGGCTTTTATTGCAGTGCAAAACCACAGGGAGGCCTTCTCTTTTGCTGACGATAGCTGGCTTATAAGCACTTCTCACACAAAGATTAGGAAGATGGTTGATGCATATGGTGTTATGCTAAACGCATGCACCTTGGATTTCAATGCGGAAGTAAGCCATTTTCTGTCAATGTGTGAGACTTCCGGGTCATTAGCCACCAACAGGAAGAGAAACAAAGTTTTGCACTATTTGCACTACAAATCAGTGTGTTAACAGTTAAGACATTATATGGATATCGTCATGCACACCAATTTGCAATCTGTACTGCTGAAAATAGCTGGAAGCAGATGACGTGTAAAACACTATGTCATTTCAAAATGTAATTTTTATTTTGAATCGTGAAGCCATTGGTGTTCAAAGTGATTTTGGGGTTTCTGTACAGTGAAACTGCTCTCACCAGATCCACACATCAGCTCTCCATACACACCATCTTCCTGAGCAGAAAGAGAAAGATGGAGAGAGCAAGAAAAACACAAGTAAGTGAGTGAAATAGCTTAATATTTTGTAAATTAGCACTTTTTAGCGTTACTTCCTTTTTCTTTCCTGTTTAGAAGTGCTTGGTTAAAATTTTCCTTGAAAATATACGTGCGCGCAACATTCACTCTTTCACTGTATTTAGCTATGTCCTGTATTTCTATCTGACTGACCATCAGTGGATCAACAGGATGTCAGTTTTGCGAGCGCTTCCTGTCCGGCCCATTAAAGCCTCCCCCTCATTTCCTGCTGAGAGGGGAGAGGGTCCAGCTGCAAAGGGGCAACACATACTGCTCCACCCCTCGGACAATCTGTCCAATCTATGCTTTTCTCTCTGCATCATGAAAATATTCCATACTTTTTCTAAGATACACACAAACATCCCATCAGAAAATATCACAATGCAGACACACACACACTTGCAAACGAGACAAAGATGTCACGCTTACCAAATCAACAATCATCACAAGCTTTTCTTTTCAATAGGTGTGTATCATTTTTGCTGGAGAAAACAATACCGAACACCACCCATGCTTATTTTTATCATGTCTCTTCAAGAATTTCCCATGATTCCACAAGCCTGTTGTCTCATTCATACGTTCGGCCTATCTATAAACAGAATTGCATGGGTTAATTATAAGGCATGATAAAGAACACATGCTCTTATCTTGCTTTCTGTTCAGATAATCATGTGTAATTCAATCTCAACCGATGCAATAGTCCAGAAACAGAAACGGTGAGCACTGGAAAAGCCCTGACCGCTTTTTAAATTCAATGTTTGTTAGAAAGGACTGAACAAATCATGGTTCGATTAAACAGCTGACCACATAACAGAACAGTTGTTGACACAGGTGATTAAAAGCAAATGAGTACATGTGTAAGTACTGAAAAGCAGCTCCTGTTTATAGGGATTTCTTTGGGTTTTGAGAACTGGAAATTCAGGGAGAGCAGGCTAGGGGAGAGAAACGAGAAAAAAAGTTTCAGAGACCGCATCGAGCGCAGAAAAAAAAAATCGTATCATGTTAAACGTGTCAATTTTGCCATCAGGTCAAGCTTAAAAACATTTCTTCATTAGTTTCTATATTTATTGGTCTACGGTCTCTTTAAAATGACAAAAGGAAGTTGACTCTCTTATCTGAGATCAGGAGACTTAAAGATCTAAGTTGTCTTTTACTTAAGTGTCAACATGGTCTCTGCTAAAATGCACAAATAGATAGTCAAGTTGCTGTCTGTTACAAAGGGACAGAGGGATCCACATGCAAACACTTTATTCACAAAGGTGGTCAAACAGACAAACACCAGCAAACAGTTCAATCCAGGCAAAGGCAAAAGAGTAATTGCCATAAACGGGCAAGGGTCAGGGCAGGCAGCAAATAATCAAAAAACTAGACAACAGCCCAAGGTCAAAAACGCAAAGAAACAAGGAATGGTATGGCTTTGCAATAATCAGCATATGAGAGAGGGTGAGGGTTTCTTTTATGCTGGACAGAGGGGAACACAGGACAGAACCAACCAATGAGAACAAGACACATGAAACCAGGGAACCAATGGGGACAGACAAGGGTAGTCCATGGCATAACAGGGTGGAGTGCCCTCTAAAGGAGCTCATGAGCACTCCAGCTGGCGACCGTGACACTGACATTCAGTACAAGTATAGAGCTGTTAAAGGTCATTAAAGAAATGTTTGAATTCATATTAAAAATTTTCGACACTTATATTTGGTACTTCGTACCCGAGTTCATTTACAATCCTCTCGTCGGTCTCTTTCTTTACCTTATGTAACCCTAAGAGGTTCAAAAAGTACTTAAGGGTATATTACTACTCCGGTCAGATGAAGTCCAGAGAACAGACAAGCTGTTGTACCCCTAAATGTACAATTTCCTTAGACTTATTTTTTTTCTGACAGTGTATCACTATGACTAATAGCGGTAACCGTTTAAACACAGTTGCTAGGTAAAGGTTCAAGAGAAGCTATTATTAAAACATTTCTCTGTTGACCACCACGCCACAAACAGAACGGTACTTGAGTTTATTTGCTGCAGGTGCATAACAGCAGATGCGACAAATGCAGTATGCTCTCCAAGGACAAGATAAGCAGCACAGTGAGAAATGCACACCAATAAATTGCAAATGTGTCTTCTTCCGCAAGTCAGATTGATCTCTGACTGCACTATACATCACACAAACCATTTCTAGCTTTGATAAATCACTTTTTTTTAAACTAACTGAACTCTGAAATAAAATAGGCATGGGTCCTCCACACCAAAAGCTCAAGTGTGAAGCTGGTATGTTCTAGGGTTGCAACTAATGATTATTGTAATAACTCATAATAATTTGTCAACTGAATGCTATTAAAACAAGTGCTTAACAATTTATTAGACCACCTGTCATAATACAGAGAAAACAAATACTTTATGAATCTGCCAAAAATTGTTTATTGGGCAAATTAACTATTCACATAATTACAAAAAAATGGCCTCCTATGCCTTTTATAACTTTGTTTAGGACTGCAATTTGGTATCTTAAGAAAATACTACTAAGTGCTTGACTATTTTTGTCCTGCCTTTTTCATAGATAGCAGCAATAATAGACAGCATTAGAAATAACCAACTAAAGAGCTTACGCATGTTGGAGGACTAACCAATACACTAAGGTAAAAAATTATTTTGGTACTCACTAATACTGTTAGTTTTGCCGCAGTGGCAAAAACCTTACATAAATTTGTTTGAATAAATTTGTTACGCACTGTATAGTGAATATAGTTTAAATATCTACATAAATGTAAAATAAGAAAGGTAATAAAACACGAATAACAACAAACTAAGTGTTAACCAATAGTCTTACTGTCATTTCTGTCCCGTTAAAGGCAGTTATGAAGCATCTAATATTTATATATATTTAGAATTACATACTATATCCATTTACAGTTTCTACTTTTATAAATAATGTGCACTCTATTTTGACTTTTACACTTTAAAGGAGCCAATCTTCCACAAACTAATATGATTCTTTAGGGTCTAAATGGAAAGTTTGTAATATAGTTTGTTTTAAAATTTCTCAAAGATGTCAAAAACAGCTCTTTAGAAATCACTCTGTTCTGTGTCCTTCCCCTTTAAATCTTCACGAGCTCCGCTGACCCCGCCCCTCTTTTCAGAGGCGCTCTCGGAGGATCTTTTTTTTTTACCCGCATTCATAATGAAACTTGCTAATTATCACATTATTAGGAAAGACGATTTACAAAGATTCATTAAAAGACATTATACTCACTGCTTCTGTAGGTGAGGCTGGACCGCGAATGATTTACGCGACCATAAACGCATTTCAGTTGATCAAGGGAGTGTTTCCCTTCAGAACCGTAACGTAACGTTAATCCTCTACGTCTTCAGTCATTCAGATGTTGGGGGTAAAGGACTACTGCTATGTTCATTAATACATTCAACAACAAAACCCCTTAATCTCTTAGGAGTCTTGCTAGTCTCTGCATCTCGGACTGATGACGGCTCACTCAGGTAAGACACTCAGGTCTGAGGTAAGACACCAGTTCAGTCTGTGTGACACGCTGCTGTCAATCAACTATTGTGGGAGTGGCCTCTGTC
>JAUMHP010000074.1:11162109-11172772 GCA_032361065.1 Enteromius trimaculatus | reverse complement strand
ATTTGAGAATGGCTTGATTTCAGAAGGGGCAACTTATTTTTATTAAATTAAAAGAAAACTACTGGTGGATCATTATCATTGTAGGTTGGTTGTGTACACACACTCCCAACACACATTTTAATCCAAAAGTGCATGTGGCACCGGACGACCCCTTTAAATTAACACTCAACAACAGATATTTCAGCACAGTGAATATTTTTGTCTCCTCTCTGTCTGACACGCACGGCTGAAGTTGGACATGCACTGTGGGCAGACCTGACTAAATCAAAAATGAGAATCATTATCGATAATAAACTATTTGATCAATTAGTTGTTGTCTTCTGATGTTAAGATTTTAATTAGATTACTGAAGTCTTTTTCTGCGGAGAAATATTAGTAATACTTTATTTTGTGTAGTTCAATTTAAACTTTCTGCTAACAGTAAGTAACTCTGCAACTACATATTAACTAGCAGTCATTAGAGTATCAGTAGACTGTCTGCTTAATATCTTTTAACACCTTATTTTGACGGGTCCACAACATACGACACTTTGACTATATGAAACTGTTAGTTAGAGACATGTAGTTGCAGATTAATGAGAATTAGTTTACATGTAGTTGTAAAGTTACTTCTAGATCGTAGAATGTCTAAAGTGGATGTCTCAATTTACGCTCTGTTTGATCTCAGTGCTGTTTAGGAGAAATAATCAAGAGAAAAAGAGGAAGCCAAATGACACATCTCTTCTCTTGTTGTGATATTCACTCTTTTCGATGGAATCCATTTTAACAGAAGAGAAGAGTCTACTTCCAGTGTTTAAATATACAGTAAACCGGCAAATAAAGACACCACACTTAAAAAACAAAGAAAAAAACAAAGAGGTTTGACACGAACACATGCATTAGCACCATCAGTCACACATCAACTAAAAAAATTTTAATTTAGTGAGATCTTGTTATCCAACAAAACATTGCATTGATGCAGTTAAAATCGAGGACCTTTAAACACACTACAGTCCAAAGTCCATAATCATCAAAAATTGTTTTAGGAAAGCGGATGAAAAAAAATACAGAACTACCGAACAAACTACACAAAGAAAGGAAGATAGACTTGGAAGGTTATGAAAACTTCAATAAAGTAAAAGCACCCAGGCCCTAAACTCAATATGTGTCAAAATGTCAAAGCCCTCTCACATTCTCACCAACCATAGCACTTACAGCTGTGTCGATAAGAGGAAGTTGCATCTGAGGGTTTGAGGGCTTTCCAGCAGCCAATGCAGAAGACCATCTAGTAGTTTGTCATCAGAGCAAAGCCCGTTATCAGATCACAACTGAAACAAACCTCATGAGCATGTATTCAGGTCACGTAATGAGTGTTGCATCACCTTTGTGAATTCTAGATGGAGTGAGATGCTTCACCTACAGGACGATAGATTACTAAGAGAATACCTGAATGGGAAAGTGAAAGGAAACTGCGGCTGGATAAAAATGTTCAGCAATAACGGAGGCTACTGTAAATGATAAAATTCATCTGTTTCACCCCCTCGCACTAACACCTTGCAACATACTGGAAACACCTTCAGTCACAAACACTTGGACCCACCTTTCCTGTGAAGTTTTCAGTGGATAAGAACTCTTGATTAATTTCCCATCATAAAAAAGAAAAAATGCTGCCGTGTATGTGTTACTGCTGGACTAATGCATAATATATTAGTAATACATGCTGATATTACAAATTATTATTAATTTACTGAAATCAGTCGATATTGGATGTTTAACTAAACATGCTCATTTCCTCTATTTTAGATTTAGATTAATTTTACTGTTAAACACGCCCTCAAATTTAATCATTACACTAATAATTTAACATCAGTGTAAAACTAAATATTTTGCAGATTTTAATGTCCAGTATTCATACTGTAAATTATAAAAATTGTAATGTCTAAATTGACTTGTAGCTTTCGAAATGATTTTCAGTGTTCAGTGTAGACGATATAGTAAATAATTGTATTATGTTTTATGTCTGTAATATAAAGAACTATTACTTTTTATTAAATTATTTGCTATAAAACATGCTGTAACAGCATTGTGTACATCTAGACTTTTTGATTCTTCTGTTTCCGCTTTTTTTTTCTCAGAAGTGCTTGTAACAGATACTTAACTAATGCTAGTCTAACTCTCACGTGCAACCGAAACGTCATACAAAAATGCGGCTAAATTCATTTAAACACATGTATAATCTATACATATACATGCAACTTGGTAGCTTTATTCTGAAAAGAACAACTAAAATGCATGGGCCTGAGACAACATCTTAATTGCTGGGCCCATTCTTTTTAGGCCTAATAAGTACGCTTATATGACAGGGCCCAGGACTACACTACAGCTTGGCCCACACAAAAGGCTTTAGTTTCAAACATCTTGTTTTTATTCATTTCTTGCAGCTCCTTCATTCTTTGCTTTCCCTTTTTCCCACTTGTCCTACTCTTAGGGAGAGGAAGTGCCCTCCCCCTCCAACAGGAAGTCTTGCGTGAGTGGAACTGGAATGATAGGACTCCAGGAAATAAGCTGTCACACTGCAATGCTCTATTTCTCTCTCACACACATAAACATATTCATATACACAAACACTTCAAAACACTCTCTGAAAATAATAAACAACAGAACCTCTAGACAAACCTATACAGTAGACACACACATACGGTACAAGACCAGACTTACAGAGAAGCTGTAAAAAAAAAAAAAAAAAGGGCGAGAGAGGGAAGACAATAGCAAAGTGTATCCTGGGAACAGTAAGTCAGGTGTCACAAACACAGCTACTTCCTTTTTCCACATGATGTCAATTTCCTCCAGAGTGAGATTCCATGAACAGGCCTTTCATGAACAGCCAGTATTTTAGCCTTGATTCTTTTGAAAAAAAAAAAAAATTGTAGTTCTGATTATTTTTTAACGAAACCAACTGTGTTCTCCACTAAACGGAAGTTTTTGATACTCAACAGCTGGTTCAATTAAAACAATATCAAACAGACGCCTTTGCAGACAACCAAAAATGGTATTTTCTTATTCTAGCAATCGTCCTGCACAAAAGCGCGACAGAACTGAGCTATTCACAAAAGAGCTAAAATATGTAACAGAGACTTGGTCAGTTTTTACCATGTTGCATTTCGGACAATTTCACCGGACAGCCGCACCCACTTCCTCCAATAGCGCCAGGGGAGAGCAGACAGGAAGTGACCTTGTATAGAACAGGAAGTGATGAAGCCTATGGCCTAATCTAGTCCTAGAGACATTCCATTCTGTTATTCGCTCTCGGGCAAACTCACTGCTATTTACTTCAATTTAATCAAAACTACATAAAAACTGGAAATGACAGTTTCACTTATTACGAAAAGCGTTAAATAGCAAAAGCACTCATGATTCCCATCATCACTCTAGTCTTTCCTTTGCCATTTCACTCTAGTTTGCCAAACTACAGAAGACAATGTCTGATATAGTCCTTAAAATGCATAAAAATAATCAAAATAAACCAAAGAACCACAATGCCAGAAACGGTTCAACGCTCACCGTGAGAGAAAACAAACAAACAAACAAACAAAAAAAACAATAAAAATAAAAATAAGCAGGAAAGCAGCCAGTATTAATAGATGAATGGCACGTACATCTATAGCATCAGAGACTGAAACCACAGCAGCAAGCTTCTCATTTTGGTGTTCTCTTTATCATGCCTTCCATCTAATTAGGTTCATTCACACAGCTTTAGAAGACACAAATTGGTTGCATAATGCAAACAACACAACCTGAATAAAGAATACAAAGAAACTTCAGTGCACCTGCTGCTGACTCCTTTGCTCATTTAAAGGTTTCAGTTCATCTCAGCTCTCACTCTCACCCCTCACACTGAGTCTCGACCTTCTTTGCCACTCACTTGTAGACAGAGTAGTCAGCAGACTCCCTAGGGGAACTAACAGCTTCCACTATCTAACCCAAGTTAACCACCCACTGCACTAATGAAAAGATTTACATTTAATTCTTGCTTATTAATATAATACATGCACACACACACATACAAATTCAACTACTCAAACCCTAAACGCATCACTAAAAAGCGTTTATTTCCCTTCTCACCCGCTGGATGATGTCATTAAACAAGTTCAACCTCGTAAATGAGACATTTGACAGTTGAGTAAAAGACTTCTTATTTAAGCAATTTCTTATGAACAAAAGTAACTGTTAATTAATTCCTACCTTTGTGAATGTCTAACACGCTGGAAGTGATCAGGCAGGACAGCGTGAATTGATATGAACGGTACACAGACTCAAAAGACGGTGCGGCGGTCAGCCGGCCGCGGATGCGCTCGCTAGAGTCGCGCGGTGTCCGGAAGCGCTGAATTCCGCGTGCGCTCTGCGCCGGGCAAAGTGCGAGCGACTCCTCCTCCGTGTCAGAACTGAGCTGCAGTGCACACTTCTACATATTCAACAGTTATTTCCGGGAAATTATATTTGTTTGCTCAATGCTTCACACAGTACTGAGGTTTTGCCACCTAAAATAGAGCGTCATGTCTTGTCTCATATCGACAACCGCATGTAACACAAACTAGTCCATTTTATAAAAGTTACTTACAGTAATTGTAAAATAAAAAGCGTGGGTAATTGGCTGTAGCAAATATATTACTGCGATGAAATATTCAGACATACTGAAAACCAAGCTGTGTTTTAAACACTACTTTCAAGTACCCGCGTTGATTTAGACGTTACCAAAGTCCTCTTCATGATGTTACTAACTTGGCAACGGAAAAGGTTTCTTGTTCGTTACTTACCCCTGGTGGCTGTTTGCTGGTAGCGCTGTTCTGCCCGGCTCCAGAGAATATTCAAGGCGTTACGCTAAAAACACATACTATTTATATTTTTTCATTCAGTTGATTCACCCTTCCACGATTAGGGTACAAAGTATGATCTCAAACTTATTATTATTATTTTTTTATAATTTTAGTTTATTTATTAACTGTTTTTGCTTAATTTTTAGAAAGATAATGTTGTTTTCTTTGTTTTTGCAACTTCAACTTGTCAAATGTGTAAATGGTCTTTTAGATTTTTATTTTCAGTATTATAAGCAACTTTGTTGGTAATTTTATGTTAGATAACAGTTTATCAATCATATACGGGGGGTCACAAGACAAAACATAAAATCCAAAATAAATGTTTTATTGTGTGTACTGGGTAGGCTATAACCTATATACAAATACAAACACATGCATGTAAATAATTAAGAAAAATATATTTATATTTATATATTAAATAACTTTATATAAATTACATAAACGTAAAAAGGATTTAAATATTTTAAAAATATACACTGTGTCTAAATAAATATACACAGTATTCATATATTATGTAAACAAAAACTTTTTAGATAAAATGAATCGAGATGAACCATTTGACCACTAAATAGCTATATATGCATTTGTGGAACTTGCCTTGTGCACAATTATATACAAATGAATCAAAACATTAATGTGATAGTAAAATATTTTATTGTACATAAAAATCCACAAAAACACCAACAACAAAATGTGCTTTTTCATCCATTTTACCCCACATTAAATCAGCTCTCAATCTGAGAGAGAAATAGGCAATGTAGAGTTCTCAATCTCAAACTCATATAAACATTAATCAAAACGCACAAACAGACAGAACAGAATACTGCAGCAGGGCAAAGACACATTCACAGTATGATAAGAGAAAGACCACAATGGCAGTTTACTCATAGGACACATGTGCAAAATTCGCTGCCTCCCCAATCCAATCATGATCCAGTGACAGCTGATCAACCAGCCCAAACAAGCCAAAAATATTGCGAAAAAGAGAAAAAAAAATGAAACTAAATTGCACTTAAGCCTTTGTGCTTTTAAAGTGGGATTGTGTGCTATTTGTGTGTTAACACACGCTACAATCAGAGCGTAGTAGTGTATACAGGTCATCCCTTGTTTTAATGCTCTTTTGCGCATATTAAGTCATGTAGCGTGTAATTGCTCTGAGAGCATAAAGTAAAGCTGCCTGCAGTCGAGCCTCCATCAGTAACAGGTTCACGTGGACCTGTATAAAAAGAACAAACTGTCTTAAACAAGAAATAAACAAGCATTTTTAGTACCCCTAAGTGATAAATCCACATTATCAAAACAAAGCAAAAGCAATTAAAACATGGCCTTATGTTACAACATTTAAAAGGAGATTGTAGTCTGTCAAAGAAACCTTAATTCTAAAGAGAACCACTAGAGGCCACTAAAATATTACTTCAAAATGCAAATTAATTCAATAATTCAGAAAACGAAAGCGCAAGCCTAATTCAACACCACTGCTGAAGCAAATCCAAGTTATTGAATTGAGTTATATGAACGCCTCGAATCATAAACACGAAATCTCACACATCTTGTACCTTTTCTGAGTGGCGGAACTGCCTCCAAAAAGAGAAGTACATTCTCGGTGTGGTTTTCTCCGGGTGACAAGCCACTGTCTTAACGTACACTTTTAAACTGCGTTCCAACAGCTGGTTGACTTCCCCATAATTGTAATCATCATACCTGTGTAGGCAATGCCATGCAAGTGCGCATTAGATTCACATTAGAGTTTTAACCACCAAATGTAATGCATGTAATGTCTACATTTTATATCACAATGTGCAGTCTCTACATATGATTCTACTGAGGACTGCTTTTCCTGCTGATATAAATATATATAACCGTAACCAACTCTTTGCCCCATTTGGCTGAATGTTCTAAGGTCGTCTCATGGCTATGATGCATGCATGACTGACCTGATGCCATATATGCAATGAATGTAGTTCCAGATGGCTTTGCGGAGTGTGGAGGTGTCCACATGCGTGTGCATGGCCATGGTGTTATACGTGAGCGCACACACCACCTGAAATTTCTCATCCAGAAGCTGTGCCATCTCTCCATACAGCCTGTTCATAAGAGAGAAACCGTGATCTTCCCATGAATAGTCCTGAAAGCACAAAATCATACGTAGAGATCAAGATATAACCAGGGCTCTTATTTTTAGCTATTTAAAGCATTAACAGGTGTACACAACAAAAAACTGCAATATTTAAGGAAAACATAAATATTCTAAAACAAACGAAAACTAAACAATAAGCTAAAGAGATAAACAGTTTATGAAGATAAACAGTAAATGTATAATACTGAGATAACATATAATACACAGCATATCCTTTAACAAAAACAATGCCTTCTATGCAGAATTGATATTTTGTTGAGAATATATAACAGCATTGAACCTGAGCTCTCATGGTTGGTGGGGCCTGCACACCTCTAGGACTAAAATCCTGGTAGGTAAATTCTGCATCCGCAACAAAACGTGAGAAACAATCCGGAAGAACAGAACGCTGTACTGTAACGTATAAAAAACAAAGACGTAAAACAACCATTAAAAGTAATTTAAAATGCTCAGCTTAAGAGAAAAATGCATTCGATGTTATAAAATGTGCTCAGGAAAGACAAAAATTTTACTTGGTGGCAGTCAACCTACATATAATAATATGTAATGTGATTTATTAGACGTACTTTAATTAATCAACTGAATGACCATGTGCAGAAACTACAACAGAAGACTAAACACGTGTGCGTTCATACCATCAGCAGGTTCCAGCAAACTCTCTGTCCTTTCTCTTTCAAAGCGAGTAACCATCTCTTCTTGTGTAAACTCTTCGCCTTGCTGCTGAACTATCATCATCTTCTCCATCAAGAGCTTAACCTCGTTCACAGCCTCAGACCACTGAGCACAAACACATTAAAGAGATCTTCCTGAGCAAAACAAACTAAATATTCTCTTTTACTCACGATCAATACATCAGTCACGTCTCGATACCTCTTGCTGATTTCTGGCCTTGTCTCGGGCACAGCAGGACTCTGTGGGTGAACGAATTTGGAGAGACTCATCTCCAGACTGCTCGGGCTCTGGGAGAACACCACAACCCCAAACAAATGAGGCCAGAGAGTGGGCATGGCTCATTAAAACAATAGCCTGAATCAGTTCTGCCAGGGACCACCGAGCCTCTGCACCAGGACAAACTAACTCCTGTGAATATAAAAGATTTAAGGCTGTCACACTAATACAAACATTTATGTTCTAGATAAAAGCTCTGATTCTATTTATTTAGGATCTAATGTAGCTAGCTTCTTGTTGTAGTAACTTGCGGTGATGCCATCTACCTTTTTAAAAGGTTGCTTAACTGTTAACGTCAAATTTCCATTAGCTTGTCACTTAGAAATCACAGTTTTCATGATCTGTGCTTTTTACCTGTATGTGTTCCTGGGTGATGATCCAGGGTCTGTGTGCAAGCAGTTTGTTGAGTGTCTGCAGGTGCTGTATTTTGGGTGGTGCACAGTGAAGTCCTCTAAGCCAGGACTCATCTCCACCCGCGAGCAGAAAAGCAGAGCTGTGATGCTGCACCAGGTACGAGCACTGGTGACGGGCAGACGCCTGCAGACGCAGAAAATTACTGTTGTGTAGATTATAAACATATACTCAATTGCGTTTAACTTGCAATCTAGAGGCACCTAGTCTCTTCCCTCACCAATATGATTATAAAATGTCTCCATGACAGAGGCAGAGGGCCATCCAGCTGGAGCAAAGCATTGTGGGTGCGCAGAAAACATGTCAGGTAGGTGGAATGTAGCCCCATCATCATGCTGATATGGCCTGCACGTCCTTCTGACAACAAATTCTCTGACATCACTTCCTGTGCTGCCCCTTCCTCTAGAAACTGAAACAAAATGAGTTCTGTAAACTTCGACAACAATACTATCTCTATCAGCTAAAGATTCACTTTTACTGTCGATCAGCAAAATTTTGAGAGGAAAATTCAATCAACAAGTCACTATTAATGTTAATGAGAATTTTATGCCAATGTGACAGCACCTTCACCTCCCAAAACTTTCTATCACCAACACATATTTTAACCTAAATATTCACCTGAAATACTGGGTTAATATTTTCATAATATAACAAAACATGTTTAAAGTCCTCTTATGTTCATGGTCACGTTAGTATTTTGTTTCTATTTCACATTTTTAAGATTTAATTATTAGCTTTTCACCAAAACACAAGGCTACCGCGTTCATTGGCTGTAAAGAAAAATTGCAAAAACATGCATGTTAAAAAAACAACACACACCTCTTCAATCGGGATAAAGGCACTGGGCCCTGAGGGCAATGCCTGGGGTAGGTCAACTCCTGCTTCCTCCTGAGAAAATGAAAGGGTGACAGTAGAGACTAATAAAGATACTGGAAATATAAAGCCCTCTGTTGTCCAATTTAACAGTTTTGGAAAAATATGGACCCTATCAGAGAGATATTAATGTACAAAACATCTATCATTCCAGTAAATGCTGATAACAGGTTTAAAACCATTCTTTACGTCACTGTGCGTTTATCAAAATCAACAGGTTTTTATACGTTGCTGAAAACGTCATGCAATCAAGTCATATATTATTTAACATTTCTGATTCAAGTCATTTTTCGCCTTAAACTGTTCACCCCTAATTCTGTTATCAACTCATTTATTGCTTGTCTTGTAAACTTTATCCGTGAGCCGTATACAGACGCCGGCTTACAGACACGGACATAAGAAGAAGGACTCTGTCACAAAAATAAACTCACCTTCATCTGAAGAGTATATTAATGTTCGGAAAGCAACAGGTTTAACCCAATAATGATGATGAAAGTCTCGGAGGGTTTGTTTTCTATGACTTCATTGCGTCTGTAGTCTCTTCTGGAAAGCAGGAAACGGCATCGGGAGGAGGCGTGGCGTACGTGAACACACAGCGCCGGGCTCTTGCATCACCTCTGCGGCGCAGCATGACGCAACCCGCCGGTAACGGAGATCAGAGCTCCCGGCCCCAGCTGGAACTGCGCTTACATCATACAGGACCGCTGGACAAAACACTGAGAAGGCATCCTGACACTGCCAAGGGCCTGATTGTTTAGGGTTAGGAATGTTACATTTTTTATTTTAGTGAAATGATTTGAATCAGAATACCATATCACAACAGACGTCTCATTGATAATGTAGCCTATGCTGGATTCCTCTTTTACATTTTGTTTGCCTAAACCCTGCCATTTCAGTCAACTGCAAGCTAGCATTCGGTTCTTATTGAACCAAGTACTCCTGGATTTTCTGTTATCAATAATGCATTCACATCACGATGAAGAAGAGATCTATTGCTACTTCTATTTAATTTAAAGTGGTCAAACAGGAACATGAATACTGGTCAGTAAATTAACACCTAGCTTAAACCAGATAGGAACCATAGTAAGTCTGTTTGCTTAGCCTCAGAAACCATGAGCAAACTAAAATTAATGTTAACAAAACAGCCTCAAATACAGTGGGTACGGAGAGTATTCAGACCCCCTTAAATTTTTCACTCTTTGTTATTTTGAAGCCATTTGCTAAAATTATTTAATTCCCCTCATTAATGTAAACAAAGAGAACCTTATTGACGGAAAAACAAAGAATTGTTGAGAGTTTTGCAGATTTATTAAAAAATAAAAACTGAACGTGGTCCTAAGTATTCAGACCCTTTGCTGTGACAGTCATATATTTAACTCAAGTGCTGTCCATTTCTTCTGATCATCCTTGAGATGGTTCTACACCTTCATTTGAGTCCAGC
>JAUMHP010000074.1:11148611-11160067 GCA_032361065.1 Enteromius trimaculatus | reverse complement strand
AAGTAAAAATACTGTAAAAATGATTACAATGTTTTCTATTTCTATATTTTAATTGTTATCGAGTCCTGTGATCGCAAAGCAACATTTTCAGCATCATTTAAATTCATTTTAATATGTTCAGTTGTTACTCAAGAAATATTTCTTATAAATATTGTGAAGCTTATTTTGTAGAAACTAAAGATTCTTTGGAAAAACCAAAACAGCATTTATTTAAAATCTTAATCTTTTGCAAGATTATAAATGTCTTCACTGTCACTTTTGATCATTGTCTTTCCAGTTTTACTTTCTTTAAAGAAAAGTTTTTATTAAAATATGTAAATATATTAGGAAAAACACACTTCCATTAGCATTTTGAGGCAAACAAACAGTTTGAAATGCATCAAGTTTATACCACAAAGGTATCTTAATCTTAAAACATGTCTTAATGCTCTTATATTCAAAAATAGTCATGAGACAAACCTTTAGGGCATTACAACAGCCTGACAAAAAGCACATTTAAATCATCACAATATTCATGATGCACGTTATATTGCCGTCTCTCAATCTGAAGCAATTCCACTTACTATTCTAGCCATTTTATCAACTAAACCAGCTCTAAATAGCGCTATGGATTTGTGCTGATCTTTTTTTGAGCACAAAGTGCATGCGAACACCAGGGAATCAGATCCCACTGTGCCTCAATCTGAACTGCTATTAACCACAGGCCATTCACTAAATGCAATCAGGTCTAATGCGATTTCCTCTCCAACCTGTACAACACTCAGAAATACATGCTGCAGACGCACCGGAGCTCCTTTCCAAATCACATACGTCTCTGCAAAACCCGGTGCTGAAGATGCAAGACTATGCCAGTATGCATATTTGGATAGATTGTGTGTTTGCGGATGTCTGTGTATCCTCCCCTGTAATGGTGGGGTTGGTTTGTGGTGTAATTTGGACTACGATATGATTAAGGGGTAGAATTGGCTCGTGCAGCAAGGGTTCCTTCACAAACAGTGTGTGTGTGTGTGCGCGCATGCAGATAGAGAGGGGGTGTGGATAAAAGCTTTTTAGAGTCAAATGTAAATATAACATCCATCCGTCTGGCGGCACATAATGATGAAAAATACACTGTAGGGCTGCACGATTACACATGATCACTTTTCTTTGATATTGTAATTGTGATTAATAGAATTTACATTATGCTGCTTATTTTGTGTGAGGCAACTGGTAAGTGTAAATGAAAATTATATATATATTATTCTATGCCAAATTTGGTGATGTTCTTTCCTGGCAAAAGCTGTGAGGATGACCTGAGAGTGTGTGAAGAGAGAGAGGGATCACTGCGTAAGTAAAGTTAAGAGGTGACTTGGTCACTAGGTAATGACCTCATTACCACAAAGGTAGACGCATACAAATACAAACTTGTACTACATATGAAAATTACACTAAAAAAATACCAAAACAAATAAATACATTAATGCACCTCCCTAAATGTAAAACCTCTATAAAACACCTGACCTTTAAGTTTACACTTTGTCTCTTGAAATTCATGTTATATACGTGTATGAAGTGGACAGCTGTTTCTGTGGGACAATCCTTAATCCAACCAGCAAGTGATCCCATAATCCCATGGGATTAGGACCATGTCGGATGCCCATATGGGTAAGACGCCGTGTGTATGTGTCACTATAACAGCTCCTCCAAAGCATACAAGTGTCTGCATTTATAAAGCGGTGATAAAACCGGTCCCTGACTTAATCAACAAAGCCGTAACCAAATTATGAATTTTATAAAACTAAAATACTACGTTTGAAATCATTAAGCTTCTTTTTTTATTAATGTGACATTTACAGTAAAAAAAAAAGGATAGTAAAAGACAACAATTATAGGGCGGAGCTTTAATCAATCCGTAAAAAACTGGGTTGTTAAAAGTGACAGATTTTCAGAGGAGAGAGATTAAAAATAATAATAATAATAATAATAATAATAATATACAAGAACATGAATGAATAACACCTTTTAAATTGAACTATTAGTAACTATTGTTAGAAATACTGTTCTATGTTGTTGTTAAAAAAAACAAAACAAAAAAAAATACAAAAATGTAAAAAATCATTCATAAATATGTATTAAAGTAAACTGTAATTTGTGCTCCTTGTAAGATTTTTTTTACTGGAACATAAAACAGTGGCTCCTATGTTAGAAGAGAAATCTGAACTTCGTAATAAACAGATTGGATGAGCAGTTAAGGCAGTTTTGGCTTGGGTTTTCCAAGCGTTGTGCGGGGAAAGTGTCTGGAAAGCTTTCTGCTGAGAAGTTGCCATGGAGACACTTTCATGGTATATT
Organism: Enteromius trimaculatus; assembly: GCA_032361065.1. Classification (NCBI taxonomy): domain Eukaryota; kingdom Metazoa; phylum Chordata; class Actinopteri; order Cypriniformes; family Cyprinidae; genus Enteromius; species Enteromius trimaculatus. The sequence continues at coordinate 11,157,739 of JAUMHP010000074.1, read as the reverse complement.
ATCCGAGTCATGACCGCTCTTCCCACACGACAGCCAGCCTAAAACACCCGGAATCACTGCTGTCTGGGATAACCGGGTAAAACGGAGTTAACTCGCAACAGCATGTGCGTAACATGACCGCTGTCACACGGACTCGCAATAAACTCAAAAGTGCAGATCAAGTGATCCGAGTATGCCGTGTTTGTGAAGTTTAAAGGATGGTATTGTGTGTTCGTGTGTGTCTGGGTGAATGAACTCTTTCTCCTCGCAAGCAGATGGGGCTTCCTGTGGATCATAACTTCTCTTGTTTCTAAGAAACTTTTCAAAGGAGCTAAAAAATGCAGCCAGGGGCTAGGGAATGGCTTGTCTTTGTGAGTATGTGGGTGTGCATGTAAGGGCGAGTGTGTGTGGCCAGTCTTTGTGATTATGAACAATCCTCCCCCTTTCCCAGAATCCCCTGCTGTTCTCAGTGTGTGTGTGTTTGAACTTCTGTATGTGCCCGGAGATCCTCATTTCCCATATCTATGGGGACAATCTAAATTTTGCTGCACAAATAAAGAGGAGGAGAAGGTACATAGAACTGAGGGAATAAGAGCGGCGGCTGGTTTTCTAGAACAGCAGTCACTGAAAGTCCAATAGGAGCAGTTCTGGACTATTATGGAGAGTTGTTGCTCAGTAACAGCATACCTGACTTGAGTACAGAAGTGGATGAGAAACGCTGTGGAAATTTGGTTCACTGTCAAGTATTTAATAGCATCTACCGCCACTACAGAATCACATTTACCAATGAAGCATTTTATGTAATGAGATCATTATTTAGGACACAATATCATATCAGTGTTGTTTTGTTTTATTTAATTAAAGTGAACCTTAATGTCCTTCTGCGATCAGTTAATTTCTCAACATGTTTTCTGCAGTTTGTAAACATACGAGTAAGCAATGGAAATGTATAGGATAAGACTCTCAAAAAAAAGAGGTACAAAACTGTCATAGGGGCCTATCCTTAGGTTCAAGAGCTAAAAGGTGCATATTAAATGTACCACTAAATGGTACATAGGCGTAGTAGTACGTATTAGTACCTTTAGAAAAGGTACCACCCAAATATCCGCTTTGTATCTTTTATTTCTGAGAGATAAACACTTCATTGTATTTCATGTGTGTACAGGTGTGTACAGGGTTGGCAGGCATTCCTCGTCCTCCATCTATAGATGACGTAAAGCTGATGGATCTACTATTCAAAAATGTGGGATCTGAGAAATAGCCTAATGCTTTAAATAGCTGAATGTTCGAATATTCACTCTGCAATTTTTATTCGCACCATTCCAATTGTACTCCGCGTTGCTTTGCTGACAGTAAATGTAGGGAATCTGTTATACAGTACATCCTAAAAATGCAAAATAAAAGTCATGTTATTACTAAATTCACTGGGTGGCGCTGTGGAGCGCGTTATCGAGTTTACTGAATGTAATAGTCTGCTCGAATTACTCAAAATTACATCAAAATCGTACAAAATGGAATTACTTTTAATTTAATGAATCAGCGAAACTGGGATATCATATCACCACAATGAAAAAAATTATAAAAATCACATGTAATTCGAACCCCAGTCGACAGCTGTCCATCTCTGCATTGAAAGGCAAGCTCAGCTGTACCCCAAGTAGACAGAAGAGAGACTACGATGGACAAACGATCTTAAGACATACATTTGCTTTAAGTTTCCTCGAGGGAGAGTGGTTTAAGAACAGAAAACAAAAAAGCGCTGAAAGAATCTTTGCTTAGCACTCAGCATTATCTTAGCATCTCTCTGGAACGTCTGCGTCGACTGAGGTGGCAATTCACCTGATAATGTTTTGTAGAACCTTGTGTATAACGCAAGGTGTAATGACTGTGTGTAATCATCAGCTTGATTCAGAAATGGTAAGGAAAAACTTGATTATGAAAAAAATAACCTCTTAAAACAATTTAAATTTATGAATACTCGAATATGAGCCCAGATATTCTAATACAGTATACATTATATATAAAACTGTGGAAATAATTGAAAATTGACATGTCCACAGTCCACAGTCGATTGTCATTTAAAGTAACGATCAATTAATCGCTTAAACGTCAACCTTAATAATGCAAAAAGCATTTGGGCATGTGCAAATAGCCATCTGAAACATTTTACATTTATATAATGTATGAGGTACAAAGCTTTGGTAATAAGAGAAGTAATTAGTTAGCAGGCAAATAATACAAATGTACAAACTACGTTTTAATAAGTTCATTATTTACAGCTGTTTGCGCATGAGCCGCACGCACCCCAAAATGAAACTGATTAATCCAGCATGATTGCATCTCTTATAGACAATTAATCGATCATCGATTAATCGTTGACATCCGTGTTGTTTATATATGCACATGGCACACAATGATTTTGCAATGTGGAAAGAGAGAGAAGAAAAAAAAAAAGAAATGAATGTCACTCAAGCCCAGTTGTTACACCACCAAAGATTGTGTTACATGTCATTTAGTGACACACAGTGGGACTATCCTGCACGAGTAACTTGAGGTTACAAGTCTTACTTAAGGTCGCAGTAATGACAGGGCATCTCTCTGACGCTCCATTTCAGAATCCGTGAGCTCTGGGTTTCCAACCCACATCATTAACCTCTACTCAACCATCATGTGATGTGTGTGTCTCTGCATGTGCATTATAAATGAAAGTCACATTTGCTTCAGAATGAGACTCATCTGACCAGAATCAGAAAAACATCAGGTTAAAGCAGGAATGCAGTTTCCCGTCGCACGCACCTTCCTTTTCCAAACCAAAAGATAAAAGTCGAGTGTGGAATGCGTGTAGTTACAGGAGTGCAAATACACAGCGAACGCGATCGTGAAAGCAGTGGACTGTTTTTTAACCAACATTATCTCACTCTCCACATACAGGCCTACAGACTAAATCACCCCTGAAACAAAACATTCAAATACCATTTACTGCAACAAAACTTTCGTGAACATGTCGGTAATTAGCAAGCCTCGCAAAACCAAAGAGAAAACACTAATGGCCCGTTCACGCCAAGGATGATAACTGTAACCATAACGATAAAGAAATGGTTTAAAAAAAAATAATAATAATAATTTGCATAGTCCAGACTACAACCGTAATGATGAAGGCACGCATTCAAATCACTTTCAGAACATTTCCCCGGCTGTAGAACAATAAAAACACTGACAGCGTGTCAGAATCCATTCTGCTTTAAAAATCTTGAGCTTATCAAGCGGCAGGCGTCATAACCCTAGCATGCTCTTATAATAAACTGATATAGTTATTGTTAGCATTCTGAACAATTGCTCTCTGTTCAGTTTTTATCAGGCCTTACTGAAAATGACTCAGTGGTTCAGTGAGTCGGACTAAAAATTAAACTGATTCACTAAAAAGGAACTTCCTCATATGACCCTGATTCACCCAAAACTAATTCGTCCTCGTCCGATTCGATTTAAGCAACCATTTTAGCCCCAGACTGGAGCTCTGCTGTAGTGACGTCTCTCTCTGTAATCTGTTGACTAGGTTGTGTCGACTATCCCGTTCGCTGTACCATCCCACAAATCTCTCTAGTGACTGTGTTTAACTCTCTCTCCTTCTCGGTCTGCGTGTCAGTTTGCTCTACCTCCAGCAGGTGATTCTGCTGTAATCTTTCCTCCCTACACTTGTGGATTAGCAGCAGCGTAATCTGCTTTCCAGCACATCTGCCCAAGCGGACGCGTATCTCACTTAACCCATATCGATCAATATCACGTTCCATGCACAACATGATAAGTGAGGAGATTAGCAGGAAGGAGTGGAGAGAAAAATAGATTGACTGAGGCAGCTGATTCCGGTCTTCTCCATCCATCTCACTCTCTCGCGTTCACACTCCACCTGCTTTTGCAAATGCACGAAATAACAGGCAGCTATTTAACACGTTTGCGGAGTGTCTTCATTGAGAATTTAGCATGCATCCATTCGTTCCCGCTGGGAAGTTTATCTGGGGTTATACTGAAAATCAGTGCGCGGGAAACACTGTGTGCGCTCAGCTTGACAGCTACATTCCTCCAAACACAGCTGCTCTTATTACTGACATGTCAAAGTATAATCATACTTTAGGTAACGGCAATTACTCACAAATAACGGTGACATTCTGATAGACTGTGACATCCATTTATTCATATAAAGTAGATGAAGACACTGCATGAACATTTATAAATATTTATAAATATTAAGCAACAGTTTTCAGCCTTGATAATAATGAAGGTTTCTTAAGCAGCACATCTGAATGATTTCTGAACAGTTATTGAAAATATTTGAATATAATTTTTTTTTTTTTTAAATTATCAAACAAATGAAGCTTTTGGTAAGAATAGGAGACCAGAAACATAAAACTAAAATCTTACCGACTAAAGTAATCAAAAAAAAAGAGTCGAATATCAGACCTGTGCATATGGTAAATGTCTGCATCTGCCATCTCTACACTTTTATTTTATGGTTCCTGTTTCTGTTCCTGTTACACGGTTCCTGGCTGGATCAGTTCAGTGGTTTTAATAAGTCCTCTACAATCAAATATGAATGCACGTTAACCCTAAAATACAAACTGTACAGTTCACTTTAATCACAGGCTTCCTTCTTTTTTTCTTTGGCATTGGAAGTTTTTAATGTTATATTGCTGCTCAGCGCTTTGGTCATTTTCACTGCGCTCTATAAATGAACTTTACTGACACGTTTATTCCACTCACAGTAAAGCTGTGACAGCCAGAGGACCTTCGTTTTAGTCATGGCGGTATCAGCTGTACTATCATTCAGTGTTTGTGGCAATGACAGCGTAGCACTGATCTTGGCCTAAGCCCTTGACTTGGAGGCCAAACGATGGGGGAGGTGTGAGCGTGAGACTTGACATCACGTTTGAGTCAGAATCCATCAACTCCATTATATCTGTAGTGAACCTGACATCCAGCAGACTGCTGATGATTCAGGCCGTGGCCTTCTGCTGTCAGACCACTAAGACAAGAGCAGCCATTAATCAGGGGCGGTGACCCAAAAATATAAAGTCTGAACAAATTCCAAAAATGTGAATTAAACGGTACACAATAACATACTTTTAAAAAATAGCATTAGTGACTTGCAAAATTAAAGCAATATACCTTCAATTAATTGCATTCTTTGCGTGCACTGGAAGAAAATACATATGTTAATCTTGCTTTACATGCATAATGGAGACGTGCATGCAATATTAATTTAATTTCAAAAAGGAAGAACGACGTTTAAAATGTTTCTTTTTATATCTCCGCCATTCATTTGTGTAATATCACAGTTCTTGTGCAGAACTGAAAGATCTGTTATTTACAGGGTCCCTCTCTTAGTCATTCTCCACACTTGACAGAAGTCTGCATTTCATCAGCTGTGTGTGTGTGTGTGTGTGCCAGATCCCTCTTATCAAATACTCAGAGTCTGGCTGAGCAGCGCAGAATCTCTTCAGCCAACATTCTGACATTTCATCACATTTTTTAAAACAACTTCACGATCATGTCAGATTATTATGCTTGTTTTTGTCAAAATCTGATGGATAAATACAAAGTGTAGCATTCTCTCTCCCATCACAAAAACAACATACACTGCTTGTTCAGTAAAAAGGGCAATAATGCTGTGCATTACATCATCTCGTGCTGCAGTATGCATTGAGAAGTCATTGCACATCTTTTGATTGGTACTGAAATTAATCTTCTTTGTATGCAGGCCACGGTCACAGCTAATGGAAACTGAAGGGCTATGTGTTTAAAAGACTCTTCTTTCATACACATAGCCAAAAAAACTTTGATTTTAATATTACAAATAAAACACTAAATGGATGAAACTAATAACTACTAAATGGGCAGGAAAAAAAAAAAATAATAATAATAAATAAATAAAAAAATGTAGTATACGTGAAAGCCCAAATAATATTCTTAGTTCTTCAATCAAGATGAAACGCTTTTGTGCATCTTTATCACAGAGTTGCTGGAATACATCTAGTACAGATTTTATCAGAGCAACAAGCCTGAATTTAGATTCGACGAGCCCCTCAACTGCACCTACTGTAGGAAGATGTTCTGGTTATTGAGTTGCAAAGACGGTGTGTGTTCATTTGCACATCAATGTGCGCAAAGCTTTCAGCCCCGTCACTCAAACGCCTCTTTGAGCTTCAAAAACGGGCAACTGTTGAGTGATTAAGCTTCAGTAGAGGTTATCCTAAAGGTGAGGATGACCTTTTGTGCACATGTCTGCGCATGCAGCAGACAAAGAAAATGCAAATGGATTAAACTGTGCACAGTGTTAAATCCTCAAAGATGTGCGCAGACAGTTTACTTTATGCGAGTGCTCTCACACACATTTTTGTCTTTTGGCTGCAGGCTCATTTTTTCTTTGGCTCCTATCTAGGAGTTTTTTTACTTGGTATAAATAAATCCCTAAAATAAAGTGCGTGTGAGAATAATAAATATTTTAAAAGTATTATCTCAATGTTTGGCGTCAGTTCGGCTATGCAGAGTCTTGCAGAGTCATATTATATAACATAAATCCACTGGAACTAAAACCCCCTAAAGATTCATTCATTCAGACGGACTTTGATGATATGGATTAAGACTTCACAGCAGAATTTTAAACTATTTAAATGAGCTAAATTGCAAGAGTCACTAATATAGGGTTATACGTGTATATCTGCAGTTCACACCCCATTTTGTGTCATCCACCGTGGGGACTAACTACTAAATAATGTAAAGTGCCTCTCGCCAGGAAATCCCTTCAGAAATACCACACACATATAGGCTAGGCTCGCACAGCAGCATAATACAGTTATCAGTCCTGTTTTAAAGCCAAATATGGTTTAGTTCACGCATGCACTGCCATTTAAAAGTTGGCCAGTAAAATGTCTATATGCTCAACAATACAGTTATTACACTTCAAAATAACAGTTTACTGTTAGAATATATATGAAGAGTTTATTTGCAAATAAATAATAAAATAACATTTTTATTATACGTTTTGTTTTTATTGTGTTGTGTTAGTAAGCTGTTAAAACAAATGATTTATGAGAAATGTTTTTTGCAAATTAACTCTTGATATTTAAAATGTATTTTATTCCTGTGATGGCAAAATTTACTCCATCCTTACGGAATAAAACTCTCCCCCCCCAGGACTCATTTGTGTTGTGTACGCTTTGCATTTTTTCACGGTAACTCACAGAGATGCAAACATAAGCTATGCGCTCCTAGAAACTTTTAAATCCCTTCACTGTCTTTCCATCCAAGCCGCTTTCATCAGTTTCGTGGTCTGGAAGCGACACAAATCCTGTGCTCCACAGCCCCCCCCCCCTTCCAAAAAGCACTTGAAACTTGTATTGGTTAATTAAGATTGAACAGATGAGGTCATGCCTTCTCTTGACTCATTTATTAACCGACGTCATTTTCACTGTGATAATAACCCTGGTCACCTAACACAAATCTTGTACGCAGCTACTGATGACGTTATCTGTTGAATGGTAAAACGCTTGCCATATTCCTCATCTGTAAGTCACTTTGGATTAAAAGCATCTGCTAATGGCCTAACTGTAAACGTATATGTAAACAAATGCTGTTCAAAGCCATCTCATTGCGCGCATGAATGCGTGCTTTCAAACGAATGAGAGCACTTCAACACGGTTCATCATTTGTCTTTATAATAAACGCAAATCTTGTTGATTAACGGCCTGCACATCGCATCCGACACGCTCCGCCAGCGTTATCTAAATATTCCTCGTTCCCAATTAACTCCAGGGCCGTTTTTAACATTGTATAGACGCTCGTCTGGCGCTCACCTCGCCCCACCCTGCTACTGGAAAGTTAACGACATTCCAGAAGTCCCCGGAGCACACAGCCACGCCCCCATTCTCTCGTTAACCCAATTATCCTCGTGGATCTCCACGGAAACGCGTCACTACCCCAACCCCTTCCCTTCAAGCAAGAGGCCATGAGAACATCTGCAGAACAAACAAACAGACAGAGGAGGAGGAGCAGGAGGAAAAGGAAGGACACATGCGCATAAACACATTTTCTCCGGGCAAGGGCTGTCCTGTTTGGCTACAATAGCTGTATTCATATTTATAGAGCGGCTTGGTGAGGGATCTTAAAACTCATTGTGGTTTTGGAACGCCTCCTACCAATGCTCTCTAATTTGGGCTCTTATTATAGCATGGTGCACACGCAAGCACACAGAAATTTGGGACAGAAAAGCACTCGTCATTTTTGAGCAGGAAAGACATTCAATCACGCTGCGGCTTTTTCTGAGATACCGATCGCAACTGCCATTTACACATCTAAAACCACACCCCGTAAAAAAACATACTCCAGCCCGTTATAAACGCACCAATGCCCACACATCCGACTGTAAAATATAGTTTACGTGTCCCTCTCCTCCCAGCCAGTCTCTCTTTCTCTCTTTCTCTCTCTCTCTCTCAGGTATGGAGTGATTTCCCCTCCCCCACCAGACTGCCGGAGCCGCATCTTAATTAGCGAGGGAGACCGAGAGAGAGACAGAATGAAAAAAAAAAGAGCAAGCGGAAAAGGAGAAAAGGGTGAATGACAGAATGAGAAGGGAGAGACCAGAGATACGGCAGTGACGGAGATGTGCTCTGCCGTTGTCATGGTGACACTGTGGAGAACAGGTAGAGGAACACAGTCTCCTGGGAAAGAGCAACGAGCGCTGAACGTCCCCACCTTTCTGTTTCCACCTCTCTCAGCAATTCATCCCTCTCTCTTTTCTCTTTGCGTGGCTATACAAGCTCTGGTCCTAAAATGGGTTTCTACAGTACAGCGTCGTAGCTTGTAATATTCAATTACAGCGTGTTCTTCCAACTGCCTCACAGATCAAGGTGTGAAAGGAAGATTCCAGGTTCAGTGTGGGTGAACAACAGAATGAGTCATTACTAGAAGAAATGAGTTTGACGGTTACCTATTTTTCTTTAGAAAAAAAAAAAGTTGAAATCTGAATACTCTTTATGTAGTTTATGGGAAATATGCATAGGTATAATGTTTACATTGTAATAGCCATTATACACATTTCTATCCTCATAGTGTGTATTAATTACATATACATGTGTATATGTATGTATGTATGTATG
>JAUMHP010000074.1:11114566-11148511 GCA_032361065.1 Enteromius trimaculatus | reverse complement strand
TTCTGCAGCTTTTTTGTACTTGTAGTATTCAGTGTAACCTTAAATAGACTACTTAAACTTATTTTCTTACTTAAAGTTATTTTCTTATTTCATACACTACCACCATTTTAAAATTATTATTATAGAAACAAATTATATAATATTATTACTAAATACTAGAAAAATGTACCTAAACTCCAGTTGCAAGCAGCTACTTATTTATGTATCATTTAAAAAGTGTACATGTATTTAGAGTATTAGAGTATAATATAATATTCAGTTCATATCATATCTCTTTTTTGTTACTGATTTTTTAGGTACAGCGGCATGGCAATGGAAGCTTAAATCTGAAGTTGGCTGATTTTGGATTAGCCGTGGTGGTAACGGAGCCAGTGTTCACAGTCTGTGGCACACCTACATATGTTGCTCCAGAGATACTTGCTGAGACAGGTAAAGTTTGTACTCTGGGACTGGTTGGATACAAAACACTTGTGCTACAGCTTTGAACAAAAATCTCAAACAATGAGGTTTGAAACCATTAGTAACATGATCTGCCAGTAAGATTTGACGTATTTCAAATGTTCAGCTATGCGTATGTGTCTGTATGAACAGGTTACGGTGTTGGAGTAGATGTTTGGGCGATGGGTGTCATACTGTTTGTCCTGCTGAGTGGGTTTCCTCCATTCCGCAGTCCAGATCGTAATCAAGAGGAACTGTTCCGTCTCATCCAGAAAGGAGAAGTCCACTTTCTGTCCCCTTACTGGGATAATGTGTCTGAGGGTGAGATTTGACCCCCTACAAATAAAGTGATTTAAATGTTAGATCAAGCAAAAATGGATAATCTATCATAATCAATACCAAATTGTTTTTAAAATTGTATGACATACTTTCTTCCAAAAAGCACCCATTACAATTGGTGCACTTAATTCAAGGTGGAGTAAATTAGAAAACATTTTTGGTTGAATTAACCCTTTGTATATTCAGATGTTTTATTTAGAAATAGATCTAAATGATAAAGGCTGATTTAGAAATATGATAAGTGCTGATGTCTGTGTTTTCCAGGAGCTGAAGCTCTAGTCAGGGCTTTGCTGGAGGTCAACCCGAAAAGGCGTTTGACAGCTTGTCAAACCCTGCAGCACGACTGGCTTCAGCGTGCAATAGCACAAAAAGACCATAAGGGGGCGATAAAAGCCACTGACGCCACAGTTGAGAGGCACAACCAGCAGAAACTGAGCAGACAGGTGGAGAGTGGTGAAAATGAGAATGATTTTATCAAACCAGAAATGTTGGCAGAGAAATGTCATGCAGCACAAATGTACGAGAACATACTAAATAATAATAATTATGAACCAGGTGTTAAAATGCATGACAGAGACCAGCAAATTCAAGAGATTCTTAACATGACAAGCAGTCAACAAAATGCATCCTATGCAGAAGACACGAGCAAGCAATATACCATAGATCAGCACAAACTTGAGAAACCAGCACAGCAAGAAGACACTGACACAAAACAAGAGTGTCCTGCTGACTAATGATTTGGTTAACGAGCAGCGAAGACTGAAGAAGCCAGCGTAAACAAGTGACTAGAAGAAACCAATGAATAATGGAAAGAGTTGGAACTAAACAAGCCATGTGAGACATAACAAAGTGGGACAGTAAACCGGAGAAAAAAAACCTACACGTATACTCTTAGCACCGGTTATAACTGAGAATTCACTTCTTTTATCCTGATCACCGGGCCTTGATAAAAAAAACTGCACTGATCTGCACATTTCTGCACTCTATATGAAGGAAAATCTGCTGAATTAGTGCAAATATGGTTAAAAGTATTCAAAGGCGCTTATAGTGCACTCCTCTTGGCAGCTTAAGGTATAATCCAATATTTTAAAAAACTAATTTGAACATCAAAATTCTTTATAAACTCTGTGTGTGCTTACAGGTCAGTAATGCAATTATCTGAGACATTACAGGAGCTGGTATTGTGTGACAATATATACTGACTAGAGGAAGGACAGATTATGATGTATTGTTGTTTTTGTATGTAACGGCCTGTGATTATTCTGTATTTTCATCTTATGTTATTTTAAAAGACATTTCAATATGGAAGGACTAGTTTTGTTTTTAATGTTTTGAAAATGTATCGGTCAAGCTTGGCCCCTGCCAATGTTTGTAGTAATGTTAGTTGGGTAGACTACAGTAGCTAGCTAAACGTATTTAGTATTATTTGCCTTCCCATGTAATAGTATTTATATTGCACGTCTTCAAGTCTGTTCAGTGATTTTTTCTTTTTTGAAATTATACTGTGTAAATGTTTTAGACTTTAGGCTATTCACCTTTACAGTTTGTTATATGTTAACTTACACAATATTGTTTTTTTATGATAAAAATGTTTATTTTCTTACTTCTGTTCACCTTTTAACACTTTTGAGATATCAAGTTGTGTAATTATTAATGAATAAAGCCTTTGTCCTTGTCAGATGACTTCAGTCCTTCTACCTTCATGGTGGCCTGTCCGTAAACAAGCCCAAAGTTGAAAAATGTGTTATTTTAAGTGTACTACAGTTGTAATGTGCAAATAACTTTACATCTTTATTACCAATGCCTTATGTATTACATAGCTATATGCAAATAATAAGTTACATTTTTAGTATCCCGTCCAGTAACAGGAAGACACATACAAACACACTCCCATCCCCCCCCAAACACACATAGCTCATTCACACTGGGCAGGCAAGACTGACAGCTGTCTTGACCAAACTAGTCGATCATACACCTGGACATTTGATTGGCCGAGGCCGTTTCCCCGCCCCCCGAGGGGCCGCTTTAGTTTCGGGTAGAAAAATGCATAATTTAAAATAAATATACTTCACATTTTTCAAAGCTACATAGCAAATCAAATAATTATTCAGGTCTTTCATTTACTATTCTGCTAATTTTGAATGATGCCCTAAGATGACGTTGCCGTTTTGTCGCATTTGAGGGGTGTTGACCATGGTATGAAAAGGATTTGTCATTTATTAATCTTCCTTTAAAATATAAGCACCACGATAATACTAGCACAGTACAACTGAAAATAACTGTACTAACAAAACCAAGCATCGCGCTACTCAAACAACAAAAGTTTTTGTCACCTTTCTCTTAAAAAAAAAAGCTTTAGCCATGACCCACAGAAGGCCGAAGCGCATGCGCAACGCGTAGCTCTTTAAATATCCCCAGTCATCTGATGAAGCACAACATTTGTTGCAGCCAATCAGACAACGCGAAAGGGAAGGGCAGAACGGCCATCATTACTAGTGGCAACGCATTCTCTGACAGATCAATAACGGTCGATGGTATTCGCCTAATCGTCATCCCGCTCTGAGTATACCGAGCCCTGATAGGCGGAATCAGAGAGGGACAGGCGGACAGGGGAGAGGAGGAGACAGACAGGAAAAAAACAAAGATGGCAGTGTAGATTAAGGGAAGGACTATCGAAGAGACTCTGCAGCAAACTGGTAACTTTTAGGTTTCGGACGAATCCGGATCGTGTCGGAGTGGTTCGGTTGGGATCGGAAAGTGGACCGGAGGAGAAGAGCCGGGCTGGGTCGCGGAGAGTCGCTGTGCGCGTGCTGTCACGGCGGATAACGGCACTAAACAACAGCCTGTTGTTTTGTTGAGTCTTAGCTGTTTTTTCTCCCTCTTCACAAGCTGAGAGCTGAAGCTTACCTGAGAGCTATCCAAAATATATATATATATATATATATATATATATATACAGGCATCTATGCACGCCAAACCGCAGTAAAACACAGATGAATTTCTATCTAACGTTACTGTCCCATAACTTAGTGTCATATTACCCAAATTTGAACTGACGCTTAATGGTTTACAACTGAGTACATTGTTGGCTGTCCAGACCCCCCGTCATTACAGGCCAAGTAGCTTGAAAAATCTTGGAAATCTCACCCTGACAATCAGCGGATCCTGTGTTTGGTCAGCCAGAATACACCTGGTGACTCAGTCGGATGTCTTCGATGGAAGAGCGGATGGAATTAGGCGTCGCGGCCGCACCAGGCTCCTCATCGTCGGGTCTGGGTGTCGGTCCTGTGGGGGGCGCCCTGGACGCTGGCCCGGGGAGCGCCGGACTGGCGGGTATCCAGGAGGAGTCCGGGGTGCGGAGAGACGGTTCTGGTTCCGAGGCCGACCCAGACGCGCCGCCCAAGAAACGCGTGAGGCAGCAGGAAGGAGAAGCGGGGAAGCTCGAGGAGCGCCTGTACTCGGTGCTGTGCTGCACGGTGTGTCTGGACCTGCCTAAAGCCTCGGTGTATCAGGTAAACAATGCCGTTACAGCGCAAAGAAATCCTTTTGTACGATGTTATAAACACAATGCGGATATAAAAGTTCACAACACAACATCCTCTTGGAATGTAAGATATATATATACAGTATGTTATATATATATATATGAAACAAAGGGGGTTATAATTGTGAATCTTTTTGTCATTGTGATTGTTTGTCTATAATATAGGTGATTACGCACTGTCTGTGACTCATAATGTGTGATGAAATGTCTAATAAAATGCTTATTCACACATTTGCCATTTCAGGTACATGGTATTTTTTTATTTTTTAAAGAGCTGGTATGAAATTATTTTTGTAGGCTTCAGATGTTACACTCAGATGTAATACTGACCTGAGCAGCTGTTTTTTGCCTTCAAAGGCAAACATGACAATCAGGGTGGTCACATGACCTGTTTAACCCAATCACTGCTGGCCTCTCCTGATCACCCCTCCCCCAAATATGCACCCCATATAATCCCTCTGAAGCCACAGGCTAAACCAGCTGTAAAAGAACTTCCTCCCATGCTTTCACTCACTTTGTTGTGCCGTTTGCATACCCTTGTTAATATTTTGTGTCCATTTATTAATCTAATGTGTTTGGATAATTTAATAAATCCCCAATACAGTGGCCTTTTTGTTTGAGCGTGTGTCAATGTGATGATTGTTGCACTGACAGGACTGTATTGAAACTAGAGAGGAAATTTTAGATAAATAATAATAAGATAATGTGCCATCCTCTCACACTGACCCCTAAAAGTATCATGTGATTCAGGGAGGATGTGTCACACTGCATCAGGGCTATTAAGCTCATGCCATGTAATCCGTTTATTACTGAATCAGGGTTTGAATCCCATCAAATGAGGCGAGCTTGTGCACACCCTGAAGCCAAACAAACAAGCCAGGAAGAACTCAAATCAGCTCACTGAATTAATCAAAGACAGACTTGACATTGCAATTTACCTCATGTGATATGGATCAGCTAGTGAATTAGTAACAGTTATTCAAAGGAAATGTTGAAGTAATCATTAATATAGAATGGTCAGTGTAATTGTAGTGTAATTAACTAATACAAAATATATTCAAATAATTTCTAAGTGGAAAAAAAAAATATATATATATATATATATATATATAAGCAATTAAATTTAAAATATTTGCTTAGGCACTCAAAATAAAATAATCTAAATTATTAAAATGGCTAAAGCTAAAATTAAAGATAAATATAAATATTTTTTAAAACAAAAACTAATAAAAACATTTTTAAAGTATAATAAAAACCCCAAATATAAAACAGGTCATTTAAAATAAAATGTAAGAATAAAATTAAAGCATTCAGCATTTTGTTATAAAATGGAGGAAGTATTGTATTCATTAACAAATTAATGTTTTTGTTATATGTGTTTTTACATTGTCCTTTTTTAAGTTACATGTACTTAGTTTAACAGTAAGCATAATTACATGCAAATAACACTAAACCAAATCATAATCCTATAGTACAAGCTGTTAATTGATATTACTCAGTATGTGTATGTGTAATTACACTGTAATCAAGACACCTAAAAATAAAATATAAACTGAAATTTATGTCAGACACAAATGAGAAAAGCAAATGGGAAATGTAGGAATGAGTACATTTTATATAAGGAATGAAAGGTTTTGAAACTGCTTTTATAATAACTCTTGCCCTAAAGACATCATTTTTATTATACATCATTATTATTTTTCCCAATAAAATCCACTAAAGCAAAAGTGCTTAGCATTTTCTCTTTGCTGAAATGCTCTGCACATACTGTTCATTTCTGACTGAAATTAATTGGGTTCTTGCTAAAAAAAAAACAACTTAGGTGACTCTTTGCTCTTTTGTGATCCTTACGGAAGTATAATCAGAGCAGAAGGCACCACACACTGGGAGAACAGCCCAAGGTTTGACAAGCATTTTGTTTTATTTTATTTTGATTATACTTGGTTGTGTTTAGAAATACTAATGACCTGACAGTGACTTTGCACCCAGTAGGCTTCACTGATGTGTAAACATGGACGTCTGTGTGTTGATACATTTCAGTGACAGCGCAAGGTTTTCATAGTAGGTAATGCTTCTAAAGTAAAATGGGTTTCCTTGTGATATGAACATACTGTCATTGCTAGGCCTGTCGCAATAATCAATATATCGACTTACCGCACAATATATATACATGACTCAATAATTTTTGATGATGTAAATGATTTACATGTAATGGGCAATATATTGATATTGCCCATTACATGTACATATGTATGTCTTTTGCCTATGTCTTTTGCAGCTTCTCGTACATAATGTGGTGTAATCATGAGGTGCTAGTTCAAATTTTTCAAAATCCTTCTATACAAATGTTTAATCTGCAGATATGGCCTTGTTTATCGGTCTGTGCCTTTGTGCATACAGAGATCTGACTGCTATATATTGTGTTTTTCAGCTATAGTGTGCACTCTTACTATTCAGAGAAAAAAGGTAAAAAGCTGTAGATGGAAAAAATTCCATAAGTTCTTTGTGCGGTTGTATTTTTTCTACTTGTAAGAAGAATTTACTATTTATTAAAGTTTTTTTTTTAAAGCATCTCATATTTTGATACTTAATTTCCATGATCTAAATATTTTTTTAAAAATGAAATGTTTGTTGTCAATTGAAAGTGTATAGGGCTTCTTGCATTATTATGCTGTTATATTACGATTATACATTCAAAATGTTAATAATATAGCTTATAACATGGGGGCAATATATCGCACAACAAAAAGTTGTTATCGTGACGGGCCTAGTCATCGCCATATAACAAATAAGTGGTTGTACAGATTGTACAAAGTCCTTATTTCTCCTTAAATCATTCCTGAAACTACTACTTTTTGTCTTTTAGGGGAAAATTAGAAAAAACCCATCAAAACAAAGGAACAATACGTTTATTGAGAAGAACACACACATTGTGTTTTTATTGTGAAACTGTTTCAGCTCTGTGAAGATGTGTGCTCTCATTTCACAGTGTACAAATGGGCACCTGATGTGCGCAGGCTGCTTCATCCACCTGCTTGCTGATGCGCGTCTAAAAGAGGAGCAGGCCACGTGTCCCAACTGCCGCTGTGAGATCAGTAAGAGTCTGTGTTGCAGGAACCTGGCGGTGGAGAAAGCCGTGAGTGAACTGCCCTCTGAGTGCAGCTACTGCCTCAAACAGTTCCCTCGCTCCAGCCTCGACCGCCATCAAACAGAGGAGTGCCAGGACAGGTACTGTTGCAACAGTTCAGACCCCCAAATCAGACAGATCAGGTACAACACATATGTAAAGCCAAAGGGTGAATTCACTAAACAGCTGTGCCACTCTGTTTGTAATTCATTCGTTTTCAGTACAACACGCCACTTTTATGTGTAAACTGGGATTGCTAAGGATTGTGCTAGATTCTAAAAGAAAAACTGCAACCACTTTTTCTGCACTTTTATGACGTTTATCCGAATGTCAAACAGATATAGGGGACTTGCTTTTGTCCATTGGGAATTGATTAGACCGTTGCCATTTGCTAATTTTTGCGATGGTTTCTTGTGAGTGACAGGTTGCTGGAGGGGAAGGATTGAAACTCATCTGACCAGGGTCATTGGAGAGGAGATGTCTATGCAAGGCGATGGGAATGTTAATGTTTTTAAAGATTATGAAGATGCATGGCTTTCTTTAATGAGAAGAATTATCAATCTTTTATAATAAATACTGTCTATTTTGATTTCATGGTGACTTAATGTTGTTTTATTACAACTTGTAAAAAGCAACAGTTTGTTTAAAAGTGAAGTTTGTGTCTGTTCTATAAAAATATAATGGGGAAAAAAAAGTAATACCTAAACTTTATATGTGATATAACAGGGAAAAATGTAGCATTGTAAAAGATTGATTTATTTTATTGTTATTATTTTTAGAAGAAGTTTTTTTTAAGCTTTAAAGGTTTTGAGCGATTTGGCATTACTAAATTGGCCATGGAGTCATTCAATCTGTGATGTAAATATTTATTGCAGGCAGTGGTGGCGATTTGTTTGAATTGTTTAGTGAATTCCCCTATTCCTCATCTTAAAGGTGCGTTGTGTAATATTTAGGATTATCTATAGACAGAAATGCAATATAATATAACTATATTTTCATAGGTATACAAAGACCTTACACCGTTATGTTTTTATTATAAGCTTGTAAGATGGAAGTCGCCATCATGTTTGTACAGTAACCATCAAAGGACAAACAGAGAGCGTTTTGTTACTATGTTGTTCATGCAGATACAACACTGACACAATGATGAACCATTAACAATAATATATTCAATAAAATATAGATTTATTAAACAATTAAGTTAATATAATTCCTTAATTTCACTTTGTAAAGAAACCTTATTGCTGGCTATCTCAGACCACGAGACAATCCCGCCTCTAAAATTTACAAACACTACCTTTAATAAAGCCATATATTCACTTAGCTTGGACTATACAAGCCTCATGCATTCACTCGGAAAATACATGTCTCTTCAAAATTTGATGTAACTTCAATATTAATTATAAAACATTCATAATAATGCAATATCTAAATATTTAACTAAATTCAGTTTTATTTGTATAGTGCTTTGTAGATGCACATTTGCAGAAAAACAACTGTTATATTTAAATGCCTCATTTACACAAATGATATTAACTATAATGATAAAGATATCGTTTTAGAAATCAGTCCACACCACAACTACAATGATAATATTGTCGGAAGCCAATCAGAATCCATCCTGCTTTAAAAAGCTCAAGCAGTGGCAAATAACTGCTTGCTCACACAACTATAGCGGATTTATAATAAACATAACTTTAATGTGAATTGGTGTGGACATTGATATAGTTATTGTTTTTAGAGTGGATGGGTTTTTATAGTCACATTTAGCAGATTAATGATATTTTTTGCAGTGATGTAAACAATCAAGCATTTGAGACATGGTATATACTACATATTCTATGTGAGCGTACTATGTGTGTAGTGTAGAAGTTTATGAGTGATCATTTTGTGCTTATTCATTTTATACTTTTGTCTTTAGAGATGATGGTTGTAAATTTGTATTGAAAACAGAGTGACACAGTGCAAGTACAAGCGGATTGGCTGCCCGTGGCAGGGGCCGTTCCATGAGCTTAGCGCTCATGAGGCAGAATGTTCCCACCCGTCCAAAACCGGCATGGAGCTGATGGGCATCCTGGATGAGATGGACCAGAGCCATCGCAGAGAGCTACAGCTGTACAACAGCATCTTCAGCCTGCTGTGCTTCGAGAAGATCGGCTTTACAGGTACATAAAAGCCTTAAAGGAAATAGTTCCACCGAAAATGAGAATTTGTACTAACCCTCAGGTCATCCAAGATGTAAATCAGATTTGAAGAATACAGCACTACACCATTCGCTTACCACTGGATCCTCTGTGGTGAATGGCTGCCGTCACAATGGGAGTTCAAACAGCTGATAAAACACGCCTCCAGTCTATCAATTAATGTCTTTTCAAGTGAAAAGCTATGTTTGTAATATGTGCATCATTAAAATGTTTTTAACTTCGAGTTAATATACTCTCCAGTTTTTCCAGTTGTCTCATCTGAATCAGGAGATTTGGAAATATGCACAGATCAAGCACCATTTGTAAAGCCAATGTCTTAATGATGGATTTACTTCACAAGACCTTAATCAGTTAGTTGTGGATTATTGTGATGTTTTTTATCAGCTGTTTGGACTCTTGTATTGACGGCACCCATTCACTGTAAAGGAATCATTGGTAAGCAAATGGCGTAATGCTAAATGAGTCCAAATCTGATTTGATGAAGAAACTCACTGACATCTAGGATAGCCTGAAGGGGAGTAAATTTTCAGCAAATTGTGATCTATTCTTGTTTGGTTTCTTGACTTGAATATTATTCAGCTACTTGATTTGCTTGATTTCAATTTCCAGAAATCTACAGCTACTAACCTGTAATAATTTTCGCATTTGCTCCAGAGGTGCAGTTCCGGCCGTACCGCACTGATGACTTCATCACACGACTGTACTACGAGACGCCGCGCTTTACAGTGCTAAACCAGACCTGGGTGCTGAAGGCGCGGGTCAACGACTCAGAGCGCAACCCCAACCTGTCCTGCAAACGCACGCTCTCCTTCCAGCTCATCCTGAAGAGTAAAGTGAACTCTGCACTGGAGTGCTCTTTCCTGCTCCTGAAGGGCCCATACGATGATGTGAAAATCAAACCCGTCATCCAGCACCACGTCTTCTCCAATGACGCCAACGAAACCGAGTACGCCCTGCTGCCCATCAACGACAGCGTGGAGTGCAACAAGCTGCTGGCTGCCAAAAACATCAACCTCCGCCTCTTCATCTTTCAGATCCAGAAATAGAGGCACGAGACGACGGGGATGGAAGAAACTGATCAGACGACGGTAGGAGGAAGAGGGGATGGTGTGAACAAACAAGAAGCAAAGAGGGGAGATGAGCACCACTGAACCACAGATACCTCTACGGGAGCAAAAGAAGGATGAATACGGCCCATCAGTACTGCAGTAGATCGTTTGTTTGTGTGTGAGTGTGTGTTGTTGCTGGTTAGCTTTCAGACCCTCTACGGCCAAAAAAAAAAAAAAATTCCCAACACCCTGCTGATGTCTCACTGGCAGAGCGGGACGGGCCTGAATGAACATCACCAAGAATCTGGGACTGTATTTGTGTGTGTTTTGGGCCTGTTTGTGTGGATGTCAGTCAGTAAAGACCAACAAGATGATTGATATAAGGAACCAGGCTGAGCAAGTGCTAGAAATAGAGACCGGTGTAGTAAAACCAATCATTCAGGCAGCGTTCAACTCTGCGTTTGTGTGTTTTCACGCAGTTTTCAGACCTTCCTCTCAAGGCTTTCCCACACAGACGCTGCGGCGCAGCGGCCGCAACTGCTTTAAGTGTATTTTTGTATGTGAATGTGGCCATTTTCATTGAAGCGCTGCAGTACAATTAAGCTGAACAAAATGGCTGCCGAACCCACAACCCAAATAATGCGATTTGCATGTTTTTAGTTTTTCAGCGCGCTCTCTGGAACGCACAGTTTTAGCGTAGCATCATAGCCTTGTAATATAATTTAAGTTTGACCTTATTAACACCTTTATTTAAGAACCTGTGAATCTTGCCTTTCCCCTCCCCTCCTGTAAATTGTTTTCCTCATTATCTTGTCCGGTTTAATCCCCCTGGTTAGTGAACACAGGTACATTTCTCACTTCATGATGTCATCGGGTTATAGATATTTATATTTATTGCTTTTATTTAACCTGTATTAATTAATGAGGTAAGACATTTCTCACTCACTCTGGAAGACTGGAAAGATCTGATTTTGAGCCAATGTCACAGACCCCCTTCCCTTCTTCCACACACACCCACACAAATGACCTTCTTTCATACCTTCATTAAAAATGCACACACACACACACACACAAAGCTGGGGGTTACAAAGGAGCCAATGGAGAGTAATCGAATCTCAGTTCGGATGAACGCGGCTGTGACTTAGTTTTGACATACTTGAATTCATGAACGACAGAACAACAAACAGTTTAGCTGATCTGGCAGAGACTGTCACTTCTGATTAGAGGAGTTTAGTTTAAACTGTTTCTGCATTTAAAAGCTTTTAATTCTCACTCTGGCTGTATATGTGCCTTTCTATTAAAGCTCATTTAAACTTGTCACTGCTTTATTTCTTGAGTGCTTGCGGTTACACTTTGATAAATGCATGTTTGAAACAGTAATTTACTATAGGTCAACATATCTTGTGATGTTTGTAGCAAACCACGTAGTTTTTGTTTAAAGGTGCAATTTACTCCCTCAAAATACAGTTATGAGCACGTTTACTCACCGTGTTGATTTTTTCATCTGTAGGACACGAGGGACAATATGAATCGTTCTGATTCGGATCTTTTCAATAAAATAGTTCACTCGGTCTGAATGATTCACAATTAATGCTTTGTTATTGTAGTGCTCTCTTATAAGCAACAGAGGGCGTTATATTGAGTTCTTCTCAAATCTACATATATTCATCTACATCGCAATCAAAATAATTTTAAATTTAGTTAGGCCTGCATTTCCTTGAATGTCAACAACACACACAATATAACTCCTATGAGAACATCAGCTGACCCTATTAAGAATGAGAGTAAAACAGACAAGAAGACATCAAACAGATAAGCACTTAAAAGGTAATATATTTAAGAAATGCCACATAGATTGTCCAATCTGGTCAAATGTTACATC
Organism: Enteromius trimaculatus; assembly: GCA_032361065.1. NCBI lineage: Eukaryota > Metazoa > Chordata > Actinopteri > Cypriniformes > Cyprinidae > Enteromius > Enteromius trimaculatus. The sequence continues at coordinate 11,135,928 of JAUMHP010000074.1, read as the reverse complement.
CTAATAAAATTCTGTAAAACAAACAAACAAACAAACAAACCAAAATTTAATTTTAAAACAGTTGACATCCTGTTTTGATAACGGAAAACACTGAATCTAGTTTCATTCCCAATTGATGTAATATAGCTCTCTGTAAACAAGATAAATATAGTATTATATACTATCCAAATATGACATTTTATCCATATTAAGCAAAACACAAGTAATAATATAAATAGTATAAATTATGCTCTAATAGCAATTTAAACATGATGCCATGTAAAATAAAATTCAAAATGTGTTTTTGACAAAGTAGAAAAGGTTGAATCTGAAGGATGCTATCATCAGACTCGAGTGCTACAGACTGTAAAACAAATATTGTGCGGCTACAAATACTGAATGCATATGATGAATTCATAATAACACTATATGTGTGCACATAATGTGTTTTAGTACCAGCACTGGTTCTGATTAACGCTACAGCCATTTTTGCAGCTATTTGACTGGAAGGAGACCCCCATCATATTAAGCGGTGGAGGGGAAGAAGGGGCCATAGAGCTGCAGTATACTTGAACTCCAGCAGGGGGCACCAAACACTGTGTCTGCCCACCTTGTCCTGACACCAGCATTGCAGCATAGGACTGTTGTTGTGGTTGTTGCTGCCGTGCTACCTTGTTACAAGAGAGAAAGCACATATACATACATTGCATAATTCAGAACGACATTTCATGGAGTAATTTTTAATTTTTTTGCATCAGTACCTGATAGGAGGATACTGATGGGTAAGGTCCCACAATGCCTTGCTGTGTTTGGGGTAGAATCTGACTTCCCATCATGCCAGGGCAGCCTTGTTGGTTTGACATGACAGGTGGGTATACTGTTTAAAACAATGGACAAGTATGTGTGAGATTTTATTAACTGTATAGTGCATAATTGTTTGCATGAACACGCAACACCAATCATATGAGAGCTGAAGTAAATAGCAGGAAAAGAGACCGGTTCACTGTGAGACCAGTGCCACCATCTCTTACAGTGTAACGGCCCCCTCCCCTACTACTGTGAGACTCAGGTGTAAGGGATCCAGAGGGGCTTCATGTATACCTGTTTGTGTGTTGTAACTGTCTGCTGCGTATTGCTGAGATGCACTGGGACACTGAACAGGGTAACTGTACACTGAAACCTAAGAGGGGAGGCCAGAGTTGACTCATAATTAGACATACAGTATGATGTTACATCGTATCTCATCATTCATTTACGATGAAGTACCTGGCTGCTCTGCTGACTCAGAGGGGGCGGGGCTGTGGGAGGAGCCAGTGTCATTCCAGGGGTAATGTAACTGTCTGAATGGTGTGATGGAGCGAAACTGTGGTGGGGCAGAGCATAGCTGTGTGTGGGTGGAGCTCCTTGCATGTAAAATGATGGCATATCTGGAAGATCCCCTGATGATGACTGGCGACTCAAGGTCATGTGACCAAACTTAGCAGTAATGTCTTCTCTCTAAGAATAGGCAAAAATAGGCTTGTCATGTACATGTGCATTAGGTTAAAAAAAGAAAAGAAAAGTAAAATAAGTTTCTGCATGTATTTGATCAAAATACAGTAAAAACTATAATATTGTGAAATATTATTACAATTTACATAACTGTTTTGTATTATTTTAGAAAGTATTTTATTCCTGTGATGGCAAAGCTGAATTTTCATCAGTCATTCTTCAGTGTCACATTATTTCAGGATTCTTTGATTAGAAAGTTCAAAATAAGTTACAAATGCCTTTACTGTCACTTTTGATCAGTTAATGCATCTTTGAAACTGTAAATACTAAATATCTTAATATAAATAATATTACATAACGAAATCAATAACTAGACACTATTAACACTCACAGGCTGTTCTATTGGGTGTTGCTGGGAGGTAGAAATGTTTAACTGCTGAGGTGGAAGGTATGTCACAGAGGAGTACTGAACCTAAACCAGAAATGAGACGGCACACGGTGAATTTTGTTGATAAACAATGATAATTTACAGTATGAGAAATGGATGTTAATTTTGATATTTGATAAAGATTACATTTAACAGTGTTGCTACATTTTTTGTGTTGTTTAGAGTTAAAGTGAGTGTTAGATTAGATAATAGTAAATGTGAAAATGGGGCAAATGAGCATGAATGAATAATATTTCCACATCAACAAAAATTTGAAGTTAATAAAATGTAATAGAAAAACAAAATAAATTAAAAATAAAAATCAGATAAGCAATACGGTATTCATATATTATGCACCACTAGTGTCAATTATATGTTTTATTTACCTGTGGGACACCATGGCTTGCTACTGGCTGCTGCTGAGGTGGAGGGGGCGGGGCTTGTGACTGTACTGGGTTAAGCTGGTTACATGGCTTCTGACTTACTGGTGGGTTGTAAACAGCTGGAGTTCCATCAGGATTTAGAAATGGCTGCCCTAAAGAACATATCCAGAGTTGGATGAGATAGATTATGGTGTGTGTGTGTGTGTGTGTGTGTGCACCTTTATCACCTTATGGGGACCAATAAAGATAGGAATACCAGTAAATTTCGACCTTGTGAGGACATTACTTAGGTCCCCATGAGGAAACAAGCTTATAAATCACACAGAGTTAAGTTTTTAAAAAATCCAAAATCGCACACAGTTTCCTGTAAGGGGTAGGTTTAGGTGTAGGGTCAGTGTAGGACAATACCACATACAGTCTGTACAGTAGAAACATCATGACGCCTATGGAATGTCCCCATAAAACATGTAAACCCAACATGTGTGTCTGTGTGTGTGTGGACTTACAGTCATTTTCAACCAGTGAGTCAGCTTCTACTCAGGGAATTGTGAGTGTGTACTCTTGTGTGGGAGAGCGTATGTGTGTGTGTGTACCTGTATGTGGATTTAATAAGATGCTCCCAGGAGGTATTGATGACTCAGCAGGAACGATAATGTAAGCGGGGCTGTTGTTGGGTGGAGCGTATGATAGAGCTGACTCGGACACTGTTAGAGCGATCAGACAGAAACAACGGCAGGTCAGAAACATTATGAGGGATTCTGTACTATTTCTAGGTCACGAATCAAATCAGGTTGCCACTGTCATTAAACCGAAAATGCATTTTGTGTGTTTTTTCGTTTTTACATTCAGTAGAACATTTAAATTGAATGCTAATACATTTCACTTGATTTCGATTTGTGCTACATTTGAGAAGAGTATAAAACAAAAGCTTTTTCATTAGACTTCTAAACCCCCCTCTACATAACTAGCTCTTAGGTTAACACCCAGACTGTCTTTGTGACCTTTTTTTATCTTTTTTTCCTGACAGGGACTTGATGACTGGTGTTATATCTGCACCTGGTTTGCAGTGTTTGGAGCTGCTGTCTGATCGAGCGTGTGCAGATTTAGATGTCCATGTCGGGCTGTCAGAATCTGTGCTGCTCCAAGGTCGAGGGTCATTCCAATGAGAGTCCAGCTCAAAACTGCTCTGCCTGCTGCCAGACATCCGACCCGAACCATCCCTGTTTCCCCTGTCGGGACGGCAGAATCATGTTTTGTGCCTACGTTTTGCTAAAAGATCTCCCTTTCATTTAAATATATTTCAAAATGCAAGTTACTTTAAGCTTTCACATTTTCTAAGCACAAATATAGCAGGAGAGAAGCAATATCGGGGTTGTGTTGGGGTGTTGGGGAATACCACACTTAAAATGTCACTAATATTCCTGAAATGGGTGTCATCGGATATAACACCTGTGTTTGTAACAGCCCTTGAGTCACAGGAGCCCTTTTTTAGCGAATCAAAAAAGCTTAGCCTATCAGAAAACACTCTCTTTTCTGACATATCTTCAGAGGTCGGTTGATGGAGAAAAATCATTTCTCACCTAAATAGCTGCCGTCTTCTCTGGGTCTCACTGAGAATACTGCTGTCATCTAGACCTCTGCAAACAGATACAAAAAAAATGGTGGACTATCAAAGCAGTGTTATCATATTATATAATAAATAAATAAACAAATAAATAAAATCTAATTATAGAAAATAATATTATATTTATTTTGAAACATTCATATAAAGAACATACAATTAATTACTTGTATATTGCTAGAATGTTTTTTACCTGGTCTCAATATAAACACTCTGAGAAAGACAAGTGGACTGAAAAATAAAAGAGCACAAAATCAGAGAGGCCAAGCTTTAATGTACTACTGTATGTGCATTTTAAGCAGATGCTTTCTTACATCCTGTGAGAATATGCGTTCTCTGACTTTCTGGTACTCCTCCTCTCTCTCTTCTATTGACTTACTCCTCATTTGTTCTTTGAGAGATGAAACCCTCAGCTATAAAAAACAACAGGAGACATGCAGACACAAATTAAGCAGCCGGAAAGATCAGAGCTATTAGAGGAGCAATTGTTAGCTCTTTTGTACCCTAGTGGTAATGTCAGGGGTCAGTGAAGTGTGTATTTGTCTAAACCTGGCTGTCTTCTCTCTCCTGACTGGTGTCTCTCTTCAGTATTGATCTTCTTTCCTCTGTTTTCTCCTCCTGAACATGTTCAGCAAACCGTTGTTCTGGGCTGAAATACATTAGGATATACTCACGTTGATTCATTCATCAAACGTACGTATATAATAATCTCTGTAACAGACACCTACATTCTGGAATTGCAGGTCTTGTTGATGATAACCGCTTTTCCACTGTGATCCACGTTGTGTTCCAGTCCAAAATAAGCTGCAACCCTGTGGACCAGCATCCTGTGATACGAGGACATCTGAGGAAACTTTTTATAGGAACTACAGAGAGAAAAAAAAAGAGGCACATTATATCACATTACAAACACATCTATCTCAAAAGCATGAAGGACATGCATGGAACAATACCTGTTGTCGGTCATAAAGTCTGTCATGTCTTGCTCGAGTTTTAGAAGCATCAGTCTATCCCTGCAGTCCAAAAATAAACAGATTGAGCACACATGGAAGGAGAAGAATGAAGGGCTATTTTCAAACCTTTACCCACCTGGGACTGCTTTTCAAAGTAGTGATTAAAAACTCCTCCAGATCGATGCCCGTGGAGTCGGTGTACTCCAGACTGGGCTCTAAAAGATACACACATTTAAAAAGTGTGTGTGATTTATATAATGACCATTTTCTACAATTAAATTCAGGTATTTGCACATAATATTAAAAGCTGTAGTAGTAAAAATCAACACAAATCATGTGATCCTGAAGATTGAAGTTACATTACATTTAAAATATATTGTAATTGTTTTTGCACAGCACTGGTGAGCATGAGAAACGTCTTTCAAAACGTCTTTTAAAAATCGTACCAACCCCAAACATTTGAACAGCAGTGTATATCCTCAAATTGCATTAAATTCAACTTAAAGGAAGTATATTTAAAATGATAAAAACCTTTTTTTAAAGCTTTAGTTTTAACACTTTTAACATGCCACATTAATTTCAGAAATTGATGCAGTGTTTTTCACAGCCCTAGATAAAATGTGTGTATTTCATGTGCACATATTGTGTGCAAATATGACTCACAAATACCTACATGAACGCAAACTACCTTTAGATAAACTTGTTTTTTTGGATGTGACGCTTGTCTCCTCTTCCCCCTCACTGCATGCAGGACTGTCACCATGGTTACTAGATACAGTTGTCTTGCTCGCTTTTTCCTAGGACAAGACAGAACAGAATTCCTTCACAAACTCTATTCAGATTCAGGATGGGGGGACTAAACATGATCAGATCAGTGGTCAAAGTTTTGATTCTCTTACATATGTCCTATCCATCTACTAGACTGTGTAAAGTAACTTTAATGGTGAACACAAGACTGTAAATGTGTCTTTAGTTTATGAACGATCCTTACCTTGCTGTTCTCCTCAGTGGATAAAGACTCATCACACACAGCGGTGCTCCGAACTAATTTTCCTTTAGCCTGTAATAAACAAACACAACCCTATTGAAAAGAAACATATTTTTCTCAGTGTACACTATTGCTACTGTTATTTTGGACACAGAAAATATTTTTCTCATATACTGTCTTTTTTTAATGGTAGTTGAAATACTAAGCTGATAAGACATTGTGATTTATAAATATGATTTTAAATACGTCACGGGTTTTAATTTGTAAATGCATCAGTAGGAATGGCTTTAATTGTATTGCATTTCTATATCATTGGATCAACACTACAGGGTGAAAAGTGTAACAACGCTATTTTTAAACTATTTGGACCTGGTCCCAGACTGTCTAAAAGCTCCTGATGTGATTTATATTATGGAGTTGGGTAACTTTGTACTATCAAGGGATTGAATGCAATGTTTACTAATGGTATTTGGACTGAGACACATAACCGTTGAGGTTAAGCAGTCAGTAGCAAACGGCATTTACCCACTGAAGAGAGAGAGAGAATGATTCAGAAAGCAATATTCTGCCGAGTATAGCCACATCAATCTAACATAAACGTCTGGCAAGCTAGAAAGGAAAATAAACTCATAAATGAAATGAATGCTCTATAGGGAGGGTGCTTCAATGATTAGATTCAATTGCAATCCTACCTTCGGTTTCTTCTTGAGTTGTCCATGGTTATCATCTGATTTTGTCTGCTCAAAGATAGAGGGAAAAAATAAAACAGGATAAAAAGAAAATGATAGGAGGAAATGAAACAAGCAGTGTGAATTGATGGAAGTTGTTGAATCTATATTATCACCTGGCTGGATTTCTGACAGTCCGCTGTGTCTGTGGTACAACAAGGAGGTGAAGTCTCCTCCGCAGTGCATTCTGGGATATTTCCAGATTCTCCCGTTTCTGACATCTTGAAAGTTTCAGATTCAAAAGGTCATATTAGTCATAGGCCACCACATGCCCCATGACCATCCAAGCCAATCAGTACCAAAACAAGATTTCTTCTTTTCTCCTTTTTCCTTGTTCTGTTCTTTTCTCTTGCCAGAACAGATGGCTGGACAGATTCATATTCAGTAAAGGAGAGAGAGAGAGAGAAAAAAATCATCTTTGTTTTCACTCAGATCTGTAAACATTTATTTACTATGAGCACCATGCAAGGTTTACTTCAATATTCAGTTGATAGTCAATATCAAAAAAGCTCAAATCTGTAATTAAACTTATTCATTCTTATTAAGAATCGTGAAAAAAATCGATTTTTTTATTTATTCATGAAATTACTTGCCTGTGCTCAAGTTAAAATAAGTTAATACAGCCACCAAATTGTGTAGTTGTGATAGCAAAATAAATAGGCTTACCAATGTTTAAAAGTTGAGGAGTCTTGGTGTTAATTTAAATGTAGTGAAATTATATTATGGTGCAAATTCATCTGTCATTTTTAAAAGAAAACTAGACAGATGCCAGCAAAGAGAGATTTTAATCTGAAATAAACTAAACTACAAGGTAAACGGAAATATTCACTTTCAACAAGGACAAACGTGGTTTGCATTGTGAACTGAATTATAGCTGAAACCATCAACCAACTCAATTAATAATTAAAAATTGAATGATCAAAATATAAAACACAAGTAAAATTCTGTGCTGTGTCAGTGTTTACCGTGTTCATGTTTAATGGAAAGCACAGAATCAAAACCACTTGAGAAGCACCAATCTGGCAGCAACATACAATTTGCAGATCTAGATAAAAACACCCATGCGCGTAAGAGCTCTGCAGTTGGCAAACATGTGATTTCTATGCATGCGTTATGTGCAACTTCTCTCATAGCACAGGCAGGTGCTGTAAATTATATAAAAAGCACACATACACGCGAGCTCTGTTTGGATAGAGTGCATCCTTCATTCTTATGTCATCACTCTCATCGTGTTTGAACTCATCTTCGTGTCTGACCACTGAGTCACTGACTCACTTTCACCAGCGTTAAGCCATACGCCTCCACACACACAGACACCAGAGTAGCTCTTGGCATCTTCGTCAAGGTCTCTGGGTTATCAAACAGGTGGCCTAAAACTTAGATGCTAAATAATGGTGTGATATGCCATCTAACATCTGATGGGCAGCAAAACATTGGTCTGGGTTTTTGGCCACTGATCAATCCTAACATAGATTTACTTGGCAACCATAGTTTCTGCATAAATATTATATACAAATAAGGGTTTACAGGGATTTCAAGAACACCCACAGAACCTTTAAATTGCACAAAAAAGATATATATATTATATTATATTATATATATATATATTTTTTTTTTTACTTTTTTTTTTTTGTAAGAACTGTTTACTGAAAGGATCTTTGGGGAAACAAAAGTGACATCAATATGAATACGCCTTTTACAAACCTTTATTGTAAACAGTGTAAGTCACTAAAGTGAAACATTATATTTTTTATTTATAATAAGGGTATAGGCTATATTTATTTTTATTATGGTGCTATCATGTTTTGACGTGTAATATTTGAATGCATATAAACCTAAAATCACACAAAATATATGTAAAAAATATGCCAAGTTTATATTTAATAATAACGGATCGTTAAGAACAACAGAAATCAAAGAGTGGATGTTTAGCGGAATAATTACAGGACGAGCAGAGAAGGAAAATCGCTGTTCTCCGTTTTTTGGATGCTTGGCTTCATGTGGAACTATTCTGTTATGTAAAAAAGAAATATACAAACTTACTGGTCATGTCAGAAACGTTAATTGTTCAATATTAATTCTCGTGAAGGCAAGCTTATGGAAAAGTTGCTTGCACAAGTCTCCTGCGTGAACAGACGCGCGCGCGCTGCGGAATAGCGCAAAGATCTGTGTACAGCGATGCGATGTGTCTGTCTGCCAGGATGAAGGTGTAGCAGCCGAGACGGGGTTCGGTTTCCACCACTACGTCGCATTCCGGGCACAGTCTGGCACGGGTTATATTTGGAGCGGCTGTTTGGGGATCTCAGACTGCTGTCACTGACGCACACGGAGTCCACGCAGGAGCAGCAGCTGTGCTTTCTAAAAACGAACCTGTATCTCGCGCTTGCATTGCGACCGTCATCCCTATACTACACTATAGAGCAACAGAACCATAACGTGAAAATCAAGCTTTCGAGTTTGTTTTTGTCAACACAAACTTGTTTGAGCTCCAGGAAATCACTGTCAATACCAAAATGAATCACAGGTGTCCATGTAGTGTGATATTATTATTGTGGTCATGCTGACAAAATCTTGCTTGAGAGCGGTAACGTTACACATAATTCAACGCACAAAACAACATGCCTCACTATAAAGCATGGATACCATTACGACATAAAATTGGTTCTAATTAAGAGCAAAAACACAAGAGACAAGCAAGTTTACTGACCTGTATGTAACGCGACCGGAACAAACAACTGAAATGGTTAGAAATGAGCGCTTGTGCCTCGGGTGAGCTTGTCAAACATCTTCTGTTTGTGACAGCACAGCGCATGCAGACTCACGCAACACACTCAATTAAATACGCGCGCGCGCTCGTGCGCTCAGCCTCTTCCTGGCAATCACGCTGCGCGCTCACAAAAACACGCAAGCACCAAGAGAGCCGTTGAGCAAAAGAATTCCAGACACCCACCTCCAACGTTAATTAGACGAAATTAAAAACAACAATATAAAACAAGACGTTTGATACATGTGAACTGATTCACAGTGTTAGACTGTCCTCATCCAAAGAATGCAACAGTTAGGCTATTGCAATTATCAGAACTGTAAAGTCATAACGGATTAATAAGGCGTCTCCACACACTGTAAGAATTGCATAAAATATTGTCGCATTTTAAGGGTAGGCTATATATTTATTCAATGTTTCAACATGGCTAAGCTGCTTAATATTCTCTTCAGATGCTAACATATTGTGAATTCATGCAAAAGCACACAAAGAGAAGCCACCAGATACTGCAATGAGCACCTGTTAGATGAAAAGATTATGCGACACTCACAATGAGACGCGCGCGCACACACACACACATATATGGGTGCATATACCGCAACTAGACTTCACAGCTGCATGGTGCCTCTTTCTGCCATATGGCTTTACCGTTTCAGAGAATCAGAGAGATGTACTTATAAACACAGCTTATAGAAAAAGAAGGTGAAACAGACTCACCTGATGTTGTCTCCTTAATAGGAGAACATTATGTTTTAGGGTGTGTTATGAGTGTCGTACCTGGAACATCAGCTCAAAGGCCCAGTCTGTCGCTCTCAAAACACACACACACACACACACACACATATAAAGAATAATTTGTCTTTATGTTTATGAGCCATCTTACAATATGCAATATGAAATGTTATTTCTTCCTTTCCCCTCAGTGGCCAGTTTGTTGTGTTTTTGGCTGTGTTTGTTTTGTGTGGGATGGTGGGTGGTTTAGCTGCCGTTGTGCAGTTGACAGGACTGAGTGAGAGACGGTAGGCATGACTGATGAGGTAGAAAGATACACAAACTTTGCATTTTTCTTGTAAGAGCCCAATTTTTTATTAGCAGTTATCCAGTATTTAATCAGTCCTTCAGTCATTATTGAATTACCTAAAAGGGAGAGCTCACCAAAAAAAAGTCATTCAAGTTGTTCTAGGCCTGTATGAATTTCCTTTTTTCTGTTGAACACAAGATATATTGTGAACAAATGAAAAAAAAAAATGCTATGGAAGTGAATGGCTAGTGTGTTAAAGCACGCTGATAATCATTAAGTATATTTATCCATCTATCTAAATCCTTTTGTAAATCTAAAGAAAACATTATTAGTGCACTGTAAAATCTGCTAATGCTTTTAGATAAAACTTTTAAGTGCATAAACAAAGCAAAATAAGTAACTGAGAAAACATATGTAAAATTAATATAGACTATTATGTACTTTAAATTCTAGAAGTTAAAGTGTCGCCGCTCTGTGCTTTTAAGTTAATAGAATTTCTCATGCACAGCAGTCTTTGCTCATGCAGAGGGTTTAAATCTGACTTCTAGATGAGCTACATTATATAAACATAGATGTTTAAATAACTTGGCCACATTCACTACACAAGAATCTTTGACTTGTGCTCTTGAGGATGAAATGTCCTGACATGCACCTGCCGGGAATACACTTGTTTATAATGTCCCAGTATGTCTGGCTACAGTATGAGGTCAATCAATGGCGAGGCACATCAAAGCATTCCCCTTTACTCAACTTGAAAGACCTACAGACATACATGCAAATAGAGCCATCTTTTGCACTCTCAGCTTTCACTAATGTCTGTTTCTTACGTCATCGTGGACTCAACTCTTGGGTCGAAGGTCAGAAGATCTGGCAGTGCGTCAAAAACGCAGCTACTGTCGACCCTCCTAAATACGTTGATATTTATATACTTACATACACACACCTGTCTCGCTCAATAAATCTCTCATCATCGGCATAGAACATTTCTTTTACGGTAAACACGCACAGGGAGAATTTCACACCTGCTTTTTGTCAGTTTGATTGGTTGAGGTCAATAGTTTGGGAAATTAAGCATTAACAGGAAATGAGCTTTCAGCAGGTTGATCGTGAACACAATGAATAGCCATGATCCATCTAAAGTTATTTCTGTCCCCTTCAAGTATATGTAAACACAGCAGCAGCAATGGTAACAATCTGACTAACAATAAACGCATGCAGAGTGACTCGTGGCTAGGCAAAAAAAAGAACTAACATTTATATGCATTTTTTTCTTTCTGATTAACTTCCATTTTAATGCCTGTGCTTTCAAGATTAAAATAAGTTGTGTTCTACCCAAATTACTAGTTTGAATTTAATTTGATCAAGTTACAGGCAGCGTATTTTGAAATAGTAGCAAGAAACAACTTTCTATTGTCTTTGCCATCCAAAAACATTTCACTACAGGATTATCAAGGCCTCAAAAACTCACAATAAAAAGACATCACGATATCTACAGAAATCTTGAAAACTTAAAAGCATCTTTCAAATTAATCTTTATTTTCTTTTTTGACCAAAAAGACACCATTGCATACAAAAGGAACAATTACAGTAAACTGGACGCTAAACGTGTTTAGTCGGGGTTAAGAACGAAAGCCCCACCCCCTCAACTACATATTTATGTTCCACATCTAAATAACATGTTTCTGTGGGAACACGATCAATGTCAAAGCTCCGGAACATTCTGAATTGGACCAGTGACAGATGCCTGGTTCATTTTGGCGATACTTCTGAGTACATGAACATGGACAGCTATGATTAAAATGTAATTTCTTGTAATCCTGGAATTACAGTAATTGTGACATGACGTGAACACAGCATAATGTGCTCCTGAGAACTGATTCTTATTTTATAAGGCTACAGACAGCTGGATTACTTTATGGCAAGTTGATTTATTACTCCTATGAGTCTGTTGTGGCTTTCTGCGTGAGGGCGCCCCCTGGTGTCGAGTATGAATGTAACAAGTCACTGTGTACGCTAGAATATGCTGTCATGTTCTCGTAAGTGTAACATTCATTTGTAAATATCGCCAATACTAGTATATTGCCACACCCCTAATCAACATAATAGTATTTTATTATTTGAATATCAGATTATCTTCAATACATAGAAAACCATACAGCTCAGCCTGCTTCAAAAACATTTTTTTAAAGTGTTCATAATGTTTTTTTATTATCACATTTTTTAAGACTTTGTTAGAAACTGTTTTACACAGAAGTGTAGTTGCTGATGTTGCAGCTGTTAAGTAACAACTGAACTGTGTGTTATATATCCAGTACATCAAGTTGAAATTTACCCTATTCAATATAAAGGCTTAGCTGAGAACATTTGTTTAATATTTAAGTAAAATGGACATTATAACTGAAATATGACCTAAAGAAACGGGAATTAATCAAATCAAAATTCCAAAGCATTTAAAATGGACAAATCAGGAGATGTTTAAAATCCCTGCACTATTATCAAGCTAGATTGTAATGCAAAACTATTTCCGGAAGTGAAGGGCATTTGAAAGCTTGTCAGTAAGAGCCAGCAGCTGAGGAGGCTTGGTGCCATTGGTGTTAATTACATTATCTAATATGTGTGTGAGAGGCTATTAGTTAGTCTTAAACGTCATTTATAGCTCATAAAGCTTTTGACTGTAGTTACAGTCATGTATTTCCTTTTAAACACACAATATGCCTTGCAGCTAATCAGGTGACGATTAAAGTTGCATCACAATCCTAAAATGCACTGTTGAAGGCAAATGACACTTGTCAAAACAACAATCCACAGCTTGAGTGTATATGAACAGAGTGTGTGTTATGGCCTAAAGAAAACATCCTTACATAATCAAAACACTCTGATACCTCAATAAACATTCATCTATCCGCACACGAAAAAAACCCCCATCCTCTTCCATCTGTATCCATGGAGACAGTCGGTTCAGCATGGCTCTTTCAAGACAAAAATAGCATGGGAATAATTATCGAACAAACACACTTGAATTCATGTGTGGTGACAGTCAGACTTGCAGCCACGCTCATAGCCCAGCCTATTAATCTGAACTCAATCTGCTCAGCAGTTGGATTTGGCACTGAATGAGCGCAAAACAATGCAGAGAGTCACTGACAATGACCAAAACTGCTGAAAGTACGCCTACAGGCTCAAAGTACCATGCATAGAAAGGGAATAAAAAGACTGTATTTAATTTCCGACAGGTTTTAATCACATGAAAACAATAGAAACACAAAAATGAACTATTTTTAGTGACAAATCCATTCTCTAAGCTGTATAACTCTTCCTTTCCCGAAGCGATGATTGTAGACTGAACAGAAGGAGGTATAATGATACAACTAGGGTTACAGTAAGACAAAACCGTGGTCTTTCTCCCAGCAATTAAATCGTCATCATCAAGGTAAGAAATCAACAGCTTTTGCATTAGATTATATGTCAGTATTCATTACAAAAATAAGATATAAGCAGTGGCAGGCAGCCAGCAGCTTCACTTTGGGCTAGAGGGTAAGACAGAGAAAGAGAGAGAGAGAGATAGAGAGAGACAGAGATCAGATCTTCCCTCGATGAGCACACCTGCTTTGTGAACCTCGGCCTAAAAGTCCACCCACAAAGAGGGGGCGAGGCCTGCTTTCTAAACCCGCCCAGATAAAGCCAGATGTTTAGTAGAGAGCGAGTGTGAGTGTTAATAGTTAAGTGCAGTAAGAGGAGTGCTAGTTTACAGGAATAAGTGTGGCTGTAGGAGCGAGAGGTGTGCTCTACTGCTGGGGGTAGTAGGGCTGTTGCTGTGGTGGTGGTTGTTGTTGTTGAGGATAGGGGTAGGGCTGCTGTGCAGGAGGGGCTCCGGGGTATCCAGCCTGCCCCTGGGCCTGATAGGGCATGTATGGCATATTAAACTGCCCGTATGCATAGGGGTTATAGGCCATCGGCATTTGGTAATACCTAAAAAGAAGACCAAACAGCAAAATTATGTTTTAGGTTGAACTGGCTAAACAGATTTTTTTTTTTAAAATAAGGAAATTACTTCACTACATTTCAAGGACAGAAATCCGAACATTGGATAAAACTAGATTTAAAATGTATTAAATTCTGTTGGCATATTAGAAGCTTTTTACCGAGAATTTAGGGTCTGTCATTTATCAATCCATAAGGCAGAAAATACTGCCAAATAACAAAAAAGTAGGAATAAAATTACTAAATAATTCAGATAAACAACCCCTACATAAAAAACATCCGAAAGTGTATACAAATAAAACTGGAAAGTTTAATATTAGTGCTACCTAAGTGGAAATTTCTGGCTCAGCTGTTAAAGATATTATAATTTAAATATACAAATGCAAACCGATAAAGTGCATTAGAATTTTTTTTTTACCTGCTACATATGCACAGGAAAAGTATGCATATTTAGACGCAGCCTTAGATTTTGGCCAGAAGTTATCTTAAAAGGGCATCATAATCAAGCACCCCACCTTTTGTCAACAAGCTCACTAGGTTATAGAACCAAGCTATTATATGCATACAACTTTGAGGGTCTATGAAGGTCTTTATTTACCCTGGGTAGCCTTGATAAGTGGGGTAGGGTGGTCCTTGAGCCTGAGAGGGTGGTGCAACAGGTGGGGGATTAGTGCTGCTGGGAGCCACTGGAGTACTGACTGGAGCTGAAGTACTGGCCGTGACGTTAGGCGGTGGCGGTCTCGCTGGCGGCTGGGGTTTAGCCTGAGGCTGCTGGTTCTGAAATATAAATATAAATAAGACTATTTCCTGCAGACAAGGACTTTATCTTTAGAAGCCATCAGTCTGCAAACTCACAAACACAGTCCTGGGCGCAGGGGTCGGGCCTCCTGAGGCAGGGGCAGGAGTGTTGGACTGGTATGATGGGACATTGAATGAAGGAGCGCTCGGTTCACGAGCAATGCTCTGCTGCAGCTCCCTGTCAATCAAATCAGAATATAAGCAAAATCACATTAACCCGAAACAATTATGACTGGTTATCTATCTGTGCAGGCTACTGAATTACATACTTGAGCAGTTCATCCCTCTCAGTTTTGCGAGCGAAGACAATGTCACTGCACTTATTTTGAAACTTTAAGAGGATTTCTGTCAGATCATTGTAGAACTGTAAAGAAAAGAGAACGAGACAGCTGAGTGATATCTTATGGATGATGCATGTGTGCAGAACTAATATTAGTGCATGAGTTACTTTAGTGCCTTCTTTGATATTGGAGCTGATCTCAATGTAGCTATCGTGGGCTGAGGCGAGCTTCTTCAAGACCTCCTCTCTGTTATTAGCCTCAGAGTTGGACTGCTTGAGTGCTGAAAAGTCCTGATGAGACACCTGAGACAAGAATTTATTTATTTATTTTTTTAATGGGGAGAATGAATGAATGAATAAAAAAAAAGAAACAAAAAAGGAATTCTATAACAAATTCCGTGAGTTTTTGTGTGCACCTGTATCTGTGACAGCAGTTCTTCTTGTCTGCGTAAATTCTGCTGAACACGTTGTGTTTGAGAGCTGTAACGGGTGTCCAGCTCACTGGTAGTCAGAGCCTCTTCGTTAATGGCGCCATCTTGAGCCAGTGCGGTAAGGAACTTTGCGGTCATATCAAAAGTCACCGACTTCACCTCTCCCTCCAGAACTTCCCGTTCCCTCTTCACCTCATCCAGCTGTGCCAGCTGAGCTCTCAGCACGTTTACCACCTGCACAGTAAAGGACAATACTGGACTGAAGAATAGCATGAGTCTTATTTTAGTATTATTTAAACACTATTGTATTTTTTTTTAGCTAGCATTATATAAAAAATGTTACATTACAAGGACATCAATAAAACAGTCCATATGACATCAGCTTCAATTTTGTAAAGCTACTAGAGGACTTTTTGTGCACAAAGAAAATATCATTTTTTGGGGGGTGAACTAACCCTTTAAGTGTTTTGATCTAATTTTCATCTAAATTTCAAATATTGTTAATCTCTCTTATATACATATATATGTTTGATATGTTCAGTTATCAATTACAGCACACTCACCTCACTGCCCTGCAGAGTCTTGGCAGGGTTGGCAGACGGTATGGCGGCACTGAGCTCATTCTCTGTCTTGCAGAGCAAAGCAATCATCTCACAATGTGCAGTGTAACGCTCTCTCACCACCTGATCAGCCTGCACTGCCTTGTCCAGTATATTGCGAAAATTATTTCCCTCTGCATGGAGAAAAAGAGAGAGAGGGTTGGGTTCTGGTAGCTCAACTGGTAGAGCATGTAACCCGCAACACTAAAGTCATAAGAATGGAAAACACATAAACCGATAATGCGTTTACCTAGAATGCATGCAAGTCTCATTAGGTAAAAGCATTTGCTAAATGGTGAGTGGAAGTGTGTACATACCTGCTCTGAGTGGTTTATACAGATCTCCAGAGGGAGTTCTGTTCCAGCGCTGATTGAATTTGCCTCTGAGTTCATTGTCTGTTGCTTCCTCATCATCTAACATCTTCAAGGACTGTAATAACGATACACAATTTGTGTTCATTACACTAAGTGGGAGTACATACAGTCAGATGGTGTCATATACATATACAGCAGGTTAGTATTTTGAAAAAACAGGAAAGAATGAAAAGGAAATATTTTTGATCCTGTGCTATTTGGTGACGAGACAAATGCGACCCTGGATCTTTTACACTGAATCTGACATATTCATAGTATTAACTGTAATGAAAAATGTCAAGAAGATTAGATAAATGCACAACCAGAAGCATTATTACTAGTTAGACATTTGGTTCTTGTGGTTTATAAAAGGGCATGAAACAGATTATGAACATGTGCATCACCTCATCCAGGATCTCGCGGTTCCTCTGCAGCAGTTCGGGGAGATCTTTAATAAGCTGTTCAATGCTCTGTAGGCCACCCTGCTGAACAATAGCACGGCTCTTCTCAAGGATGGACTGAGGAACTGCGTCTCCTGACAGATCTTCTAGTGCAGCCGGCAGATTCAAAGACGCCAACACCCTACCAATCAACAACGACCAATCAATCACTACCACCAAACCTCATTTATCTACATAAAGCACTAATAAAACGCATTTAAACAGCATATCCGTGTTTAAATAAAATAATTGTGTAATATTACATCTGTCATCGATGACCTAAAGGGATCGCCATTCATTACTCACCCTCATGATGTTCTAAACCCATAAGACTAACGTGACACCGTCAGGACACTGTCCACATAGTCCATGTGACATCAGTGGTTCAACCTTAATACTGTTTGTGTGTAATGAAAATAAAAATGATTTTATTAACAATTTTTTTCAGAAAGTTTCTGCCGCCATTCATGGGTATACCACAATGTATGCGTGTGATGCTGTTGGCACAGGATCTGCTATTCTGACACAGCCTTGTTTACAAGTTGAGGAATATGCATGCGTTATGGTAAAAAGTATACTCGTAGCTTCATAAAATTACGGTTGAACCACTGATGTCACATGGGCTATTGAAACAATGTCCTTGCTACATGTCTGGACCGTGAACATGGTAGTTAGTTACCTTGCATCTATGGAGGACCAGAAAACTCTCAGATTTAATGAAAAATAACTTAATTTGTGTTCTGAAGACAAGCACAGATGCAAGTAATCAATGACAGAATTTTTATTAATCACTATCCCTTTAAAACAATTAAAAAGCAAAGAAGTAAAAGCTCTCACTGTACACGTTAATGGACTTTTAATGGACTCGTGTAAGAGCAAACATGCAGCAACACTGACCCGTTGCAGAGATTCGTTGCTTCCCTCATGCTGCCAATCAGTCTGTTGACTGTGTCAGCCTTCCTGGAATTGGCTGCACTCACTGACTGCTGAACTGCCATCGGCACCATCTTCTCAAACAGATCTAAACACAAACAAAACAGAAGATAATGCAATTTGCAATTCAAAAGAAATGGGAAATAACCCCCCAAAAATTCTGACCTGTGAACTTCTGGCTCAGTGGTGTCTGAACTGCAGTTGCTTTGACCAAAGATGCTTTGCCAATGTGCTCCAGGTCCTTGACCTCTGGCACACGGTCATGGTAAATGAAGTCATTGTCTTTCTTTGCAGCTGTGAGGGCGCGACTGATCTTATCTGAGAGGTCTTTTACATTAACATACTCATCGTATCGAGAAGCTGCGGTCTTCACCAGCTCTGTGGCATGCTGCAAGACACGCATGAGAAAACTGAACGTCAGCATCCTATTAATGAAGCTCAAAAGCCAATAAATAAAACAAGCAACCGGCCAGCCAAAAATAAACAGTCTGTCACACACAGACAAACACACCTGCAGTCGAGCAATCTCCTCTCCGAATTTTTTCTTCTGATTGGCCAAGGCTGACTGGTGCAGCTCTGCGGTGGCCTGCATCATACAGTGCTTGGCAGCGAGGACGGGAAGCACTTCCTGGAAATAAAAATACTGACCAGGGAGAAGGCAACCACAGCAATCACAAACGCCACGGCAACCACGAACCAACACCACGGGCAACCACAAACGAGCACAGACACACAGAGCACAGGGCGCAGGAAGAGAAAACAGAACAGCAAATCAGCACGCATCCTTCAGCGAACCCCAACCAAATCCTCACACAACGCTCATGCAGCGTTCACTCACAGATCAATAGGAGAAGAAACAAAGGCTGGAGGCTGTGAGAGTGTGTGTCTGTGTATGAGGGGTGTCTTGTAGTCAAATGGGAATTATGGGGACAAATCTCTTGACACATGTATACAGACGGTGATTGCTGCATGCGGTGTGTGGGGATCATGGGCTAATTCGAATGCACAGTGACCCCTAGTGGATCAGCTTCCCGGCTAAAGTGTCTTTCATGTGTACTGGAAGCTGCACGTACCTTAGGCAGATTCTCTTTGTATTGACATTGCTTAAAAGCATCGCCATAGTAATCTGCCGCCTGGTTGGCAAGTTTAGCGACAATGGCGTCCTTCATCTTATCTGTGAGGTGAAACATTAGACAGTTAAAACTGTGTCAACTACAAGCAAAAAGGCACAACAATAAACACAGACGCACCAGCAGTGGCTTTGAGAACGAAGACTTCCTGTGCCTGGCTGAGCATGATCTGACTGAGCGTGCCCACTGTCTCAGGGGAGATGTCCATGGTGGGCTCTCTATTCAGCGCAGAGAGCACTGTATCCTTTATATGAGCAAACGCACCACTCGCCAGCTGGGAAGAGATAGGAAATGCTTAAAACATTTATATTTCTCTCCATGGACTGTGTTGCTGAAGGACTAAAGGTCAAAATGAAACCTGGTAGAATTTGGCGGCGGTCTTCAGTCCCTCGTCATTGTCGAGATTCTGCTCAGAAGCAATCTGACTGGCCAGCGCGCCCACATTAAACAACACACACGTCTTCTCATAGCCCACACTTGCCAATGCTATAGCACACAAAAAGTGTGAACAGTCAGTATTTCTCTTAATTCATTTCTATGACGAGACATTTTTCCTGAGCTTTTTATATTGCATAAACAAAGCACTACAAAATATATGTACACAATGTGCTATATAAGTTTCTTCGTCTAAGCATTTTACAATTAACAATTTATGTGCAAACACAATAACAATTTTTTTAATAATACTGTGCAGCATCAATATTTAGGTAATCATTTAGGGTTGGTCAATTTTACAGCTATCATTAATTAAGAAACACTGGTTTAGTACAGATAAGTTTGCTGTTTAATTTCTGTAGCATTTTATAATATTTTAGTGCTACTAGTCATAAAAGACATAGACATCTGAAGATTTGAAAGACTCAGTTTTGGTAACTGTTTATGTTAAGTTCAACTCACCAAGCTTGACTGAGCCTCCAAAAAGAGATCCTTTATCAAAAGCATCCTTCCAAGTAAATGTCAGACATAACTGAAAAAAAGAAAATTATTTACAGACGTATGAATATGCTCAAATTACTCTATATTATTATAATCAGTTATTGTCATAAAACAAACAAATGGGTTAATATTTATTTAGGTTACCTCTGTAAAAGGAAATTTGGGTTCAATTGAACAGAGCTGATCATAATATCTAAAAGGGGAGAGAGAAAAACAACGAGAAAAGCTGTTAAAATGGAAAGTGTGAGGAAAAACGCTTTAGTTTTTTTAGATGGAACATAAACCATAATGACAAAAAAAAAAGTGCCATGACAACATTCTCATGTGACTGTATGACACAAGAAGCAAATGACGTTACTCAACCTCATTGTTACAGAGCTAACTAGTGACACAAAAACATTTCCTTCCTGGAAGGAAAGAAGAGCATTTCCCCACACCTCTACTCCATATGTTTTCTATCTGCTATTTCTTGCCTCTCAGCACTATAAAAAGAACACGAGAGGGAATACTGCTGATGGGTGTGCCCAAGGGGCTCTCCGTCATACAAACCAAACTCCAGTCTAACTACACAAAGTCTAACTATACAAAGCAGGCCATTCATCTTGACCACTGAGCATGGCTACAAAGCAGCAAAACAAGAAGCTTATTCCTATAGCAACACACTTCTCATTCACTTTCCAGATGGCGCAAGTCCCAGTCGCTACATTAACTCAACCACAAATGAAATGCAGAATCTAACCGCTGAATAATTCTTCACACGAAAGTCAACAGTTGTGAGTAAATTTAACATTCAAAGTTGCGTTGCTTTTCTCATTATTAAAACAATTCACCAGAGCCTAAAGGTATTTGCTTCATTAGCATATTGTAGTTTAGCGCCCCAAACTATTTTGCATGCAAAATATTTACAACTCCTGTTGTTTGTTGCATTAACACGTTAGAGAACTCTGTAGTATGCATGTATAAGCTGCGGCAGTTTGATGCCAGCACAACTGAAAACTGAAACAAACCCACACTTTTTTGTTCTTTCCGTTTTTCACAGAAAAGAGCTAAGAGAATTGAGGGTGACTCAATTTATATCAGACATAGCCTTTTAATGTTGGAGGTTGGTATAATGTCTGCGTAGCTG
>JAUMHP010000074.1:11102242-11114466 GCA_032361065.1 Enteromius trimaculatus | reverse complement strand
TATACACACACACACACACCTTTTCAGTAAGACCAATACAATGGATATAAAAGAAGACAAATGAAGTGCTGAAAGCATTTAGCAGCAAATCTGGTTTTGTTTAACAAATTAACTAGCCATTTCCTCAACTCTTTTAAAGCAAAAAGGATCAGCTTCTGGTTTATTGATAAAACAAAGCATGCAACTCAGTTGTAAAATCTTCGCAAAATAAAACGTGTACGTCACTCGCACCTGTATACACCCCTCACTGCAAATACATGACGTAATGAAATCACGTGAAATCTACGACGACGATGACTGGCCAAATTGCTTTGCCAAAAATAATACAAACACTTCGAACATATTTCCTTATTTATTTCTGTTATGCGTCTAACGATGTACTATTAATCTATAATGAAAGTTTGAAGAGGTCAATCTGAATGGCACACCTGAGTCACGCAAAACCAGGAAGCCCGGTGACGTTTGATAAATGGGTGTTGACGCACAGCGCGTTCATGGCCTTTAGGGTAAAATGTAAATGTATGTAAAGGGTAAAATCTATGTGAATGCATGAATGTAAAGTTTATATGCTGTAACTTTTCAACGTTTTATATTTCCCCTCATTTTAATCGCCATTTTGATGTTACCATTTTATTAAAAAAATGCTCATAGGGTGTGACGAATTTTAAAATTACAAATGCGAATGTAGCCTCTTAATATGCGAGTATGATCTTATATATATCACACCACAAGATGTCAACTTCCCCAAAGAGCAGAATCTTAACTGCCCAAATATAATGACGTAACGTTAAACATACCTCCCTAAATATATATATATATATATATATATATGTACACTCCAAACACTAAAACAATAAGACATACTAATTTTAGATGTCAATACACTCATTAGAGCAACGGACATGGCAGCCAGCATGAGCAACATCTTCAGTTCACGTTTTATATTTCTATGAATCAAACAGAAACAGATAATAAACATGAGCTAAACTCTTAAAGAACTCATTCATTATGTCATTATAAGACAGTATCAAATGTACATAAATTAGAGACATGCTGTCGCTCGTTTGCGACATTATTATTATTTTTTTAAACTTGCTAACTTAGCTTCCTGGGCTTTAGACATCTGCTATCCGCTAACGGCACTTTAGTACGTTAGCTTTAAACCAAACAGATTGAATTGACGAAGAACAGCGGTCAATATCTAACAGCCAGCAGAAACAAACACCCATTGAAACTTCGTAATCAAGTTGTCCTGTCAGGCTCTCACCGCAGCAGAATTTCCAGCGAGCTCTCGTGTTTGTCCAGCGGCCTCCCAAGAGCACTTTTACGGAGCTTATTGAGCTCTTCCACGGCACGGAGATACTCCGTCTGCTCCTCGCCAGTAGGATACGTGGACGTTACAAATTTCGACAACGGCTTCACTAAGTCGACCTCTGAGGACTTTTTCAACGGGACAGAAATAAACGTCGCCATTTGGGCCCGCGGGAAACGCAGTTCAAGCGGAGAATGAGAACACTGCAGACGGACAAAAACAAAGGCAGAGCACTTCCTGGTTCTCCGGAGTGCGTCATCACGTCAGATGTACTGTCAAAGTAGCGCATGCGCATTCTGCGCTCGCAAGTACGATCAGTAAACCTTTTTAAATCCATCAATTTGTAAATACTGTTTTACGTCCATGTTTCTGCACGGGATTCTTATGTAGAATTGCTTTTCAGTGTAATATAAATGCAGTTAATTCAACTTTGCGTTCACGTCAAATTTTTGCTGACAACTAATCAGATGCATCACACAACTTGAACTTATCTTATTAAGCGTACAGTACCTGTAAATCACTCTGAAATTTTAATAAAAAAAAAGAAAGAAATCACTGGGAGTTGGACATTAAGAAGTGACTTCCGTGGAAGTGACAGACAAATTCCTAGTTTGATCCATATAGAAATTGAATATACATGTATATATAATTTAGGATAAGGGAGAATGGGGTAAGGTGTGTCCCTCTGACACACCTTACCCCATTCTCTCAGTGACTCATCTATTTAGTCTTGTGACCATATATTTATATCTATCACATACAGTTACCTGTAATAACTACCTGGATCATACCTCAAGCATGGCAAAAGTTATAAGAATGTTATCGTGAAACATAATTGTTAATATTTTACAATACAATCCCATTTACCAAAGTTAACTTACAAGAACTAATGAAAAGCGATGCAATATCACTTGACCGTTCTATTGTTAGTTCACATAAGCTCAAGTCCATTAAATAATATTTTACTATCGTTTTTTAGTAAAAGTTGAAATAGACATTAGGATTAATGTTTTAAATTTATTCTTCATTGGTAATTCAAATTAATTAATTGAACCTTAATGTACCTATTTTGTATAAAATAAATGTATCTACACTGCACACTAAATTAATTTAGCCAACTAATTTGGAAAGAAATTCTACATTTCTAATATTTACTCATACATGTTGATCAAATGCCAATGTACAGAATCATTTAAATTATTTAATATAGATTATTTAATAAAGATTGTCTTGGAATTATTGAAGCAATTGGGTCATAGCTCTGCCATTAAATGAACACCATTACAAAATTACATGTGCATTAATAATTCACATTGATATTTATTCATATATATTCTTAAAGTTGGATATCTATGTCCTTACGTTATGAATGTCTACTAATGTAATTAGGAACATTATTTTTACCCTAGCTTGTAAAAAAAGTTTACCCCAGTTTTCCTAAAAAAAATCAACTAATTAATCAAATTAATTATACTCTAACTTCACAAAAGAAGTACTTCACAGACAATATATGAAAATTATTTTTATTTCTGGTACAGGCATTAATTGTGTACATCTCAGCACCCCCTATGGAAGAGAGGCTACTTTAGACAGACAGTGACATGAGGGCACCATGATTATCATCACGGAAACGCAGAGGACAGTCCGGTGATCCACAGCATTTGATCAGAGGAAGAGAACAACACACCCCTTCATTGATTTAGACTTTGATCATTTGTTCAACCTGGAAACACTGTGTACACCAAAACTCTAAGTGTGTCACCAACAACAGCAAAGTATCCATTTCATTGTGGTATCAGTTTCAGTGCAGACTTGGTCATTGCTTTTTTTTTTTTCTTTTCATTTTTTATGAGAATTTAAAGGAGTCAACATTCTCACAACCATGCTCCCCTATAAAGTGGCAATAATAAGCACAGTACATGCCAAAGCACAGCTGCCCAATACATGACTACTGAGATAGAAGACCTATTGAGTCAGTCTCTATTTAAGAATGAAAAAAAGGCTGGTTGACCGCAGCCATGATGGCTAGGTTTAACTGGAGCAGCTGACGGTAAACCAAGTGTGCATTTAAAAAAAGCACCAGCCGACGTCATGTCCTAGGTCAAAAAATTAAGATAATAGAAAGCAAAGGCATTATGGGAAATATAATTCATGGCTGCTTGTGATTGTGCACATTTATCAATAATTGTGTTATAATCTGTGCCAGGAGCTACTATAAAGGGCAGGTACGCAGTTACCGGGCACAGAGAATACGAAGCACGACAATCACAATCTAAAAACCATCATTTAATTCTAAACATGTGCAACCAGCTGACGCCTAAATGCATCCCGCTAAGCACAAAGTAAATGCTAAGAAACTAACAGAAACAATGGCACCAGAAATGATTGGTCTTGAGAGAGGAATTGGAAAACGATATCAGCGTTGACAATGTCATCTACGATATAAGGATGCAGCCGAAACTTGAGTCTCACAGCCTCGCGTTAGCTGAAGGGCACCGCACTCAAACTCAAGGAATTGTTTCATTCAGACAGACATAAAGACGTCCTGCGCATGCCTAAGTCAGGACGCTGTACCCCACATTTGAAAAAGAGGTCATTACTATCTACCGAGGGGTTTGTGATGGCGTCTGCAGGCCAGTCCGAAGGGGCAGGAAACGCTTGACAACTCACAGATAAAAGGCGGACAAACTTAAGTAAGTACTGTACGATCAGAATTAGTAAAGTGAGGACAGAGTCTGAGCTCAACTGTATCGTAGCACAGGATGCTCAGAGTCTTCCATGAACACCATGCTGAAGTAAGTGGTCACAATTCTCCTCCGCTTCCTTGCAGTTTCTGCCCACCTCCATCCCTCCCAATTCAACCTTTAAAAACACATTCGCACGCATACTTAAAAGCCCACAGCTCGCACACACTGGCATCAGTTTAAGTGTTTTCAATATGAAACAATTTACACACTGAAGTCAGATTCTAACAGTTAGGAGGCCCTGCCCAACCCCGGGTATCTCTCTCTCCTCCGACGAGCGAGACGTGAAGAACGAGAGAGAGATGAGGAAAGGAAGAGAGAGGAGGATGGAGGGAACATGTTCAATGCTCAAGAATGGCAGTATGGAGCCTTGAGATGTCACCACACTCCGCTTCACGTTGCTTGCAGCAGCTCTATTTCAGGACCAGGTGAAATCCATCACTGGTGTCATCTGAGGACCAAAAAAAAGAGTCTCATATCTCAGAAATGTTGGAGGAAAGCAGTCAGGGGGTTTATTGAAATCTTTCAGCCAGAGATTCTCTGTTATTTGAACATGTTTTACCTTGTATTGTGCTGACAATGAAACTGCTCTCATCTGGGAAGTTATAAACCATCTGTAAGCAAAAAAAAACATTGTAAGGTATTAGGATATTATTGAGTTACTGAGTTCTTCACACTACACATAAGTTCCAAAATTTTAAATCATATCAGTTCGTGTTGTGAATATCATTGGTTGCTTTGCATGTTTAGCTCTCTCGCTCTCTCTAAATGCATATAAGGAATAATTAAATAAAAGGAGTAAATTATTTCGCTTATACTATGGTTGCCACACCTCAAGACATCGATCATATGATATATTTCAAGGTATCTGTATGTTTTTCATACTTAAAAGGCTATTGCATGTAGGATTATTACTTCTGCATCCCATCCAGTGCCTCCGCATCCAAGTAGTCTTTTTAGACCTAGTAACTGAGGTTTGAGCCGTTGACAGCAGACTAATGCAGTTAATAGCTAAGTTATGAGTGTGTGTGAGATAGAGAATAAAACAGTGGAACTTTAAGTTAATTTTCTTCACTTACAGCGCCGTTAGTTCATTTTGTAATTAATCTAGATTAAAACAGCTCATTTGAATTCTACCAAACGCATTCAGAATATGTGTGCTACCTAAATAATGACTAAAAGTAAAGCTTTATTCAGACTAGTTTTACTGGGGGTCGTTAGAGAATGTTTTGTTTCACAGATGTACTTGGTGATTTTACTTCCGTCCAAATCTGGCATGTCTTGCGTTTTTTTCTCACAACCTCTGTGATAATTCTACAGTCCGAATGCGATGTCTGTGATAATATTTTTCACAACGCGTTTCCTTGTATGTTTTGGCCAACGCGATATGCCGTAAATACTCTTACCGCACACATGCTTAATATATTTTGATATATAAAAAATAAATAAATACAAATAAAGAGCCAGATCACGTAAACTGTTAAGACTGGCTATTGTAATATCAGTATCAGGTAATATTATACTCGCCTTCATTTCTGCACTCGGTTACATATGTTTTAATTATCAATGTTTACTACAAATAAAAAACATAATATTTAAACTGAAGTAACCACACATTAACATGATTTTGCTATACTAGCCATTTAGCTTCACCATGGTATTAGTGATCATGCTAATTGTAATCAATCTGAATGACTGTAGCAATGCACACATCCAGAGCAGACCCTCTCACCTCAGTAATAAACACAGAGGTGTTAGTCCCGTCTGAAAGGGTACATGAAGATCACGGACGACAGGTGATAAGAATTGAAGCTCGCACGTACAGTAGTTTAGAAAAGTAGTCCCGTCCGAATAGGGCTACTGTGTAATTTGGCTAGGTATACATCCACGCTAAAATATCAAGGTGAAAGTCATCATAGCTTGCGTAGTATAGACCCAGCTCTCAACACAACTTTGTGAATAGATTAACAGCGATATATTTTTTTAAATCACACGATAAGTGTATCGCGTTAACGCCGATAACGGCCCACCACTAATTATTATATTTATTTGTTTGGCCGGTGTCATTGTTTTTTGGTTATTTTTGCTGTTGTAAGATATTTGAAATAATAGAAAACCATTTTGTGCGTTTCCCTGAAAATAGTCGCACATTTTAGAACGTTCGTCAGCCAATCAGATTCAAGCATCCAATGGCCCCCTAGTATAAATATACATATATCATGGTTTCTATAAAAATATTAAGCAGCACAACTATTTTTAACATTAATAAGAAGAAATCACTAAATCAGCACATTACAGTGATTTCGAATCATGTGCTACTTTAGTAGAAAAGTGTAATTTTACATTGTAATATAAATGTAAATAAATGTAGACTTTATGAGTGTACTAGAAATTTGCATTCTGTTCTATTAATGCATGGTATTACCATTCACTAGACACATCTGTCAGCTACATGATTCAATTATACACGATAACAGCAGAAAAGAGTCTACAATGAAATGTTTTATCTGTGGCATGATGCAAAACATTATTCAAATGAGCAGCCACAGTTGGCCAACTTATTACTGCTAGCTGATAACAGGTAAAGAGAAGAGACTGTTTCTGGCTGCTTTTAGTGAGGTTGTGACGCAGGTCTGTGTTTACCTGATCACTGAGTAGTATGTGTATCCCTGTGGGCCCCTGTTTGTAGACTTGGTTGATGTGGGACAGCGGCAGAGCCAAGACACTGGAGATTTTCCTAGTTAGCTCACAAGCGGTCATCTCCTCTAGGTAAAGAGCGTGGTAAACTAAACACAAACACAGACACATTTTCAAACAAGATCAACAATGATTTTCACAGTAGACTGACCTAAATATCATATCTACAGAACCCAAAAACCAGAAACAGAAAGGGTTTTAAGGAAAGACAAACATGATGGAATGGCAATAATTTTATAAACGGCTGTTACGCAATGTGTTTGATAAAACACGAAGTACGTTATTTATCCAAATTTACAAACATATCAATCTGTGAATTTCTATAGAATTCATTTATTAGGTAAGCAGTAATAAGGTAACCTAAATTATTTCCTGGTAAATGAGTTTGGGGTCAGAGGACAGCTTTTAAACTGCTATGCAATTCTGTTATTAGAAGTGGTTGCAGAGAGAATGATGTCGGGTTTGAGGTGTTGTCTTGTTGTCATGTCATGTCAGTTGTTATGGTGTTGTGTTTTTGAGAGCATTATGAAGAATCTTATGGCTTTTGTTGCATCTTTATTTTACAAACCACCGCATAAATAGGTAGGGCTTGGTAAGATTATTAATATTTTATTAGGGCTGTCAAAAATATTACGCGTTAATGACATTAATTATTTTTTGTCGTTAATTACGATATTTTTTTTAATGCATTTCACACATGCGCAGTGTAACAAATTACTGGTCAGGAAAGTGGGACAACAATTACCTCGGAGTAACTGCACTTTGCATCAGTGACACGTGGGTACTGAAGTCTTTTATACTGGCTGTGTTAAAAACTGAGTAGCGTCATTTTGCGGAGGCTTGTAAAGAACAGTTCCTGTCTGTTGCACGTAAGTGGGGGCAAAACGACAACCATTGGAACTGACAGTGCACGCAACATGGTTGCCGCAATTCATCTTACGCGCTATGAACACATGAACTGTGTCGCTCACATGCTGCACAGAAGTGTCACAGTGAGTCTTGCTGACAGCGGCTTTGTGAATGCTTTGTTAAACGCAGCGCGTAGCAGAAGCGGCAGCGCCGCGCACAATAGTTTCGGTGCCGAGTCTATTTTGTCTTGGATCTCAAAGCATAACCTATATAATCTAGCATCTGCATGCATGTGTTGCATGGCAAAATGTAGTATTGCTTATACAAAATGTGAGAAGGGTCAGACAGTTTTTCCTGACAGGCTCTGCTATTTTTTACTTATAAACATATTGAAAACTTTGCTCAGGTTTAGTGTGTAAACTGTAATATAGACAGTCATATAACAAAGTATGCTGTCTATGACATAAATCAAAGCACATGGCACACAGTGTTCAGAGAATAACGCTGGGAATTACCACAGAAATAAGATGCTTGTCTATAGCTATCCAAAGTACAGCACCCTTTACTGTCAATTTTGGCCTATTTAATGCATCCTTGCTGAATAGAAGTATTATTCATAAAAATAATTACAAAAACATATTGAACTTCTGAATTGCTAATTTGTGCGAATTTGACTTATGTCTGCCCAGCAATTTATTTGTAATGTAACAGCCTAATGTGTATGATTGTGTGGTTTTCCAATTCCTTACAACATCCAGTAATTACTGAATTGTAAAATGTTTATTAACATTGCCAGCTGTTTCTGTTTTATGTTGCTAATCAATAATCATAATCATGCAGCTTACACTTTTTCATGATGTGGTACTGAGCATCAGAAAAAGGAAGTGAACACCTTTTGGTTCACCATTTGTGGTACTTAGGTGAAAAGGCTATGAAAGTTTGCAACGGATCAAGCAATTCAGTGCTGCTGCATAATCTACACTATGTGTTTTTTAGATGTTAAATGTTATTTATTTGTTGTGTTAGGAATGTGTGTGCACGTCTCCACGATTCATATTTATTTACCAGGTATGGATGCAGGACTGCTGTGTTCGCCATTTTTACTGAGGCAACGTTTCTCCAGCAGAGGGCTCTCGCTCTGAGTCGCCTCCAGGGATACGTACACGGTGAGTCTGGGACGCACAGCTCTGCACGGGGACACAAACACACACACAATGTGAACAGAATTCTTTAGTTTACTCCCCAGTCATATATTACCATCAACTTTTTGAATCATACCTTGACTTAAGTGCATTGTAGAGTCTGATCCCATCAGCTGCACCACAAATTTGGACTAAATCCTCACGAGTTAATTTCAGTAAATCAGAACCTAAGATGAAAAATCAAATTAGTCTTATTAATAACTACATATAGTTTAATTTTGTGTCTGTTAGGCTGGATCATTTTATAATAATAACTTTTTCCAATGGATTCTAATTTAGAACTCTAGATTCTATTAAATTCTGATTCAGTCTATTTCTATATTTTAGATTCAATGCCTATCTGATTATGTTTGAAAGAGATTCTTTTAAATTATACTAGCCTACTGTTTCAGACTGATTCAAACTGCTAACGTCTCTTTTTTGGACTATTCAATAAAAGCTGTCCTCGCACAGCTTGAGAATCAATATCAGGATGATTCAAATGAAGTCCGCAACTAATTTTTACCCACATCTAGTGTAGTTTAATCTTTGCAACAGAAACTGTGTAAATACCTGAGAAATGGGTGAAAACGCGACTGTATGAGTTAAATCTGTTCTTAAGCAGCCACTTCTGTGTGTCCTGTATAGACGCTGTGGGACTCAGAGACTGCAAAAAGTTCACAATTTCTTTTTCAGACGTAACAGAGAAACAAATGTGCATCTTTAAGGCGAATTAGTAAAGATTTCATACGCAAGCATCTACAAACCTCCATAGACATGAGGCTACCAAGCTCCCCTTGATGGTTAGGTGAAGACGACTCGCTAAAAACAAAAGTGCCAGCATTAGATGAAGTGCAACTGTGGTTCATGGCACAACGTAAAGGAAACACAGAGATGCTTCTTGAGTGTGTCACCTGTCTGGTACTGTGCTGCTACTGCTGTAGGTGTGTGTGCTGGAGGTGAAGGTCGGTGTAGCTGCTGTGTTGGGGTTGACGTATGCGTTATCTGGCCATGGAGAGCACTACAATGAGAGATATGGAACTAATGAGATTAATCAGACTATTGTATGACCGGCCGCGAAAAACAAGAATGAACAATGCTTAGACTGAGTGAACTGTTAACTCCGCAGAGGCGAGTGGGCACTTACACTTCCTCTTTTGCTTTTGGCGATGGAATCACCACAGTCTGCAGGAAGTGTCCGCTTGCTGGATTTCTTTAGCTCATGTTCCACAGCCTCCTCAATTACAGGCTCTAATCGAGTCTACACAAAAAAAGACACACCACAGTTAAAAGACGGAAGACGAAGACACACATGTAAATTTGAATACACTCAATTTTCTGACCTGTGCTGATGTTCTTCCTACAGAAACAGGAAGTTTTGGTGAAACATATTAAAGGGCTTGTCCCTTTTTTCAGCAACTTAATATAACCATTAACCATGATTTGCACTTTGCTAGTTATAGGTGACAAATTGGAAGGAATGTTGTTCAACTGAATGAAATAATATAGGTGGGAGAGCTAAAACTAGTAAACCTAAAATAAAAGTAAGAAGAAGCTAAACTGAAATGACTAAAACGAAACCTGAATTATAAAAAATAAAGGCTAAATTAAAATGATTAAAAACTATATAAATAATTCTAAAATAATATTGTTCCTACAGACGTGTGTGAAATGATGTACATTGACTTGAGATGGAGACTTCATTTTAGGCCACTGATATTAAACTAAATACATAGTCGTCTCTGACATATGGTGGCTGTAACATGACCAGCAAAAATGCTCTTTGCATTATCTCAGCAACCCCTTATTATCAGTCTAAATTAATCAAGGGTGACATCTACGAAGAGACTATTTTTACAACTAGTAGCTTTTTATTTTTAATGTAACGCTGTATCCATGTCAATAGGTGTCAGTATTAATAGGTGTCAAAACAAAACCAAAATAATAGAATATTCTTGCCTCTGACAAAATAGTGGTGTCATAAGAGTGTTGATATTTTTCTTTCTCCTGCACTGTCTTTTTCTCCATCTTCTCTCGGTCTGTTTTTTGTTTTCTGTCTGCTCCCTTTGGCTGTTAATAGGAGAGTATGAGTTGCAGTTTAATACACACTAAAGACTTCAATGTCACATTAAAGCTTCAAAACATACCCATTAAGCATTCAATATACTACTGGAAACAAAAGGATGAAATGCATTCAGATCTGCAATCCTCAACCGAACACCACAGACATTTCCTTGCATTTAATGCACGTTTGTATGCGTGTGGCATCACCTTAAAGACTTTGATCTGGCAGCTGGCGGAGTGCAGGTGCTCGGTATGCTCTCCGCTTTCATTTTGTTTAAAAGTATCAATCTGGATCCGGAACGGAACTCCTTTCTCTCCACCGTGTTTCCGCGGGGTGAACTCCGTACTGATGCAGTGAACCTTCAATAAAGGAAGGAAGGAAAGATAATTAATGTGGAACACATGATCGGTTCCTGAAGCACTCTTGAGAAGATCCTTGGCATCCATTTCTACGCAGATTAGATACGTTTTGAATATGATATTCAGATGTTTGAAACTTAACCGAAGGTCAACGCATAATGTCAAAGAGCTAGCAGCCCTAATCGGACTCTCTCCAACATGTCTGGGACTTTAATATCTTCTTAAACATGTCTGACGCTATTGGCACAACATCTGCATAGCTCCTTGGAGTGTGAGAGAGAATTTCTGGCCAATGCGTCAGGCATATTCTACTCATTAACTACACAAAACAGCTGTGAGGATCTTGACAGGCAGAATTAAATACTGACCATTATACACCAGTGAGTGCTCAACTCATTGATGTGCTAAATTTTTGCAGAAATATAATTAGTAATATTATAAAGGAGCAACCATTACAAAAAAGTTCCACAAATAAGCACTGAAGGGGAAACAGCAAGTGATTATTCAACCAAATTCAAACAATATGTCCTAATTAAACAAAGTTTCAGTACTTGATATCAATGTAATTAAGATTTTACAATTCTTAATACCAATTTTATCACCACAAAAATACAAAATACTGATAATAATACTAATAATAGTAAATGTTTTATTATTTAAAACAATTAAATTCTAGTGTAACTTAATGTAATATAAATTTTAAAATTTTTAAAAAGTGTTAAATATTATATTAAAATTAATGCAATTACTTGTAATCTTAATTTATTTCTTTTTGGAGTAAACACACACACACACACACATATATGTAAGGAATAATTGACGATGGGCGTGCATTATTTTTCTAATAATTTAACGGTCCGGAGTCAATTATTCCGCTTATACTACGGTTGCCACATCTCAAGACATCGATCAGATTGTATATTTCAAGGGATTCATCCGGTTTTTCTACTTATATCGCTATTGTGAGTAGGATTATTTCTTCCGCATCTCATCCAACGACTCTTTTGCTTGTTCCAA
>JAUMHP010000074.1:11078133-11094785 GCA_032361065.1 Enteromius trimaculatus | reverse complement strand
GACAAAACGCGCAAACAAGATCGGCCGATCGTGATCGGAGCATCCCTAATTAATATGCACCATTTATACCAATACTATTTGATTATAGATGGAACCACATCTACATTCTGCCTGATGTAAGCCAATAATTATGGAATTATCTGGGAACTAACAATTAATATTACACAATCCTGTTTTTGTCTAGATAAATAAAAAAAAAATACAATGGAAAATACAATTAGTTGATTTAAATGTAATAAAATATAATGACTAAAAAAAAAAAGGGTTATATTTCAACTACTTAACATGATGCTACCTTGGTTTGAAAAATCCATTAAGAACCTCCTGTATAAAACCTAGTAATATTACAAGCAGGACAGTGTCATAAAATATGCTCAACAGACAAAGCTGTCTGCAAAAAGGTGATTAAGATGTTTTTTTGAATAGCAGTCACTTGACACTTTCTCTAATACACCTACATATGTTTTAACCTAAAAAGTCTGTGAACAGGTTATGCTTCAATGACCCAAAACCAGTGTCTGGTCTTCTAATGCCAATAGAGCACTGTGTCGACTGCAAATCTGCAGGGAGCTTGAAGAGTAGCAAGAAACTTGATATCACAGCAGGGAGAGCATGAGAACAGCCCTCTTCCCGCTGTCTCACACTACAGCGCTCCCACCACTGACCAACCCTCCACAGAAAGTAAACTCAACCACTGACTGTACTCTCTCACAGAGTATTTCAGACACTTGCATATGCACACTTGCAGAATAACAGAGCTCTCCAGGAAAAAATGCTGATGTTGCTCTTTCCACCACAACCTCCAGAAGCCCGCCACATCCCAGAGTAACCGTTCCATGGAACCAGACCTCAGGCGCATAATGTGTATTCCTATCACGCAGTGACCACTTTTCAAACTCCCTGCGGCCAAATGGGAATAGTAAAGGCTGCTGGCGACTTGGAATAGCGATATATTTAGTTTCAATATGCTCCATCATTAATGATAACGCCCCAATGAAACTGACATATGCAGGGGTGTGTAGTTGGTCATTTGCAATGCTGTGGATGCTGAAGCACCTGGCATGCAGTCGAAACTCGCAAAAAATGCAAAATGTAAAGTGTGAATTTGAGGATACTGGTCAGATTCAACATAATAAAGCGCTATAACCATGTCAGTTCAGTTCTGATGTCAATTAGCAGGCCAAACTGTACGTTTGTCTTTTTAGTATTTTGAATATGTATTCCAGATGTTTGGTCACATGGGTGCAAGAGGACATTTCCAATTTGATGTGTGAATAGCAAGTAATGCCCAATTTCCGTTGACCATTCTAAACATTTTTAATCGCCCTTTCATGCATATAAGCAGTTGTTTGCAAGATCAAGTCATTAAACGTTTATAGAAGGTAAACGCATGAGGGGTTTCTTTACTCAGCAACTATATGTTGTCGCTATACTTAAAGTCAACAAAAAATGCACTTTTGTATGATTTTGTGTGTAATGTTTTTTTTTTTTTGGTACAAATGGGAGTGGATGGGTGCAAGTTGTTTTGGTTTAATTTTCTGCCTTCAAATCTTTGACTGGTGGACCTTTCTTCAAAATCATAGTTGTATAATGCAGTTTTCCCACCAGAAAATCGCTGAGACATGTTTGTTTTTAAAACTGATAACAAAATGTAGATTATTAACGATTAACCCAAATTAGAAACAATTGGGATTTTAACGGTCAAACTGTATATGTTCCCACTGGAGTATAGTTGGTTATGATGGGACAGTTGTAACAGTATAGCCTGCAGGATCCTATTTTTTCCCCATTATTTGGATCATTCAGAATAACTACAAAATTAAGCATTACCACAATAACGGCTTTTCTCACAGGTTTCCCAAACCAATCCCTGTGCGTCATTTGTCAAAGTAGAGTCCCGCTCCCAGACTCGTGTCATTTGTTGAGCCAGAGTATTTACATTTTTTTGGAGAACCAACTGTGCAATGACTTACTCTGTTGCCTGCATAATAAAGTGGGATATTAATATTTTATAAAAGAAAGATAATATCCTTTTTACCTTTAATTTCCTTATAATAAAGGTACATAGAAAAGACAGACTATCTAGACTATAAAACCATCTTCTAAATTATTGCATCACCTCTGTCAGAGTATCCCTAACAGTACAGTGACGTAATCATAGCTTCTATGCGCAATATCATATGACGTAATGGAGTTCAACGTTAGCTTCAATTTCTTCAATCATTAAACGTGTTATTCACGAGACATTTTAATTCCCTTTGAAACGGCACATGCACAGATCTAAGATTTAAACTAATTTGTTCAAATAAAACGCAAACTAATTCTTTAGCACTGTTAAATTCGCATCTCAGAACAGGATTCAAAGAACACCCTGTTCCAGGAAGTAACATTACTTCAAACGCGCTTGTTATCGTTTCAGTGCAACCACGTTATGGCTATTAGAAAGAAGCAAGAGAATATCGATTAACACAGTCTAAAACAACTGCCAGGTCTCGTTAGCTCTCAGGATGGTCAGACAACATTAGGATGCAACTCGTTGTCTATTGTTTTGAGCTAGCTCTAGCAACTCTCATATAGCCATATTGCATCTAGAGGACGACAAAAACAATCTCGCGAACGGCCAAATGCTATATGATGGTATCATATTACGTTTTTTTTTTTTAAACAAGGCGCACAAACCGACTGGAATCCCGAGGTTCGCAACATAAACACAGCGATCAAGACAGCTAGCCAACTAGCTCGCCGTCATAGATGCATCGCCCCCGGCTTAGGGACTCTTGGGAAGCTGCTGATCGGTTTGCATGCTGCTCTAACCTCATGCTGTACGCGCCAGCCCCGAGCTCCTGGCCGATGCCAGATAAACTGGCATCGAAGTCGTGCACAAGCCCGGACTCGATGGTAGCATCGTCCATCTTCAGCACCCACGCCATGGCGCCCAGATCCTTCTCCTCCGACTCTAACCGGAGCGCCGCCAGCTTCGCCTCGTACAGACAGCACCTGCGCGGAGCTCGAGTCAGCTAGTCCTACTAGAGCTGGTTAGGTGGCCACTCGCGGAAGGCTAGCTGTTGAAAGCAGGGCAAACAGCTCTAGCCCTGACTGCCGTGTGCCTCGCCATTGCTTGAGTTTCACAGTAACACAGGCGAGAAATAACAGTCTCGGGATGAGCTGAGGTGTCGCGAAGTCAACTCAAACCTCCTCGCAACACCTCCTCGTGTATTATCCGTTTCCAGCTCCCGTATGTTAAGCCGTATACATCAGCAGCACATCATATCTGCATGCGATCTTCCATTATATAAAGCAGGGTGGGAGGACGCTGTTGACTGTCACCGCATTCACACGCAATGTCCGCTTGAGTAACTGGGTTGGCAGAGCTAGCTCGCTCGCACGTTTTCATCTAGTCCTACACGCAGTGAGGTGTCTTTACGCTCGCTATGCTCCGAAAACGTTCGCCTAATTTCATCGTGCTGACCCGCCCGTTTGCTCTTTCGGAAGAGGCCAAAGATCACCACACATGAACGCGGCCCTCTGTCTGCCACCATTCAAACCCCAAACGCGAGAGAGCTGCAGCAGGAATCTGGCTCTGGAATCTGACAGCCAATCACGTTGCTCCTCGAGCCGTGCTCAGCCAATCGGCTTTCGAGGATCTGTCGTCATCTTCCTGGCTAGCGCTCTCTGCGCTTCCAAACAAAATATAACCTTTAACTTGCAGCGCATTAATTAAACGACACGTCATGGAAGAAACGCAAACTTGTTAAATATTTTAATCATTCAGGCCATAGAAGGCTTAACGCAATCAACACATTTATATTCAAAACGTCAGATCTGCAGCTGACAGATCCATGTGTGACCCCAGGACCACAAAACCAGCCACAAAGGTCCATGTTTTTAAATTAGGCTTTACACATAATCTGAAAACTGAATAAATAATTTTCCACCGATGTATGGTTTGTTATGATATACAATATTTGGCGGAGAATCTGAGGGTGCAAAAAATAAAATCTAAATATTGAAAAAAATTATTTTGACCCATACTGCACCTGTATTGTTGGCTACTGCTACAAATATACTTGTGTAAACCATGACTGGTTTTGTAGCCCAGGGTCACATATCAAAACTGCTGTGAAATGACAAGAAAATATAGATATACATTCAGACAGATAGCTGTTTTTAAGGACCAGCTATTGAGGTACACTTCTGTAATTATTAGGTTCAAATATGTGCACTTTAAGTACTTATATGTTCCTTTAAAGACCCTTTAGGTACAAACATGTACCTTTTGAAAAGGTACTGCCCCAGTGACAGCTTTTGTACCTTTATTTCTAAAAGTGTAGCATGAGATATCCAGATCCAACCCTGAAATTCCATTTTGAAAACAGTTCATATTCAGACCACTTAAGGACACATTTAGGGTGTTTTTAACCTGTTTTTGTTGAGGTGGTCTTGATAGGAAGGCAGACGGGCGTTTGAACATGATTAGGTTCTCTTAAAAACACCACCAACCTATAAACAACACAGCCTGGGGTGTTTCCAGCTGTGAATGTAGTCACAGGGCAGTGAGACAGCTGTGAAACATGTTTTTCACTAAAGTCAATTGTGTCCTTGAGAAACAATATTGCCGATATATAGATAATTTTCAGATGCTGTGTATTAGTTTTCTATTCAGTGGGAGAAACAGGGAAATAGCAGAATACCGTGTGTCACCCAGCTATTTGTAAGGTTTGCAATGGCCTAACAAGGTCGCACACGATACATACATTTACATTTATCACTGGTTTGGACTTTACTGCACTCTAATTGCTCTTTACAGACAAGTGATTTTAAGTCATGTGATAAACTAGCTGTGTTTTAAGTGTTGATTTTAAACACTTATTTCAGCATCATACTTTTATGGCTATTGGGTAATAAGTGAACACAATAAAGGCACACTAGTATACATTCAGACAAGGTTCAACTACATAATAATGTACTTTTTAACAGAAATGTTGACCTGTGTTCTTAGGAAACATTTTTTCATAAATGTCTGAACCGGTAAGATGTTAACTTTAAATGTAAGTACATCTACATCATTTATCAGTACTACATTTGCTGGCCATTATTTGTTTGCTTTTTTATTTACTATGCTCTATGAATTTCGCACAATAGCCTAACTGTTCCATTAAACAAGTTTACCAAATACGTCAGGCTTGTTTTAATAAGTCTTATTTTGAACCAAATCAACTCACAATAAGTCAGACTAACTGAAATAAGCCTGGCTTATTTGGTAAACTTGTTTTAAGAAACAGGACCCAGGTTGAAGACGCTTTTTAACAGAGTAAACAAACTTGAGACAGAAACTCACTCAGGATCTCTTTGAAGTAGTCTTTGGTGTTATTATGTGACGAAATAAACAGTAAACATGTCGTTGTATAAAAAATTTGCGACTGTATATATAAGCACGGTAAACAGAGGAGCACTTACATAACCTGTAAAGAAAAACTTCTGCCCTTTATTTTCATTAAACACAGGAGTTGTTGAGAGGCGCTCAGTCTTACCGTGTGCTACTGCAGCTGAAGGGCTGTCGACTCTCGAAGCTCCCAGCGTTCAGCTGCCAGAACAGCATTACATTACTATCTACCAAACCCGCGATCAATGCTGAAAAAGTGACAGACAGCGAGCAAAGCAATCTCGTGTCGAGTCACGCTCGTTGCTCTTGTTTATCAGCAGTGAACTTCATCCACCGAGACCGCGCACGCGATCGCCCCTCCGTGACGCCGCAATATCCTTTCGCCACATACCCAACGGTTTTTTTCCAGCAACCGTGCATTAGTTAGGAATTAACAATTTACATAAATGTTGTATTTTTCAACATTCCATTGATCAAAGAATCGTGAAAAAAACTGTTTCACTGTTCACATAAAAACAGCACATTATTGTTTTCATCATTAAAACATAATGTTTCCCAAGCACCAAACCGGAATAGATTTCAAAAGAATCATTTTGTGAGCATTGGAGACATCTTTAAAAACATGAAACATACTACAGACCCCAAACTTTTGAACATTAGTGTACTTTTTGTTTTTTACTATTAAAAGAAACATAAACGGGGTCAAATATTGTTTGGATCCCATTACATTTTATGGACAAAAATGGTTGAAATGCTATTAAAGTATCTTCTAATATGCTCCACAGAAGAAGGTTTGGAATGACATGATGGTGAGTAAAGGATGTCAAAAGTTTCAGTTTTGGGTTAAATAACCCTTTAAATCATAACGTATTTGTTGTACTCATTTTCAAGGTTCAGAGGTAGTATGCGTGACCCCGGAACAGAAAATAAATCAAAAGGGCCAGTTTTCTTTTATACATCATCTGAAAGCTGAGCAAGTTTTTCATTGATGTATGGTTTGCTAGGATGGGACAATATTTGGCTGGGATACAATACAAGAAAACGTACAACAATCTGGAAGTAGAGGGTGGACAAAACCTAAATGTTGAGAAGATCACCTTTAAAGTTGCCCAAATTGAAGTCCTTCGTACTACGGCAATTCATATATTACAAATCAAAAGTTACATTTTGATATATTTACGGTTGGAAATTTACTAAATATCTTCATGGAACATGATTCTTTATTTAATATTCGATTTTTGGCGTTCATTTTTCTTTTTATAATTTTGACCCATACAATGTATTGTCTATTGCTACAAATATACCCGTGCAACTGATAATTGGTTTTGTGCTCCAGATGTCACATTTACAAAAATAACAAGGAGACAAAGTTAATTACTGTACATTTTCTTTATTTTAATTTCATTGTTAGCACAGTTCTAGAAATGCAGCGGGAAGAAAGAGAACTTCCTCACGGGGGAGAAAGACTGACACTACAGGAAAGAAGTGACAAGACAGTTGCGGCATTTAGATGCGTAAATACATTTCTACAAATTTCCCATCAGAGAAGAATGACACTATGCTACTTAAAAGAATCCACACGGCCTCAGGACATCACAAGATCTTCTTGAATATTCCTTTGTTATGGTATATATAGATACATATTGCCTATGTGGTTCGGTATCACATGTGGCCTCGCTGTGATATGAATCTCGGGTGTGCAGGGCGACTGATGCGTGGCCCGTTAAGCCATGTACGCAACCAGATAAAAAGGTTCAGATTTATTCATGACATGCATAAAGCCAAGCAAAGTATGTCTTATAGTAGAGCAAGCTGGACCAACCGCTCACTGTTATGAACTGATATGACTGTTAATAATCGATAGTGAGTCAATAGGAACATTAATGACACGTCGCTCAGACCAAGAAGTTTTGAACTTCATCTTAAAAATCTGAGTTTCTCAAAAGCTCTTTGATAAAAAGAAACCATTTCCATGTTGCACAAAATGACACCCACGACACCCCCTTTTTTCTGCTGGGTTTCCGCCCTCCCCGTCTGACACACACACACACACACACACACACTCTCGTACACATGATCTTCTCAGTGACAAGGCAACAAATCTACATCAGCAGTCCACCATCTATGCCACAGACAGCGGTTTCTCAGACATGCACAAGGAGTGACGGTGATCCTAGTTTGGAGGAAGAGTTTCAGTCCGACGGTGCTCCTCGACGCATATCCCACTGGAAGGTTTTGTGGGGAGTGCCCAGCAGTGTAGGTGCATGCGGCTTTGTGTATCTGTAGGCAAGCGTGTGTTTGTTTGTGTATGCATGTGAGTTAAAAAGCCAGCTAGGGTCCCCCTGCACTAAGAGAGTGCTGAAGTTCTGAATGGTGGCGGCACAGCTACAGGCCCTGCCCTCCCACATCTGAAGACTGGTCACTTCCGCTGGAGCCGCTCTGAGCTCGCTTTATGTACAAATTCAACAGTTTCAGCTGGAAAGAGAGCGAGATTGTACATGTTACAGATGTTTTGAAATATAAACTCAAGAGAAAAGAAGAAAGGGGTTGGGATTTGCTAGAGGAAACAGCTCACCTTGCTGCCAGACAGCTGGCTGAGGTGAGGTTTCAAATCCTCTCCGATGACAGCATAGATGGCCACAAGGCAAAATACACACGCCTTTCGTACACTGCTCTCAGAGTTATCATAACCCTGCAAAGGTGAGCAAAAGATGGGACAATCATAGTCAAGAGCTTATACAGAGTCAATGCATTTTGTTTGTTCCTAAATGTTCACTAGGGGGTGCCAAGGGAGTTAATGTGCCCCTATTATGCCTTTTTAAAGGTTGCTAATATTGTTGTACGAGTCTCTTAAAACAGGTTTACATGTATGCAAGGTCAAAAAACACTTTAGTTTTCTCCAAAAATAGATTTAATTTTACCTAATTTCTAAAATGATTCGTAAACGACTCGTGTGAAGCAGTTCGAAGAATCAGTCTGTCTAAGCCCCTCCTTTCCGTGAGCACTCACTGCTGTGATTGGTCAGATGGCATAGTCCTTTATGATTGGTCTACCGCTACAGCGTGTGTCAGAAAACAAAACGCCAATTGCCATAACTGAATGACAGCCCAGGATACAGCGTCGTCTTCACATGATGTAATCCACGTGGAAATTGTACTGTTTGGGGGCGGGGCAAGTTGTGAGCAGACTCTTTTTTTTTTTTTTGATAGCCAAAAACTTTCACATACAGCTCTATGACACACTGCACGAAAGATAATTTTTGAAAAGGCATACCAGGGGCACTTTAAATTATGTACTAGTCAACTATCCAACTTTGATAGCATGTTCTACACATACATTTCAACCCTCCCGTTTTTTCCCCTTAGAATTCTCCTGTATTTTACCAATATATCCCTCTATCATCCCTTTTAAATATTTTACAGTATTTCCTGTAACTAACATCCTAATTATTTCTCATGAAAAAAAAAATCAATAAAAAAAATCAATAATGTAGTAAGTATTGTTGAATATTGCTACAAATACACCCATTTGACTTATGGCTGGTTTTGTGGTCCAGAATCACATATGCTGAAAATATTTAGGTAAATAATTGGGAATGGTGAATAATTAAACAAATCCAGGGTTCCAAGTTCCTTAAAGGTGCTCTATGCGATGTTGCAGGATTTTAGCTCGATTTCCTTTTTATCTCAAACCGTATGCATCACCCCTTGATCCTCTTGCTGTCTGCCCTCTGAATACATTGGGGGGAAAAAACCCGGTCTCGAAAGACAACACAGAGGCTGCAATACCAAAACAAACACTATGGGTACAGGATGTGGACTACAACAAAAACAAACATCGGCCAACCAATCGGCAAGAAGAGGTGGGGTTTAATGCGTGCATTAAATCCCACCTAAAAAGTTTGTCCTGTCTGTACCCTGTCTGTTTTGCAAAGTAGTGGCATTGTGAGTAATTCTGAGTAAGAACATCATAATTGCCTTTAACTTTTGATTAATTAAAAGGTATCTCTGCTAAATATCTGCATTTGTTTCTTCTCAAACCTAGTGTATTAAAAATACAGCATTTACCTGAATGAGCCCAGGGACAATCTCAGGGAGCATTTGAAGGAGACCCTCTTTGGGTAGCCGGTCAATGACTTTGGTGAGCATCTTGATGGCAGCTAGGTTGATGGGGTAATCAGCCGACTGGATGATGGGGCACAACACCTTAATACACTGATCGGGACTTATAGAAGTCGCCAACATAGCCGCTGCCTCTTCTGCAGCCCGTACCACCTGATACAGAGACAAAAGGACATTTTGTGTTTAAGTTTGCAC
This sequence comes from Enteromius trimaculatus, assembly GCA_032361065.1. Lineage (NCBI taxonomy): Eukaryota > Metazoa > Chordata > Actinopteri > Cypriniformes > Cyprinidae > Enteromius > Enteromius trimaculatus. The sequence goes on along the minus strand of JAUMHP010000074.1, from coordinate 11,085,086 downwards.
TTCAGTCTGAGTTTTAAGTGTAATGTGCTGTCAAGGAGCCTGGACCTCTTTGTGTGGGTCTTTATGTGCTTCCAGGGTCTTCATTATGGTGAGCTCTGCATAGTTTTTAAAGCGCCACGGCTGCCGGTTTAAGATCTCCTTCAGCACCCGCAGTGCTAATGCTCGAATGACATGCTAAAACAGAGAAAATTAAAGATCAGCAAGTAAATAAGATGCATTCTCATGATTCAGATTAGAGTGGGTTTGCAGCAGTGAGTATATATTTGCGTGCACCTCTCCATCGCCGAGTGTTTCTAGGAGCAGCAGGAGGATAGTTTTGAAGTGCTCATCCCAAACATGCAGTTGTGTTTCTCTGATCAGCCGCATTAGCTCACACAGCGCAGCTTTTCTCTCTTCTACCCGCTCGCTGTGATTCGACAGCTCCTTCAGGAGCTCAGCAACCACCTCAGACTGGTCCACGCCACTGTCTGTAACACCACCAGCAGAAAGGAAGTCAGACCCACACATGTGCTTACATGTACGCACTTCACAAAGCAGCTACAAATAGCTGTGAAAGTGCTTTACCATCAGTGAGGGACTCTGCATCTTGGTCTGCATCTTTCAGGCTTTTACTGAAAGGGGAGGAGGTGAAGGAAGAGTCAGAGTAGCTGACTGGCTGGTATTCCCTTGTGGGGCGGGGACTCGAGGAGAGGAGTGGCATAGTATTTAGCAGGGAGGTCTTGTTATCCAGCGCTGTCCGACCAGAGTCTGTGGGTTGATCACCACCCTGCACAGAGACCCATTCATAACACATCCGTGCTATAATTCAACAAGGCTCTCTGAAATACTTTATTCTAATGTGTCAATTTTAATAGTGAAAATCTCAAGACAAGTTGGTTTATCAAAAAAAAAAAAAAAAAAATTCTCAGTCCTAGTTTGGGATTACTTATGAACTATTTAAGTCTATTTAAGTTTCTTTTTTAAAAATAGTTTTATTTTTACAAAATTAAAAAAAAAAAAAAATTATATTCCATATGATAAGGGGAAAAACAAAGGTGCAGTAAATAACTGTATTAATATTTAAATTATTCAAATTAAACAAAAAAACTAAATTAATTTATTTACTTTAGTATTTAATAATACTAATATTTCTAAGCCTAATTTCTTTTGCTATATTAATTTTAAAACAACATTTTTTAAATTCAATTATTAATTTCACCACACATTCTACTATTCAATTTTGTTCAGGAGTGATCTAAGCAGCATACAGTAAGTGTGGAATAAGATATTAATTAATACATTTATATATAGTTTATATAGTTTTAGTAACTGTTAAGCAGCTTTTTTTTACATTTTCAACTATTCAATTTTATTTTGTCAGCCTCATCTTTCTTACCTCTTCTCCATCTCCATCTCTTTTTCGCGGAGGCTCTGTCATGTCCTCTTGGCTGCGGACGCTAAAGTTCTGGATGGCCTGACTGACTCCTCTCAGGGAGCTGTAGATCTCCTCAGAGTTCATGTTCTCGGTATCATAATCAAATGCACTGCGCACAAACACAAAATGACATGGGACATTGGTTATTGAGAAATGCTGAGCAAACTCATATTACAATATTTGTCTATGTTTGTGGTTTGTGACTCAGTGGCATACCTTGGTGAAGGTGTGTTTTGTGATGTGTTGGTAGGGGACGTTAAAGGGCTCGACCAACTAGCTGGTGATCTTGGAGTGTGTCGGGTGAGCGGACTTCCCATTGAAACCTGCAAGGATAAAATCATTTCTTAGGCTGATGATACATGGGGCAACTTTTTGAGCAATGTTCCTGGGCAACCAGGTGAGACAAAGGGTCCTTGACTAAATTATCTAGATAGATGGGAAAGTGCCCAAGCAATATTGCTCAAAAAAAGTTGCTTGGCAAAACCGCTCAAATTTGGATCAGTTTCAATTTTCTGAGTTCTCATATTTGTAGCCAGCATTTTAAAAGGATGACGAACTTAAAAAAAAAAATTTTCAGGTTTGGTGTACAAAGAACTTAAGTGACAGAAAATTGGTTTAGAATTAGAAGTCACATCAACACAAATATTTGAATGTAATGTGTCATCAGGAGCAGACGAGATGAATGAAAATGCAAATTCACTCTCTGACAGTAGGTGGCGCTTATGGAAATACAGTGGTACACGGACAGTGGTTACACATTCTGACACTGCCACATGGAAAAAAAAGGAAGAAATCAAGCAGTATTTACACATTTTCAAACAGCCATTCAGATTTTTGTATTAGCTGTGGTGTTTTATTAAAATTAAAATGACACAAAATTAAGAAAATTAAAAGGAATCAAAGAAATATTTTATATATATATATTTTAATAAATAATAAAATATATATATATATATTTTATATATATATTAAATCTTAAATTTCTCTATACTTGTATAGTGACAATAAATCTTAAATCTTAATGCTTTAATAATGTCCTATTATAAAAAAAATTATATTTATTTTATTATAATTTACTTAGCATTTAGTAATTAAATAATACTAAAACTTATTTACTACAGAAAAACATTTATGGCTAATCCATGTAGATTTTTGGGTGGTATAAGATACAATACAGAGCATATTAGTAATGCGTTTATCACCTGGGACGTGTTGCCTGTGTTCCGTAGGTGGTTCTGCAATAATTTGGTGGCTCCATCTTGAAAGGTTTTAGGCAGTGCAGCTAAAAGCATTGTGAACTCTGGTGTATTCAGCTGGAACAGCGAGATCAACACAGACTGTGCTGCCTACAAATGAAGAACATAATTAGACCCTCAAACCAATCAACATAATCAGAAGAGATCTAACACTAAATAAACTCACATTATAAGCCTGAAATCACATGAAATATTTGTGTCATGTCTCATATTGTACCTTTCTGACATCGGAGCTCTTGGGTTCGGTGGTCCACGTAATAATACGTGACACTGCCAGTCTGGTTTCGCTCGAGTTGACAAAATCCTGTGGCTCCATTTGTAGTGTGAGTGTTTCTATGTACTTCAAAATGGCCACCTTCACCTGAAACATTATCCTCGTGTTACAACTGTGCAACAAATTCAACGGAGGCATATTATGTCACTCAACAGTAACATTCACTCAGTTTTACTTCAAACATTTGACCTCAATTACAAACCCTCCTTCAAGCAAACTTTTCCACAGTCAGAATCAAAACACCATCACAGCTGCCGTCCATCAGTTACAAACAAACACACAAAGTCACACGTTCACAGCTATACTTAAATCCATGAAATAAAGCAAGACAGCAGGGGCAGGTTGGAGTGAGCATGATGGGTGTGATCGGGCTCAGCACAGCATTTCAAAGACAAAAAAAGCTAATGCCTCAAGAGTACGTGTGCTGCCAGATGGTTGTGTCCTGTTCTCTTTCAGTGACATCCCTCTCTCAAACACCAAGTCTTCAATAAAACAGCCTGCTTCTGTCAAGACTGACTAGTTCAGATAATCTCAGCCTAGAAAAAGCCCCAATCCCGCCCCACAAGTTTTCTACACTACTTTTCAAAATTATGAGGTCAGAAAGATTTTTTTAGTCTCTTACGCTCACCAAGGCTGCATTTATTTAATCAAAAACACTGTAAAAACTGTTAAATATTATTCCAATTTAAAACAGCTGTTTTCAATTTGAACATATTTTTAAAATGTATTTATTTTTGTGATGAAATGCTGACTTTTCAGCAGTCTTTAGTGTCACATGACCTTTCAGAAATCATTCTAATATGCTGATTTGGTGCTCAAAGGAATATTTATCATCATTAATGTTGAAAACGGTTATGCTGCTTAATATTTGGAAACTGTGATATATTAAAGTTTTTTTTCCTGCACAGAAAGTTTAAAACAGGATTTATTTTAAATCGAAACCTGTGTTATATTACATGTCTTTGCTTTCACTTTCGATAAGCTGAATGATTAATTTAATTGAATCTTACTGCCCCTAAACTTTTAAACGGTTGACTTTTAAATTGAAAAATAAATAGCCACTTTATCAAAATAAACATGCGTGCAATGGGCAAGGTAGTCGAGTTGTGAATTATGGGTTGAAATATGCAGATCTATCTGAGTTTCTGTGGAATAAGTAAATCCAGTAACTTCTTACTGTCGGCTACTTTTGAAACTGGATTTGGCAAGACTTAAGTTGAGCTAGCTCAGCTGAGGGATTTTATTTGTGGGAGCTGCGCATTATAGAATTGCTTCCCCTGAGTCTCACTGACCTGTACTGCTTGGTTCCACACTTGGCTACTTTCCTGCAGTGTGCAAACATGCCGTCGCTTTCTGAGGGGAAGCAATTCTATAGCCCCGCCCCCGTACCGGCAACAGCGCCTTTTCCCCGGCTTCAGAGAGAGAGAGGGAAAGCACATCAATGAAAGGAAGCCCCAGACAGACACGCAGATAAGGGGAGGGACAGAGGGGCAGGAGGGAAAACTGGACAGGATGCGATATTAAGTAATACTGCTGTAAAAAGATGATGAATGCGAGGCAGATGAAGGGGAGATGGTTTGGTTAGAAGGGAGTTAGATCTTTGCGTGTGTGGACATGGGAAATGTGGTAATGGGATTGGTGTAGGAAAAGCGTTTCCTAAGGAATTTTATTGTTGCAGTCAAAGACACGTTGCTAAATTATATTTTAAATAATTTTTTTCCAAGACTTTTCTTTTTTTTTGCAATTTTACAATACAATTTTACACTAAACTCTAAATGTAAGAGATGTAATTGTTTTTCTTTAAGACATTTAAAAAAACAAATAAAATAAAATTGTAAACTGAAATTGCTTCGTTTGACATTTAGACTACCTTTTGCTGTCATTTACAATTGCAAATTCAGCAACTTGTAGTGTTATCATTTTAAACTAGAACTATTAAAAATGAGGGAATCAAAGTAAATCTGAAATAAATTATAAAATGAAAAACAAACTTAAAAACCTGCACAACGTTGTAAAAAAGATGCACTGGAATATAACTGAAATAAATTAAGTTGATTTGAAAATACTAAAAAAATATTAAAAATACTAGGGAAAAAAAATTCAGTCAAAATATTACTAAATACTATATAAATAATGCAAAACAACATTGCACTGGCACCCTATCAATAAAAAAGGTTATTTTGTAGTGTAACATGGTATCAATTGAACAATTTTTTCACAAATTTGACAAAGAAATAGCAATGCAACAACTAAAACAGTGGCTTTTCAGATTTAGCGGAGGTGCAGGAAACACTGAGGTAGAGGTTGGAGACTCTTATGCAAGGCAAAGTCCTTGTGTCTTGCATGGGATTTTATGGAGGGATAACAACAACCTAAGTACACACTGACCCAGTGCATGACATCCTGTAGAAAGTCAACAAGCACTCAAACCAAGACCTGGCAGCTGCAACCCATGTTACTTTACAGTCTCTCAGCATGTTGCACAACACTATCAAGCCCATTCGCTCATTCACACAGTGTGAGAAGATAAAGTGTCTCCAAAAGCACTTACCTTTAAGTTGGGTGTCTGTGTTTGGTCAACTGTGAATCTCATTAGGATGGTGAACTGTAGATCATTCTGAAAAGATTCTCTGAAGAAAAACACAAGAAATTAATAAACCGAAATCTGTGGACACTTTGTATCACAGCATGGCAGAAATAATTCCAGATTCCAGTTTTTTCGACTAACATACCTTGTGACGTCTAGGGCCTTCTGTACTTTGGCTTGCACTGAGCCGAGCAGATCAGCGCCCATTTTCTTCAGCAGCTGTGTTAGTAACACAAAGAGCCAGTCTTGCAGATCCTCCTTGTGAACCGCAATGAAGTCCACCAACGTTTCCAAAAACATGCTGAACACCTGTACATAACACCATCAGAAATATAGACCAGCAGTTAATAGACACAACAAATAACCAAAAAAATCATATTTGATTTAGCATTTCTCACAATCAGAGCAGAACATTTGTTGTTCATTTGTTAGAGTTAATGGTGTAATGTTTTTGACTCCCAGCAGGAAAATGCCTAAGCAGTGACAATGCCTTCATCCCATCTTCACCTAAAACTGATACGAAAAGGTATAAAAACTAAATTTTGATTCCAACTGAACAGCATCATTATGGTCTCTATATAATTAATAGTTATTTAGAGAAGTAATGTTAAATAGAGGGATATGGGGAAGCTGAAAGTAAGCAGAGATTTAAATCAAGTTTTCCAAATGGCACACTATGATACATCCTATAGTTTATTTAGTTTGATAAAGGCACAACTTAGTTATTTACCTACTTGGGAATTTCAGATTTGCCCCTTTAAACACAAATACAACTCAAAAAAATAAAACCGCATGCTAATTGTTACTAATATAGTGAAAGATCAAACATCCAAACTACTGATATTTACAATATAGACACTTTTTAGATATTCTTGATTAGTTACCAGCAAAGCCACAGATTAATAGCAGGATCAAAAACATCTTTGCCATCTGTTAGGTGTCCTTTTCCCTCAACCTAATTTGTTACTGATTAGTACATTAGTAAAGTAGATTAAACTGTTAATGCTCAGTCCCAAATGCTTTTCAGCTAGGTATTAAACTTAAAGCATTTCACAGTTTATGTATACTGCCATTGCATAAAAACAAACAAGCAATTTAAAAAAAAAAAGAAAAAGGAAAGAAACCAACAACATTTGCACAAAAGTTAACCACACTTACTCTCTACAGTTCCACCACAGGGAAAGGCATGTAAAGAAACAAACACACTGGTGAATGTTTGTAAAAATATATAAAAGATAAATGCTAACCATTTGCAGAACCGTTATGGGAACAACGTAAAAATGAATACATACATTAAAATTAAGTTTAGCATTTAAAGATGTTATAATTCTGTAAGGAACGCTTAATTCACCCAAAATGAACATTCTGTCATCATTTACTCTTGCCATTTCAATCCATTAAGAATACGTATATGTGCATATA
>JAUMHP010000074.1:11045841-11060566 GCA_032361065.1 Enteromius trimaculatus | reverse complement strand
AGCTGATGGAGATTTACCGCTAATCAAAGAACCGGCTTTACTGACAAGATGCGCATAATATATCGTTCGATATATATCGCCCAGCCCTACCAGTAACCATAGCTACAGTGACCTAAGTAATATAAAAGATGACTCGCGTCAAGAGTCAAATCGAGCCATGAGTTCATCCATGAACTCTTCATTAACCGACAGCAGCTGTTAAATTCGGTTGGAGAGCATTTGAATTGCGCCACTGTAAGTTACCGAAAACACACATGCAATCACGTAACACATGGTAGACGGGCGTTTGAGCAGAAGAGCAACTTTCTCTCTCAGTGTATGACGTGACAGACAATTAGTTCTGTCCTGTGTTGTTCTAAGAATGCTGTTTTGAGTCCGGAAATTGTGTTTGGTTACAGAATGCAGTTGTCGCACCTGTAAACAACCGAAGTCAAGTGTGTGTGAATGTAACCGTATTAAGGACTCAAATACAGGCTTGACAACCATATTCTGCTCTTGTGTGAACGTGCCATTACTGACCTCAAACCTTTAAACAGTAGAGTCTTTATCCTTCTCTTAAACATAGATACGTTAAAGTTTACCTTTTCCCTGACAACACATCCCGCAGTAAGAAAAAAACTGCAGTGAGGAGGAAAACATTAAATCCGGTCTATGATGAAACCATGAAAGTCAGTTCTAAATATTTCATCATTTCACAAATTTCTAATGCATATTCCTAATTGCATTATCAAATTTAGAGTACTAATTATGTCTTCTTTCAACCATGAAATGTTGCCTGGACCAGTACAAAGTGCGGAGACTGGACCTCCAGGCTCGTGTGTTGAGTATGTCAGTCTGGCACATGGAGAGAATGAGGAGAAACCTCTTCCTGGGGGAGGTGGAAGTGAGGCTGGCTCAGTGGGACTGGAACCAGAGCCAACCAACCTGGCACAACCTCCAGCCAAGAGTAAGCCCATTTCAGAAACAGTCTGGTATCTGTAGTGAATTAAACCAGATTCACATTATGAGTCTTTCTCTTAATTTAGGTTAAGTTAAGTCCAAATGACATCATCAGCAGAGGAACTGTTCTCTTCTCAATTAAGTTTGTACCTCCAGGTTCAGAGGGTGAGTCTGATCAGACACTTCATGTTTACACTCTCTATATCTGTGTTTATATGTAGGGCCGTTGATAAATTACATACAAATCATTGTTAATTTATGCACGCTCCCACTTTCTCATTAATGAAAGGCTATATTGCAGATCTATATATATAGTGCAGCTCTATTTGTTTATTAAAATTTGTTGTGGTTATAGGAAGTGGTTTTCCACCGACTGGTGAGCTCCATATTTGGTTGAGGGAGATTGTTGGTCTACTTCCCACAAAACGTGGTGCACCCAGTACTTATGTGAAAAGGTATGTGTGCACATTCATAGTAGTTTGCGGTTTGATTTGTGTTGTTGTGATTTTCTGAGTGCATCAGTATGGTGTGTGTTTTTACAGTGTGGTATTACCAGACGAAAGTGGCGTCAGTGGCCAGCAGACTCGGTTAGTGCGAGGATCTGTTAACCCGGTGTTCAACCACACCATGGTTTACGACGGGTTTCAGTCTAGTGACCTTATTCAGGCTTGTGCAGAGATAACAGTCTGGAGTCCACATCCCTCCAGCTGTTTGGGTGGAGTACGGCTCAGCACAGGCTCAGGTAACACAGATTTGAACATTATGTACTTAGGATGTCATGATTTGCGTATCGTGTATCGTATGATTCATGGTCATTTTCCAAATCATAGTGATCATCCTTATCCCCTTGTTAGTGGAGACTTGAGTGAGCAGGTCACGTGCATTAAGACTGTGTTCGTGTTGCAGGTGTGAGTTACGGTCAGGCTGTCTGCTGGATGGACTCAACTGAAGATGAGATCAGTGTGTGGTCAAGTGTGATGCAGAGCCCCAACAGCTGGGTGGACGCTAGTCTACCAATCAGAACCAACTTGCAGCTCTGTTCTGACTGAACTTTGTTTGACCTCACTCATTACCCTGTGACTTTGGTTCTGTTAAGTTGTGGAATACACTACTCAATCTTTGCCCAGACTATTGAAGTTTGCAAACGTCTGCCAATTTTGGACATTGATGTTGACAGATTTCACAGAACATTGCATATGTGGTGGCCACAAATTTTTATTTGTTATTCCATCCAGTCTGAGGCAATCAAACAAGTTTGGGTTTTTTTTTATATATATATTTTGAGCCGATTTTAGAACACATTGCCGTGTATGACTCCACCCAACTCAACTCGACGCCGATAGCAGTCTGTACAGGACACAAATTAGGTCACCCTCCTTTATATAAAATAGAGCAAATTCTACAAGGGGAATTGAAACTAAATATTTTGCATAGTGGATTTTTTACAAAATAGTTTTTTTTTTCACACATTTCTTTGAGTATGTTACCAACTTATGTAATAGTTATAATAAAATTTACTTATTATACTAGAGCTAGACTTATTTACTAGAGCAAAATGTGTGCAGATGTAGTGTATGGGGGGGTGGGGTTGGGGGTAAGTAACTTAATGTAAATTTATAAGAATGAGAATTATGAGAATACTTTTTTTAATTTTTATGCTTGTGGTGTCATAGGTCCAAGTGTAATGAAATACTAATTATCGATTAAATCCAGATATTTTTGTCTTTAATTAAATGCACATTGCATTTTAAATATGCAATAGTACTTGCAAAAGTTTTTTTTTTACTATGGTTTATATATATATATATATATATATATATATATACACTACCATTTAAATATTTTGCGGTCAGTAAGATATTTAATGGTTTTTAAAGATGTTTCTTATGTTCATCAAGGCTGCATTTATTTGATTAGATCCAGAAAAAAACGGTAATAGTGTGAAATATTATTTTAATTTAAAATGTAATTTATTCCTGTGATAGGACGCATCATTACTCTTGTCTTCAGTGTCACATGATCATTTCAGAGATAATTCTAATATGCTACTGTTACAGTACTGTTCAACAGTTTGGGATCAGTACATTTTTATTCTTCTTTGAAAGAAATTAATACTTTTATTAAACTGTCTGATCTATTAAATGAACAAAAAAGTCATAGCATAGATTTACATTTTAGAAATGTTTTATATTTGGTAAAACAATGTTGTTTTTTAACTTGTTATTCAAAAATATATTTGGCTGCAGAACTGTTTCCAACATTGACGATTCTAGTAATAAATCAGTATACTAGAATGATTTCTGAAAGGATCACGTGACGCTGGAGACTGGAGTAATGATGCTTTGTATCACAGGAATAACTTACATTTTAAAATATATTCACACAGAAATATTATTTTAAATTTAATAAATATTTCACAATATTACAGTTTTTTTCTGGATTTTTAATCTAATTGTGGAAGAAGTATAGCGCAGTGAATAGTTTGAACACAAAGTGGAATTATTTATTTATTAAGTGTGGCAGGTTTTTACACTTTTCGTATGTAGATGCTATATAAAGAGCTTAGACAAAATAGCCTTCAGTTTGTTTACATGTCATCTTTGCCCAAGCAGCTCCTAATTAAATCTTAAGTTTTTTAAACATTATTTGATACTTTATTCTATAGCATTATTAAATCTAGCATTATTATGCTTCAAACATTAATTATTTGCATTTGATAATATGGTCTACAAGCTGTAAAATGTTGCATTATACGATATTCTAGATATTATCCAACTGTTTTTCATTTTATAAATAAAATGGCAGTTACTACTCCTATCGTACCGCTGATGAGCCGCCATTTATTGTTCTATGTAATATCAATAATAATAATATTAATACAATTATTGTTTGATGACTAAGCAATGGCTTGTTACATGCAGAGAGAGCATGAACTAACTGTATAGAATATCTTTGTCATTGTTTAAGTAGAATACGATGTATTTTGAAACTTCCAAATATATAGTAAAGCTTAAAAATACAAATAATTTAGAGTGACAATATAAAATAATCAATTATGAGACGTTTGCAGCAGTATTATAGTAGTGCAAATTGCTCAGATGTGCAATGCAGCATTAAAACTTAAACAGTACTAACAGAAAACACACTGTAATAAGAAGAGTAGGACTGAATTTATTATCCCATGTACATTTGATGTTAATGTGTGTACTACTGGAATATTTTTTTAGTTCCAACAGCTATCACTGTATTGTTCTGAAGTCAGCTGTGTCAGACTATTATAGAGACAGAGACAGATTGTGTGCGCATTAATAGAGAAATATTTAAACTGCTTGAATAAAGAGTTTGAGTGATGTTAGTGAATACTGCCCGGCTGACATTAGCATGTGTTATTTAGGTGTCAAAGCTGTGCAGGACCAAAGGAAGAAACCTCACAGGAGGAAACTGAGAAGGGAAAACCTGTCAATCAAACATTGTGCTTTCAATACTCAGTAAGTTATGATGCAATCTAGAATGTAAAGAAATAATCCTTTATTGGTTATATTGAAACTTCTTTTTGTTATTATATACAATATATGTCTTGATATTGTTTTTAGTTGGCATCAAACAAAAGAGAAAGACTCCTTGTCACAATTAGTGTAATTGAACTAAAAGTCAAAAAAGCTTTTCTTGTGTTTTTTGCCCCTTATTTGGCAGACGCTGTGATGATCATCTTCCTGACAACAGTAGAGTTGGACTTGAGGAATGCAGATGGGAAAAATTCAAAATTCATTGATGAATAATTTCCTTTAGGTTTACTGTTGGTTGCTTTTATTTGTTCAAATGAGTAAGCCAACAAAAGGGTTAATCTATTTTAATGTTGTCATTTATTCATAATGGTTTAATGTAAAGCTTAATAACATGGTATTTAAAAATATTTAATAATATATAATTTACTTAAGTTGTTAAGATGTTTCTTTCGTGTTTTTATAATTTTGCATTGTTGTTAAAAAATTTTTTAAATAAAAGCTGTATATTTAATTATTTTGGATGGATTGTTGTTATGTTGTCTATTAAATGTATATACTGTATGTAGGTGTTCATTAGCTGTCTATTTGATTTCTAGTCTATTCTGGGGATATGGTTCGACGTCTATTAGATTTTCACTGACAGCCCAAAGAAATCCTTATTTTAGTCTAGACGCAGATTCAATGTCTATTAGACGTTCAGATGTATTCGTTTGGTAGTGGTCTAAATTATGTCTAGTCTATTCTAGAGCTATGGTTAGACGTCTATTAAATTTTCACTGACAGCCCAATGACAACCTTATTTTGAGTGAGTTTCAACGGCTAATATTCGTTTTTTGGACCAAAAATCACTTGCTGGAAAGGGTAAACTGCAGGCTTACATCACTTCCTGTTCAAGGAAACTGGTCTGTTTGTAAAGGGCTCTTGATGACTATACACATCAAACCCCCAAATGTACTGAAATGCAAATAATTAAGCTACTGATTAAACCACCTTGTGTCATCAATCTTACTATATCATCAGAAAAAGACTATATCATCAATAATTTATAATATGGTATTTCCTCAGACTTTTTAATATTTATACGCTGTACAACTGTAAAGTTAATTTACAATTTATTAACAATTTACAAATCTAAATTTTACAACTGTGATCATATACTGTTTTAAGCTTTTCTCAAAAGTTATTTTCAGTCTCTTATGAATAATTTTGATTGCAACTTTTGCAGGTTTTAGGTTTTGCGTTCTCAACCCACTGTAACACTGGTAACATAGCCACGGAAAAATAAACATGACACAACTAGATCTATATATATAAATTTGAAGAATAAAATTCTGTTTATTATTTATATACTCAAACATAGACATAGACCTTGTCCTAGTTCAATAAATATTTGTCCACCCACGATGGACCCTCACATCATGTGACATTAATTTAGTCCCTCCTTCATGTGTTATATCAACCTCTTGCTGTTATTGTGTTATTTTAGGACTTTCTTTCAGACAGACGAAGGCTTATAATTTTCTAGTGGATCTGGTTTCTTTAGATGACACTATGTGGTTTCTTCTAGCTGCGGTTGGGCTGCTGGTGTGTGCTGCAGGTAAAGTGCTGTCGAAGTAAAAGAAAGCGGATCGTTGATCTTGTGATTTAATGGCTGCAACACATTTCCTGTGATTCCAACCCCGACCTCACGGCAATTCGTATATATTTTACTAGGTGGCTAATTCTTACGAATTGGTCATGATACTGTTGCTGATTCAGTGGTGTATTTGGCTCAGTTAACGAGTAGATATTTAAATGAAATATCACTCACTCTGTTTTCTTCCTCAGATGCCATACCACTGTCAGATGCCAAATCAGTTCCTGACTTTGGAAAGATGTATCATGTCAAAGGTGCATTTTTGTGTAATTACATCACATTACAATACATCCTGGTACAGAACACTTCATATGAAAGTTACATATTCCTCTTTTGTGTAGGGGAACTTTCTCTGCCACTTTCTGAGATAAAAGAGCCGTTCGAAGCTTGGTATGACCTCGAGGGGAACAGAAGTCGATTAGACTATCATAATAGTCAGTGGTCTTCACATAATAAAGATCCAAAGTATTGAATTCTGAAGGTAACAAACATTGAGTGAAAAGCCTTTGTCTGCTTCTTTTACATCATCTAATCAAAAATATACACTGATTAATTATTTGTTTAGAAATCTATGGTGAGTTTCCTGATCCTGTTGAGGAGCGTCAAATATTGGCCAACCCCATTCAAGACTACGTCAGCACCTCCCCTGTTAGCCACGCCCACCGACTGTTTGACCCCTTTAAGAAGAAGTTTGATCGTCAGTACAAAAGTGAGAAGGAGCACGAGGAGCGTGAGAACTACTTTATACATAACGTTCGGTAAGAAAATGATTGCTATATATACCATATATACCTATATTCTGAATCTTGTGTGTTTTTAGCACAGTAATAATGATGGTTTGGAAAGGTTAGTTCAAATATTATATATTGTTGTATAGTTTTTCATGGCAGCTGGCCTTTTAAAAAAAGTCATATTTCATTAGTTTTATTATAGCCAGTTCTGATGGTAAAAAAAGTGATATTTTAAAGAAAAAATTAAACTGGACTTTTTCTATCCACATTATTCTTTAACAAGCAAGTAAGTCTATGGATGAGTCTTCCGGGTCATTAGCAATATAAGGAGAAGAATAAAAATGTACAGTAAATATGTTTGCACACAAGCCAGTGTATTCATAATTAAGACAATGCATTACAATAATAAAGTTAAATACACCAATTTGCAATATCAAGTAGCTGTACAGCTAAAAATAGCTAGATGTGGATGACACCGGAAGCCAGTCCTATAAAAGTTACCAACGATCACTTCCACTTTTATGACAAGAATAAGGTGGGTACAAATTCTTACAGTAAGCTGAAATGTTGGTTGCCTAGAAACAAATAGCTACTTTTAAACTAACAATCATGAAATGAATGATCCCCAGGCATGTGCACTCTATGAACAGAGCTGGTCTTACTTACTCACTCGGCATCAATCAGTTTACCGACAGGTCGAATGAAGAGAGGAAGAATATTGGTTAAAATTGATTAGTTGAGTACATAAACAAGGCTGCGTCTCAAGTGGCACTATATATGCTATGCACTTAAAAATCATAAATCTGATCGAGTTTAAATCATTGTTTGAAAGCAGAAAAGATGCGTACCACTGATCTGTATAAATGTTCTGTATCATAGATCAGTGAGTGCTACAGTTAAAATAGATCAAATAAACTGTTTTGAAAAAATAAGTAAATAAACCAAAAAAAATGAATATGAAATTACCGATTTATGTAACTGAAATAAAAGTTACTACAAAAACAAAATACAATTGTGTGTTTTATTAACAATCACACAGACACACAGTGCATTCAGAAAATATTCAGACCCTCTTCACTTTTTTCAATTTTGTTATGTTGCAGCCTGATAATCAAAGTGTTTAAATGTATTTTTGTGCTACTGAACAATAAGCCCATAAAGACTGAAAATATTGAACAGTCAATATCTAGGCATGCTGCAGTCCAGATTAAGAGAAGAACTGAGCTGGTCCTGGTTAAAGTTGAGCAGAAGTACTGCTAATTGATAAGTGGACTGCATAAAGTCACTGAAAATTCAAGTAAATAAACACCATTCTTTACAAAACAAAATTGTGCATTTACTGAGAGCATTTTTTGTCTACTATGTTTTTTTTTTTTTTAATCTACTAGTTAAAATTAGGAGAATTCATTTGTAGTTATACTAAATCAGACTGAAAAATGTGCTCAAGTTTGTACAGGTTGTGACAATTAAAAGCTCCCTTTCTCTTGGGAATTTTCAGTATGAACACACTGCTTCATAATATTTATACAAAAAGGCATAGAATAGTGCATATAAATGTCAATTTGGATTCACTTTTAATGAGATGAGTAGAGTAGTAATTTTATCCTCTAAATCATCCTTTGAATCATCATTACATTAGGTTCAATCTGGAAAAAATATTAGTTTTTAGTCTGTTTGTAAAGGGCCCGTGGTGACATTTGTCAAACTCCAAATTAAATTAATTTATGACTGATATTTTTATGACCTATTGTGTAAACAAGACTTTACATTTGCAGGCAGGCTGCCGGCATGAGAGGCCCAAGGACCCTGGCTGAACTCATCGAGGCGATTGAGCTGGCGGACATTACCTATCACCAGGGAGCGAGCGCCGCCATTTCCCCGGCGGGTGAACCAGGAGCGACAGCCGCCGGAGGGCACCCCACGACCGGTACACAGACCGTCCGGCCCCCGCGATGAGCCTATGCCCACCGACCCACCCTCTCCGCCTAAAAAGACCTGGATGGCAGGCTGTGTGGTTCACCAGAGGACCCCGAGGGGCGCACCAAAAACCACCGTCAAGATTAAAGGCCGTATGTATCGCGCTCTGTTGGATTCTGGAAGCGCTGTCTCCCTTGTCCGTCCCGCCACGCCATGGTAAAACTTCTGCTTGTCGTCCCAAAAACGAAGACTGAGACCATGCTTGAGCTAGCACACTCACACCCCATGGCTGGACACCTCGGGGTGCAGAACACCGTGCAACGTATCGGCTTGGAAGGGAGGTGAAGAGCTTCTGCCAGGCCTGTCCCATGTGCAAACGGACCTCATTAAGAAAACCTCCCCCTTGCCCGCTCATTCCACTTCCCATCATCGGGGTGCCCTTCGAGCGGATCGGGATGGACATCGCCGAGGTCTGGCCGGGGACACGAGCACCTTCTCGTCATTGTAGACTATGCCACCCGGTACCCTGAGGCAGTCCCCCTTCGCCAGGCCACAGCCAAGAACATCGCCCGTGAGCTGTTCCTGCTCTCCAGCCGGGTGGGCCTTCCATCTGAGATACTGACCGACCAGGGAACCCTGTTCATGTCCCGGCTAATGGCTGACCTCTGCCGGCTGCTGAAGGTAAAGCAAGTAAGAACATCTGTGTACCAGACCTACGGGCTCGTCGAGAGGTTTAATCAGACCCTCCGACGGGTAGCTGCTGAAGACAAGAAAGACTGGGACCAACTCCTACCTTATGTCCTATTTGGCATCCGATAGGTGCCCCAAGCCTCCATGGGGTTCACACCCTTCGAACTCCTCTTTTTCCACAACCCCGCGGCCTCCTCAGCGTAGCCTGATGAGCCTGGGAGCAGCAGCCGGCAGCCTACCGGACTGTCATCGAACGTGAAGGACATGAGGACCAAAATCGACCGCGTCATGCCATTAGTCCGAGAACACCTGGTGAAGTCCCAACAGGCCCAGCAACGTCTTTACAATTGGGCGGCCCAACCATGGGAGTTCCAGCCTGGCGACAAGGTAATGGTCCTGGTCCCCACCGCGGCCTGCAAATTCCCGGTGAACTACCTTGTGAGAGAGCCTGGACGAAGGCAAGCCGTTCAGATATACCATATCAACCTGCTGAAGAAGTGGGTTGGGGGACAGGACCAGGTAGCTTGGTGTCTTTGTCTTGTAATGGCCCTACCGTGTCCCTGAGGTCCGCCGGCAGGCTATAAATAAGGAAATACAAAAGATGCTCAAGCTGGGGGTAATAAAACCATCCCGGGGTAATAGAGCCCATGGTCCAGCCCGATCGTCCTGGTATCCAAGCCGGATGGCACCCTCTGCTTCTGTAATGACTACCGGCACCTGAATGATGTATCCGACTTCGACAGCTATCCCATGCCCCGGGTGGATGAACTCCTGGAGCACCTGGGAAGGGCCTCTATTCCTCGCTTCCACAGACACGCCCTGACCGATTGGCTCCTCACTTCCTGGAACCTTTCACTGGGGTAAACAGCACTCCCTTGCACCTACCCCACACTGGCCCTGTCACTGGAACTGCCCGAAGAGAAGATTCACGATCGCACCGAGCACCGAAGACGCCAGCACCATTGTTTGTTTACCTGTCACTTCCTTAATAAATATCACCCTCCGGGGCTCACTCAAAGTCTTGCTCTCACGTGTAGTTCCTCTCCAGGCCACAATATATATATATATACACTACCATTCAAAAAATTTGGGATCAGTAAGATATTTAATGTTTTTTAAAGATGTTTCTTCTGATCATCAAGACTGCATTTATTTTATTTAAAATCCAGAAAAAAATGTAATATTGTGAAATATTATTTCAATTTAAAATAACTGTTTTCTGTGGGAATATATTTTAAAATGTAATTTATTCCTGTGATACAAAGCATCATTACTCCAGTCTTCAGGGTCACTTTCAGACCTTTCAGAAATCATTCTAGTATGCTGATTTTTTATTATCAGTGCTGGAAACAGTTGAGCTGCTTAATTGTTTTAGGATTCTTTGATCAATAAAATATTAAAAAGAGAAGCATTTCTTTAAAATGGATAATAATGTTCAAAGCTACTGTTACAGTAGTTTACTGTTACACTACTGTTCAAAAGTTTGGGATCAGTATATTTTTATTCTTTCTCCTTTGAAAGAAATGAATACTTTCATTAACCAAGGATCTATTTAATGAACAAAAAGTCAAAGCATAGATTTACATCTTTAAGAGGTTTTATATTTGGTGAAAAAATATGGAGTTTTTTACTTGTTATTCATCAAAAAAATCACAGGTTCCGAAAAATATATTTGGCTGCACAACTGTTTGAATGTTTGAACACTGACAATTCTAGTAATAAATCAGCATATTAGAATGATTTCTGAAAGGAGCATGTGACGCTGAAGAATGGAGTAATGATGCTTTGTATCTCAGGAATAAATTACATTTTAAAATATATTCCTTTTTTTCTTTGTTCATTGCATTTAATCTCAAACTGCAGTTGGGTTATTTAATAACTTAAAGACATATAAAAATAAAACAATACAATCATGATAACAATATATGAAACATGAGTTAAAAACTGAAAAAAAAAACCTTATCTCTTTATACATATACATACATTTTTATCAATATCAAGCATTTCTGCAGCTGCTTCCCGTCATGTCCCAGTTCAGTTTCGCTTTCCTGCTGGGTGTGTCTGTCAACTTCAAGCATGGCGGAGGAGAGAAGAACCAGTGACTGTAAAGTTACATTTGTTTATTCATTACTTTTTCTTGCCTTTAGGCTCATGTATATTTTCTGCTAAGAGTGTTAATTGTACGTATCTTAGGCAATGAAAATAGCATTTATATTCCGGAATCGTCAGCAAGCGCTGGCTAGTAAAGTTAGACGAAGTAATAGCGCAGTGAATAGTTTGACCACAAAAACGGACGCGGTATTTATTAAGTCCGTTTGATATCGAGGGCAGGTTTTTGCATTTTGCGTATGTAGATGCTATATTTATACAATGTATACATATACAATATATATATACACACAAGGGAAGAGCGTAGACAAAATAACCTTTAGATTGTTTACATGTCATTTTTGCCCAAGCAGCTCCTAATTAAATCCATGTAAGTTTTTTAAATATTTAAATAGCATTATTTTATACTTTATTCTATAGTATTATTAAATCTAGCATTATTTATGTTTCAAACATTAATTATTTGCATTTGATATTATGATCCACAAGCTTTTAAATCTGACAATCATGCACATTATACGATATTCTAGATATTATCCAACTGTTTTTCATTTTATAAATAAAAATGCAGTGGCTGCTCCTCACCGTTAGATGGCGATCGTACCGCTGATGAGCCGCGAGGCACCAGAGATCACTGCTGCTTTTTGAATGTTGTTAGATGAGAGAGACGTTCATCAGGAGTGCAGCAGAGAAACAAACGATGAAGGACACTTCTACTTGGTCTTGTAAGTATCTGTGTTTTCGTTTTGATGTGATCATTATTTATATTGTTTGTTAGGAACCCTGACATTGTAGTGAAAGGAGCAGATCGTGACTCAGTTCTGCATTAGTTCAGAGGATTAATTAGTTACTATATTTAATAGATAATACAGAAAGCATTTTATCATTTGTATATGCTTAAAAACAAACAAACAAAAATAAATAACCTCTCCAAACATTTCCTAAAGCGCTCATCTACGATAAAGTCAATTTATTGTACTATGTAATTTCAATAATAATAATACAGTTATTATTTTATGACTGAGCAATGGCTTGTTACATGCAGAGAGAGCATGAGCTAACTGTATAGAATGTCTTTGTCATTGTTTAAGTAGAATACGATGTATTTTGAAACTTCCAAATTTATAGTAAAGCTTAAAAATACAAATAATTTAAAGTGACAATATAATTAATTATGATAAGTTTGCAGCAGTATTAAAGTAGTGCAAATCGCTCAGATGAACAGAAAACGCTGTAATTATAATCTGATGTTAATGTGTGTACTACTGAGCTATTTTTTTAGTTCCAGCAGCTATCACTGTATTGTTCTGAAGTCAGCTGTGTCATAGAGACAGAGACAGATTATGGAGCGCATTAATAGAGGAATATTTAAACTGCTGGAATAAAGAGTTTGAAAGGGTTAGTGATAAACTTGTACACTGACACATATAATACTGCCCGTTTGACATTAGCATGTGTTATTCAGGTGTCAAAGCTGTGCAGAATCGATGGAAGGAAGAATCGGGAGGAAGCAGGTAAAGCCTTTAAAACATGCCTCATTGCCTCATCAATCAAACATTGTGCTGTCAATACTCAGAAAGTAACAATGAAAATCTGGAATGTAAAAAAAAAATCCTTTTATGGTTATGGTATACGTTTTGAAACGTCAAACTTATGTTTTTTTAATTATATACAATATATGTCTTGATATTGTTTTTAGTTGGCATCCAAGCAAAAGAGAAAGACTCCTTGTCACAATTAGTGTAATTGAACTAAAAGTCCAAAAAGCTTTTCTTGTGTTTTTTCACCCTTATTTGGCAGACGCTGTGATGATCATCTTCCTGACAACAGTAGAGTTGGACTTGAGGAATGCAGATGGGAAATATTTTAAACAAGAAATAAAATCATTAATGAATAATTTCCTTTAGGTTTACTGTTGGTTGCTTTTATTTGTTCAAATGATAAGCCACCAAAAGTATATTTTTTATGTTGTCATTTATTCATAATGTTTTAATGTTAAGTTTGATAACATGGTATTTAAAAATATTTAATTTATATATAATTATAAATAAGTTGTTTCTTTAGTGTTTTTTATAATTTTGTATTGTTGTTAAAAATTAAAAAAAAAAAGTTTTTTTTAATAAAAGCTGTATTTTTAATTATTTTGGATGGATTGTTGTTTTGTTGTCTATTAGATGTATATATGTAGGCATTAATTAGCTGTCTATTTGATGTCTAGTCTATTCTCAGATATGGTCTTTTAGACAGCCCAAAGAAATCCTTATTTTAGTCTAGACGCAGATTCAATGTCTATTAGACGTTCAGATGTATTCGTTTGGTAGTGGTCTAAATTATGTCTAGTCTATTCTAGAGCTATGGTTAGACGTCTATTAAATTTTCACTGACAGCCCAATTAGCCTAGATGTCTGGGCTGTGTTTTAACGGTTAATATATGTTTTTTTCAGACCAAAAATCGCTCGCTGGGAAGGGTAAACTGCAGGCTTACATCACTTCCTGTTTAAAGAAACTGTTTGCGAAGTGCTCTTGATGAAAATACACATAAAATCCCCAAATGTACAAAAATGCAAGTAATTAAACTACTGATTAAAACCACATCTTGTGTCATAATTTTTAACTAATACAATGTATCATCAATAGGTTCTAATATGGTATACCCTCAGACCTTCAAAATGTATACGCTGTACATCTGTAATGTTAATTTACATGTTTTTACTGATGTGATTATATCCTATTTCAAGCTTCTCTCTAAAGTTATTTTCAATCTTTCCATGCAAATAATAAAAAAAAAAAAAAAAAGAATAATTTTGATTGCAACTCTACAAACTGAAATCTAAACAAATAACATTTGTTTTAGGTTTTGCATTCTCAACCCACTGTAACACTGGTAACATAGCCTACAAAATAAAAAGGGCACAACTAGTGTCACGTGAGGCTGCGTGTGTGCTGTGAGAATCCTTCGAGGCAGAGAGCAAAAGACACGATCGATTGCAAAACAAAATATTTAATAACAAAAAAAAGATCAAAAACACAAAAGCTGACGAGGCAGCAAAATAAAGACACACACACGGGGATACCAAACACAACGTTAACAAGACTTGAATGAAACAGAAAAACAAGGGCTTTAAACACATACAAATCAAAAGCTAAAGTGCAGGCAGGTGTAAAGAACAGGTGAGACAAATTAACAGATGAGGGTT
>JAUMHP010000074.1:10976002-11016365 GCA_032361065.1 Enteromius trimaculatus | reverse complement strand
CTCATGGTAATTATATTGTGATAAAATAAAATTTAGCTTTTAATGGTAGAGTATTTATAATCATGATACTATTACCAGGATCATAATACAGCTACATTTACAAGATATGAAGACATATTGGGAACCTTGCCGAGGACCCTAGTGGGTCACCTGATGAAAAACAATGATTCATAAGACATACAAAAACAGACCACTAAATTGTAAACAGTGAAGTGTATTAATTCTCTGTGAATGCATAAGTAGCTTTAGGCAATGTGCCTTTGACATTAAAAATGTATTAAGCATGTTCTGGACTTTTAATGCAGTTGGATGGGAAGCAGGACAAAGAAAAGGGATAGAGAGCAATGAGCAGGGTATGACTATTAGTTTCCCTCAGGTTATTTAGGGTGAACAAAGCACACATTTGAAGAGTGAAGAAGCAAACATGTGTGTGTGTGTGTGCACCTGGTATTTATCACCTTGTGGGGACCAACAAAAGATAGGAATACCAGTCAATTTTGACCTTGTGGGGACATTTCTTCGGTCCCCATGAGGAAACAATCTTATAAATCACACAGAATGAAGTTTTTTAAAAATCTAAAAGTGCACACAGTTTGCTGTAAGGAGTGGGTTTAGGTGTAAAGTCAGTGTAGGACCACATCCAGTCTGTACAGTATAAACATACGCCCATAAAACATGTAAACCCAACATGTGTGTGTGTGTATACCTGTCTGCCATGGCTCCAAACACAACAGCTCCTACAAGCAACCCCAGCATATAGATAGAGGAGCCCAGACTGTTTAGACCTGCTTTATCACACACCAGATCCCACTGCACAAACATACACAAAACCCTATTAGTCCATAAACATTATTACTGACACATTATTTATTTACATTTTTTCTTCATGGCAAATCTTACCTTTATATATTTCCAATAAAAGTTTATAGGATTTATTCAAGTCCCTTATGCTCACCAAGGATGCATTTATTTAATAAGAAATACATGAATGTGGTGAAATATTATTACAATTTAAAATTTTCTGGAAACCTTTATACAAGAAAAACATTATTTGAAATAGAAACTTATAATAACAATACCAGTGTTTGTTTTATTTTACATTTTACTGTCAGCTTTGCTCAGTTTATTAATTTAATGCATCATTGCTTAATTAAAGTACTATTTTTTAAGGGAAAAATCTTAGTGACCCAAACTTTTGAACGATTGTAAATAGCTTAAATATTTTAGATTGAGTAACATTATTTATGATATATTTTTTATTATATGTAATTATTTAATAGACTACTGCTGTTATGTTACGTTAAATTTTTATGTACCCATTTAAGAATACAAACTTGACACTTGACTTTTCTGAAGAATGCAGACCCGCGCGTACCTCAGTGACAGTGGTGCTCTGGAAGATGTCGTGGCTGTACACCCATTCTGTCTCACAAGTTGAGCGTGTACTCTGGTTCTTTCCTGAAACTGCTGTGCACGAGTCTGTGTGTCCGGGCAGAAGGGAGATGCTCAGATTCACATTCGGAAGGTTACCGAAAGTAAGAGACGCGTTCTCCATCCCTGAACCCCGACAATGGTGGGGCGGCGTGGCGCCAGTGAAGACGCTCGCCATCATGTGGAAAGCGAGAAAGATCTGCGGTAGACATATCCACACATACAAAAGCTTCTGATATCTCCCGAAGCCACCGATTGTGGCCAGCAGCTGATCGAAATTCATTCCCGACCTCGAGATAAATGAGCCTTCACGCCTCCATCGAAATACAGTGAGCAAGTGTACGATCAAAATTAATGTAGATTTCTGAATATATGCCCTTGGTAAATTTTCAATCCATTATGTGGTTTTGTATCCAGAAGAAAGCTCACGGAGATAAATAACACATGTTTACGAAGCACGTGCCAGTGTGTTGTTGTTAACGCGTTGTTAGTCTACATCATCTTAGCATCTTAAAAATTAAAAAGCTTAAAAAGACGCTCAAACAAAAGCCACAAAAATGTCAAAGTGAGTTGATGTCCCCTCTCCAGGCGCCTATATTTCCGAGGATCTCTACAGAGCTACGGTCTCGCGCTCCGCTTGTTACAAAACCGTGAAGCAACGAGAAAGGCTGGAGCAGAACAACATCGTCTGGAACTGATCGAGGACTGCTGCGCTGCCTTCAGTGTTTGGACCAGCAATCATGAAGAGCAATAAAAAGGATAATAAAAAAAGATAACTTTTGCGTTTCTCCGCGATTGTCTGTGGTGAAATGGCTGATTAGTTTTGAGTTTTGCATTAAACCCGCGGCTGTAGTATCTGGTGGGAAGCGCGGCGCGCGTAATGAGACTGTACATCAAAGCTCTCTGTAAATTAGTCCCACGCGACCCACTCCTGCACCTTGCACGGGGAAAACAACCTCCGTGTGAGAACAACAAATGAGATATTGTGACTTGGAGAAACAAAAGCGTGCCTGCAGAGCTTTTCATTCCAAACGCAAGAGACTGTTCCAGTCTTTAACCAACTCTCCAACCATCTAAAAACAAAAACAACCGCTGCAACAGTACAAAAAAAAAAAAAAAAAGCATTATACAATGGATATGCTGCTTACAGAAATTATTTATATTTCTTAAATGAATACCAGCTTTTTGCTTTATAATTCAGTAATAAAATGATCATTTTATCAGTACATAAAATGCATACATAAAATATCAGTAGTTGTAACCATTTTAAAAATGCATGAATAAAATGGAAAGTTAATAGACCTTAACTCAAACTATTCACCAACCAATGGACAGAAATCAACAAACAAATGTACATTTTTGCAGCATTTCTGCTAGATTCTGTTTTCTTTATTGCAATTGTTTATGTAGTTCTCTGTATGCAACCAGTGACAGAAATGTAAGATGCAAGAGGTCTGTAGAAACATTCACTAACTGAGGTATAGGCGACCTTCTGACTACATGTTGTTTTCACAGCAGCACACTATATATCACTTTTTTTGTTCTTATATTTTCATGGTAGCCTATGTGGTAACATTCAATTTTAATCTGCACTAATAAAAAACATTAGTTAGTAGTAAAACAATATTATCAGTAGAGGCATTTAATCTACATTAATCTGTTATCTGTTAATCACATGTACTGTGACAATTTTATGCAACAAAAAAAAACAAAAAACAAACCATGATCTATTATGAGGTGGCTGATTAATAAAATGAAATCTAAAGCATCTGTATCCAGCTGTTTATTTGTTAGTCTTGCTGATGACTCCCAAGGTTAGACATGGCACATACTCAGCTGCTAAAACAAAGGGCTTCACTTTCTGATGTGAGTGGAATTTAGTGGGAATATGTCCTGGTGTGTTTTTGAGCAAAATTTCACTATTTGCATGCTGTGAGGTACTGAAGGTTATATGCCCCCCATGAACAGGAATGTCTTAAGTTAATATGATCATTCAGTGATTTTAAGCTATGAGATGTAAATTTGTCTGTTAGATATGACTTTAGAATCAGTATTAATGTAATTGTTATAGTTTTAAGAAAGAAAAAGTTATTTTCAAAGTATTATTCATCATTTATTTACCTCATCTAAGGCACTTGTTACATTTAGCATACACTTTAGTTCTTTAAACATTCTCTTATTCTTTAGCTAAAAACTGTGTTTTATGAGGCCTGACCAATGAACTGAAGCTTAACAGAGTTGTTCAGTCACTACGAGTTGCAGGCCAAACCAAGTCTAATTTGCAGAAAAATCCAATTTCCTGTGGGTTTGAACAGAGTTCAACAGAGTTAACAATTACGCTATAAAAAGACTACAACATTTGTTTGATTTGCCAAGCAAGTAAACTCAGCTTGGGGAACATATAACCAAGGACCAAGGACACACAATAAATAAATAAATAAAAATATATTTAAAAATACATATATTTAAATTATTCCACAGTGATCCCAACTTACAATATATTTATATACACTTATACACTTTTGATAAGGGGCATCTGATTTCTCAGCACAACTAAATTCTAACCCAATATCCCACAATGCCTAGCGCGTAGGCTATAACATGCAGCCACAAGGTGCGTTCCATTTGAACGTAAGTGGACTGCGAAGTGTACTTCTAAGGGATATTCTGACGTCTTAAGTGAGATTCCATTCCGAAGGGAACGAACATGTTCTGCGAACGGCAGGGGATAAGGGAACATCGATACATCACTTCGGCGGAAGTGGAGAGAGAAAATAACCCAACTGCCTTTGCGCACCGCGTCACCAGTCAGAACTAAAGATAGAGCAGAGCCGTAGAAAGAGGTTTTTAAAGAATTGGCAATGGAGCTGTTGCAATAAATGTTATTATTATATGAATATGTGAAACTAATTAATACTGGAGAATAACATATAACAACATGTAATTTTTACGTGTTTAAATTTGAAAGTAAAATAAATTACAATTTTATTAATATAATATCTTAATCTGCGTGACCCTAATTTTCTTTGATGACGTTGCAGTGCGTTCCAAATGAGCGATTAGGGAATAAGGAGCAGTGAACACTGCATAGGGACCCTGTCAATAGGAACCCACCTACAGTCTACGCATGCAGCGCATCGCGGTAGCGTCATTTCCGTCAGTTTTGAACATGGAGGCGAATGGGCTGAAGCTGAATTTCTGGGAGAACGGGCCGAAACCCGGCCAGTTTTATTCATTCCCGGGTAACAGCAGCAGTAGTGCGGCTCCAGGATGTGGACCCATCAAACACACACTGTAAGTTCATGACGACCCCGTCAGGTTTTGTGCTTAGCAGTCAGTAAGTTTCTGCTTTCGGTTTGTCTTTCTCTGCTGCATCATCATGGAGGAAAGTTGCTGTTTACCCCCGGAAAATTGTCTCAAATATAGTTTTTAAAATTTATTATATTAGTTTTAATATACTCTGAATATAATTTATATCTCTTTCTTTGTCGACTCTTCATCCGTTGAAAAAGTAAGCGTTTAATGGTCCAGTGGCAAGTTAGCTTGTTAGCAGTAATGCTAATGAATAGGCAAATATCAAAACCAGTGTTCAATAGACTTATTTATGTACTATATATATGAGGAAGTATATATGCAATACAATATGTCTTGGTATAACATAAATGAGACTTATACAGACAACGATTAAAATAAAAATAATAAATAGAAATCTGCATTTTGATCAAATAACGTTACATGGAGTCTTGGTAAGCATAAGAGACTTGAAAAATCGTAACAGTTACACGTCTTAAAATTTTGAACGGTAGTGTTAAATGCATATTAACATACAATTTGTCTTTTATTAATTTATAATGTTAAATATTTTCTCAGCAACCCCATGGTAACAGGCACATCAGTGCTGGGTGTGAAGTTCACTGGAGGTGTGATCATTGCTGCTGACATGCTCGGCTCTTACGGCTCTCTGGCCCGTTTCCGAAATATCTCCCGACTCATGAAGGTCAACAACAACACCATCCTGGGAGCCTCAGGAGACTATGCTGACTACCAGTACCTTAAACATGTCATTGAGCAGATGGTGTAAGTACACACACATTTGTTTGTGTTGTTTGAATACTCTGATTTGAGACCTTATATCAGTGTGCGTTAATAGGTAGAACCTGATGTGTGTTTGTTTAGGATTGATGAGGAGCTTCTTGGAGATGGACACAGCTACACCCCTAAAGCCATCCACTCCTGGCTCACGCGGGTCATGTACAACCGCCGCAGCAAGATGAACCCCTTGTGGAACACAGTGGTCATTGGTGGATTTTACAATGGAGAGAGGTGTTTATAAACTCACAGTTCTTTTTTTTTTTCTGTAATTAATTTATTAAGGAGTGAAATTAAGTGGTAGAGAGACTTGATTTTATCTAATGGGAATCACTCTTAAATAACAAGCTGAAAAATGAATGTAGTTGCAAATGTGCAAATTATATTTTGATGAAACATGAACAGCATTATTTATTTTTTTGCTTTCACAATACACATTTTGTTTCAAAGACACTTTATAGCAAATCATGCTGTTTATAATAATATCCTAATATCATAATTTGATATTTGATTTATAGTATCACTTTACATTTAACTTTATTTACAGTATGTTTACTTTTTTTTTCTTTTTTTTTCATAATATAATGTATATATAGATGATTGTGTTATATATTGTACAGCACTTACCATAAGTTTACTGAATATAGCTATGCAATATATACTTATACTACCGGGCCGTTGAATGCTTGAATCTGACGAACGTTCTGAGTTATTAGAAAAATAATGCATGCTTCGCGTCGTGACCGAATCACCACCTTGGGTGTGCATTATTTTTCGAATAATTCAACGGCCCGTCGTCAATTATTCCTTACTTATAGTACTTCTAATTTTTTATGTATGTGTTGAATAATTTTATTATTCATCTGTGAATTTTTGTTCAGTTTACAAAAATTAATCAGTGATGTGTATTACTAATAGTTGTATTGAAAATAAGATCCGTTTTGTGGCTCAGTGACGACTTATGTTATTTAACTTTAATTGAACTAAGTTTTTTTGTCACTTTTTTTTTTTTTACAGCTTTCTTGGTTATGTGGACAAGTTAGGTGTTGCATATGAAGCTCCTACAGTAGCAACAGGATTTGGTGCTTATTTGGCTCAGGTAAGGTTTTCTTTTTTGTTCATCAAATAATATTTCTTTTTAAATTAAGTTAAAACCCTTATATATAAACTCATTATATTACAGCCCTTGATGAGGGAGGTGACCGAGAACAAGGTAGAAATCACAAAAGATGAGGCACGAGCACTGATAGAGCGATGCCTGAAGGTTCTGTACTACCGTGATGCCCGCTCTTACAACAGGGTAAGACATGCTCTTTCTTCTATTTGTCCTTCATGAAAAGATCCTCTTCTCTGGTGCAACCTTTCATTGTAAATGTGTTTAAAGGAACAGAAAATAAAACATTTTCTTTGGACTTTCTGTAGCATGAAATTGCCATTGTAACAGCTGAAGGTGTTGAGATCATAGGACCACTGTCATCTGAAACAAACTGGGATATTGCCCATCTGGTCAGGTAAGCTGAAATTCATTTTTCATCTGTCGGCACTGATACCCTTGTGGGCAGTGCCGTTGAGCTTTGGCGATCCCATCCCCCCTTATCTCTCTACCGCTTCACTTCCTGTCAGTCCTGATTTATCTGATAAAGGCAAAAAAAAAAAAAAAAAAAAAAAAAAAAAATTAACATTTCTAGAAATTTTATGGGATATATAATACACATTTCTGTTTGGAAATGTAGGTTAGAGACTAAAGTAAAAATAGTAATGTTGCGAAATATTTTTTATAATTTATTTTTCATATTTAAAAATGTCATCGATTTCTGTGATGGCAAGACTGAACTTTCAGCAGTCATTACTCCAGTCTTTATCACATGATCATGAAACATTTATGCTGATAATATTTTCATGAGGTAAATTTCATAAGGTTTAAGAGAACATAACCTATTTATAAATGTCTTTACTGTAACTTTTAATGTCATGTCTTGCTCATCAGAAATAAAAACAATTCCTGACTTTTTTTTTTTTTTCATTTTCATTGCAGTGCATAATAAAATTTAGTAAAATCATGATTGCTGATTCATTATACTGAAAACTAACTGATGTTTTTTTTTTTGTTGTTGCAGTGGTTTTGAATGAGTCTTGTTCTGCTGCCCGTTTTGCCACATCACCTTTGGACATGCTCTTAGCACCACCAAATCACTATTGTATTGTCAAGACTACAGTTAGAATTATTTCCTGCTCTTTTGTTATACATAAATAAACTTCATAAAATAGTTTGCCATGTCCTCTTTGTTGTTCTATAATTGGTCAGTAGATCAAAACTTGAATGCATAATGAATTTCTGTGATACGTTCTACATCAGTTGGGTTCCTGGAGATCTACCTACCTGCAGAGTTCAGTTTCAACCCTGCTTCAGCACAACTGCCTGTAATTATCAAGTCATCCTAAACATCCTATTAGCTGGTTAGGACTTGTTTGATAATGGTTGGAGCTGAATTTAGGGGTAGACCGTTGTACAGTTTTAAATTGTTTTCATATGTTAAGTAACTGGATAACATTGAGATTTTTCCAAACTTGCAATGTGCCGTCAAACTACAATCCAGACAGTAATCATGCAGTAATGTTTTTAAAAGAAAAAACAGTGCTTACATGCATTACCTACCTAAAAGTGTTTATTCATTATGTAATCAAGTAATGCTTTTAAATCGTTTCTATTTACATTTATGCACATCATAACAGGCATCAAACCTGATGAAAAGGCAAACAGTGATAAACTGTGAAACTCAATGAACAATAGAAGCCATGACTATGCAAACATCACGCTGGGGATCTTTAGCACTCATTAATGCAACATATTTACACAAACTAGCAATTACCTGCATTTTCATAAATACTTCAGTTGAGTTCATTTTATTTTCGTAATATAAAATCTTGGTGGAAAAAGGCACACAAAACACCTTGTATTTCTGAAAAAGAATCTTGACCTGTAGAGCTGACAATGTTATTCCATTTGACTTAAATTATCTATAATTTCTGAATCCTCAAAACCATGGAAAGACTCCAGATCGCTGTCCTTCTCAAAGAGCTTTCTTAATGCAAGCAGGCCCGATTGTGGAGAAGACAAAGATTCTGCAGAAACGACACTGGAAGTCTCAGCTTTTTGCTCAACTTTGTCTCCTTGCAATTTACTGACAAGCAGAGCTTCAGTAAGACTTCGCACAAGCTCAGAGGGTTCCTCGGATGTTGCCTCTGGGTTTGTGTTCAAAACCCTATTAAAGGAGCGAAAAATAAGTCTGGGCTGAGCTATCAGGACCTCTAGTACCTCAATAAGCCAGCGAGACAGCAAAAGGGCCAGGTCAGCTGTTTTGGCTCCAACCAGTTCTTGTGGTGCTTTTGTCACATGCTCGCTCCAGCGAGCATGCATAAACTCACGCAACACTGGCCCCATACAGGCTTCAAGAGGCTGTAGACGGCGAGAGCAACTGCGTGGTATCAGGCCAGGAAGAGTATTAACACTGTTGAGTGTCACCAAGAATTCATTGGACATGTGGCCTTTGTAGGTGTCCATTATCATCAATCCTTTGCCTCCAGAACTTGGGTTGATGTGCCGACACCACACTTTATCCAACCAAAGCTCAAGTCTTTCTTTATCTGTGAACCCTTCCGGTCTAGCCTCCAGGATGAAGAAGTCGGGAAATGAACTTGCTTCCTCCTTGAGAGGTTTGCCTCTGAGGAAAACCATGGTAGATAATGTGGTCCCGTCAGCCAGGGCCGTGAACACAACATCTATAAGTGGATCTGTGGTGCCCATCAACTTAAAAGCAGACAACATGGATGACGAATCCGCAGAGGCTGCTTGCAGCTGCTCCACATCTACAAAGATGGAAAGCTCATCCATGGCACCAACAGAAGACAACCCAAAGGATTCTGAGGTCACCTGGTTTTTTAGGAAGCTGCTGAAGGAGTTCTCGAGCTCCTGGGATTTATACGGTAGCGACTTGGTGGATGTGGCAAACGCCTGCAAGCCCAGATCGTGGAGAAGCAAGAAATCAACCATCGAGTTGTAGGAGATTTCTTGCACACCGTGACTGCTCATGAACCCAAACAGGTTAGATTCATCAATTGGCAATTGTTGCTCACGTTGGCATAGCACCCATTCGACTAAGCTATCAGCCACCTGTGAAGTCAAACCTTCTCGGCTTCTCGAGGGATCGATCCGAAGCTGCCGTTTCATAAGCAATGACTGGACTTCTTCTGGTGGAGTGTCGAAGTGATTGGCGGCCTGGGGGACCCCGCAGCAGAGGGCGTACAGTATGACTTTCAGCTGTGCCATGGTAAACGGGTTTTCTGCTGCATGTTCTATAGCAACCTTTGAAAGCCTTCCACTCAAAATTGGCTTCAAAGCACCTGGTTTGGCTTCACATGTTTTGTCTGGGACAGCACTTGGTTCAACAGACTGAATCAGAATGGGTAGTGACGGTGTGAAAGCAGGGAGCGTTATTTTGTAGCTGGGTCGAGGAAGAGGGCTGGAGGAGAGAGGAAATGAGCTTCCGTCCACTTGCAAAGGCAAAAAGACCCCATTGTTGAGTCTTTGACCTCCTCGAAGAAGGTCCGTTGGGATGAAGACAAATCTATAATGAAAGTAATTCATGAGTTATCTCTTCTGCTAAACAAAATTAAATGTCTAGCAAATTTGTGTCGTGGGTTTTGTGATAATGAAGATGGAATGTAAACGCACAAAGAAATCTGAATCAAGTTACATCATCAGGGCTGAGAAAAAGAGTACAATGCTGCAGACAACAGGTAGCTAAACGCCATTTTTGTGGTTTTCCCATGTGCATAGAATAAACATTTTTATACAGCTTTATAAAAATGCCGGATCCCCTGTGTTTCATATGCGTTTCACCAATCAGTGCACGCTTGTCACTAAAAGTTCCTCCCTGTTTTAGACCATATTATAAAGTAGGATGCAAAATAGTTCTCCCAAACAGATTACTAAAACTAAACATGTTTCTAGTTTCTGTGGTGTGAATATGCCAAAATTCTAGGATCTAGGAAAAGGTTCCTCTGGTGTGGAAGCCCCTTATGTTTCACA
The DNA here is from genome assembly GCA_032361065.1 of Enteromius trimaculatus. NCBI lineage: Eukaryota > Metazoa > Chordata > Actinopteri > Cypriniformes > Cyprinidae > Enteromius > Enteromius trimaculatus. The sequence continues at coordinate 11,005,756 of JAUMHP010000074.1, read as the reverse complement.
AAAGAAAGTCACATAATTTTTATGTGAACTATCCTTTTAAAACTTAAAATAAATTGAATCAACGTACCTTTTATAGCCACGTGAAAATCCTTCTGAAACATAAGGAATACTATTAATAACTTAATTGTGATAGATTAATTATTAAAAGCTTCAGTTTTCTTTGTCAAATTTTGGCAAATAACCAACTTGCCTTGTATGGTGCAATGGGTTGATTGATGTTTAGGATAATCAGCAAGATGTTTGGCCATCAAATCTCCAACCTGAGTTTTGTATCTGCATGTGGTACAGCTTAACCGGCCCTTCCTGCAAACATTTTAATGATCATTATCGAAAGTAACATTAAAAGCATATATATTTATAAAAAAAAAAAAATAAAAAAAAAATATCTTACTTTGGGCAGGGTTTGTATAGTGTAATATATCTTTTAGTGCTTCTGCGAGGAACATGTACACTGATCATGTGATTGGCATACGCTCTGGAACAGCAGGTGTTGTATCGGCAGAGGGAACAGCTCACGTAGGTGGGGAAATGGTTGGAAAAATACGGAATGTCATAGTTGCATTCCATGCAGAAGTGTTTTTCTGTTGGCTTGCTGGAAGAACAAGATGTTTGTCAGAAGATTAATATCTTTATAAAAGTCTGCTGTGTTTTTTTAAACAGTTAAAAGAACTATAAATATAGACAGAGCGACAGAACAAATACTCACCACCGACTCTGAAACTTGACCATTAGCTCCACCATGCTTTCCACTGGTTTTTTCTTTGTGGGTATGACTTTATTGGTAACATTTTGAGGGGCTACAAGTGTTGATGTTGTGTTTGAGGGAGTCTTCAGAGGAGGTGCTACGATATTATCTCTGTTGTCAGTACTGTCAGCATAAGCTCGGATGGTCACCTAAAACAGAAAGGGAAAATCGTAATGCTATGAAGAAAGCAGTTACTTTATCAGTAGCAGTATTAACATTAAGTGACATGGCATCTGTGACTGGAGGTTAAAAACATATTCTAACCCTAGTGCCAGGCACAAGACCCTCCAATAGCTTGGGCTTGACAAAGGTCCTGTGAAACTTTTGTTTGTGTTGCCACTCGTCCTTCTCACGGATGAACTGAAGTCTGCATCTGTCACAGTTCCTCGCTACTTTTTTCTGGATGCACAAACACATACAGGAGCTTTCTGACACATCAGCCAATATTAACATTTATAAGAATAATGATCTATTATATTAATAATCAACCAATCAGCAGACAATCAATATGATATTCCTATAATCGTGGTAAAGCATTTGTTTAGGATTTAAAAAGTCTTTCCATATTAAAAATTATTTAATATCTCAATCATTATCTATAATAAAACCCTATTGTAGTGCTAAGCACTTCCTTTACCTGATGTCTAGTGAAGTGCATTTGGAAGCCGCCGCAAGACCTAAATACTTTTAAGCAAAAGGGACACATCAAGATGCAGGTGTTCTGGTGCTGCTCTGCGAAGTGGCTTATGACATCTTCGTAAAAAGAGGAGCGGTACTCGCACACCTGAGGTACACCAAGAAAAAAAAATTAATTTACACAAACCTTTTTTAGGACAAAACAGAAAGGTAAGACAAAGCCTGATTACACCAAATCAGTCACCTGACACATGTAGGGCATCTCGCCAGGCTTGTGCGCATGTTTCATGTGGTTCAGAAAGAGAGGTTCGTTCTCAAAGGACCACTCACAGATCTTGCACACTTCTGTATAACAGAATGAAGTGTCAAAAAGGTCAAATATTAATAAATGTACTGGTTCAATACCTATTTATCAAACATATTCAATTATTTTGAGGACATATGTTCTACGAGTATGGACTCACTTGAGGACTCTGCTTTGTTATGGACTGTCTCGACATGGCACTGCAGACGGAAAGGTGTTGAGAAGTTTCTGTAGCAGTGCTGGCACATAGTATGAAAGTCTACTTCCTCTTTTTGTCGCTCCAACTCCATGTGATGTTTTGTGTGGTTCATTAGCCTTTAAAAAGAGGGTTTAAAGATGAAAAATCTAACGATATCAACAACTTGCCTCTAAAAACCAACTTACTTGATGTTGCCCTTCAACTTCATGTCACAGAGTTGGCATTTCATCATGATAGGCTCTGCATCGGGTCTTACTGGTGCAGGCTGGCCTGGGTGCTGCCCATAGAAGAAGTCTTCAACTAACATGATCATTCTGCCCTGCTCATCAAAATCCCCAGAGCGAGGATTAGGTGCTCCTTCAGGTATCTCAGAAGTGGTGACGTGTTTGAGAGATGTTTCTGAGGATTCAGAGAAGGAAACTGGAGTCTTGGATGTGGAGGGCTTTGAGTGGGTTGTGTCACTCGGGCGCTTGATCCTTTTTCTAGCTTGGGCTGTCAGTTCCCGGACACTTTTGAAAAGTTCTTGATTACATTGCTTGAGAATGGGGAACAAGATAAATGAACATGAGGAAAGATCTCGGTGAAAGGTTTAATATTATTTCCACAACAGGTTCTTTAGCAAAAATGGTCCAAATCCCCTGGCTTAAACATTGTTCATAGGCATTTCATCTCAAAGGAGTATGAATAAAAACTTACACAGTAGTATCCACGGAGGGACTGAATCTTTTGGTAAAAGGTTTTGCAGCGAACACAGAATTTTGATGAATTGAAGCCTCTCTTTAATGCTGTAAAACAAAGACATTCCTCTCAACTCCTTCCTAAAGACCTCTTCATAGAATAGTTCACACAAAAATAAAAAACCCGTCATCATTTACTTTACAAATCCATGACTTCCGGTCATCATCAAAATGGAAATCAAGATATTAGACTCCTGTACCTCCACTGAAATTTTATAATACTCACAAGTTCATAAAGAGATCATAAAAGAAATCCAAGTCTACTGAAAAGAAACAATCTCTTCTCACATGTAAACTTTGATCAACGCTCATACATAGAGCTTATTAAATATGGCAAGTGGAATCTCAAACATGACATAAACCAATGAGGTTTATTCTTCCATGGCGAAGTATGAGCCAAAGCTTAAATTCATATGGATTCAGTTCATTCAAATGATTACAATTAAAAGTTTTGGTTGAATAATCTACTTAAACACTTAAAAGATAATAACAACACTCAATATCGCAACTAAAAATGAGATCTAAAAAAATCTGTTTTATCAGGAAAAGGTTCTGACCGTTAGTTGCTGCGGCAGGAGCAGGTTTTGCGACCTGAAAAAGACCACCAGACAGAAGCGGGGCTGAAGCTCTGTTTGTTATATTGTTTTGGACGGGGACGGATTTGTTTGGTTGCACTAATGAACTCACTCCTTGACCAGCAGCTGCGGGTGCTCCAGTAAGCTTTGTTAACTTTATTACTTTTATTGTTGCTCCTATAAAAAAATAACATGGGGTAAATCATCCAAAACGCTTTATTTGTAAAATCTGAAGTATAAACTGCATAAATCGTCACCTGGATTTGAGGCTGGTAGGACATTGGAGGGTGTCATGTTTAAAGTGGTCACTCCAGGGGCTGTTGAAGGGATGCTTTGTAAATTTGAAGGGTTGCTGATGGTCAAAGTGACTGGGATCTGCAATGTAGAGATTTTTCCAGCGGTTGTTTGCTGTACTGAACCCGCCGGGGTAACCATCCGAGGAGCAATTAACTGTGGTGTCTGAGCTGGAGATAACAGACAAAAGGTTTTTCAGCAAAATATTTGAATTTCAAAGATTTTTCCATCTTTAAAGACAGTAATGCATTCTGCAAAACGTGGAATAAAATCACTGGCTTGAGTTATGACTTACCATTAGTCAAAAAACTAATTGGCTGTCCATTTAAAAGGTAACCAAGTGATGTCCCCAAACTCATTGAGCCTCCCAGAGACTGTCCTGAATTAGGCTAAAACAGATGACCATCATTTAAAAACAACACTTCTATATGTACACAGAAGGTTAAATGCCTTATTGATGCTAAAAGAGAAAACTAAAACCTGTGCATTGAGGAAGATAGTTTGGCCACCTGCAGCTCCAGCAGGTTGGGCAGCATTAGGCAGTACCGTAACAGCAGGAGATAGAGCTGAAAAAAACAACAACAACATGTTTTGTTGTTTCTTTCCATGCTAACCCCCCCCCCCCCCCAAGCTATTCATCTAACAGTGTTTCTGATTACAAATCAATGACCACTAGGTGTCAGCACATGGAAAAGAAGTTGTACGTCTCTGATTAGAAAGCCAGCTCTACAAGGCTTTGAAATACTGTTTAGAATTCAGGGCTGTCCGAACTCGGTCCTGGAGGGCCGGTGTCCTGTAGAGTTTAGCTCCAACTCTAATCAAACACACTTGAAGCAGTTAATTAAGCAATCTTGTTAGAAACCTCCATGCAGGTGTGTTAAGGCAAGTCGGAGCTAAACTCTGCTAGACCCTCCAGAACAGAGTTTGGACAGCTGTGGTTTAGATGCATGCTTGTTTTCTTCTTACCAGACGTCAAAGGCACAGCTTGATTTGCGAGGTCATTAGTAGCCGATGTTGCTTCAGAGGTGCCATCGGACTGTATTGGTATCAGTGCCCTATTGCCACTTGGGACTACAGTAAATAAATCAATGAATAAATAAACAAAAGGCATTAAAACATTTTGTGAATAAATGATATTCATAAAACCCTTCTAGACCACAGAAATTTAAACAATACATCGAAAAAGTGTTGTTGTTATCGTAAAATAAAAACCTTACCTTTGTTATACATCGGGTCCCTGTCGTCAGTAAAACTCTGGCATGGCTCTAGATCATCTTCATCACATTGCATGTAAAGGTCTGATTCTGCCATGTTTCTGTAAACAAAGGCTGATGCTTATATAGTGTCATCACTCCTGTCAAGACTAGTGTTGTTTGTTGCTGAACATATAATAACTATCTATTGGACAGCTATAAAGTGACCATATATTATTGTCATCATCGTCGTCGTTGTTATTATTAGTTAATAAAAAGCAAACCTGACAATATGAATCCTTTTGTACAGATTCTAATCATAATCTTATTTTTACACAATTATTAGAAAACTTATTTTGCGGTAATAATAATAATTTTTACTAAAGAATAGCAAGCGTGCTAACGTTATAGTAGAGAAAAGTGGAAATGTGCCTGAATATTTTAGTTGTGGGTGCTTGTTTTGTGCCTGCTCTAGTCAAAGTTATAAATAATTTAAAGATTTGTTTACTTTCTGTCATAATTTGGTAGAAAGTCACGCGAATCAGCCGCTAAACCGATTCCTTGACTCAATAATATCTACATCCTGTCACAATACACTCGAGCCCCTTTAACGCCATAACAGACGCACGCTCGCGACCCCCCAGTGGAGCGCGCGCGAGGCTAGCGTTATTAGCAGGCTCTGCTATCTGCACTCATGCGCGACCCCGTGCATCTGTGAATGCATAGCTACGGGGGCTAGCTTTTTACCTGGCTGTACAACTTTTAACAACTTCTTTACAAACACCGATGTGCTGTTTCGAGAGAGAAAAAGGGAGAGTCTTACCTCGTACGCGGTTTTGCATATGAGCAGGATATTATGCAAATTTAGAATGCGTTATTTCCTTTAATTCTTCGCGGGCTTTGCCATGTTGGAAAAACAACGATCCCTGTTCTGCAGACGTTTTTCCATCTATGCTCGCGGTGGTAGGCGAAACATTTAAAAACGTCACTTCCACGAGCGTTTCCCTGCACACTGATTGGTTGCGATATTTGTGAGAAAGGCGGGTTGGTCGTGATTATTCATTGTTTAATTAAAAAAGCAAATAAAATAGTTAATGTTCATTCTAACGAAGACTCGTTGTTACATTTCAAGCATATAATAATATAAAAAGTGCCTGGAGTATCACTGCCAATAATAAACAAAAATGTAATTATGCCCTTTTATCGAAGTAATTACAATTTACAGTTAGTATTTCGCATTATGTTTTCACATGTTTGAGCTTTTTTCGTGCTATTTGCTGCACTGATATGCTTATATCATATGCGTTGGTGTTTATCTTCACTAACGTTAAACATAATGCACAGCCACTAGCTTAGCCGGCTAAAAAGTGTAGGCTAATGATCCAACATTATCACGAGTTTACGACACGAACTCACGACTCGATCATCGAAAGGACAACTTTGACTTTTTAGTCAATGGATGCAAGTCTGGCGCCATAAATAATAGCTCCATAATAATCGTTTTATTTCTTAATAGGCTTGACTTTTTGCCTTTACTAATGCTAAAATGGCGCCTGATGTGTTGAAGTCAAGAATGCATTGCTGAAAAGATTTAATGGTTTAATCCAAATATTCCTTGATTGAAACACCAATTCTTTCATATTGAAACGAATATGTTTTTGAAATAACACCAACACAGTTTTGCGATTTTTCTAGTTTTGTTAAATTATTGTTACAACGTTTATAACAAGAAAGAAGTCCCTCATTTTTTATAGAGTCGTTCAGTTTATATTATCTATTGTAGATCAGTGGTTTATACTCTTAAAGCTAGGAACAGAATTTGGAGATTTTTCAGTTTTTCCCCTTATTTGATGGTTTAAATGTAAAAATTTGTAACTTAAGTAAGATCTTTGTTCAAGTGCTATGCTATGTAAGTATACAACAGTTTGTTGGCACTTTGTTTCAAAACAGATTAGCTTCAAAATTCACTTCATAAGCCTTGTCTGTGAAACTGGGGGAATGTCTCTTTTTTTAAGCCACAGGCCATTTTTGCACATAAAAAACACTCACTTAAGAAACCCATAGGATAATAAAAAATGAAAGAATGTACAATTAGCCTATTTTGCCTTAATTAACAATCTTTTCTAGCCTGGGACCCAATTACAAAAAAACTAGATCATATTCAAGAGTATGTACTTTCTTTACAAACTCATGGTTATAACAAGATGTAATAAGAAAGCACACTTCAAAATATATGCCACCCTGACTTAATTTTTGTCAAATTGTTCATATCCAAACATTTTCATATGAATCATTTTAGCAGCTATAATGAAATCATCAAAATAAGTGCCAGATCAATGATTAAGGCCATTAGAGGAAAGGCCACATGACCCATAAAATATACCCCAAAAAGCTTTTATAGCTTAAAAGATCAGGATGTGTTCTCAAACACCCTAAACTGCACCACCTGAAGTAAGTCTTAAATCCAACACTTGTTTGCATCAAACAAAAGTCTCTTGTGTTACAGTTTTCTGTTTTAAAAGCAGAAATTGTCTAGATCACTGTTTTTGTTATTCACATTTCTGTCTGAGCGTAAGCCATGGAATCTAACATGACTTAATCTTCTTATAAAACCTTGACCCAGCCTTAAACGCAGAGTGCTTAGATATGTTAGCCGGCACTGAGCTTAACGGTGGCTGTGCAGATTTTTGAAAGCAAAGAAAATAATCAATGTACAACAGAAAAAAAATGTAAGCAGAGCTGACAGCACATCACAGCAGATATCATGTATCTCTCTATGCAAGTAACTCAACTGTGGGAGGAACTGAAGTCAAATCGTCTCGCCAAATACGGCACCGTAACTGCGGTCACAGCTATAAGTAAGTTACATATGTCATTTCCTCTCATTCTATCTGTTGGTGGGCTAAAATAACATTTCAGTCTGTTATAAACTAATATAGGTTCTTCCATATATTGTAGAATTTAATAATACAGAGCTATTGTGCTGAATCTAAAGTGTTGTGGCTCAAAAGCTATTTAACATAGCTTAAGGGATTGGGTTCATTTTTTGAGGAATCTTATAAAATAGGTGCGTAATCACATTTGTTCCAATCCACAGTAATATAAAATCCATAGTTGAATATTAGTTCAATTTGAAAATGTACACATTTACAGCAATAAATAAAAAAAAATAGAGTTTTCAGAAATGGCTCTGTAGATCTTATGGATTTCATAAGGGCTGTGAGCCAACTCTCCAAACAGTGCTTCCAAGCCAGGTCTAAACCAAAAGCACTTTTTCATATTTTCAAAATCATTGTAGAGCACATTTACAACATGTAGAATTCCTTTGGACTTGAATGAGAGAATGTGGTTTATTATAGACTTTCAAAAACAGGTTTGGTTCTGCTGAGAAAATGGATAGCAGGTGGAGTTTGCCGCTGTCGTGTGCGACTAGATGGGAAGACAGTCATCATTACTGGTGCCAACACTGGCATTGGAAAAGAGACGGCACGTGATTTGGCCATGAAAGGTAAACACTCTGTTGAAATGTTTAATCATTTTATCCTTACAAAACCACGGAAAAGGTCTATATTTTGGAGGATTGTAGGAATTGAAGGTGCACTTTTCATCGTAGATTGATGAACAATAGCATCTTTTTTTTCAGGGGCTCGGGTTGTGATGGCTTGTCGAGATCTTTCAAAAGCAGAAAGGGCTGCGGCAGAGATTCGCAGATCTACAGGAAATGGCAACATAGTAGTTCGGTACTTAAACCTCTCTTCTCTGCTCTCTGTGCGGCAGTTTGTGCATGAATACACTGCAACTGAGGATCGACTGGATATACTTATTAACAATGCTGGTGAGATCTTTGACCTCATTTTTAAGTTAAGGAACCAATCACACTGTGCTTTAACCTGTATTGTTACTTACTGCACATTTTGTGTGAAAAAACCCTTTAGGAGTGATGATGTGCCCTAAAAGCCTTACGGAGGATGGCTATGAAACTCAGTTTGCTGTCAATCATTTGGGCCATTTCCTCCTGACTGTTCTGCTCCTGGACATGCTGAAGAGGTCTAGTCCTAGTCGAATTATTAACGTGTCCAGTATTGCTCACAAAGGAGGTAAAACCCACTCATTAACATCTTAGCTTCACATCTTTTAGTTGCGAGGCTATTGATAAAACTTTTGTTGTACGTGATAAACAAAATATACCGGAAGAAAATATCCATGTTTAATCTAGTGTATATCATGTATGTCAGTAAAATATTATTAAATGATTGATGATATTGTTAAGGAAGTAATTATTTGAACAATTATGGCTGATCACCAATATTTGCCTGAAATTAAAATGTTATATACACTACCAGTTAAAAGTTTGGAAAAAGTAAGATTTGTAATATTTTAAAAATATGTTTCTTATGTTCATCAAGGCTGCATTGATCAAAAATACAGGACAAAAATTAATATTGTGAAATATTTTTAAATCGGTTTCTATATTAATATACTTTAAAATGTTATTTATTTTTGTGACGCAAAGCTGAATTTCCATCAGTCATTAATCCAGTCTTAAGTGTCACATGATCCTTCAGAAGTCATTCTAATTTGCTGATTTATTATTAGAATTATCAGTGTTGGCAAAGATGTGATGGAAAATGTTTTTTGGAAAATGCAATGCTTTTTTTAGGATTCTATGATGAATGAGACAAACAGCGTTTCTAACTGTATAAATCTTTGCCATCACTTCTTATCAGTTTAGCACACCCTAGCTGATTAAAAGTTGTAATTTCTTTAAAGTAAAAAAATAATAAAAATTTACTGACCCCAACTTTTGAATGTTAGTGTATATTGTTAGAAAGGATATCTATTTAAAAGAAAATGCTCTTCTTTTTAACATTTTATTCATTCAAGAATCCTAAGAAAATTATCACAGGTTCCAAAAAAATATTAAGCAGCACAACAGTTTCCAGCACTGAAAATAAATCAGCATATTAGAATGATTTCTGAAGGATTATGTCACACTGAAGACTGGAGTAATGATGCTGAAACTCAGCTTTGCATCACAGGAATAAATTAGATTTTAATGTATATTAAAATAGAAAATTGTTATTTTAAATTGCAATAATATTTCACAATATAATTTTTTCCCCTCTATTTTTATCAAATAAATGCAGTCTTCATGAACATAAGAAGCATCTTAAAAAAATACTGTATATCCATGCAACATATGACCTTGCTTGTAGGTAAGATCCACTTTGATGATCTTAACTTCAACAAAGCACCGTATGATTCCCTGGTCAGTTACAGGCAGAGCAAACTTGCCAACCTGCTGTTTACTCGAGAATTAGCACGGAGGATTAAAGGTTTGTGCACTCATCCTCATTACATCAGTCACACTCAAACATAGAAAATGCTTAAAAAACTGTTTTACAGCTGAATATTGCATTAGGCTTGTTCATTCCTGCTGTTTTTATCCAGGGTCTGGTGTAACAGTGTACTCTCTTCACCCTGGAGTAATCCGCACTGAACTGGGACGCTACGTGCAGACACGCCACCCTCTGCTCAGCGCTCTGTTGTCTTTTCCTGCTCTCTTACTGATGAAAAACCCCAGTCAAGGTGCTCAGACGTCTGTTTACTGTGCTGTTGCTCAGGGGCTGGAGTCTCACAGTGGCTGCTATTTCAGGTGAGCTGTTTATATTAATATTCATAAGTTTGTATTTAAATGAATATCTATTATGTTTATTCTTGACAATGAATGACAATGAGATCTGTTTGTAGTGACTGTAAACTAAAGGAACCAGCTCCTGAAGGTAAAGATGATCTCGCTGCCCTGCGATTGTGGGAAATAAGTGCAAAACTTGTCGGCTACAATGAAGAGAACTGAACACTCCACCAACGCTATTCATAATACCAAATGCCTATATAGGAATGCTTTGTATGCAGCTATCAAAACTCAGATCATATTTTCCATCTTTGCTGTTTTTTTTTTTTGTTTTTTTTTTTTTAAAGCTAAATTTTATTTAATTGAATGTATTATTATTGATGGTTAGTGGTTTAATCAACTAGAAGAAGAAACCAGAATCTGAGTAGTGTTTTTGTCTGGATCGGTGTAGTACTGTATTGCCCGACTGATATTATTTTAAAGGTGTTTTAAAATGTCTAATTTGATCAGTAATAAATGTTTTATTAAAGAATATCTTTATTGTAAGCCAAATACAGTTCAAATAGCAATAAATAATTGTTAAAAGTGCAGTGGACACTTGTAAAAATCAGTGAGTGTTGTGATGAATTGTAATCTTTTAAATAAATTAAGTTTATGAAACCTACAATGAAGGAATGAATGTTTAATGCTGGTAATAAATATTTCTTTTGAGGATTAATACATTTTTGATGATATCATGCTTTTGTAACACTAATGGTCAAAAATAAAATACAAAACACTTTAAAAAAGTTACGTAACGTTAGCTGCTATGAAAATACAGCGAGAGCGTATGGTTGCGTCCGATTCGTGATCATTTCAAAAGAATCGGTTCATGAATCAAACTGAAGCACTGACTCACTGAATCAGTATTGTTTAAATATAACATTCATAATATTCTAATAATAATAAAAAATAAAACATCTTTAAATAAAATGACCAGAATACGCTGATAATTAATTAACGAACAAATAAACAATAAAAGCTGGTTAAATACGTTGTTCAACTTAAGTACTAACGTTACATCACGCTCCTCTATGAGAAACTCGCCCTCACCAATATGGCGTTTTATTTATTCCGTTTTATGTAGCAGCCTTGAATTATGGGATATTTTTAATGCTCTACGTCTACGAGCTGTTACCAGATCAGTTGAACTAGTTAAATAAACCTGCAAGACTGAGACCAACTGAACCACAACCGATTCCACATCAGTCGCGGACTGAACGCTTGCGTACACCGGAAGTAGAAGGAAGCGCAATGAGTTGTCTACCATTGTTGACAGTGTTTTGTATGCCGGAGTTTACTAATGAAAAGAGCCATTTGTCGTTCGTTAAAACAAGTTTGAAACGAACTGATCATTTGACCCGTTCTCACTGACAGTTAGAGCATAAATACAACGACAAAATGAACGTGACTCTCGCTGTCAAGCAGTACATTTCCAAAATGATAGAAAGCAGCGGACCCGGGATGAAGGTGCTGTTGATGGACAAGGAGACGGTTAGTGAATTCAAACTAGAGGGTAGTTATATGGTTTAAAAGTAAAGAAAACGCATGTGTGCTTAAGCCAGAGAAAATCTAGTACTGTGTGCAGTGTATGGGTTTGCTGACCTGTCATACGTGTCCAAATGCAACTGAATTTAACCCATTTGAAGTAACTGTTATGGTTGTTTCAAAACTTCTAGTGCTCTAACTAGCCACCTAGTCTACCTAGACAGTTGTTGATTGAGATCAGCCACCAGTGACCAATATATTACTTTCCTGTTCTCTATTCCTTTGCTTGTAAATAGACCAGTATCGTAAGTGTGGTCTACACACAGTCTGAGATCCTGCAGAAAGAAGTTTACCTTTTTGAGCGCATTGACTCACAAAACCGAGACAACATGAAGCACCTTAAGGCAATCTGCTTTCTTCGGCCAACCAAGGTGTGCTTTTATCATTTTAATCTGTTTTATAGAATAGATTTAGACTAATTATTGAAATGATTAATTCATGCATGAATGTCTCTGGTTTCAGGAGAATGTAGAGCACCTGATTCAGGAGCTTCGCCGGCCCAAGTATAGCGTTTACTTCATCTGTAAGTGCCAGCAGTAGTTTGCCTCCCGTTCATATCAGTCTGCAAATGTCTTAATAAGGGTAGGCAGAAGATGCACATTTGACCAACTTATGGACTTATTTCACGCAGATTTCAGTAACGTGATCAGTAAGAGTGAAATAAAGGCTTTGGCTGAGGCAGATGAACAGGAAGTAGTTGCAGAAGTGCAGGTGGGTGAAGTGAATTTAATCAATGAATATATAAATATTTATTCAAAATAATTCATAAGTCGTCTCATCTACATCTCTTCTGTCTGTCTGTATCCATTTGTCCATCCATCCATAAAAAAGGAAAAAATATAAATCACTGTTCACACAATGTTGTCAAGCTTTATACAATTTATATATATTTTTTAACCAGTTAGATGTTGTGCTATTCTAGGAGTTCTATGGAGATTTTATTGCTGTGAACCCTCACCTCTTCTCCCTCAACCTTCAAGGAGTATCCAGGGTAAGAGAAAATGTAGGCTTTCGTCAGATTTGAGGAGCCTTTACTATAATTATAGAAAATTTTTGGACAGGTTTACCCTGTCCATTAATCATTAAAGCAACTTGAAATCTATTGAAGCAAATGGCTTCTGTTTCTTTCCCATGCTCCCCTCTTAAAACTTCTGTCCTCAGAGTGTGTGAGGCTGGTGTGCAGGTGCAAAAAATTGAAAATTGCTTTTTAGTTGACTTTTGGCAGCAGCAAACGCAGGTGTATGCTTTTTACTTATTCAGTGAATTTTTCCCACATACCTAGCGGGCACCAATGTCATAAAAATACACAAAACTGTAGACAGTATATATGTATTTTGTTATGTATTAAATGTTTGTTATGATACTGAACAGAAAACTGGTGGAGATCCTTTTGAATATTTTTTTCTCTATTTTACCGCTATCTGGCATTTAGTAAAAAAACATTTTTAGGCTCACTGCTGATTTTTCTTATTGCAGGGTCGCAGTTGGGAGCCAAGTGTACTGCCTCGTGTCACTCAGGGTTTGACATCAGTGTTGCTGGCCCTGAAGAAATGCCCCATGATCCGCTACCAGCTCTCTTCTGACATGTCTAAAAGGCTGGCGGAGAGTGTCAAAGTAAGGCTTTATTTTGTTATTATATCAGAGATCTGTAATGTTCGTTATTAGTAATTTGATTTAATCTATAAATGTAATTTCTAATTAAAATAATAACAGATAAAAAACTATGATCTGTTTGTGTTTTCCACAGCAAATCATTACTAAGGAGTATGAGCTGTTTGACTTCCGAAAAACAGAAGTGCCTCCTCTTCTTCTGATTTTAGACAGAAGTGATGATGCTATTACCCCCCTTCTTAATCAGGCAAGAAGCAATGTCTCTTAGTAATGTTACATGCCAGTCTCGTATTACAGAACAAGATCTGCACGCAGAATCTTTGACCTGACCACCAGAGGGAGATAGAGGCCACAGTTATTCTGGATAATATTAGAAAACTGCTAAAACAGTATGTTTTAGTGTTAAGCTTTAGTGTTGGACATTAATAGCATGCCTCTTGTTCTTTTTCTTTACTGTGAGGTTTACAGGCGCCAGTGTGTTTTGCTTGCTTTTGCTGAAACGGTTGTCTTACTGCAGCAAAATGTTACATCATGATTTAGTGTGTTGATATTGCAGCAAATTCTACATGTGCATGTGTTTGCTTCCTCTAGTGGACATATCAGGCCATGGTTCATGAGCTACTGGGCCTCAATAACAACCGCATAGACCTGTCAAGAGTGCCTGGAATCAGTAAGGACCTACGGGAGGTGGTCTTGTCTGCAGAAAATGATGAGTTTTATGCAAATGTGTGTAGCTTTTCATTCAAAAATATCATTGTTAGGTAGTGTAATACATCCTGGAGTTATGTACTACTTAGATTTTATTTCAGAAGAAATGCCGTTATTTAAGTAAATATAAGCTCATGTAATGTGCTGTATAAATACACAATGAGGATTAATGTGGAAAAACAATTTAGGTTTGGAAAATTTTTAAAACAAAGAAAAGTAATGTTGTTTTTTCTTTCTTTTTTTTTTAATAAGAACTTGTACCTGAATTTTGGTGAGATTGGAACAAACATCAAGAACCTGATGGAGGATTTCCAGAAGAAAAAGCCCAAGGACAAACAAAAATTAGAGTCCATAACTGACATGAAGGTGAGTGGACCACTTCTTTAAAGCAGATTAATATTATTGGTTGTAGCACATCTTATAGTGAACCAGACCCTGATCTAAAAGCTTTATTATTTTATTACTGTACACAGTTCTGTTTGAAATCACCATTTTCTGGCCCCTTTGTAGGCATTTGTGGATAATTACCCACAGTTTAAGAAAATGTCAGGCACGGTCTCAAAACATGTAACTGTGGTTGGGGAGCTGTCTCGCCTGGTCAGTGAAAGACAGCTGATGGAGGTGTCAGAGGTGGAGCAGGAGCTGGCCTGCCAGAATGACCACTCCAGTGCACAACAGGTCAGAATGCAGACATTGATAATATTATGTAATGTTTCTTAAGCAACAGATCATCATTTCAGAATGGGAGTATTGGCTGCTGAAAATTCTGCTTTACACTTAGTTTTTAAAATACATTTAACCATATAATTTATAATTTAAATACATTTTGGATGGATTATGGATTTTCTAGGGTGATTCCGGAATGAGAGAATAGTTCCTAGTCGTATCAGCCTAGAAAATCACAACTTTGCATTTTCCGCCAGTCTTAGTACACGATGCGACTAAACAATAGTCAAGTTTTAAAAAGGTTTAAATAAATTTAAAAATATCGAAACTCTTTAGTCATTTTATAGTGTGACGCTAGCTGGTCTAATCGGATTCAATGATTTATGCTAAGCTATGCTAATTTTGGGACCACCAGACCCGGCGATCGGCTGAATGGATTCGAAAACGGTAAAACACATTTGTATTACTCTAGGGATGTTGGAAAATGAGCCTATTTCCAAAAAAAGTGGAGTGTTCCTTTAAGATTTTGGTCCTTGTGATTGCCTAAAATATGTTAATATGAGATCTTGCACCATTGTTAAAGATATACTCATTCCACTTTCTGCAGAACGTGAGGCGGCTGTTGCAGAACCCTCGGCTTTCTGAAATTGATGCTGTGCGGCTGGTGGTGTTGTATGCACTTCGCTATGAGAAACACAGTAGTAGTATTCTGCCCAGCCTTATGGAGGAGCTCAACCGCAAAGGAGTGTCAGAAAGACACCGCAAGGTAAGAGCCATCAGATCTGTCTTGTAGCATGATGACAGATCCAGATGAATATAAATGAAACGTTGTCTACAATACGTGCTGCAGATGGTACAAGCTGTGGTGGAATATGGCGGCAAACGAGTCAGAGGAAGTGACCTCATCACTCCTACAGATGCTGTGTCCATAACCAAACAGTTTTTCAAAGGACTTAAGGTAGATCATCTGGATACCAGTGTGTTTTCTTAACTTGTTACATTGGCGTAGTCACAGACTCAGAACTTGTTCATGTGTTTGTATAGGGAGTTGAGAATGTGTACGCACAGCATCAGCCACTACTACACGACACGCTGGATCAGCTGATCAAGGGTCGTTTAAAGGACAGCCAGTTCCCCTACCTCGGGCCAAGTTCTTTGAGAGACAGGTGACATGGATACATAAATAATCTGGCATGCACACTCATGCATTAATGATATTGCAACACTGATTTCTAACATCCTACCAGTTTGATTAGTTTTGAATAGTCTGGTTAACGTACAATACGGAAACCTTGTGCTTGGATTGAAAAACATGGACTGCAAGTATACTCCTTCACACTCTGTCTCGACCCTTCAGACCTCAAGACATTATCGTTTTTATAATTGGCGGGGCCACTTATGAGGAGGCTTTGACTGTTTACAATCTGAACCGCACAATGCCAGGGGTACGCATCGTACTTGGGGGCACAGCCATTCACAACACTAAAAGGTCAGTGTCTTAAAATGCTCTCAATGTGGTCGTCTCTTTTCATCATCTCACCTCTATCCAGCTGCCCTCTGGCACACAAGCCTTTATGCCTCATTCAAGAAGGATCCCGGTTACAGAGTGACATCAGCCCTAAAATGGCATAATGGAAAGAACATACAATTGTGGTACTCGTATGACTTGACTAAATCATTCATTCTTATTCTGGAGGAAGTTTCACTAATGCTCTGGAATATATGGATTCCTGTTTATTTGCAGATTTTATTTTAATTGGATATTGGATTATTTATGTAATGTATATTTTATGTACACACTACAACTCAATTTCTTTTTAATGTATTTTTTTAAATAAAACAAAATTTAAGAAATTAATTATTTTGTTGACTAGGATTCATTAAATTGTTCAAAAGGGACAGCAAAGAGATTTATGAAATATGATATATGTGATAAATATATAGTATTTTTAACCAAATATATTTAGTTTAAACTAGATTTATTCATAAAGCTTCAGTTTATTTCCACCTAATTTAACCAGATATGTGACTTTTGTAAGCTTAACATATTAGATCCAATTAACCCGCTTGACTCATTACATTTTTTGCTTTCAAAAGTTAATAATTTAAATTTAAAATATGCGTTTTGTTATCTACTTCTTCTGTAAAGGCACTACGTAACTGTCCATGATGTATGTAAGGTTGTATGCTTAAAGGGAACACGTTTGAACACCGTTTAACCCAAATATGTTCGCTTTCTTTGTTACAGCTTTCTGGAGGAAGTGATGCTTTCAGTAGGTTCAGGTGGTGACAGAACGCTAGGCGGAGGCCGTCAGCTGAGCCGACGTTGAGCTGTTATCATCCCTCATATTAATGTGTGCTTACACTCTCAGCGCTGCCTGTCCTCTGAACCCTGAGCCGGGCACATTGTTTTTCTTTTTCTCTCTCCTGACATTCCTTTCAAATATTTCAAATTGTTTAAGAAAAGAAAATGGTAACACTGCACAATAAGCTTCAATTCAGTTTGTTAACATTAATGGACAATGAATAACAATTTGACCAGCATTTATTAATCTAAGTTAATGTTAATTATAAATAATGTAGTAGTAAATATATTATAACTTAAGTTGATAGAAATCTGTCTATAGATGTGCACATATTTAGAACATATTTAAACATTAACCTAGATTAATTAGTACTGTAATATTATAGTTCACTTTTTTGTCCTAATGCATTAACTAATGATTTGAAATGTATTGTAAAGTGTTATCAAAAAATATATGTAAGCACGTGTTGCTGTACGTGTTGATGATGTATGAAACACTGTAAATGTGCATAACTTTTATGAGCATATGTAAATAATGTTTCAGATGCCCTGAAAGTGTTCACAATGACAGCATTTGTATTTATTTGCTCAGAGTTGCTGCATTTGGACAGATGACTACTGTATGTTTCAGTAATAAAGAATGTGTATGTGTGCACTATATATACAGTCGTGTGAAAAAGTAACAAAAGTGGGACACCCTATTTAATTCCATGGTTTTATTTATCAGGGCATAAAAAATGATCTAGTCCTTGGAAAGTCTTAACATAAAGCCTCAGATGAACAAAAAAATAAGCCAAGATGGAAAAGCCATGCGTCACAAAAGGACACCCTGGGAATAAGTTGCATGTAGATCCATTTTAAGCAGAAATAACTTGAAGTGAAGAATTTTCTGTTTGACTTGATCAGTCTCTGACGGAATTCAATCAGGTGTCCTAACTTTTTCTGTGTATAAATGTAAAATTGTTCAATCAAAGATGCCCAACTGGGCTTCAATGATCATTGAAATCAAATGTAAAATTTCTCCATATTCTTTACTATTCATCACATCCCTATCCAGCTAAATTCAATGACATGCTACAAATATGCAGACATGCTAAGTGGTTGTCTGCGTATTAATTAGCTAGAGCTTATTAATTCAAACAGTGCACGATTACTGAACAATCAACGTCTATCAAAGTATTTAAACAACTAATATGGCATTCATTTATTATTTTTTCTTGCAAGAAAAATGGAGAAACATCATCTTCTAAATCGACTAACATTAAAGCCTTGTGTAAAACACCTTTGTTTTTGCATTATAGTATTTTTTTCATACGTCCTACTAATTTATTTTTGCTTTTGTGCATAACTTGGGAAAAATGGACAACATAATATGCATGACAATATTTTATAATGCTCTTTATTTAATTAAAAGGAGTAATTATTTATCCAGTATCTTCAAACCCAACACATTTTTATAGTTTTCATAATCACCAAAGCCTCAGTTCTAAAGGCTGGAACAACTCACAGATGATTTACTGATGAAATTGTATCAAGACAGAGTTTAGCTCTGACCCTAAGGTCATTACTATAACCTCCAGAGCTTAACCCCCCCTGTACATGTTCAGTTTGCTCCAGTATAACTCCTCTTCCTCTCTCCTAAATCACATCCATTAATCCCCACCATCAGTACCAGCAGTCCTGAAAGACTTAATGGCTTTACTGCATCAAGCACAATTCGCTGTGTATGGATAAAAAAGATGTTAACAGTTGCTTGTGATGAGTCAGTAAAAGGCCCGGTAGATTTCCAGCCCGATTATATCATGCTTGATGTACCAAAATACACATAAATACAGCGGAATAAAAAATCAGGTTTGAGATTATTTACAGATTTGGGTAAAATAAATCTCTTAAGCTATCCCAGGCAAATGTAGAACATTTTGTCAACCCAAGGTAAACATTTCTTGTTCTGTTTTAGAATAATGTGGTCGATTTATGTAGATGGCAAAGATGTAATTAGTTTTCTCTTCTGAAGGTGTGTGGTTTTCTCAGAGCTTGTAGAAGAGAATATCTTGAGTTACATAATAAGATTATGTTTATTGTAATTATGTTTATTTGTAATTTTCAGATCTGTGCTATCATTTATTGTTATTTTTAACTTTTGCAACAACTGGCACGTTTCTTTTTAGGTTTACTGAAATGAAAAGCTGTGCAAAAAGTGACTAAAGTGACACTTTTATTTTAGTGAATATCTCAAGGTGTTTTAAAGGTTATTTCTTTAGTATAGATGCTCTGACTTTGTGACAACAAGCCCCAGTAGTATATTTTCACGCTGGGATAATTTGTCACAATAGCTTTATTATGTATTTAAGCAAAATTTAAACATATAATCTGTTATGTAGAAAAATTATGCATGAAACATCAAATGTGAAGTCATTTTGTGTCAACTTGCCCTGGCTTTGCCTTAATATTTATTCCAGTGTGTTCAATTGTTATCCATCATTTATTACAAAAACATTGATTTTAGAAGACATCTATGTATCCAAAAGTAAAATATCAAACTTTTGCCTATGTGACCCGCTTTCTCTACACTGTTAGTCAATGCGAGTTATTTAGTTCTATATTTGCTAGATATTACACTATAAAACATATCAAACAAGGTCTATGTATCTGAATTCTTTAGGTTACACATATAAGTAACTATTATATTACTAAAAAAATGCCGTTTTCTTTGCTGTACGCTGATTTGCACTGTGTTTAGACTAATGAGGGGGGGAAAGAAAGCAATTGAAGCTCAATGTGCAGCGTGACATCACACCGACAGCTGTGCTCGTTCAATAGATGGAGCAGTCGAGCTCTATAAACGGGAAAATCCGTTTCGGTGAGAAGCACAGCAGCTCAGGGACTCACCCAAGCCAATGGAGAGCCTGTGCCCGCGGTTTGCAAACCGTCAGTGTAGAGACTGGCAGTCCATCAGCGCTGAGAGCCAGCACCTCATCCCGTCAATAGCAGCTGCATGCGGCGAATCCACACGAAAAGATAAACAAAAACATCTCCGTTTCTTCTAGAGAGCGGGACAGATTGCGGGATATACTTCGGGAAAGATACATTTTGCGAACAGCATGAAGAAAAGCCATTTGGTCAAAAGGGTGAGAAATTCACACACTGAGTCTATGATGTGAAAATATTGATTTGAAATGCTCATAATTTAATAGTGACTGAAAGTAATACAGCGCAGGTATTTGTACTCTGTTTTTAAATATGTGTGAATTAATTTAACAACGACTCCTTTGTTATGAATCGCAGAATGAGACCGTGTTCTTCGGTATATGCTGTAGTCAGTCACTCGTGGCTAATCTTTTATTTTATCAGAATAGCCTGTTCAATTAGCCACACCCTTAATTGAGCAACTCATAATAAATAATTTTGGGAATTTATTTTCCACAAAATAACAGTGAAAATGTGACTTTTATTAGTTTTGTCAGGCAATGTTAACATTTATTTCTTTAAATATACTAGTGTTTTTTTGTGTGTTGTATTTTTCACTAGTAATAATAATAATAATAATAATAATTTTTATTTATATAGCGCCTTTCCAGAGCTCAAGGACACTTTATTTGTCTATTATAGCCTGCCAATATGAGTTATATTTAATTAGACGTGCCAAATACTCCAACCTGATTTTTTTCAAGTGCAATATGTCCCTGGGTTAACCTCTTTGTTGACCCTGGAACAACATTGTGATTAACCAATCAGATTTGAAGAAACAGTTTACAGTTTTCGTGATATTTAGGCTTACAATCAGTGTTTGGTGCCTGGTGTCATCTATCATGTCCTCTAAATTAAGGCATTACTCATGGGTAAGGTTAGGTTTAGGTGTAGAGACCTACATTGCATTAAAATGTTGTTCCAGGGTCAACAAAATATGTTAGGGACACATAAAACGTGGCAAAATCAGGACGTGCTGGAAACTAACAGTCTAATTTATTGTTGTAGTTGCTTAAAAGTTAATAGTTCTATCTATTCCAGCTTCACTAGTACTTATTAGAAAATATTACCTATTCATTTGATACTAATATGCACTCTAGCTGTGGCAAGTCACAATAGTTAATAGTTAGACAGCAGTTAAAACTATTACTAGTGAAATATGCACTAATATCTAATACATTGAAAAAACTGGAAGTAGATACTGTATACATGTTATGAAGCCTTAACAGTGCAGTATGGCCGAGATCTGTTTGAACTCCAATGCTATTATGTAAGACAGGCGACACACTAACCGGGTCATTGTTAACACACACAGGGTCTTCAGGATGCCAATCAGCCGTCATCCCAACCAGACAAAGTAGGCTGGATCCGCAGGTTCAGTGGTAAAGGAATATTTAGGGAAATATGGCGAAACCGCTTTGTGATGCTTAAAGGAGATCATCTGTACATCTTTGAAAAAGAGGTAAGTTATTAATTTATTCAAAACAATGCAGGACAAAATTTCAAAAGTATACCATGTCAACTGCTATATAGTGATTGTGTAGTGAGCTATGAATGTTAATAATCAATGTTTGTCAAAACCTCTTGCCCTTGAAATAAAAGACATACTTCGGCAACATCAAAGTAATCCCTTTGACAAGCTATAATTTTCTAAAGGGTATTATATAAACACTGAAAATTGAAACGGAGCCGTGTCCTGAAACAACAAGCAGCATGTGAACCTGCGCTTGTAGAGATCCCTGAAGGTTCTGGAAGTTGCTTTCAGATATTCAGTTGAATTCAATTTCCGGTTCATTATAGGGGAAACAAATCTTTACAATTGAATCATTTGCTCACTTGAAGCATGTGTAGAGGGATGGGTGTAATTTTCATGGAAGTGTAGCAGCTTGTTTCTGTCACTGCCTGTAGGCCTTCATCAGTTTCACAGAGCCATCACATAACAGCATATGCCCTTGTTTTTCTCATTAAAGTGACATAAAAGGTTTTAAGAGTTGAGAAGGCACTTGCACATCCCTCATTCACACAGCTGCTGCTTTTATGGTGACTTTGTTATTTACATTAAAAGATTCAAGACCCAGCTGCACTTCTCTCCCTCACTGGGGATGCTCAGGACTCTGAATCCAGTGTCACACCATCATAAGAAATCCATGTAAACAAACCACATACAACATCTAAATGAAGGGTTGCTGCTATTTACGGTGTGTTAGTGGCACAAATAAGACACAAGGAAGCTTTTTAGGTTTACCACGAACAGGTATACAGTGCCCTCCACTAATATTGGCACCCTTGATAAATCTGTGCAAAGGTGGCTGTGAAAATAAATCTGCATTGTTTATCCTTTTGTATCTTTCGTTCAAAAAATGTACAAAATTCGAATCTACCAATGAATTAAAGCAATAGAAATGGGGAGAAAATCTCATTGTGATATAAATGTTTTTCTCCAATACTTGTTGGTCACAATTATTGGCACCCCTAGAGTAAAATATCTCTGAAGTATATTCCCATTCATATTCACAATTTTGAGCAGTCCAGGGTGATTAGGACCATGAAAATATCCAGCCCTGGCTTCCTGTTTCACAGAAATTTATATAGGAGCGAAAACAAAGCCCAAAATTCCTTAATCATCAACACAATGAGAAAAACCAAAGAATATATTTCTTATATACTGCAAATATAATTGAGCGTCACAAATGAGTGAAGTGGCTTTAAGAAAAGAGCTAGAGCAGTGCAATTTTCCATTTTCACATCAGGGAAATAATTATGAATTTCCAATCAACATACAATGTTAGGAAACTGCCTGAAAGAGGACGTGTACTAATACGTGGCGAGGAGTGGAGTTTGAGTGGATAAAGACTCTTCAAGGACCTTAGCTGGAGAATTGGAGAAAATGGTTAATTCTCAGGGTCAGAAAACCTTTTTAAAAAATCGTCAAACAGCCCCTACATCAGCACATGTTCTTCAGGAGGGTTTAAGAAAAATTCTCCTCACTCATCCAAAAACTATCTCCAGCATGTTCAGTTGTCAGACAGGACGGGAACTACAAATGGGACTGGCTTCTGTGATCAGATGAAACTTCAAAAATTGTTTTTTGGCAGCAATCACTCAAGATGTGTTTGGTGAACACAGGGATAAAAAGTACTCCATGTGCACAACATTTTGATGTTGTGGGCCTATATTTCAGCTGGAGGTCCTGGACATCTTGTTTAGATACATGGCATCATGGATTCTATCAAATACCAATAATTCACTGACTCTGTTAGAAATCTTATAATGGGCCTTGGTTGGATCTTCCATTGGGACAATAATCCAAACTTTTGCCCTGGCCGTCCCAGTCCTCTGACCTGAACCCTGAGTGAGGTGAACTAAAGAGGAGAACCATCATGGAGCTGGTAATCTAAAGGGTCTGGAGTGATTGTGGATGAAGGAATGCTCTCTTTTCTCTTATCAGGTGTCTTCAAACTCTTCAGGCATTACAGGAGAAAACTTAGAGCTGTTATCTTGGGAAAAGGACAAAGCAATAATTGGTTGCTAATAACCGTGTCCAACTTGTATGGGAGAAAAACATTTATTTCATCATGAGTTTTTCTCCCCATTTTCAATTGTTTACTTCAATGATAGGTTATTAACGAAATTAATGCAAGATCAAAAGGATAAACAATGCAGATTTATTTTCGCTGCCACCTTTGCTCAGATTTACCAAGGGTGCCGATATTAGTACAGGGCACTGTATTAATGGAACCCTAAAAACATCTTTAGTCTATAGTTGTTTTTATACATATTGTATGCATGATCATCACCATAATGACCATACCACTCTTTCTTTTTGTTAATCTCTTTTAAGAAATTAGCTTGAAAATTATATAAAAGCAAAACGCATATTTTAAAAAGACATTGATGGGTTACACTTTAATTCGATTGTCCATTTAGACATTCTACGAACTATAAGTAACTTTGTAACTACATTAATTATTAATTCTTAACTACATGTCTACTAACTCTCAGAGTAGACTGTTAGGGTAGGTTTAGGGTTAGTAGAATAAGTTAGCATATACTTGTAAAGTTTCTGATAGTATGTAGTATGTTGTGGACCCGTCAAAATAAAGTGTTATAAGATATTAAACAGACAGTGTACTAATACTCTACTGACTGCTAGTTGACATGTAGTTGCAAAGTTACTTACTGTTAGTAGATTGTCTAAAGTGGGCAATTGAAATAAAGTGTTACCGAATAATGTTTCCTATTTATAGTGGTGAATTATTTAAATCTGGACCTTACAGAGTCACACCACACAAACATACACTGGACCTGCTGACAATGCAGTTGGCACCTTGAGTTTTAAAGTTTTAAGGTTTTGTATAGATCTTAAATATAAAGCATTAAGGGAAAATTCAAGTTGTTTTGAATATATGAGTATATCATATAGTAATGTATTTGATAAACGATTAACAGATGAATTAGTCAAAGCATAAATAAATGCACAACGTTAAGATTTAGAGTTTGTTTATTTATTGAAACGTCAGAAGTTGACTCCAAAGAGTTGATAACAGTCCATCAATTAATGTGTTATCTTAAAATCAGAAAACAGAATTATGGATAGTCTCAAGCAACCATATAAACCCAAAATGTTAAAAACTTAGCTGTTTTTTGTACAAACATGGAGGTTTTGCTTCACAAGATGTTAACTGATTGACTGTGGATTACTTGTAGATTATTGTGATGATTTTCTTAGCATGGTTGGACTCTCGTTCTGACGGGACCTATTTACTGCAGAGGATCTATTGGTGAGCAAGTGATGTAATGCAAAATTTCTCCAAATCTGTTCCAATGAACAAATTCTTATTTATTATTTATTTAGATATATATTGAATTGAGTCTTAAATATCTCATTCTACCCTGCCAACATTTCTTTAATTCCCAAAATATTTTGACTTGGTATCCATGAAATCAGTTATCTAGTGAAATAAAACTTGTAAAATGAGCCACAGATCACATTATTAGCATTCTGTGTACCTACTTCCAGCCCTGTGAATTCTTCCACTGGTCAGGCAAGCAAGGTTATTTTTATAATATCAGAACACAATGTCAGCAGGTTGCATCAGTCTGAGTATGTGTGTCTGTCCTCTGGTGATCGCTGCCTTCAGGCTGTGTGCATTGTTTGCTGTGGCTGTCTATAGCACTGATAACGTTATGCACCGCTGCACTTGACTTTCCTTCAGTGCTCAAGGTAGACCTGTTCTTTCTAGAATGATGTCACTTGACATAACTCTTCAATTGATCTCACTCATATAGCATAGTGAAGTGCATCTCATGCAACACGAGTCGTAAAGACTGCGATCCTTCCTCACTCCCAAGTGAATTTTATACATGTGAAGTTTATACATGTAGACAGCTGAGCATCTATAACTGTGTTCAAAGTGCTTCTTTTTAAGCTCTCTCTATATATCTGGTGTAAATAATTGATAATCTTTTCTAGTATTCACTATATTCAGGCTGATCAGTCATGGCTGTGAGTGCATCGTGTGCAAATGGATCATGTGTAAACATGTACTGAGGATTTACCCATAAACAGAGTAGATTCACAGAAATCTGTAAATGTGTCAGTATTACTCAAAACATCATATATTCAAGACACTGCAGTGCTCAACAATAAAGATTTTTTTTTTGTACTGCAGTAGAAATGCATTTATTCCTTTTCAAATTATTATAATTTTTCTAGGCTCTGTTTTAATGGTAAACTAAATGTGATTAATTAAAGAGCATGTCTAATTAATTTAAATTATTATTTACTTAATTAATTGAATTGTACGCAATTTAACTGCAATTTATTAAATGTTTAACAAAAATGTAATTTAATTTTTTTTAATCAAATTTTGTTTTATTTTAAATTCTGTGTTCTGTAAATTTTCAGAATTCCATTTTGATGGTTTCATTAAATTATAATAATTAAAAGCATTTCTAATAAAAAAAATTAATAAATAATGTATTATTATATTATTATATATTTATAATTTATTATATATTCTTTCTTTTTTTAAATACTGTGTTGTTTATATATATTGTTTTGCTAAATAAATTCTGGCAAACATATTGTCTGTAAAATACTCTTTATTAAATCATGTTTTAACAATCATTTTATTATTAGTAGTAATACCACAATTTCATTAGTTCAGAAAAACTATAGCATATATTTTTTTATCAACATAGTTCATAAAATTGAAAATCATTTGGACTAATTTAATAATAAATTAAGCGTTGTTTCAAAATGTGTAACACTTGATCTTGGTGTGTTGTGTGTATTTGTATATTTAATGTACAGTATATTATAATTTACTCTCTCTATAATAGGCCTATATAAAATACTCTGTACATATCTACAAATATAGTATATTATTGTTGTTAATTAAATGAGGTTTAATATATATAAGAACATAATATAAGATTTCATCTTACTTTTATATCAAAGTAAATGAGATGTCACCCGTCGGTCTAATCATCTGTGTTAATT
Organism: Enteromius trimaculatus; assembly: GCA_032361065.1. Taxonomy (NCBI): domain Eukaryota; kingdom Metazoa; phylum Chordata; class Actinopteri; order Cypriniformes; family Cyprinidae; genus Enteromius; species Enteromius trimaculatus. The sequence continues at coordinate 10,979,089 of JAUMHP010000074.1, read as the reverse complement.
CTGAAATAAGACTCGCTCACATCCATTTGGCGCTGCGAACGCTTTTATGTTAACCTATGCTGTTTGTTTTAATTATGTCTATTTTAGGAAAATTGCTTGACCTCAAAATAATGCAGTCAACCAGATTACATGACACTCTGAACACGTGATTCGAGGGGATTCTGCAAATCTATTTCCACCTTTAATTCCCGGCTGGTCGCAGAAGTAAAACTAGGCAAGCAATGGCAGCGTTCACTTCCTGTTTACTACGCTGTAGTCGCCATGCATCCTGAAACCGTAAAATACTTGGTAACATACCAGATCGCAATGCCTTGAAAACCATCCCTCTTCTGAAATCCTTGTGAATTTCAGGAAAAAAGCATCAAGAGAATGTAATATTCATAGGAGCACTCTTTACGATGGCTGCGTTTTAGTCCTTACATCTAGTTGTTGATGGAGTTACCTCCGTCAGAATGAAGATGGTCGGTTAGTGGGTTATTTTTGGAGGTGGTTAATCCAGAGATCAGGATGGCCCCCTGCCGGGAACGTGCTGTGCCAACAGTGGGGGTGTGAAATATTGATGTGGTGAAGAGAGGCCAGGCTCTTTTCCTCCAGGGGTCTTTTGCCCCATATTAGCATCACTAGTACGCTCTTTCTCAGAGTGTGCACTCACTCACATTTAAATGTGTGACCCCAGGAGGCCATCTGGAGGCATACGGTTACACCGATTACCTTTGGCCATATGTGCCATAGGGAGGATGTTACCTACTTTTCACTCTTTATGGTAAAATAAACACAACCAGAAAATGATATCACAGAGTCATGTTGAGTAGAGATGTAATGAACCAGTCCGGTTTGCTAGTGCCTGCTCTATGATCACGGATCACTTTGATCTCAGTACTTTAATCTCAAACTTACTGACACCAGATTCCTTTGTTGCATGTTTCCGTTGATATGGCGAATGCTTGGTAACCATGCAGATCTCTGACCCAAAATGTTTATGTTTATCTTTTTTTTATGTTTTATCTCTGTGTGACATCGCATAGTGCATGTTAATACCTCTAGCATTGAGTTTTTGTGTTGGTCTCAGCTGAACCCTTGTGACCCTCATTGAGTCTCTTGAGGGATTTAAAGTCCCTCTGTGGGGTTTTCCTCCCTCAGGTTCAGTGAAATTACCACTTTTCCAACACAGTCAGCTATAATGAGGACTGACCTGTCTTAAAATGAGGCTTTTTTTATAGATAGGTCAGTGTTTGAATAATTAGAGGAGGAGCCAGACTAACTGAAATCCATTTGGAACATCTGACTTTATTTCTGGTGAAAACACCAGTCACAATTATATTCCTTTTGTACTATTTGGCATGTATTCTGAGCTAGTCTTCTTTATATTTGTGAGGTTCTGTTCTTGAGGTTTCATTGTGTAAGCAAAAAAATAATGCATTCACACCTCATACATTTTTATACATTTTAATAATAAATTCACATCGAGGGATATAATGTCACTGAGATACACATTCAGAAGTTTCAGTCAGTGAGATTTTAAGAAATTAATACTTTTATTTAGCAATGACACACCAAACATGACTGCAAAAAATATATTTACATAGAAAACAGGTATCTTAAATTGTAATAGTATGACACAACATCACTGTATTTTTTAGCAAAATGAATGCCGTGTAAAGACATACATTTTAAAAAAATGCCATTTTAAGGTATGCAATTGTAAGAAATAAATAAGCTGAAAAATAAAGTATATATTTTTTACTTTGAGGTAGAAACTGGTTTCCATCCATGGTCAAGTGATTCGCTTTAGAATTGAACAGTTAAAAAAGCCTTCTCTTGCTTTGTTGTTGTCCAGATAAACATATCGCCAATTAAACATACAAAATATATTTAGCTGCTGCTATTCTATGCATTTTTCATATACCTTTAAAAGGATAGTTTATCAGTAATTACTCACCCTCATGTCATTTCAAACCCGTAAGACCTTCGTTCATCTTTCTGAGCTTTTTGACTCTTCATAGACAGCAAAACTACCACATTAAAGGCCAGGAACATATTAAGGACATGATTAAAATAGTCCATGTGACTTCTATGAGACCTTTTTGTGTGCAAAGAAATTAAAAATAGACTTTATTCAACAGTCTTTAACATGTTCATGAGAGTACCATGACTCAATTCTCATTTTTGGGTGAATGATGCAAATGTTTAGTTACTTAATGTAAAACAAATATTTCATGTGATTTGTGATTAGTGTTCTGTCAGCATGGATTGAGCCTTTAATGATCTCACAGCAGTGTTCTGTTGAACATTAATTATTGCTGTCCTTGGAGCTAAAATCAATAAGTCCCACCATGATTCACTGTTGTCTGCACCGTTGCACTGCTGATAATTTCAATTAATGATAGCAATTGTTTCTAGCTTCAGGCCAGGTGATAGTGTCTGTGTGCTGATGCTGCTGTTCTTGTGTCCAGATGAAGAATGATGGGAAGACTCATGAAGTGTTTGACCTGGCACATTATGAGCGCTCTGAGGAACTGCGAAAGACCAAGAGCCATAGCAAGAAGAACCACAGTAAATTTACTCTGCTCCGCTGCCAACACCCTGGAAACAAGGTAAGAACAAAACATTATGATGTTACTGTTAAAAAAAATAGGGTACCATTCGATTTGTGCTTCTTTTACTTTTGTGAGGTCTGATTTTAACCAGTCTTAATTTATTGCACAGAGAAAAAGAAGAATCTGTGTCAGTCAACATCAAAGTACTTTTTGATGAAATTTTAAAAGAGATCATATGCTGCATATCTTCAAAAACATGAAGTTTTTGCAATGAGCAACTTATTCCTTAATGAAAAGATCAAGGAATTTGTTTGTATTTACTTACTGAAGACCCTAAAAATACATGTTTGGCAATTCAAAATAACACCATAATACACCATATATTACAGCCACAAGTTTCCTCACACAGCACCCCATATTGACAGAAAAACAGAATTGTTGACATTTTTGCAGATTTATTAAAAAGGAAAAAGTGAAATATCACATGGTCCTAAGTATTCAGACCCTTTGCTGTGACACTCATATATTTAACTCAGGTGCTGTCCATTTC
>JAUMHP010000074.1:10964086-10975902 GCA_032361065.1 Enteromius trimaculatus | reverse complement strand
AGGTGCTGTCCATTTCTTCTGATCATCCTTGAGATGGTTCTACACCTTCATTTGAGTCCAGCTGTGTTTGATTATACGGAGTGGACTTGATTAGGAAAGCTACACACCTGTCTATATAAGACCTTACAGCTCACAATGCATGTCAGAGCACAGTGGCCTCCATAATCCTTAAATGGAAGACGTTTGGGACGACCAGAACCCTGCGTAGAGCTGGCCGTCTGGCCAAACTGAGCTATCGGGGGAGAAGAGCCTCGGTGAGAGAGGTAAAGAAAAACCCAAAGATCACTGTGGCTGAGCTCCAGAGATGCATCGGGAGATGGGAGAAAGTTGTAGAAATTCAACCATCACTGCATCCCTCCACCAGTCGGGACTTTATGGCAGAGTGTCCAGACGGAAGCCTCTCCTCAGTGCGAGACATGAAAGCCTGCATAGAGTTTGCTAAAAAACACCTGAAGGACTCCAGGATTGTGAGAAATAAGATTCTGTGGTCTGATGAGACCAAGATAGAACTTTTTGGCCTTAATTATAAGCGGTATGTGTGGAAAAAACCAGGCACTGCTCATCACCTGTCTAATACAGTCCCAACAGTGAAGCACGATGGTGGCAGCATCATGCTGTGGGGGTGTTTTTCAGCTGCAGGGACAGGACGACTGGTTGCAATTGAGGGAAAGAGTTATGGGGTGCTGTGTTTTCATTAATGAGGGAAAAATTTACTTGATGATTTTAGCAAATGGCTGCAATATAACAAAGAGTGAAAAATTTAAGTGGGTCTGAATACTTTCCGTACCCACTGTATATATTTAAATGTATTTTTTTTACTCCGTTAGAGCCCCAATCTTGTATTTCTGGCCGTCAGTCCAGAGGAGAAGGAATCTTGGATCAATGTTTTAAATAATGCTATTACCAGAGCTAAGAACCGTGTGCTGGATGAGGTGAGTACAGACGTTTCATATATACTTTATTTATTCCTTGGTGTTTAATGCTCATCTTCCCACCCATATTTTAGCTCACCACTTCTGCAGTCCCTGCCCACACTCTTTCGTCTCATTAGTCAGTCTCTTTGTGTATATATTTCTTTCTCTTTTATATTCTAGTGCTAACCCATTTCTACTTCCTGTAAGATTTTCAGCTAAGCAATTTGTCAATATTATTATATTTTATTATGTATTATTATAGTATATATTGTTATTTAACATGACTATATTAAATATTATATTAAAATAAATTTTCAGCAAAATCTGTTTTCTTTTTACAAAAGGTCAATTTAAAAATTCTCTTTATTTAACATTCTATTCATCAAAGAATAGCTGATTTTTAACATTGATAATAATAAGAAATCTTGGGCAGCAAATTAGAGTATATTTCTCATGGATCGTTTGACACTGAAAACTGGAATAATAACTGCTGAAAATGTAGCTTTGTATCACAGGAATACATTACATTTTAAAATATATTAAAATATATGTATTTTTTTATTTAGGCCTATAATAATATTTCACAGTATTACTTTTTTTTTGTTTTTTGTTTTTTAAATGCAGCCTTGAGTATAAGAGACTTATTTTTTATTGCTCTAGCCGCAAAAATTAAAATGAGCTTTCTTGTATCTAATAGAAACTGATAGCAACACATTTATATTTAGAAAAGGAATTTACAGTCTTGTTTTCACTTAAATCACTGCATTTCATATAGCAGAAACCCACTTTTGTGAATTTAACATCATCTGCATATAGCACCTTCTATATAAAAATCTGCAAATTCATTTTCACACCAACAACTGCTAGATTAAACTGAGATGAAAGTGAGACCAATTAACACTTGATGTCATATAGGCCTATTGTGTTGTGTAAATTAGAAACCATATAAAGCTGCTGAAAATGACTGTGTTAATACAGTAAAAATGAGCTCTCAGCTCCAGTTTTGTTTTGATTTTCTCTGCAGGTCATGATTGAGGAGGAGAGTCTTCTGGCTCACCCTACACGCGATCGGGCCAAGATCCCACTCGGGCGCCGTTTGCCCACGCGGGGTCATCTCATGGCTGTGGTGGGTAGCATTCCTGTTTAGACTTTGATTCAGATTGTTTATCTGTTTATACTGTAATGCGCCGATGGAAATGTACTGACTTCATGGCACTGGTGGTTGTTTGGCGCAGTAGTGATTAAACTTATATACAGCTAAACTAGACTGGATAACAGATAGTCCAAACTTTACTACTAACTATTTAAATGTATTATTTAACTTTTACACATAATATGAATTTTAACCTTTTGAGTTATATCTCATAGACTGGGATTCTAATCATTCTGTTATCATTCTGAGCTTCTGTCGTTTCCCTTCTGAATTGTCAAAATGCTTTTAATGCTTTTTTTTAGGAAATTAGATTGTCTTTATTTTACAAGGATGCATTCATCTGATGAAAACAGAGTAAAGACTTTCTATATAAGAAATGTTTTGTTTTAAATAAAGTTTTTTTTATTTGTAATGTACTCCACTGTTCAAAAGTTTGGGGTAAGTAAGATGTTTTAAAAATAATTAATACTTTTATTCAGGAAAAAGCGATGATGCATTAATTAATTTAAAATGCCAGTAATAGAGTAATAATTCTATAATAATTTCTATTACAAATAAATTCTGTTCTTCAAAATGTTCTATTCATTGAAGAATCCTGACAAAAATGCACCATGTGTTACAGAAAAACATTAATATGCACAACTGTTTTCAACATTAATAATAATATTAATTGTTTATTGAGGACTAGAGCAATGGCTGCTGACAATTCAGCTTTGACATCACAGGAATGCATTGCATTTAATTAAAAAAAAAAATAAAATATATATATATATTTTATATTATTAAAATAGAGAACAGTTCTTTTAAATTGTAATATTATTTAACAATATTGGCATTAACAGCATTTTATATTAAATAAACACTGCCTTGCTGACTTAAACAAAAACATGTAAAACATCTTACTGACCCCAAACCTACATGTACATACATTTTTTTTTTCATTAAAAAGAAAAATAATAATCTGTTATTAATCAGACACATCTGCTAGAAAAACAAATAAAAGTGAGTGCCTCTTTAACAGAAAACATATTCTTTCTTGTTTTAGGCCTCTGCCTCCTCTGATGGAATGCTGACACTGGATTTGGTGAATGAGGAGGATGCTGGTACGCTGGATAATGATCAGGAGGGGTGGTTGAAGGACCATCAAGTGAGCCTGGATAAACTGGCTCCTGGCCGTCGACGTGCTGGCACTGATGCATCCAGGCCACCGTCCTCCATTACAGAGGGTAAGGTGAAAACCAGCAGCTTGCCACGCAGGAGCGAGTTCTCCTGGAGCCATGAAAACCAGCCTCACACACCTCAAAACGAGAGGAAGTTAGCTCAGGTCCGTAACCGATGTGCTTCCATGGATGACGCTCTGTCCCGAGGAGAGAGAAAACCAAACAAGAAGAATGGGGTTCAGGCAACACCAACCCAGAGTCCCACAGGCCACCTGCAGGAACTAATCAGCCAGCGGCTGCAGAGGACTCAAGAGCTGCTAGCGGAAATTCAGGAACAGGAACCCCATCGGGGAAGGATGGGATCTTACCCCTACTTAAGAGGCATGGACTCCCCCCGTCTCCGCCACCTCAAGGGCTCTGATTCACCGCACTCCAAGGGCTCAAGCTCTCTTAGCTCACCCCACAGCAAAGGCACAGACTCACCCTCAGTAAGGGTGAAAGACTCACCTGGTTCCAAAGGGAAAGATTCGCCACATGTGAAGTCAAAGGACTCGCCCCGTTTTAAATCATCCAAATCCCCTCGTTCCAAGAGCGCACTTCGTTCCAAGAGCATCGACTCACCCGATTCAAGTTCACCCCATACGAAATGCATTGATCTGACCCACATTAAAGGTTCAGACTCGCCTCTCTCCACTGGCTCAAACTCGCCTCATATGAAGTCTACAGACTCCGCTTTTTTTCGGATCTCTTACTCGCCCCATTTCAGAAGCATGAAGAGTACTGATTCTCCTCTCAGTGAAGCTTTGGACTGGGACAGCAGGAGGGCAGCTGCTGAGCGCCTCTTACAAGAGGCCATTTCCTCCTGGCGAGAAGCTAGAGAGGTTCTGGCTGAGGTAAAGGAGCTACAAGCCAGACAGCAGCGGGCAGAGCACAGAAAAACTGGAACACCCACAACACCCTCACAGAATCACAAGCAAAAAAGCCCCTGACCGAATCTTTAGTCGGTAGTGCTTTCCAAGACTTGCAAGCCTTTACAATGAATGCAAGGAAGGAGAACAATAGGTGGAACTTTCTGTCTAGCCCACATCACAAACCAGTGTTCTGTTTTATCTCACAGTCTATTGTTTATATATTAACTGTTGTTCCTCTGACACCTCAACCCTTTGTCTTTGCACTTTGAACAATTGTATTTTTACTTGTGACTCTTTCAAAGCTGTACTACTTCTTTTGGCGTTGGTGGTAACGTGTAATGCTATTCATGATTAAACTGGTTTATAGTTCTCTCTTTGCAAAAACAGCTCAGGTGAAAAACAATTATGGGCATGTGCTTGGTGTGGGGAAAAACTGTTTCAGGTAAAGGTTAGCAATGGTCCAATGCACAAATGCATTTTAGCCAGATTAGATCAATAAGCATTTCAGAATATTTGTATATTATTCCCCAAATCACAGAAGATGCACATGTTTAACAAAAATAAAATGTTACTGTAGTTTTTATTTATCAGAGTTTGAGTATCTAACTAGAGCAGTCATGTAATGTTGGTAGAGGTGGAAAATCCTAGTTTTGGGTTTTGATTAGATTCCGATACATTTGATCAATTTTGCTTACATATTCTTAGATAAATAGCCAATATATAGGCGTAATAAATTATTTCTCCGATCATGCTCTAAAGGCTGATTTAAACGTTAGGCTACTTCTCGATTCCAAAAGACACAAGAATCATTTGTTCGTGAATCAACTCAGGTAAAATATGATTGGTTTGTCATGGCGCTGAATATTATATATTTTGTTGGAATTATATTATTAAACCGTCATTACTCATAGAATGGTACAGTAGTACCAGAGCCAGGCTCTGATCAGTACTGTTGGAACGCTGCTTGCCTAATCAAATTAGCCTTAACCATATTGTTTTTATTTAGTAATATTTAACAGAAATTCTTTATTAATTAGACCTAATTAGTCAAAATAGCTTAGTTTTTTAGACACACAGATGTATCCATATGCCTCAGAAACATACTTTGCTAGGCGAATCTAGCCGGATACTGCTCTTACACTTGAATTGCATCACTCTGAGATTCATTTTTCATAAGGCAGGTTGACCCTCTTCATTTTAGAGGCCTGGTGTTGTTTTGAATAATTACTGTACTGAATTCCTTCAAAGAATACCAATGAATGGGATACATTGTGATTTTGGAGAAGCTACTTATTAACATCTTTTTTCTTTCTGGATGAATAGTAATTATGAGGTCATAATTACAGGCCTCACCATCAGTTACTGATATGAGCTCAAATCAGGTGGGTGGGTTAACTAATGCCCACGTACTCAGTCAGCACACTGTTTTGAGCCATCTAATAGAACTTACAGTCTATTGTAAAAGAAATTGCTCCACATGATTCAAGTCTTTTTTTGGGGGAAACACAAGTACCCATTAGATTATGACTGTTCTGAAAGCCCAGAGTTTTAGTCATATTAGATGACAAAATGAGCATAAATCATAGACCACTAAATTAATTATGACTGTAATGTAGGCCACAGCTATCGAAAGCAGGCTTGACTTCAGCACGCCAAGTTTAACATGAAAAGCTTATTCACATCACTAAATGTATGGCTAATTGAATTTGTTTTAAGGCCAAGTGAGGTCGTGGCATACAGCTTTTAACCTCATTGCTCGCCTCTTATGTGCTCTTTAACATTAAAGACATTTACTGATTCAATATAACATGATTAATACAGTGACTGACTCTGATAATCTGACAAAAGTTATTATCTTTATTCACTGCATTTAAAAAAAGCTATTTAAAATAACTGTTTTCTGTGTGAATATATTTAAAAATGTAATTTATTCCTGTGATACAAAGCATCATTACTCCAGTCTTCAGTGTCACTTTCAGAAATCATTCTAGTATGCTGATTTATTATTATCAGTGCTGAAAACAGTTGAGCGGCTTAATTTTTTTTTAGGATTCTTTGATCATTAAAATATTAAAAAGAGAAGCATTTATTAATAATGATAATAATGCTCAAAACTGCTGTTACAGTAGTTTTCTGTTACACTACTGGTCAAAAGTTTGGGATCAGTACATTTTTATTATTTCTTCTTTGAAATAAATTAATACTTTTATTAACCAAGGATCTATTAAATGAAAAAAAAGTCACAGCATAGATTAACATTTTAGAAAGGTTTTATATTTGGTTAAAATGTGATGTTGTTTTTTTACTTTGTTATTCATCAAAGAATCCTGAGAGAGAGAGAAAATCACAGAATCCAAAAAATGTATTTGGCTGCACAGCTGTTTGAATGTTTGAACACAGACAATTCTAGTAATAAACCAGCATATTAGAATGATTTCTGAAAAGATCATGTGACGCTGAAGACTGGAGTAATAATGCTTTGTATCACAGGAATAACTTACATTTTACATTATATTCACACAGAAAACAGTTGTTTAAATTGAAATAATATTTCACATTATTAAATATTTTTTCTGGATTTTTTATCTAATAAATGCTGCCTTGATGAGCAGATGAGATGTGAGAGAGAGATAAATATATTTATTGTAAAATATTATAAAACTAATTTATTTAGCAATGTATCAGAATTCACAAAAATATAAAGTAGCAAAAACAATATTCAGCATTGATGCTAAGAACAATTTTTGATAACTAAGCCCAAATAATAATAATTGAGCACGAAATCAGCATATTAGAATGATTTCTGAATAATAATGTGATACAGAAGACAGGAGTAATGGCTGCTGAAAATTTAAATTGACCATCATAGGATAAAATTTAATTGTAATATTATTTTGAGATTTTTTTTTTTTTTAAATACTATTATATTATATAGCAAATGTATGCATCACTTCCTTTAGCGCATCTGTTCAGTGATGCGCTAATAAATTCAGATGCATTCATCCTGAGTAACAGCCTGTATACACTATATGTTAGTATTCATAGCGTACACATGTGAAACATCACTGACACACTTTAGGGTATGAGACAAAACTGAGTCATCCTCCTGGCCCAGATCCAATCCAGGATGAATTCAGTTCATTGTGTGGAGCTTCAAAGTCTTATCATCAAAATCTGTGGTACGGCTGTATGCAAAATGTTGTTGTTATATATGGATACTAATGGTTTAAATAACTCCCAGGTCTACTCACTGGCTCACAACAGCCTGCAAGCATTTCTAAAATCCATTTAGTATTATTAATGTCATATTGCAGTACTTGTCAGGGACATTTTGTGACAGTACTATATTTCTTTCTAAAGACATTTATATTTGCATTTGTTTAATTTAAAACAACGCAAATTTTTGCTTCATAACAATTATTATGGCAAATCTAATCGATGAGCTCTGCTTGAACCACATTATCAAATGTGTATGAACCGATTCTGCTGCATGACTAGAATAAATGATTTATTACTCTGATTCTCACTCTGACTCTGTTTTTCACTTCTAAAAATTCGTAATAAGCTCTGGGGCCTGTGAGTATCAGCACTACAGTTCCTCGCAAAAAGAAAAAAGAAAAAAAAGCTGTAGATTTGTAATCAAAAAGAGATTATGTATAGCATCCAACATGGCATGGAGGATTGGTATACATTTGAAGGACTACTTTGCTTCCACATGTATTTTTTATCAGGCTCGTGTTAACATTCTTGCAGAAGGAAGCATTCTGGAGGGTTATTCTGTATGCAGGGCTTGAACTCGTGCGGATGAGCGGATGATCAGCAACACCTGATTCACACTGAGGCAACCGATTCATCTGGGCCAATGAGAGCGTGTATGTAAGTGTGGGTTGAAGGGGGTGGGGTGTTGCTTTATGACTCATTAGCCTTGCAGCATCTGGTTTTGGTGCGCTTCTACTGATTCAAATAGATTACTAGAGACATCCCAGAGACGTCATTATTTGATTTGAAGCCTGAAGCTACATGGTATAGCCTTACTCACCCTAAAATTGTATTTCTGCATAGAAGAAAGGCTTGGAAAGAATGGCTGTTGAATGTGACCTATATTCACAAATAGATCAGACACAGCACCAACACTGCGTGGGATGCGTACGGCATGTGCCTTGTGCATTTTTTTATGGGTATGATGTATACTCAATTAATCAAATCAAGCCCGTTTGCTTTGGTAAAGATGGCTCTGATGAATTCTGGTTCATTTACATATTTAGGTATTAATAGTTCTTGCCAGCTACAATACATTAGCATCAGCATTAGAGGGATTCCCAAACTTGGGTTCATGAGGTAAGTTCAGTGGGTTTGATGAAAAGCTAGTAATAATTCCAAACTATAAAATTAAATGAAAATAAATAAATGGGATTTCATGTTAATTGCTATCTAAATCGCTGTCCCACTGTTCAGTGTCCCAAAGTGGGACAGGAGGTTAAGTTCACAGTAAATGCATCTAATAATACAAGTGATTTTTTAACGAATCCCAAGCCGTTTCATGTTGACATCCACTTGAATCATTAGCATATTGCTCCTCGCCCACTTTTCGTCTTTTTGTTGGCCTGAATGAAAATGCATATTCATTCTTTGCCACTAGGTGCCGCTTTTGGAGCTGTAAAAATAGTGGTTTCCATAGTAATATTGTACACAAAGCAGCACTTAGCTCATAAACTGTTTATCAGGCATTACAGGGATGATGAAATGAAAATTAGACCAATCGGATCAATCACAGGAGATTAGCAACGGAAAGGATGTGTTTGGAGAAATTAGTTGAGTGACTCATTTGAGATTCCTTGAGCAAGTAAGTAATAAATGCATATTATAAGACAGTGAGAAATGTCAACCTTTTGTTGTGGCCTCCTAAATCAAACAAATAAACCTTTCATTACACATAATAGGGGCAACTTTAAAGATTTGCTTTTATATGTTGTATTGTACAAAGGTCAGAATATAATATTATCAAGATTTTTTTTTTTACATCAAAAAACATAATTTAGAATAGGCTATTTTCTCTCCTGTTTTTAACCCCCCTCATCAGAACACTGTTTAATGGTGTGGCGGATTGTAGACCCAGAGGTAAATGTCCACTGCTATGATTGGCTAACAGTTGTGTATGTTACATCATTTACAGATAGATGCTACCGTGATTTAGTTTAAAAAGGCAAGAATACTCAGTACATATCAAATTAACTGTAATTACAGACAAAGCAATAATTATCTCATAATAAAAATAGTTACTCAAACTTGTGTGATGCAACATTACTGTTGCATCTAATATATACGGCACAGCATAATCTTTTAGTTTCAGTCTTTCTGAAAATTTGTGCTTTAAATTGTGCGTTGTTTGTAAACAAATCTGCAAAAGAAAAAAGCAATGAAAAAAGGACCAATTTCTTACTGATGCATTTTATTTTTTTGGTTTCTTTGTTGTTTCTCATTATTAACCTACTACATATGCAAATAGTGGGCGAGGTTAAATAGACAGTAATGTAGAAGCAGATGTGGATCTTATTCAGTGGGGGTGGTGTTTAGCCAAATTATTAAAAAGTGTCATGCTCCACAACTTGTCATTTTGGCAGACGGGCTTAAATATAAGCTGTTTTTAGACTAATAAATTCTGTAATAAGTAATACGTTCTGAAACTTACAAAATGCTTTTTTTTATATGTTTCATATTTCAAAAGATCAAGGGAATTTCTCAGTTCAAGACCCTTTGTGCAGTATGTTTCATAAAATGCATACAAAATACATAAAATGTTATTTAAAAAAATTAAAATATATATATATTTAAAAAAATTTTTTTTTTTGCATTTACTCTAAATATAATGCACTGAATCTGATTGTTCACTGCTATTAAAAATGAGAGGAAGACAGAGGACAGTTGAGCACATTACATTTTTTCCGTCGACTATTTGATATTAAATGAAAATGCACATCAAAAATATTATTGTGAATTACTTTTCAATATATATTTGGCCCCATTGCTTTTGCTTTAAAGTTGTATCAAATTGTCACAACTGAATCAAAAATCATAACCGGATATTCCAGTGAAAACGACAGACTCCTCTCTGGTGAAGTATGCAGGACTCAGTAGTTAGTCTGCCAACCCCCCAACCTTTGGTCAAGAGGTGTGTTTCATCTCAAAATCCAATCAACAGCTGATGGATAGAACCAATCCCCGCCCTAAAACCATCTGTCACTACGTCCTATTTATCGCAACCTTTAATACGGCGTTACACTGGGACTTGTTGGGGTGTGTAGCCTATTACAACAGTTGCACTTCTTTGAATACAACCGAACCTGTTTAAGCTACTAAAAGCTTGGTTGCTTTTACTTATTTACTGCCCAACACAAAGCGATTTAAAAACTATGACTAATGTCACAAGCACAGGCATGAGCCAGTAACTCCATTCGGCTAAAAATACACGTCTCGGTCACCGGTTTTATTTCCAGTTCCAAATTACATCTCTGTTTCCACCTTTCAACAATAACGTTGCTTCCTCCTTTTGAGAGAGGATTTTCCCCCGTGTGAGTGGTGTGCGGATGCTAGCAACAGAGCTAAAAATACATGCAGTTTTACTAATACCACATGATAAAACACAAACACGCTATATAGCGCTCTGGGAGAGCAAAGGCCTAAACCTAATGTGTCATTTCTTTCGGACCAGCGCACAGTGCACATGGCCACTTATAAAAATAACATGACAACAGAGAGCTTTTAGAGAGACGCTGGGCTTTGCATATTTAAAGGATGAGCCACGCCACATGTAAACACTCGGACAATCGACACAAAACTTATTTTTAATACTATTTTGCAATACTATTTTTATGCAGTTTTGATATAAAATAGTTTAACATCCATTTTTATATGTTCAGTTTCTAGTTCTTCAGTTTTGGCATTAATGAAAAACTAGAGCTATATGTACTTTTGTGCTGTACATCCTCTTTAATAAATAACGTCCTCTTAAACACTTCCTTTTTTACCAGATAAATGTAAAGGGTATTCAGCCATAATTGCAGGTTGTGCTTCACTTGAACCTTTGGATAATAACCGCTGGTGTTGTGTGCCCTCTCATGTTTAATTTATGAAGCACACTGTAAGGATGATTATAGCTTTGTAAAACGAATAAAGACCCTAAATTACTGATACTGGTAGTTCAGTGTCTCCATATACGCTCAGTTTCTCTCAGTGCAGTGATGTCTATGACCTCCATTCAGTTTGCCAAATCAATGAAAATGACTTCAACCCCATGATTTTGATGAAATAATGATTGATCGCTCTGAGGTTAAGCAAACTACATGGCTCTATGCGAAGTCTGCAAATGCCCTGCGGGGTTTTATAGAGTAAGAGCTGTTTATTGTCACCTGCATTCTTCTGGAAGATCTGGGCCAAAGCTGTATTTCATGACAAAATCAATTTTAGTCACACTTAGGTATATAAACATGCTCGTTGAAAGGATTTACGAGTCACCTGGCCGAACATCCAGATTTGAATTCACATGATGAACAGCTGCATGCAGTAAAAAATCAAAAACATATCAAATGAAAAATGTTGCAAAATTAACGTCTGTCTCAGATTACAGATTATAAAGAGGATTTCACTCTAAATATGCAGTACATTTACTTAACAATATATA
>JAUMHP010000074.1:10927533-10963900 GCA_032361065.1 Enteromius trimaculatus | reverse complement strand
ATATTTGTGTATACATAATTATGTGCAGTGATAAAATATAATCATTCACATTTAAAATGGAAAATAGGAGATTTTGAATAGGTGTGTCACTATCAATAACAAATGCATTGTGCAGGGACTCGAATGATAATTATTTATGTTTATTTATGAACTGTTGGAATGATAATAAATCAGATTCTTGAATGCTAAATATGATAGAGAAGGATTAATTTTCAATGCTACGAATGAGAAAAGGAGAAAACTGAACCTTGAATTAAATTTTTATTAAACATGTTAAATTATGTTAAACATGTATTTAGATTTACTCTGAAAATAATCTCTCTTGACGTATGCAAAACTTTTCCAAATCAAATTCTGCCTCAGATTACTGATTACACAATGGTTTTGCCATCAATATACTTCTCAAGGTAAGATTAGAGTGGTTCATATTTCTGTTTGTTGTGTGAATAGTGTATCTGAGCGCTACTAGTCTTTTATTACCTTACCTTGGGCCTTTT
The DNA here is from genome assembly GCA_032361065.1 of Enteromius trimaculatus. NCBI lineage: Eukaryota > Metazoa > Chordata > Actinopteri > Cypriniformes > Cyprinidae > Enteromius > Enteromius trimaculatus. The sequence goes on along the minus strand of JAUMHP010000074.1, from coordinate 10,963,403 downwards.
TGGGATTTTGTGTTTTTTATTAAATATCTGATGTAAGGCGCATTACAGCATTGTTCATATAAAAGTTTCCCTTAGGGGCAACGGAGCTGTTGTGTCATGACAAAAGCTAAATGGCTGCTCATCATAACTGCTCATCAGATCTTGGCCATTCACTGCATTGACTCCTTTTAAGGCTTACAGAGGCTGGGGCTTCCTGATTGGATGCTCCAGCTCATCAGCTGCTGTGGGGGTTGAGGCGGGCTGAACATGGATGAGCTGTAGGCTGTGTGTGTGTGTGCAGATTCATCTAAGCTGTAATGTACATGAGCACTGCTAAAACATTAAAGTACTGTTTTGGTGTGTTGTGTGTAATATGCTATACATTACAATCTGACTCTGCAATCATACAAAAAAACATCACTGTCTTCTGTGCAGAAGAAGATTCAATGATGCTGTGAACTGACTATCGTTGAGAATAGTCAGAAACTGTATATTACCCTGATTAAAGCGTCTTTAAGCCTTCAGAGTTATTGGTATAAGAAACACAATGATTATGTGCCCAAGACAAAACATGCATTACTTGTAATTTAGCTCCCTCAGGTGGTGTGAAGGCCATGTTACAGTGACAGTTTTTGGGATATTAAAGTGTGTGGTTGCTTGGCTAAACATGATTTTCATTAAAAAATACTGTTGTTCCAAAAGTGCATTTCTGAGAAAAAGCCATTAAGCAGTTTTTAGGTGCAAACTGGATGTTTTGCATGGATGTTTGAAAGTCTTTCTCAAGACTTGCTATGGAATGCAAAAAGAAAAGTTGAGAAAATAACATGAACTTATACACTCTTATATGATTAATGAAGGTCAAACTAAACAATTTTTCATTTTGAACTTATGATGGTAATAAAAAATGTTGTAAAAGCTTGATGTAAGACAGGCCTGGTTGTTGGCAGAAATAGAAGAGTGGGCTGGCATATATGCTGGGTGTGCAATTTTTTTCCTTTATTCATAAACTTGTTTATATTTCCTGTACTATGCCTTTAAATGTTGACCACGGATCAGCTGATATGCAAACGCTGTAAACAGTATTTTTCCAAAAAGAGAGCAATAAAGGAGATGAATAAATTAATCTTTAAGAAATAAAATGTATCATAAAGTAATGCATTTGATCTATTTGCTCCTTTAATCTACTTTTGTAGCTATCTTAACAAGCTATATGACTTAACCGCAACCTATAAACACATTTGTCAAAGCCAATCTTCAGCACTTTCTCAGACAGCTTGCCTCAGATCTCTTTTAATGCACAAATCAACACATCAAAGATGAACGCTTTCTCGACCTAAGTTCTGATTGGGCAAGACGGATATTTATGCCTCCACCATACATAAAGACCACAACCTTGATGTAATGTCTATGCTGACAGCTATAAAAGTTCATGCTACATTCTGCTCTCAAATTAAATAGCATGTTATTTTCTCTGTAGTGAAACAAAAGATCTTTGCATTTACTAGTTACGCTATTCCTGTCGAAGTACAGTTAAGTATTGTTCAATTTCAATTGCCTTGGTTTTAGTTTTTAACATTTCTTACTACTTGCAATCACCCAGTGAAACACTCTCGCTTATCAAATCTATGCATAATTAATGCGCATCACAGTGACTCCACCCTCCCAGTTAGCGCTGTATTTCTATTGGCTGGATGGTGATAGATTTACTCCTGATTAATTAATGACACTTTTGGTAACTCTGTCTGTTGATCACATGCCACACCCCTTTCCACTATGCTCTGCTGCTTAAACTTTGTGTAATTCATGAATAATAAATTATCTAAGTAGGCTTTGCAGATGGCAGTGCAGTATAAAATTAAAGTTTTCATGCTTGCAGAGCTCGAGCTAGTTCAAGAAAAACCAAACTAGTTACGTTTGTGAAATTACATCACGAGTCTTTCCAATAGTCTACAATGCAGATACATTTTTGAAAAACTACATTTTATAAAACGAACCAGAAAAATAATAAAAATCTAAACCACAATGACATTTTGGTGAAAGGTTTTTCCTTTATTTTCCACATCAAACTTACACCAGATTGCATTCATTGTAAGGGTTTTTATAAATCTTTCAAATTTATCTAAAAAAAAAATGATTGAAACGTCACTGCAATTTTTATCAGAACACATTTTTCTATCAACTCCGGAGACATTAAAAACAGTGCTTCTTCACGCATGTTTGAGGCTTCCAGACAGTTCATGGGTCTCAGTTTGAGAAAATCCCAAATTGTGTAATCAAATTACAGAACTCTTTAGCAGACAAAAGTCCATCTTTGAACATCCCATGTCATTTTAATAAAAGGACAAATCACTCATTCATTAAAACTAACTCAAAATGGAGCTCATAATTGGACAAAGGAGCTTGCAAACTTAAAAAAAAAATACCTGACAGGAAAAAAAAACCCTAAACAACCCATTAAAACAAAACATCAAAATCCAACAAAACTAAAATCCTTTTAGAGAGAGGTTTACAGCACATAAAACCCCAAATACAACACTCGCACAACAACCAAGTACTTGAAATTTAAACAGGTGACCTGTGTGTATGTAAGTCCTTTGACATGTGCTTTGTATTAAAACAACTGACCAAACAGATTAGTTTAAAAAAGAAAAGAAAAGGAAAATAAAACACAACCTGTTGAAACAGATACTATATACATATTGCCATACGAACATTAGATTAAAGGTATTACTCTGTAAAATACCTCAACGAAAGGTAGAAACTAACCTGTTTCCACAGCAAGACAAAGGTAGAAAGGTACTCAAGGGTACTGTTTAATCCAACAAAGCTGTTAAACCTGAACATCATGAGAAATTTGCAGCAATGGCATTTCTCTTGAACAAATCTCGATTTTTAACGACTAAGATGACATCTTGTCAAAAATAAGTGACTTCTGCATAAAACGTGAGGAAGGGCGAACTGCTCATAGGTTAAACATGATTGATCTCTTCATTTAAAAAACTACTTTGAGATTAAAACAGAAATTTGATTTTGCCAACCTACAGCGTGACTCCTCATCTTTGCTCAATTTACATCACATTTACATACATCACGCTTTAAAATTCACAAGATCACATGCCATCTGGTCTGCCTACGCGAGCCTGATCTACAAGAAAAGCTGAATCAAGTGGAGACCATCCCGTGTAAAGAGTGTGACACAAGATCCTTGGCAGCGATTGGTTGATCCAGGAACAAAGGGGTTGACGGTTGGAGATGATTGGCTTGCTGCTCCACGTTGGGCTGAGAATGAGACCTGGAGAGGTAGATGAGGAGCAGGCCACGCTCTGCCTCCTCACGGAGGTCTTGGGGAGCAGGAGTTTGTGGATTTGGACAAACATACGCTGCCGTCTCCTCTCAGTGGTGAAATCCTAGCGCTGTCTCGAATGGGCTGTTTAACAGCTTCTTTACAATCGGGAAGTCTCAAATCTCACGCCCTTGCCACCCCACCCCCTGATGACACCGATTTACGCGTTGGGAATAAACTTGGAATGGCTATAAATGAATTATCAATAAACCCCTTTTATATAGTGTAATATATAATGTATTTATAAAAGAAAACACTTAGCCTCTACAGTGATTTATCTATGGTTTTACAAAGAGAAAAAACAATCTGCAAGATCACGGTCTTTTTCAGGGTTGATCTACACCTTGGACGTCGTTTCCAAGAAGTCGAACAAAGGGTTAGTCGTCGTCCTCATCGTCATCTTCTCCCTCATCCTCTGCTTCCCTCTTTCGCTTCTCTCCTCGAACTTCGGCCTCATCTTTTACACAAAACAGTGTCATTAAAAGGCAGTTCAACATATAAGACAAGTTCACAATTTCCGGTTGCATGATTCATTCTTACCCTCTCCTTCTTCCTCCTCCTCTTCCTCTTCTACATAGTCACCATCATCTTCTTCATCCTGTTACAGAAAGTACCTGTCGTTATCCAGCTGTAACGTTTTGGAAAACTGTTTGGAAAACAGGTGGAAGATGCATCACCTGAATATCTTCTTTCATTAGGTAGGACAGTCCAACTTCTCCACCCTCCGAGCCTTCCTCATCTTCCTCCTCTTCCTCGTAATCGCCCAGCTGTCCTGCTCCTTCCTCACCATCCTCATCATCATCTGCATTAAAGTAGCAAAAATAAGACTTGATGTAACATACTATCATCTCATTTAAAGTTCTCTCATCACAATCTGCAAAAAAGTTCTTATTTATGGTTCTTACCATCATCATCAGCCTCAGAGTCTGGAGCTTCATTGTCTTCTGCATCAAAGCCGTCCAGGTATGTGACCTGAGGCAGCAGCTCAAAGATGCTTTCCCTGTAGTCCTCCAACGTGGTGATCTCACAGTTAAACAGATCCAAACTTTTCAGGTTCTTTAGGTTTTGCTGAAGAAAGAGCATGTCATACATCAAGCAAGGTGGAAGAAATGTGACACTTAGGATAATAGGACCTTCACTAAATGCATTTATTTATTTTTAGAATAGTGTGTCAATGTAAATGTATCAGTGTTATTACCAGGGCTTCCAGTGTGCTGAGCTCTTTGATCTTGTTGCCGCTCAAATTAAGGTAAGTCAGGTTGGTGCATTTCTCTGCAAGTGTTTCCAGTGACCCTGAGATGTTATTATCACTCAGCTCCAACTGAAATAAAGAGAACTGCTCTTAAAATATACTGAAACGAATACTAACAGGACAATTAAAGCAAATGTACCCAGAAACCACGTTGCAATGTTACAACATAATTACACAAGTACTAAGTAATACTGATCAGCATGAATGTATATACCCAATTATATGCTTATAAGACAATTTAACAACTACAGTTATTCAACATGGATACTTTTCGATGTCCCACTTCTTAAGTTTCCTTTGGGCATTCTCTATCCATTTTTGTGCACTTTAATAATACAACGTGTCTACATTAATATGTAAACTGTGTTACGGTGTCCGTTTTCTGCATGGTTAGAACATTAAACTACACAACAGATCTTGTTAAGAACAGTTTGCCTAGCGTGTGCTGAACAGAAAGTTTGATCTCTTGACTGACCTTCCTTAATTTTGGCAGTGTGGGTAGTTTGGCCAGGGAGGTGAGACCCACATTGACCATGCTGAGGAACTCCAGCTCCTTAAACTCATCCGTCAGGCCTTCAATCTCACCGTCACTTGAGCGGCAGTTATCTACCACCAGCTCTGCTACCTGCAAGAGAGATGCACATAATTAGGGCACTGGCAAACCGGTAAAGTTGCAACATCGGACAACTGCTTATGTAACTGATACTGGCAGGTTGCACAGTAGCCCATCACAAGATAATGTTTTCTTCTTTCAGTTTCTGTAATTTTATGATTTATTAAACACTGAGGTGACACTTAGTTCTCTACTAGTGGCCTCAAGCGGTACTGCAACAACAATGAGTGTTTTCAAACAGGTTTCTTAACACCCCCTTCACTCCTGCTACTTGTTGGGAAAACATAGCCCCGCCTCTTTACTGGGCTGGACTGCTTACAGGAACAATGCTTACCACAATATGAACAATATAATAAGTTACACTTTTTGGGGAAAGCTAATTTTTAAATATTTTTAAGGGTACTGTAAACATGTAAACAATGAATATCTGCCTTAAAGAGTGAAGCATTTAAGTTTATTTACACTTTTTGGGTAAAGCAAAAAGCAAAATAATTTTGCTTATTATAATATTAAATACGGACAAGAAAGAAATCAATTCAAAATAATATTTAAGGGTACTGTAAACAACACTGATGAATGTCTGCCTAAAAGAGTGAAGCATTTAAGTTTAAAAACTTAAAAAAAAAAAAAAATGTTCACAATAAATAAAAACGTAAATTGAATAACGTGTCGTTCTCCGTATAACGCACGCGCGCACAAACACTAGTGCACTGCAGCCCTAAGATTTAAATATTCAATAACTTGTTGCCCTTGTGTGGAAAGATACGACATTTTTCAGCACGTGATGTGTTTGTAATGTAGCCTTGGTAATGCTTCCACCCCCTTTATCGCTTAGGATTTGCAATGAATTTACTGCCAGCGTTTCACAAGAAGATTTTCAGAACGCGCGCGCCAGTAATATTTTGCTCCCGTTCTTGTACTGGTGACGCAAGATACACCCGAGTTAAAAGCCACGTATCGTTTATACACGTCGAGTATTAACTCAAGCTCGTGTAAGAGATCCCATCCATCAGAACCCCCATTCAAAAGAAGCGTGCTTGTCTACTTGGGTTCAGGCAAGCCTACAATAATCTACTAAAATCGGAGGGAGGAAGGGGGGCTCGCCCCTTCACCATCTGCCACATTCCTTCAATTTATAACACAGCGACGGATATACTTCATACAGCCGAATGCATATTGTTTACCGACAGTGATTAATAATGTTACATAATAAACGTAGCCATGGAAGGAAATGACAACTTGTTTAAAAAAAAAAAAACCGATTCGCACAACCGCATCCGTCGAGCGTCTATTTCTAGCTCTACGCGCCAATTATTCCGTTCTTCACAACACGTAAGCACAGTGAATCAGAAATCGCTCGACTCCGGTGACTAAAAACACTGTAAAAGACACAAAACACCGTCATTTGCGCCTCAACTATTGATGCAACAAAATGACTTCCACTCCCCGCCCGTCGACGCGGAGACTCGAGCAGCTCACACACCATCCTCGCCACACACACCGCGAGGCGCTGCAGAAGCCATGAACGCAGCTTAATTATACTGTTTGATCCGACATTCGCTCGATATGTGCTTGTGCTCTCAAACCCTGAACTTAAATGGCTTTGAGGGTCTTACGAGGATGACCGAAGTGCCCCTGAATATCTAATGTGGAAGAGTTGGAGAGTAAGATGTCCGCCTTTGGAAGAAACTGCTCGTTTTACTAACGTTAGGTTAACGTTAGAGAAGCCATAGTGAGGTACGCATCGGCGAAGCTTACCTACAATAAACTTTTATATGAGAAGATAAGACATTTATTCGCGTGATCGTATTTTGCATATATGGACGGTGGGATTATAATTTCGTATAACAATACTGACGTTTCGTTTTAATTTCCACGATTTCTCTTTGGATATTGTCGTATCGGGAGACTATAATAACGTCGTAACCGAATCGGACGTCACTTGTTGAGTAATAAAAATAGCCTCAGGACCTTAAAAAATAAAATTGGTCTTAGAAACTGAAGTATATTATTTTGAGGTTCTAGTTGGGACGCCCACAACGACAAGTCTAACGCAATGGCGAAGGAGACCGTGTAACGAGTTCACTAAAGAGTTTTGGGTGCTCACATAACGATTATATTGACTACTCGTTTTTAAATAATCTTGTAGAGGTCTATATATGCATTCTGTGATGCATCCATTCGTGGCTAAAACTCCTATTGGCATCCTTTTAAGCGCCCATGTGGTGCTGCCATTCAGCGGAGTCCACTGACTCTTCCTAACGTGCAGGATAGACAGGTTGCGAACTATCATCATTTCGCGTTTCCGTAAAAAAATAAATAATTAAGACTCTCACCTCCGCTGGAGTTCTGTTCCTCAGCTCTAAACTGATCCTCTTCTTCATCTCCATTTTGTTGGTGATTGCTGTACTCGTTTAGACCGTTTAAAGAAAAAAAAACTCAGAAACTTCGGAGCACGGACCAACGGCTCGACTGTCTTCAATGGCTGCCGTTCTCTAACTGATCCTCCATGATACCTCGTACCCAACCCCCTTTCTGAGGTCCCGCCCCCACCGCGATCTCATTGGCTTGTTGCAATTTTTGAAAGCGCGATTGTTGGATAGGCCTGTCGCTCAAACGGATCATGCTTATTAACATAATCGCTCTTTGTAGACAGACGCGATTGGTTGGAAATACGCGCGCAGTAGATTTTAGACGGGTCGGTCAGACCGTCAGTATGAAGCTTTCAAACTGTAAATCCGCCCACTCTTTGTTCTCATTGGCGCCTGGAAGCGATGTCCATGTCCTTTAATACTCCAGTAAACCGAAATCAATTTGGAGACCAGGTTAAAATTATGCATTTAAAAAGAGTGAACCCTAACATATTAGAGAAAAATAAATAATGAGGAATCTTTTATGTTGGTATATGCTCTCATTTTACTTACAAACAAATTCAATGTTTTGCATTGCTTTAAACAAGTGATCTCATAATACTCTCAAAGACGGAGTATCTTCCATACCATAATTCCACAAAATGGCTGACCATAAACCCAGACAGTCATGGTGGCTTAAAGGCTGCGCGCTCGCCACGCCATCTGTCCCATGTAATGTGTTGCTGATCGCTTCACCACAGAACCCACAAAGGCCCATCTTGGTGGTAGAGTACCAGCAGGACACTGTTATTACAAACGAATAAAAGTCATGACTTAGACATGTCTACATTCATTTTAAAAGAGCTTTAAAAGGATTGTCCCCACCTTAGACGGAAATAAGCTCTGATGTAAAATGAATGCTTTCAGCAATGTGCATTAGTGCAATACACCAAGGTGACCACTAGGGCTTCATGGCACACTGACCCTGAAACGGAATGGACACCACAACAGATCTCCTAAGCTGATTTATCCAGGCTGCCAGAGAAGAAGTGAATAATCTTTTGCATAAAACAGTCATTAGGATAGACTACATGTTTGTTTATTTTTTAAAATTAATGTTATTTTTTAAGCAAATTAGATTTTAGCAATATCTTTTTTTACCTGTGTGAGGGCGCATGTTTCTAAATATATAAAGCATTGCATTTTGACAATATGTAAAATAGTCATTGTTGCCTTTAAAGGTTTAACACCTGAGGGCATTTTTTTTTCCCAGAGCCCTGGACAATATGTCATCCTGTCTGCAAATACAAATTTACCCAGCAAATGAAAAACCTAATGTATCAGTTTTATAGATATAACATCCTGTGATTAAGACATCCCTTTGTTGTTGTTATTTCTACATGCAAACAACAGACAGCTCATAGGAAGCCATTATTTAGAAGCAATGTAGTCAAGACAGGAAACAGGAAATGCTCTAGCAAAGTGGAAACTGATAAAATACAGCAAAATGTCTGCTCAGAATGACACAAATCAACACTTGGTTTCTATTCCAGTCATATTTGTTTATTAAAAACGTATTTTAGTTCACGTGTATTGTGTATAAAGTTTCGGTCATACTAATATTAACATTATTACACACAGAACTTGACAATTAAACGTTTTATCATGCATGAGGATAAACACTGAAAAACAATGCTATAAAAATCCACTAGATGGCAGAAAGTGCAAGGACACGGCAAGAACCAGTTAAGACTGGTTAGGACTGCTCGTGTTGCTTTGCTGAAAGCTGCCGCTAGGTGGCGCACTAGATCTTTGTGCGAATATGTTTAAAAGCACACACAACGTTACACATCATAATCAGTCTCTTTAAGAAGTTGTACAGTTGTAAGATAGACTTGTGGTGGTCCAAGTTAAGTAATGGCATGTAAAAATTCATTGTGCTTGAACCCGGCAACTTCTCTTGCTTGACCTTGAATGAAGGCCGTTGTCACATCTTCTGTGTTTCCTGAAATCTTTTGTCCTCTGGCTGCATGGTGGCCTGCTGAGGGCGGTAGACAGATGGGGGAGAGGGTTTCACGTTCAGGCAAGAATAATGGGAGACACACACTGGTGTATTCTCATGCAAAGAACACAATGGGCCAACGGCAATCTGGCAGCCCTGGGAATCCCTAACAAGTGTTTAATACTGGAGTGATTGAGAGAAATACACCACCAAGCACAAAAGACAGACCCAAGAGGCTCACGACAGACATTTTAGACTACAAGCGTGGAGAGTATTTAGAGCAATTAGTCAGTCATTAAAGTAGAGAACATTACATTCAGCTCGAAAGCCTGTCTCGTGAATGTCTATTAAAATAGACCATGCAGATTAGAGCAAACAAGCTGTATTATTAGAATCAGCATTACTTGAACACAAACAGAGTTGCCCTAACAAAGCTAGCAAAACAATAATATAAAGTTCTGGGTTTGGTTAAAAATGACAAAAAAGTATGTGAGAGATGTTTAATTGGATCCAGGTGTAGCTGCAGCCCACACGAACAAGGTCAAGCTGTGGGATTTGAAGCTGTTTGGGATATGGATAGCAAACCCTGGGAAAATGCTTCCTTATTTAGGACAACCCTGTAAAAATCACAAGCACAGATGAAAAAAGTGACAAAAAGTGCATTTATAATGAAAACAGAAACCGGAAAGTGCTGTAAAAATGCACTTTGAAAGCACTGGATAGCCTAGCAGTGTTAGTGAACAAGATGAAATTATCATGTTAGCCTGTAAGATTTTTTTAAGCTCTGTTCATTCATCATATGCTACAGCTGAAGAGGAAGAATTATTTCATGCGGCGGCAGTCTTTTATGCTTTGTGAGTGACAATTATAAAGAGCGGGATTGTGATCACACATAAGCAGCATCTGTGCTAGAGCCTGATTTTAAAACACTGTGTTAACAAAGGGTTTGTTTGTGTATATGTCTCAGTACATCACACCCTGCAGTATAACATGTAAAGGATCGTGAGGGTGTGTTTGTGAGTGTGTCAGGGAGCGTGATCCACGTGTCAGGGGAGGTTTCCAATATAACTTGAATTATGGTAAAAAAAAAAGGGTGTATAGCAAAATGCTTGACGCTTGGTCTTTTTTGTTCTTGAGAGCTAAATTTGAAAAGAATGTATATCCCTGTTAAATCAACTCAAACCAGCAGCCCAGCTCCAAAATATACCTAACCAGCCAAGGATCACTGGAAATACATGCCTCTACGTACATTTCTGCAACCACGTTATTATGTAGGCTACCTTACTAAACGTTTCACCGCAGTTTCAAAGTAAAGTTTTCAGAGAGTGGCGCTAAAACACACATTTAATACGTGAGCATGGCACATTTTTGTTAGGTTGGTACAAGTACGTATTGCAGTGTTTTTATTATGCTGCTTGAGGTACCGGTCAATCTAGTGAGTGTCACTGAAGATTAAAGCTCTATCATGTTGGAAATATCCCCTACACCAAACCTAAACCTATCGAATAGTGTTACCAAATGCAAAAGTATGCTATTTTAACTTCCTTACAGTAGTAGAAACTAATAAAAAAGAAACATAGAATACAAAGAAAAGTAAAAAAAAAAAAAAAAAGAGTAGTAGAAGACTTAAAAAAACATTTCATTCTGCTAATAGTGCATTTATTAATCAAAAATGTACCTGTAATTAATACTTCAGTTTTAAAAGGAATAAAAGTTGTGGGAGTTTTACTGCCTCTAGTGTTCATTTCAACATGATTTGTATGTGCACATTTGATCAGTTTTGCAGAAATGTATGAAGAGGCATGTATTTCAACTGAGGCTGCAACCATATGTTGTTTATTTCAACAGGGATGTCACTTTTAGGATTACTATGATTTTTTTTTTTGAACACTATTTGTGACATTTTGAAATATAAATTATTGGGGACTAATTAACTGACTAAACTGCATTTTGAGTATCTCAGATTATTTTGAAACAGAATAAATTTTCTGCCACCAAGATATTCATTGATAAGCGGTGCAGAGCAACATTGAGATATATTGAAACGCTCTCTGCTTGCTTGCTGTCATATGCTGCATTTGAAAGTTTGATTCATTTTGTATTTAATCTTAAACGTACTGCTCTGTCATACTGTATATGAAGTGTTGGAAAGGTAGATTCATTTGTTAACTGATCAGTTCACCACTATGCATACTGATGCAGTTATGAAGACATTTTAAGGTCTTGTTTTATTGAAAAATTATCACTTTAGCTCATCTGTGACGGTTTGTTCTTTCATTCATTCAAAAATAAATAAATAAATAAAGAACTATTGATTTGTGCCAATACAAGCCTACTAACTAAATATTAATTAGTTATTTGAACTTAAGTAACTTCAATGTAAGCCATTATTTTTACTAGCCTGTAGTGTGGCAAACTATCTTGACATTTGTTTGATTAGCTTGCATGACAAGTTTCAAAGTAGCTTCCTTCACACTGCTCTTCATAAAAATCAGTCCACACTTGCATCTTTGTCTTAGTCAGAGATGTTTGAATGCCCTGTGGTCATACGGATGAGTCAAATCAGATGATGCAATCATCTTCCAGAAAATTCCCAATCCTGTTTAATAAGTCCTCATTCATTTGCTGTAATTGCCTTGAAGCCCCCAGCACAGAAATTGTGAGACAGAGCCGCAGTGAACAGATCCAGGCTTTTATCATTGACCGTCCAGTTATAAATGAAGATCTCAAGAGATGAACGAGATATGTGTGAAGAAGATAAATTGACTTTAAAATGAATAAGCCCAGTTTACGCCCAGATTTATTCTCCCCTTCCCCCTTTCCTGTTTCTTTTTCCGTAATTTACTGCTTTCCACAAACACCTCCTAAAAACTTCCCACCATGAGTAAAAGCAATAGGAAAAAATGAAGACATCATCAGTGGACATCAGCCGAAGCTCCTTTACTCTGGGAGTGTGATGTTATTAAAGTCATGTACAAATCAATCCTGAGAACGCAGTCTCTGTTTTTTTAGGTTTCTCATGATGGCCATTCTGTCCATGATCCATGGCAGATTTACAAAGGAAAAAGAATGTGAACCTGAACACTGTAAAGGTCAAGGACAGAGGTCCTCAGCTCCTCCTGTGGGGGACAAGAAGAATGCTGAACTGGGACTATGCTTTTAACCATTCTTATGAGAACCTATAACTCATTCCCAATCAGTGCATTTTTAATCCCTAGTAAGAACAAAAGAAACGTTAAATTGGGAAAATAGTTGAAGAAGCGACATATAATATTCATAATAATTATTATTTGTATTCTTATTAATGTTTTTGGTTATATCGATGTCTGTTCATTTCTGCTATTCTCATTCCTCTCTCTTGTTTTCAAATCATGGCTATTAACTGCTCTGCTCAGAAATCATCATTTCTGTACGTTTATCCCATGCATGTGCATGTCGTGCAGCCGTGTGGTTTTAACAGCTAACTGTCAATCATTTTTGCCTAAGCTGTAGCCAGAGACCATTTTTCTAAGTGAGCTCATTTCCTGCACATGCTTCCAGTTCGGGGAACGATGAGAACCAGAGATTTAGCAGGTACCCCCAAACTTTGGCCTCTATCCCAAATGTATTTTTTCCTCTACCTCTCCACGGTCTGTGCTCTGTGGGTGGGTTTAGGGAAAAAAAACCATAAACCCTAAATACTCAAACTCGGCTTTACCTGTGAATGCATCAACAGTCTAAAGAGGACTACAGAGGCTCCAAACAATCAAATGGTGACAATATATTCTCCAGAAAGTTAAGTTACTCCACTTAATGCAGTTTTGGCATCTTTGGAAACTGTTACAAATACAATAGTGTGTAATAGATTTTAACAACTCCATGCAATGATTCATCAAAGTATTATATAACTGGTTTATGATGCACAAGGACATATACTTCATGGCAGTGGGGGTTTAGTTTCTCCCAGCTGTGTCAACTGCATCCTCTCAATTAACCGTATGTTGTCCTGTGGTTGTCCTGAGTCACTCCTGCATAACAAAAAGACTATTCTTATCACTTGAGAACATCTCTCCATGCCAGCATTAAATGAATGATCTGCAGATGGGGGATAAGTGTAAACAGTCTGCTGCTCTCAAGCTTTATTCTTGGCTTTCAGCAAGTAGCACATTAAAAATATTGGATGTTGGACCAAATATTATGGCTGTTTTTTTATCTGGTTTCAGATGTTGGAGCTTGTGTTTAACATCATGGAAAGTGATTTCAGTCAATGTCTTTTTTCCCCTGTGGTATGGTTGGTTATTTTTAATCTACTACCATGGAATGTGTTACGGCTTGTCATTTTAAATATATAACCATCCAGTAATGTAAATACATTAAATCCGTCATGACTTAATGCATCGCTTCTTGGTTCTATAAAAGTTAAACTCATTTAAAAAAAAAAAAAAAAAAACTAGTTTGCAGAAGGGGCCAGTTCAACACAGTCTCACGACCAATTCCCCAAATTCATGCTAAGTCGTACAAATTCGTACGACCTTACTTTGTCTATAACCCTGTGACGGGTAGGTTTGGGGGCGGGGTTAGGTTTGGGTCATTCGTATAAAATCATACAAATTGGCAACATGTAAAATATATATACGAATTGCCGTGAGATCAGGTTGGCCAGTTTAAGAGGATTTAAATGCAAAAATGTGAATTTTATGAATGCACTTTCAGAAATTTTATCAACTTAATTGAAAAAATAAAATATTGTAAAAGTAATATAACTTTACAGTGTAAATGAGTGAGCAACACTGAATAAATTGAACTGAAGAATACTGCTTAAATCTCTAATCATCAAGAGAAGTTTACCCAGCAGAGAGTGAATGTATATGTAAGCGGTGCATGATGGAGAATTCCTCACAGGTCTGTTCTTACAGTGTGCATGGAAAACAGCTTCTGGATCAGAGCCCAGATTCCATGCAAATGCTCTCTGCTAAACATTCACAAATGCTTTCTCCCACTGGCTTGTCCATTGTGGGACCTCACAGCCAGAGCGGCAGATCCGTCCCTGCTCCCGCGGGGGGTCCCCAGTGACCCCCAAGACTCATCTTCTCTCTGTTCTCACGTACACACATCCCATTTGACGCGCTGGTCAGCCGTGCCCACGCTGAGATATCAGTGGGAGTGTGGCTAACATCCCGCTCGCATGTAAATCAAGGAAAAAACCCAGAAATTCACCCCCATTATGTTCACACAGCCTGTGCAGCAAAGTCTTTCTGAACATTCCTAATTCATGATCCAAAAGTGGCATTTTATATTTCCCCCAAAACACTTAATCATGGGTGCAATGCAGTTCAGAACATTTAGAAAAGAAAGCAATGCATTAGATGAAGCCCGATCTTTCTATAGGGGTAGGGAGTGAAGATATGAATCTCTAATCCCTTCTTGTCCCCCACTTATCCCTCACCACCGAAATCCTATCTTATTTTTCCAGCATGCTTCACCACAACTCTTATCAACCTAGTTTAATTTCAAAACAGCAATTTCTTACAAAACCCATAATGCTTTGCTGAACTCGGGATGCAAATGAACCAGTTAACGGCTTTCATTATTTATTTTTTTGGTTTTACCACTCTGTCACCATTAGATTTGTGTCTGGTATGAGGATATTAGCCAAAAATGTGTGACACACACATCCAGTTCCAATTCTTCTGTGAAAGACAGAGCCAAGAGTGGCTTCCTTTTGACTCCATTGCAGAACAGAACAATATTACTGAAGAAAACTAGCAATTGGGGCCAAATGTTACTTATTTATGATTTACACAACAGTTATTCAGCCTTCTAGACAATCACTCCAACTGCAAATACCTATAAATTGCACTTTGTTGCAACAACTGAAAGTTTTCAGCCTTTTTTATGCCAAGGAGTTATAAAATAGTCTTATGTGTGTGTTTACACTGTATTTCAGTTTGACATAATTTTAAGATATTGAAAAAAAATAAATTAAGTGCTAAACCTTAGATTTGATAGAATTTAAATCTATGTTTATTGCATAAATGTTCAAAAAGTGACACAAAATGAATAGGCACTTAACAATCTCAACTGAAGGGCAGTAAGACACAGATTTTCATTATTATTTTGAATTTCTCCTAATATAAATATGACCATTTACCACTACATGACCAATGTGGGCACTGACAGTCTCTATGCAGTCAATCTGAGGTTTTGCTCTCATTTCAATGGGATGCTTCTCAGATTTCAGCAATCCCAGGGTGTGTCTTCAGCCCATGGGGCATAGACCAGGATTGAAATAAGAGGACTAGGTTTTTTAAAGCAGGAAAGTAGATCTTAACTGTTGGAAGGAGGCTCTAGTCTTGTCTCATGAAGTGTAGCTCACCCACACAGTCCCACGGTCCAATTCACACAGCTGGGGGTTGTGAAGAGGGTTTGAAGATAGCCAAAGTCTGGCTGACTCAGAGCGAAGACCGGGGAACAGGCCACATCAATTCTGCAAGACAGGAAAGAAAAGCTGAAAAGGCCAAGAATATTCGCTCATTTGCGTACATCGCTAACAAACACCCCCTGCGCTCTGCTCTTTCCTGCTACTGAAGTCCACTCTTATGTACCTTGAGCCTCTCCTTGTGCCCCTGCTGAGTAGAAAGGATGGGCAGCTCAAAGCCCCCCTGCCTCTTCAATGCAGAACTTAAAAACATCTGGCACTTGGCATAGCAGCGGGTTTTTCATACAGTTGGACCAGCATGCAAAGATTTTCAGGCTTTTTAAAAAAAAAAAAAAGATATTTGACACTTGAACATCTTTAAGTAAAATGAAAACAACTGTGTGAGTTTAAACGTCTCTTTGTCCTTCACTGCGAGTTTCTTCTTTTCAAGTGAAAGTTTAAAAAGTATCAGATGATAATAATGCCATGTTACTTTGATTTAGTAACATTACTAAGTAATTACCATAATTGTATACAATAGTATTTTAACTCTATTTTAGGGTAAAGGTTTTCAAGCTGTTAGCCAGGACATTAAAGTTGGCGCAGAAGGAAAATAAAAAAAAAGTACAAAATGTATTTTAACAATAAGAAATACCCAGAGAACAGGGAACATTCTTTCTCTTTGGCTAACGTTCTCTAAAAGGTTCTCTCAAAGTTATCAAAAAACGTTCTTGCATAACATTAGTGGAATGTTTCTTTAACATTATCTGCAGTTGATAAACATTTTAAAAATGTTAGCATAAAACAATGTCATTGTGTTGTTAGTGGAACGTTTTAAAAACATAATCATTAGAAACGTTACAATTGAGTTGTAAATACAACGTCTAAAAAACTGGAAGATTCTAAGAACGTTCAAACTTAACGGGACAGTTAGGAAAACATAATGGGGAATGGAACATTTGAATAACATTTTTAAAACGTTCTTAGAACATTAAGAAACATTCTAAAAACTTTTTAAATAACATTCTTATAACCAAACAAGAACGTTAATACAATGTCTAAAAAC
The DNA here is from genome assembly GCA_032361065.1 of Enteromius trimaculatus. Classification (NCBI taxonomy): domain Eukaryota; kingdom Metazoa; phylum Chordata; class Actinopteri; order Cypriniformes; family Cyprinidae; genus Enteromius; species Enteromius trimaculatus. The sequence goes on along the minus strand of JAUMHP010000074.1, from coordinate 10,946,400 downwards.
CTGGACGTTTTGAACATTCTAAGAACGTTCAAATAATAAAGTTTTTGTAACTTAATGCGAACGTTACGGGAACGTTTTTATAACGTAAAACTGTTAGCTGGGTATTAGGAGAACACACATAGAATCCCAGTGACAGCTTTTGTACCTTTATTTCTGAGAATGTATTATAAATAAACAAACATATTTAAATATTAAAATGTATTTTAAAATAAGGATTATTATAATCTCTTTTTCCTTAGACGTTTTTATTTAGCTTGTTTACTAAGGCTGGTTTGGAGCTGTCATATTTAGGGATTCTTTGGCAATAAAAGGTTTGAAAACCTTCGCTACCAAAACACCTACCATGCAGTGTCTTGTAAGACTTTTGTAAAGTTTCTTTCGAAGGTGACACATTAAATGCTTTTGTTACCTGATCTTGAAACATCCTTTCCGATCCATTAACTGCACTGCAGGAATCCCAGTTTATCACTATTCGAGATCAGTTGACAAACAGCAGATGCAACAGCAGAGTCACACAGCTGCCTGGATGACATTTAGATCTGGTGACCTACGAACAACTTCACTGACCTTTCCGTGGGCTCTGTGACCCACATCCCAGTCTTTTCATATCACTCCCTAATCATAAGAAGTCACTACAAATAATCTGCTTAAATGTATGAGAACTATGACAGCGATGGTGCAAATCCACTTTTTTTTAAGGCGGTGCTCTAGTTAACAGATGAATGAGGCATCTAAAACTTTGGAGTTCCCACCCCCTCCTACTCCTTCCTCCCACCCCTTCTCCTGGCGGTTTCCTCTCCTCACACTCACTCACATGCTGCAGTCATTCAGAGGCACAGCGTGGAGGCTGCACATACACACATCAACACGTTTAGAGCGACATGGCAAGACTACCTCACCGCTGTGTGATGATATCAGTGTGTTTGGCAGGAGCTCTTCTACTGCTGCCGCTCTGCTTGGGTGAGTGTGTGTGTATGTGTAGGAGAGAGAGAGAGAGCAAAGCTGAGATTGATTATGACTTTAATGGGGGAACTTGCTATGTGTGGATGTTTGGAATGAGGCACAGATCTAGTGTGAGATAAAGATCCAAAAACGTTCCTAGGGGACATTATATAAAAAAAAATATTTGCATTTGAAATTATGTTTGCATGTGTATTTAAGGCTGAGAACACTGTACAAAGTGGGACCTTGCAATTATTTTTGAGATATTTCACTCACTTTCTAAACTTGTAGGACTTTCATACAATGAAAGTCAACGGGCCACCGATACATTTTTAAGAACTTATTCCTTATGTTCCAAAGATAGCAAGCAAGCAAGAAAGAAGTGCATAGGTTGTACTTTTTTCTGTGTAACCTAATTCTTTTGCTTGATAAAGGTTTATTAGCTTACTCATTTTCCATTGTATTGACACACAAAAATGTTTGAACATGCAAAGCTCCACTGTCTTCTATTTTCAGTCTTGGTTAGAGATCTGCAGCAGGTACACTGAAAATGAGGCAAACATGTGGTAACATCTAAACTGTGACAAAAGGGGAAAAAAGAATGATTTTAAGGACAGAAGAGAAAATCAGCTTGCCCATAAAACCACATGTTGCATTTTGTCTGAAAAAAGCGTTTCTCTAAAGTTAGCCCTCAAAGCTCACTTGGAGATAACTTACTCAGTGCATTTTTATAGAGTTGTATGACAGTGCAATTCAGTGCAAACTCTTCGGCATGACAGACGGCCCCAGGGGGTCATAACAATCACGAGGGCAAAGTAATCCCACCGTGTTCCCTGCACAGCTGTTTTCTGTCGACGCACACCCACAGCTCTGACTTCCTTCTCTTTTTTTGTTCATTGACTACCAACAGAAACAAGCAGGAATTTGTTCTTTTGTGTTGAGGAAGTGACAGAACATCCACGACTACAATAAGTGATAATTAGGAGTAAAAGACAGAGTGACATCCTTAGAAAGAATAAAACCGTCACAGTAAAGATTTACCCCAGACTACTATACACAAAGTGTCAGACTTTATAAGCAGCCGCATTTCTCCCGGTAAACACCATGTGTTGTGTGCTTTCAGTGCGCTGAAAATTTACGCTGAAATGTGTTGTTAAGACAGAGGGCTTGGCAGCCTGCACTGCATGGGGGATGTGCCCAAATATGCCAAGAGCCTTGTGATTTTATGAATGAATAACTGGAAAACAGAAGATAATCTGAGAATTAATAAAGCAGATGTCATGAGATGAGTAACATGCATGCTTTAGGTTTTAGTGTTGGACCGAACCCACCACCTCCTGGGGTTTGTGTACAGCGATAAGGCTTGGCCAAAATCATTATGGGAGTGAAGTTTTACCTTAAGGATATTTTCGTAACTTTAGGCTCATACTTATTTTGACATTTCTTTAGGATAACATCTCGAAATCACAAGTTCGGGGGCCCTGAATGACTGATGGTGGTTGGTGGGAGTTGAAGGGTCAAGTTCCGCCTGACTAAATTTCCCAATGCCTCACAAGAAATTATGTTTGTCAGTGACTGCTAACGAAACGTCAATCGAAGCTTCAAAGCACTATATTCTTAGTTTGAATAATGTTTCTGAGGTTTGTTTCCAGCTTTCATTGGTGTTGTCTATGTTTTAGCATTCGTGTTCCAGCTTGTTTGCTCTGTTTGATTGGTGTGACCAGGTTGGGTTTTATAGTCTATACTGAGAACATGAAGTTGGACCAAGGCCAGACAGTATGTTGAATGTCTAAACTCTGGAATTTTGCTCAAATCTCAGTGGCAACGACACAAGGATATTAAGTGAAAGGGATAAATACCATATAACGGGGTGACCAATGGGGTAAAACTTGCAGAAACCATGTGTTTGCGCCATAGGTTCACAGCTCAGCTTCATTAACTTTCCTCACTAAAGGAGAAGTTGAAAGAAAAACTCATTTAGAGGGGCATGTGAATACCTTCACCCTAAAATCCACCATGTCAATCTGCAGACAAAACACAACACTGTTATTTTTGTTTCTTTATTTGGCAAAGCTATCTGATTAAGGGGCAAGATAATGTTTGGATAAGAACCCATATTGTGAGTTGTGAGCTAGCATAGCATTCAGATGCAACTTAATGCTTTACTCTGGGGATGATGACATTTAAATAAACAGCATATTGCATGCTCACCACAGACCTGGCCAGACATCCCGCTCGCTGATAGCTAGACGCGTTTAGCCTCATGCTGTTTATGGTACCACATGTTTATTGGTGTTGATCCAGGTATTAAGTCAGGCTTGTTTCCCACGAATCTCAAGGGTAAGTGAGATTATGCTAACAGATAATTCCTATCCCATAGATAGACGACAGTCTCCAAAGAAGTATGACTGCATTTAATTTTGATCATGATTTGTTTGAAAAGGTCATGAAGAATTTCTCATGGATGATGCAGCGTAAGAAGTAGTCAGAGGTTTCTTCATAATGCTTGTTCCTTCAGGGATGATTGTAATGATAAAGCAAGGCAAGTCTGGAAAATGTCCTAATGGCACTGGCTAACATCCATAATCCAAAAGCCAAGTGCTATTTTTTGGTCATAAATGGCAAAACATTTAGGTTTATATGATGCTGTCAATCAGACACATTCCTATGCACTAAGAAATAATAATATCATGTGATGTGTTTTGAATCTAAAATAACCTTCATGAAAGCAGATATTAAGGGATACAATATAATACAATTTCCGTGTGGAAAAACAAACCCTACCAGATCTATCCAATTCGTACTAATTCGTAAGACCTCACTCGTACGATTTCGTTCGATTTGTCTAAAATCACGTGATGAGTATGTTTAGGGGCGGGGTTATGTTTAGGTCATTCGTACAAATTAATACGAATTGCTATCTCGTAAAATACGTACGATTTACAATAAATCGTATTCGTACGAGTGAGGTCGTACAAATTCGTACAAATTAGCCACCTCGTAAAATACGTACAAATTGCCGTGAGATCTAATACTTTTTATGTCATAATAACAAATTACAGAACCATTATGTTTTTGTTTGGGTTTTTTTGTGGTAGAAATGGTCTACCACAGCTTTGTATGAAACTAATAAAAATAGTGTCTGCTTGAGGTCATATCTAGTGTTGTGTAACGATGAGTCAACAGAGGACTCACCTGAATACAACATTTAAGGATTAGATCAGACAGAAATAATTCCTTAGAAAACACTGAAGGTTACTACCAAAGGTGTGTCTGGGTGTATATGACAATGGAAAAGATCTTTCCCAACTGGAAATTTGTTAAGCTTTTCTGCTCTGACATCTGATATTTACCTTTCTCCCTAAAAAGTTCAAAGTAAATGGAGTCAGACAAATCCAGATAAGCCTAAGGCATATGAGGTGGGCTTCTTGGGCTCAGCTCCCAGGTGTAGTCTGGATATCATTCCCATTCCCTGAAGAGAAAATTCTGACACTGATCACCTTGGTCTTTTCTAAACAGCTGTAAAAATGAATAACATGTCAAAGAAAAAACCTGACTATTTTTTCAGCTTAAGGAAGTAGATTCTCGGGTCAGTTCCCATCCTCTGTACTTTAAAAGTTCTGTGGAGGGTCAACACTTAAGGGACTCCTGTGTGTCCAGGGGCTTTAAGTCCCATGAATACACGATGACCCAAAGGTTTAGAAGATTTCCATATGATCTTGGGGAATAATTATCAAGAGATTGGTGTTTTTTATAGTGCCAGCCTTCTTCCTGAAACGGATGCTCCATGTCTGTCTGTTACTGAAAAAAGAACAGTTTCCTTTTTCAAGTATTCCCACGCAAGAATAAATCACATTTTGACACTTTGAAAAGATCTGGTGTATGACACACACTACTGTTCAAAGACATTGGGTCAGTATGTTTTTTTTTTTAAATTAATTCTTGTAATCAGCAACAATGCATTCATTTAACCCAATCTCATGAAAGTGTGTACAAATAGTACGCCAAATAAAATGGTATTGGCATTGAAGTGCAAAACGTTTGTGAAAACTGTGCATTATAGGCATGGCAACAAATTTCGTATTATATTTATATGCATGGAAAAACATTAATATATGCATGCCAAATATGTACAACATGCTGTACTTTTCAAAAATTCTATTGTAGTTTCCACAGAAAATATAAAGCAGCACAACTGATTTCAATATTAATATTTCTTGAGCACCAGATCAGATCATTACTGATTTCTGAAGGATCATGTGACAGAAGACTGGGGGTAATGACTGCTGAAACTCGTATTTGCCATCAAATGAATACATTTAATTTTAACAACATGCATTTTTTATTTAAATAATATTACACAATATTATTGTTTTACTATATTTTTCAAGCATGACGTCTTTCAGAAACTTCTTACATACCCCAAAATAGTGAGTCACATTAGTAGTCAGTTTTAATAATGTTGCCGAAAAATATCTGTTAAGCAAATGTCTCCCTGGCCTCTTGCGCCTGACCGAACCAGCTTCACAGATGTTGCTGCCGGCTCTTCATTCATTAACATCTCAGTCTCTAGTAATCTCACTGTATCACATATGTCAGGAAAAGACAGGATGCTTGGGAAGAAAGAAATGTCACGGTGAATAGTCTCACATAACTGACAAATGGCAATAGTATGTGAGAAGCAATACAAAGATCTCAAGTTACTGACACTGCTTCTTTTCAATGGGAAACAATGTCCTCTATGGTTCAGTGAGGTGACTGAGCTGTGATGCAGTAAAGATAAGTCAGATAATGTTCAAAGCATTAATTGTATTTGTGAAAAGAAGACAAGTCATAACTGATGGCTAACATGCTGTGACAGTCACTGTCTGACTGATGTGAATGTAAGCTCGTCAGAAAGACAGACGAATTGAGTGATCTGTCCAGAAACTGACCTCCACATTGCTTTCCATTCACAAATTTATGTTTTTCCCCATAAATCAAGCTAAATAGAATCTGCTCTGTCTTCGCAGGTTTTGATGATCATGATATGTATAACATGGACTACGAGTCTACTCAAACCCCTGAGTATGATGACTACCACAACTCAACATTCGAGTACTCGTTCTTCAGTAGGTTTTTAAACATTTTTATACACATTTGTATCAACTAAAGGTTTCAAATTTACATTGGGTTAGTTTAAATTGGACCATTATGTTTCTCAGACTTGATCAAATTTGTAAGCATATGAGTTAATGTCCAGTGGCTAGATATCTCTACCATCAGACTGAGGGCTGAGGGGTCACCTAACTACACCCCAGAGTGTCATTTATTAATACAGCAAGATGTCAACACCTCTGTGACTTTAATGTGCAGTTAATGATTTAAAATAAATCTTAGTCATACACTAATTATGAAAACATTTCTGTGGAAAAGTATGAGGAATTTCTAAAAGACAGGGGGCTTAAGCTGTAAAGTACATTTTTCTCCTTAAAATGATAAAATACATTAAAAATAATACATAAAATCTATAAAAACGTCAAATCAAAATAAAAAGAAAATTCAGTCTAATGGGAGAAGAACAATCTCAATATATAACTATATTAATGAATCAAAAGATCATATACCATTCGTCATTAGTGATAACATATCACATTATAAATATGATGTCTTTAGTTGATAGATTTTATATTTTTTATTATGAATCTTTATGAAAATACTACTAGGTCATACAATACTAAATACTAAAATACTAAAGGTCATACATTTATTCATCAATTCCCTTTTTTAAATATATCAGATAACAGATGAGGGTACTTTTTTACTGTATTGATCAAATAAATGCAGAGGCACACTTATTTCAAATACATTAAAGTGTGCAAAGTAACCACAAATGTTTGAACTGTATGCATATATTTATTTACATGAAACCACTGTTAATTTTTTATGATGACCCGTTGTGTCTGTGTCACTAGGTAATGTCAGCAGTGAAGAACTGGAGAAGTTTTTAAGAGAATCAGAGACAGAAAAAGAACCAGTTGGAGGTGTGCATGAAGAAAATGCTACTCAGCCCGCAGTCTTTAATAAGACCCAGGTATTTCTTGAAGCACTTCTGTAATACTTCTTGATGCATTATAATACGCTGAATACCCAAAACACTCACATGTGTCACAGCCACTACAGTCCTGAGTAATGTGGTTTGTCTTTTCTGAGAAACAAAGGCCTTGTGTCTTTGAGATGGTATTATGAAAGGGGGCTGGCTTACTTTACCATTTTTGTGGGTGTATAGAACTCCTCCGCACAGGGCTTGGAAACGCTGAGGTCAGATGTTCAGCATCTTCAACCCTGGATTCACCAAATGACAAACAAATGATAAATCTGCACAATAATAGAGAAGTGTTATCTTCTGTGGAAAATGAGAGAAATATGTCACTGACCTGTTCTTACACCCCAGTAAAAAAAACAAACGTTGTGAAATCCTGAGTTGCTGAACTTTGAAAGTATCTGGACGATTTCAAGAGCATGGCGTTTGCATAAAACACATTTATGCTACGTGGCAATTAGAAATGAAATACCCATCTCTGTATTTAATGCCAGTACTGTGTGCTGTGAAAATATCAGTGGAGGAGATAATATTCATGTTTAATGAGTGCAATAAAACTCTGCTAGGTGAAATGCCATTTTTTTATTAGATCATTAGTCATGGTGTGTGTCCGATCAGACATACAGACCTGCTGACGTGGCAAACTGGGAGTGAACATGAATGTAAACAGGTGTCCCTATTATTTAAAAAGGAAAAACGTGAATCCTTTTGAAAGCTCCATCTGCTTCTTATCCTCATATGTTGGGAAGTTAAACAATGGCTCTGCTCTGCATTAAAGGAAGGGATCAGCAAATAGAGGAAATGCGTAGGGAAAGACAGTCCCAGCAGTGCCACACTCAACCTATTTAAGCATGCACATTTAATTAAACAAGCTACTAATTATACAAAGCCCTTTGAATTCCTGTGAGAAGGCAAAGGCATTTAATTTGCAACATCTGTTTTAAACAGACAATGGAAAAAATTAAAAACACTTAGTCACACGGCTCCATAAAACACAAAAGCGCATGATCAACTTCAATGTGTGTCAACTATGGACAAACTAGATCGTTGGAAATACATAAGACAAGCAAAAGTCTAAATGCTGTTGATATCATATAAGTACACTACAGAACGGGATGTACACTCACATGTGCTTCTTTATCAGACCTTTCATCACAGATCTCTAAATATTATACATCAGAAGGATATTTAAAAGAAAAAATAAACTGTTGTAACATGTTCTTCCGACCCTGTATGAATTTCTTTCTGTGTAAAAACTTTTTTTTATTTTTGTGCAGTCTGTCCCTTTAATACATCAAACAGTATCTTTTTTATACTTGAATCCTTCACAATCTTAAACCACAGACATCTAAAAAATGTCATGTTTGTTCAGCGATGGTATATTGATGCAATACCTTTTTTTTTAGGCATCTCAGTCAACACCTGTGTGTTTCCTTCTAACTCTGGTTCTGATGGTTCATCCGCTGCTCAGACTACTATAGCATACACACTGCACGTTACAGGACCCTCCTACACAATCTAAACTGGTAAGTAAAATGAAACCTGAATCTAATATAAAAATCACAATGCAATGTTTATTTCCATGTGGGAAATTCAGTAGATCCATTTATAGAATCAATAATCAGGGATGCACTCATACAAAAAAATTCTGGCCCATACTGATAAATGACTGATATTAACCACAATAAAAGGATCAGGCTAACTCTACAAGCTAAAAAGATGTGTATGCTAAAATGTATGATAAGAAGATAAAGGCTACAGTACATATTCCAATCTAAAATTCTGCTATTTGTTGTGTTTGAATTAAAAAAAAAAGTGTTACAGTAGAGGAAGCCATTATGCTCAGGAAGAATATTGATTTAGGCCTAATAATTTGATTTAAAATTTACACTCAAGTTATTAATGCATACAGTTTTATAATGTACTACAAAACCGAGGTGCAGATAATTTGCAAAAAAGTAGCTAGCACAGATAGTAGTACACATAGCTAGTATAAATTTAAGACAGCGTACATATCTATAGATATTTGCTCTTACTGTAAATAGCATATCAGTAAAATGCTGTTATTGTCACAGCGTAAATAGCATCTAACGCTAGTTTCACTCAGTGTAAACAAAGACTATAGAATAACCAAGACGTGTCAGTCCTATAGTTCTGAATGGGAGAAATGCAATGTTTAACATGCCTTATCATTCACAGGAAGCCCCGCCTTCTGAATAGAATAGCCAATCGTTGATTTGTAAAGTCGGCGTAAAGTTGAGCATTCTGAGACGTGCACCTAGGACTGCGCATGCGCAATGACTGATCTCCCCTGAAAAATAAGCTTTTTATAATGCTATTTGCGCTAAAGAAACAACATTTATTACACAGTTGTTGTCAACTTTCATTGGTGGTTTCAAATTTAATCGTAAGCTTAGTGAACAGTTTGGGAGAATTTGATGTTTCCCTATTTAAAGAGATAGGAGCTGCACTTGGATGCCCAAAAGACGTTTCAAAGATGCCCGCTGAGTGACATGACTTGTCTTAAAGGAGCTTTGGTGTAAATCTAGCATCTATCGCTACTTACACTTAGAGCAAACCGCTGCTAAAAAGTGATTTTGTTATCATTCATTATCACATGGCCTTATAGACTAGTGAACTTAAGTGTTTCTTTGCAATATAACCTATAGTTGTTATAGTAGGGTGACCAAGCGTCCTCTTTTGCCCGGACATGTCCACTTTTTACGTACTGATCGGGGCGTCCTGGCGGGTTTTATAAATTCTCGAAAATGTCCAGTTTGTGTGCAAAGCCGGTACATATGTCTCGGTATCAGATAAAGGTGCTGGGGATCTGAAAGCCCACATGGACAACGAGAAACATAAAAAAACAATGCAAATGTTGAGAGGGCTTTTTCAATAATGCAAAGCCAGTGGACCAAGGAGAGGAACCAGCTCACTAGAGACACTAAGGGGAATTCTACTAGCTTAGTACAACTTCAAATACATGTCTTGCAAAGACTTTCATGCTTATTTGTTAAAACATGGAAAACTGCTGGGAAAGATCAGCTCTACGGCAAAATATGGATGGGCTGACAAGGATGAAGAAGAAAACTAAAGATGAAAAGTCTAGATTCTTTTTGTTTAAGTTTAAGAGATATATTGTTGAAGCTGGAACAGATAGGGTCGTATTTAGAACACTATTTAATTATTTATTTGAAGAGTCTAAGAGAGCTATTATTTTGATATGTTTTTACAGATTTCATTTTTGTTTAATTACAGAGGTTATTTCTGCACCATTGAAGTATAATAATTAATGTCCATCAACCACCAATAAGCTTGTCTGAATTCGTCTGGAGGCCATTCCAATCTTCCTCTTTTTTAGAAATCAAAATAGAAATCAGAAAAGTGTACTGTGCGTCCCTAAAATTAAATATATGATATAAAAATCATATAATGTTAAGTGTAAAAAAAAAAAAGATGTATGTGTATGAATTTATTTTAGTGGGCTGCTGAAACCGTGGTGAAAAGTTGTGTGATTCTCTTTGCAGCCTGCAGAGGGCAGTGAAACATTGGTGGTGTAGCAGGAGCAACAGTGCAGGAGCGAAGTACTGTCATTTGAAATGATTCTTGACACCCAGTTCATGTGCTCTTTGCTCTCCACCCAGCACAACTGCACTCATCATGAGATGTATATCTAGCCAATAAACAAGCGATAACATCTTTTAATATTTTAGACTCAGTTGCTTTCTGTTTCTCCAATTATTCTAGAAGTCCAGGAAGAGGAAGAGCAGATGAACAGATAACCTGAACGAAAGGCACGTGGACATCCAGTACAGACAGACACACTCGTGCTCACACACTCCAAGAGTTCAAGCAAAAACAACGATGGATCCATGACTAACCATGACAACACACAACTCGCAAGCAGTAAATGAAAGATACATTGTTCGCTGTTCTTTGTCACAGCAAAAATAGGCAGACAGAGGTCAGAGGTCTCTTAGGCTGGATCAGTGGAATGGAATATGAATGTGAAATAGGGCTAAACTAAATGACAGTTTCTTTTGTGGGTTTTTGTGCTGGTTGTGACTCAGAGGAGGTGGTTTTAGGAGCCTGAATAACAAAGAAAATGAGAAAAACAAGATCTTTCTTTTTTTTCTGCGCACAGATGTGCAGGTTGTCCACTGTCATGCAAAACAATGCAATTTTTGGCAATTATCAAAAGAATTTGAATACATTTGTCTCTTTTATGTTGAAACATCTTTAATGCACATCCTTTGATTGCCATGACAAAATAAATGTGTCAGATGTAACTGAGAAACAAGAAAATCAGTGTTACATAATGTACAATTTTAATATGCCAATTTCTCTTAAAGCAAAGCTTTCTGCAAACTAATTGGATTCATGTTATGTTTGGAAAACTGTAGAAACACACTGAAGTGTATCAGCTTGACTGAGCTTTTCTAGTCATTTTAAGCATCATGACCTCTTGCAGATATTACATATAGGCACTTTCCTTCGCCACTGCACTTCTAAGCCTCACTATTTCTTCAGTAATCCTCGATACAAGCACATGTTTAATTTTGTAATGGACTTATTGCTAATTGTTTTTTTGACACAAATAAGCATGGTGATTTGCACCAAAATGCACACGAATTTGTGAGCCAGGTGAGCTTTTCTATGTGTTGTTATCAATACTGAATAAATATTTTTTCAAGTAATACACTGCTGTATTTATTCATGTAATGAATATGATCAGTTTTCAAGTGCGGTCACACTATTCTGTGTTTAAAACCATACATAAATCACGCCTTCACCAGTAAGGAGGCGAACGCTATTCTGGGTCACGTTCTAAGAGATAGGTTAGTCAGCATTAGCCAATTAAAAGTACTTAAAAACATGGCACGATTGTGTCAGGAATATCAACAGCACACATTAACTTCCGGCCTCTTCTCAGCACTTATTCATTTAACTGCTGACAGTGGGTGTCAATCGGATCATTAAAACAGGAGAAAAAATATCATGCAGCCTGTACATGCGTCAGCCGAAGATATTCATGATTTTTAGCCACTGTTCTACTTTAATAGAGAAGCCTGAGTCAAAGGGTCAGTGAGAGAAAACACAGACAGAGGCGTCTGGGGGTGTTTATATACAACAGGGTAAGGTCAGAAACATTGTGATGTGGCTCAGCGCTGATGACGACAGGCGATTCTTATCAGAACTCTTCAGACAGTTTATTTTCTGCTCATTTTGAAGCAGCTCTCTGAGATGTGCTTCCGATAAAGGGAGCCAGTTCTGCTCCGGAAAATCTCACTGGCTGAATCTGACGTTTAAGTCAGCCGATATGTTCTCTTTTCGTTGACTGGCTCTTAAAGGATAAGGAATGAGGAATAGATCAGACTCACTTCCAGACAGAGTACCAGACTACAATTGTTCAGATAGGCTTAAAGGAATAGTTCACCCAAAAATGAAAACTCTGTCATCATCTACTCACCCTCGAGCAGTTTCAAACCTGTATGAATTTCTTTGTTCTGCCGAACAAAAAGGAAATTATTTTTAAAGAAAGTTTGTAACCAGGCTGTTTTGGGTCACTAATGTCTCCGATAGTATTTTTAATTTTCCTACAATGGAAGTCAATAGTGACTTCCGAATCTCTTCATACAGGTTTGAAACTACTTGAGGGTGAGCAAATGATGACAGAATTTCCATTTTTGGGTGAACTATTCCTTTAAACGCAGGCTGAAAATATCACATACTAATAATTTTCACTACAAATACCAAACATTACAAACAAACTATTCACTGTTAACCATTAAAACCATCACTTGTAGTGTTATGGGTCATATTTCACTTTAATTAGTGGTTTTAACAGGTCACCAATAGAAGGCAACACATTACCAATAGAGATCCACAGGGACCATTACAGCTTTAATTAAAGCCAATACAATTTCTATTTTAACCATTAAAACCACTACAAATTCTACAAGGGATACTTTTTTTTCTTTCAGCAGGGTTCTCTGACTTGCTCACCAAACATAACTATTCAGGGGCTGTTCAAAAAATTATAATTGCAAAATAGTAGCTTATTGTTGTTGAAATATGCTTAAAATAATCATATGAGATGAAAAAGCTGAACAAACATGAAACTGAAATCATTCCCTAATGTTGAAATCACAGCTGACTAACTTTTAATAATAGCAATATGGTAAACGTCACAGAGCATCTTCAGTCAGTGGCTTAAGTGCTTCAACAGCATAAATGTAAAGCTGCATCTAAAAAAAAAAAAAACTAAAAAAAACTAAACAACTTAAAAAATCATACCAAATCAGCATTATGCAGAGTAATGTACATGCTATTCAGTTCAAAGATCGAGTCAGAAATAAAGTACCTAAATAAGCAGTCACCTTTGATTTGAATCAGTTAGTAAACCATTCATGCACCCAGGCCAGTCAGTGTCTGCAAAGAGTTAAAAACCACTGCTGTCACTGTATAAGAACAAAAACCACCTTTAATGAGCTATTTATGCCTGGCTTGTCTCTGAAAATGACGTTCGTTTGTGTAACCTACGTATTGTATGTATTAAACTTGATTCTTTTATATGAAATCATTGAATCATTAAATCAGTCTAGTCTGAGTCTTTACCTTCACTGTGATTTAATCGAAACCTCTATTTAAACATTTCAAGTTATCTATAAAGGTCTAATAATGTCTTTTTTTTACGTGTCATGTTATTTTTTAAATGTACTTTGTGAATCAATGTGTTTATACAGCCGGTCTGATGTCTCATCCAGTATAACTGATCATTCGCACTCGTGGTCATGCTCCAGTAATGATTCATTTCAGTCATGTTCTTTGTTTTCCTGCCCCATTGTGTTTCCATATCAACACTTTCATATCAGTTTTGACAATCGTAAGGTAAAGAACAGCTGAGGATGGGGCGAGTTTTTCTTCATCTCTCACCGTGCACAGTAAGAGCACTTTCAGTTCAGTTCTAAACACAGACCAAAGCCATCAGGAGCCAGCAGAATCAGAAACGTGATTTGCCACTGCAATTGATCAATGCAAGCAAACTGGGGAGTATCACTTCAGCTGATGATGTCACAATGCATTCTTCACATCCTGCCTTTAAAAATGGTCTGTTGAATCTATAATGTAATGGATTCTGTGATGTGTTTACGTTGTGATTTATATCATTTGATGGCAAACGAATTATGTGACTCCTCTCTGGACATTTTCTTGGCCGGTCCTGTTTAATCAGTGTCAGAAATGTTTGCTCCGCATTAAACCTTGACAGGTTTATTCTAAGTTCATTTGGTCTTTTTTTAGTATGATAAATACTTCTAGGGTTACGGCAGCTTACCAGAAACCTTAAACAGACAGTTCACGCGAAAACCAAAAGTTTAGCATCATTTACTGTGGAACATACATAAACATACATTAAAGAACGTTGGTAACAAAACAGTTGTGGTTCCACCATTGACGAAAAATACACTGGATGTCAGTAACTGGGTGTCACAATGTATGCGTACGCTTTCCTCTTGGCATAAACATCCGGATGTTTATGCCAAGAGGAAAGCGTACGCATACATTGCTCATGCACATGCGTTGTCCTGGATGTAAACAAGGACACTAGTCAGGATAGAAGAATTGTTGAGTAAAATATATTGTTTTTGTTTTCTTTTTGGGGTGAACTAACCCTTTAACGTGTTATCTTAATTATGAACATCCCGGTTTTTAGTGCAAAAGAAAAAACAAAAAAGCTTGCTCAGCTGCTTGATTTAGCAAACTGGCTTGTCTTACCATTTGAATGAAAACACTGGTTTGTAGTTTTACTGTTGATTTACTTATACTCTTCTTTTTTTTTTTAAAGCTTATAAAATGTAAAGATTTACTGATTCTGTATACAGGATAAGAGTTGCTGCTTACTAAATATCAACACACAAACCCAAGAATGAGCATTTTATGACATTATCTGTGGGTGTATCTGAATGGCAAATATGGGACACACATAGATGCATAGATTCATGAACTGATTTGTGACGTTGGAGCACATGCGTCTTCTGGTTAAGGTCTTCCATTTGTTTCTAGATGCATCAGGTCATACATTTTGTATAAACCTGGCTCCGCCGTGTGCTCCACAAGGTTACAGTGCTAACCAGGTGAAGGGTTGAATAATGGTCTGACAATCCAGAGATGTGGATCTGTGGCAGATCTAGCTGAATAATGCAAGGAGCAAACAATCAGTGCACACACATTAACACACACACACACACTTCTCAGTGAAGGATCACTCAGTATCACATAATCAACATTTAGAGTGTAATTTGTGATGATTATAGTCAATATCAGTTTTACTATAATGCTGATGATGCTTTTTAATTCAATTTTTAATATTTAGACACTTTATGGACACTTTTTAAACTGATAATATTGTTGAATATCATTAATAAATATATACATATACAAACATATAAACTTACAAATGCAGGAAGGTTAAAAACGAAAGCAAACCTATCTCTGGTAAAAGAGGAGTTCATCCAAAATTTAACATTTGCTTAAAAATGACGCACCATAAGGACTTCAAATTAGATGTAGATGAGTTTGTTTCTTTATTAGAAATGTATCATGATAGCACTTGCTCAACAATGGATCCTCTGCATTGATTTCTTTCACTGGAGAAATCAATATTCATATCAATATTAAATATGTTAAAACCACCCTAATAATGGATTGCTTTCTTACAAATAGCTTGTTAATTGGAGTCATGAGGATTACTTGTAGATCATTGCAATGTTTTTATCAGTGGGTTGAGCGCTTTGATGGCACCCATTCATTACAGAGGATCCATTGGTGAGCAAATGATGTAATGCTATTTTTCTCCAAACTTGTTTAGATGGAAAATCTTCTTAAAGGTGACAGGACTGATCAACAGGGACTCCATAAAGATGAATTCCTTATGGACTAGTGGTAGATGTCTGAAAGATCTGATGAGCCACTTATAAGTTCACACTTAAATACATTTGTACCTTCCCTTTAAAGGCTCCCACTCTTCCGTTTTCACAAGAATGTGAGCTTTGGCATGAGACGAGCTGAGCTTTAATTACGAGCTGCTGAAAAGATGAGTGAATCCCCCAAGAGGAGAGAAATGAGACACACTGAGGTGGTGAAAATGTCAGACATCTGACCGCACCTAATCAGAATGTAAGACATTGTCGAAGATCTGTCTTCATCCTTTCATGGTATGCTCAGGAGTGAAAAAATGACTCAGAATTAGAAGAATTCTTAAAATAATGAACTAAATGACCTAAATTATAATTTTTCACAACGTAATTATTAGCTACGCTTGATCCTTCAGTTCATATTTGTCAGGTAATTATTTTAAAAGAGATCTGACAAAAGGCAGGATTACTTTTAATAAAAGAATTACACAGTCAATTTAAAGAAATGAAAGATTCAGAGAAACGATAACATTTGAGATTTAGTCTGTAAAATGTTTTTCTTTTGACATCACATTTAAATATCTAAACTTGTGATGTTGGATAATAACAATGCTGTCATTTCATCACAGCCCCTTTGGCAGAAACATTCTGTCCATTCATTTAAGATGCCAAATACTCACCAAAAAACACAGTGTTGTCAAACACAAAACATTTCAAACGTTTCAGGTAAACCTTCGCATACAAAGGTCAGAACAAGGCAGTTCTGGATAAAAATTGATCCATTTTTATTCTAAAGAGCATTGACAGGTGAGATATAGGTCAGATGGATATGAAAATGACATGTGATGATCTTTCTTTATCTGCACTGTGGAATATAGGTCACAAACCAAAGTAACACTCGGACATATGTAATATTCTATGTCTGTATATATACTGGCACTGACATTTTGTTTTTATAAATAATTGTACGGTGAATATATTGGCGAACTGCCATTGAAGTGTGTAACCTTCTAGACATCGGTGGAACTGACTGTCCACTCACAGAGGTGATTCATAAAACCTTTCATTAAAAAAACTTTCACTGATGCTCATGTTTTTACAGCAAGCATTTACTGTCGACTCTAACTATTGTGCTCACAGTTGCTAAAGGTTCACAGAACTTTTGGTACAACAACAAACAGAGAATTTTCCAATATTGACTTTTAAATACACGAAAGACACTCGTGCAGTTTTAATAAGAGAGTAAAGAGTATGAAAACATATCATATACTTCATGATCTTAGTCCTTTTTGGGCATCCTAGTGTCAAAAGGTTAAGCTAAATTCACTTTACATTTATTTATTTATTAATTATTTTTAAAAAGGTCCTAATTGGCAGTTAGATAAATTAAGAATCTTATTTAGTTGAATAAAGTCCAGTAAAGTAAAGAGGACAAAATGCAATACAACCAGTCATTTCAAACAATTGCATGAATTAAATTATCTTAGACGACATACAGCGGATTTAAATTGCATGGATGTCAACGCGACTCCCAACGGGTTCTTTAAAAAACAGCCTGCTGAATACGGATGCAGTGACGTTACGTGAATATATCAGGTAGCAGGAACATCCTATAAAAGGAGAAAGTTTCCCAGCAACCCAGTGAAGCAATAGAAGCGGCACCAAGAGCACAAGCGCCGAGAAAAATATAGCTCTTATAGCTAAAACAGAAAATAGTGATACAAATAATTTTGTATCCTATTTTAAATTCTCAGTCTTACCTCACTGACGCCAAAGCCTCCAGCACCATGGACAGCGTGCGCGCGGCGGTTTACCTTAGCGTGTTCCTCTCGCTGCTCTGCGTCTGCAGAGGTCAGATGTCACTGGACAACCGGCTGAGCGCGCAAGAGGAGCAGTTCATCAAAAGAGACCTGGTAAGAGAATAAACGTGGGTGTGTATGGCATAACTCAACAAGTGTACACTTATTTACAACCTGTTGACGCAAAAAAAAAAGTTTCCGCTCCATCAGGATTGAGTTGTCATATGCTTTAACAACGCAATGTCAAGCATAACTATAATCATCACTAAGAAAGCATGGAGCTCAGTAGAAATAGCTGTTACTAAGAACCGTTTACTGAAACTCTCGTTTCTAATCTGTGTGTCTTTGAAAATCACGCTTTCTCGCCGTCTGTGTGTAGGCTGAAGCGCTCGATGAACTTTTGGATGGAGATCAGGACAATCGGATATCAGTGGAGAAAAAAGCTAGCGTCATTCCAAGGGTAAACTCGTTCATTTGCAATGTTTTCTTCGAGTAAAAGAGGTTGACTGTACAAGTATCTAATGCGATGCACGGTGTTTCTCAGTGTGATGTGGGGGAGCGCTGCGCAATGAAGCACGGACCGCGCATCGGGAGACTGTGTGACTGCATGCGAGGAACTGCCTGCAATACTTTCTTCTTGCGCTGCTACTGATGGAGCTCGCGCAGCTCTCTTTTCTCTCAGGCACTGTGCTAAGAAACTCGTGACAACAATGCTTGGGACACCTCATCTATTTAACGCGTGAAATTACATAGGTGATGTATTGATAGTGTTGTTTTGTTCATTACCTTGTCTGTATGTGTATATGATTAAATGTGTTTATTTTTTCGTTAATGAAACATTGGTTCTGAACACTGTCTAACGAAATGATGTATGCATTCTCTGTGAGTTTATAACTGTTTAATAAAACCGTAAAAACTCTTAGAACAAGGTTTGAGGTGAGTCATTACAATAATGGGTGCCATCAATGATGATTAACATGGGCAGAAATCTCAATTTGAATAACCACTAATCACTGGTTTAATAACAAATGATGGAACTGTTTGATGGAATGACTACGTTTACATGCAGCCAATATCCGGGTTATGATCGGGTTTAGGTCGGTATTCGGGTTTCTGAGTTGATCAGAAT
>JAUMHP010000074.1:10866080-10924280 GCA_032361065.1 Enteromius trimaculatus | reverse complement strand
ATAATTATTTAATTCATACATGTTTTGAACAACATGAGAGTGAATAAAAATATATATATTAAATATCTATATATCTATTATTTTTAGGTAAACTATCTCTTGAAGAAGGTAGAACACATGAAAAAACTAAATAGCCTAAAATAATGGCTTGTAGTAGAAGGTCCCACTTTTTTTTTTTTTTTTTGATGACAGTTGGAACACTTTGATTATTTTCCGAGAGGCAGATAAACATTTTTATTGGTATTTGGGATATATTTTAAAGGTTATTATTTTAATAGGAATTATATAAATACAAGTCTCTCTGGTTTTTAAAACACATAGTAGGAAACTCTGGGTTCAAGTAAAAAATGCGTGCAGTTGAGAAATATTTCTTACATTGGTTTTTTCTTCTTCTCCACAGTGCAACACATCAAAGTTCTGTTCTGCGATGACACGTTCTCAGCATGGCCACTTCTGCTCCTGCCCGAAAGGATCAAAGTGCACTCATTTCTTTTTATGGAGTTTGTGACCCCCCCCCCCCTTTTTTTTTTTTTACTTTAATCACATAATACATAATTTCCATCATGACAGAAACAGGTGACAGCAGACAAACTAAGGCAGACAATTCCATTTTCCCCCATTTATTCCTCAGTTTATTATCAACAGAGGACAGGAAATGTCACTCATCTTTCAGAAAAATACACCTCTTACATTTTTAATCAGTTGTGGGACAACATTCAAACTTGCGTCTTCCTTTTTAACTTTTACAAAAAGGCCTTAATAAAAAGGCATTATTCTGTCAAACCAATCATAATGTAAATAAACTTATGGGGAAATGTTAAAAATGTACCTCTGTACCCAAAACCAGGAGAGTAAAGTCTTTCTAAAGGTGATGACACAAAACACCCTTCAGTAAATGAGATGCAGATCCAATATTGAATTTTACTGTGAAGTGCTAATAAAAATAAAATAATAAAATGTGGGTTGATTTAAATACATCCTCTACATTTCAAGTCAAGCAGCTTTTAACATACACTACAATGCAGTCTTGCATATATCAGTCAGATATGAGTACAGAGCTGGTATTTTTTACACTGACATTATGAACCAAGACTAGCTCACATAATTTTCTCTAAAATATATATTTTTTTTCTCAGGAGGGCAAAGACTTAAAGTAAACACCATGAATGGAACAAAAAATTAAAACTTTAATACACAGCACCTACAAGTCTCTAAAGAACGTGTCAAAACACTATAAAAGTATATACTGAAACAAACAGCAACTGCACATATAAGATTAATTTACTGTAAATGTTCCTGGAAGAAACATGTCAATGTTAATAGATGGACGAGAGTGTCGGTTTAGAGAAAGTTTAGGAAAAGACATCTGTGATTTCATGAATGGTAGAGTGCTTCAAAACAAATGAAAAAAAAAATAAACCAAAGCTTTGCTATTCACTGAAGCTCACCCTGACTAACATAAACCCACAAAATTGTATCTTCTTGCAAGACTTTGACCATACAGTTCATTCTCAGCTTGAGAAAATACTTGATGTGCTTTTGGATTATTGAAAACATGCAACACACACACCCATATTTTGTTCTACACACACCACCTTCACAGCATTTGAAAGAACATGTATACGTGAATCTGTACATCTGTTACAAAATAGGGACTAGGCTCCTGTCTTGCATAATGTTTGCTGATTTGATGGGACGATCTTGAGATTCACATCTAGTTAGTCAAGTCCAGCGCAAAAGCAGCATCCACAAGTAATGTCAGTCTGGAGAGTAAGAGCACATTGTGACCGTGCGGAGCTCATCTTTGTGCGTCCAATAATATGAGACCAGTGATAAAGTCTGGAAGCCTCCATGAACTGTGGGGTTATGCCCTTTGCTGAGATTTTATAACACCAGGCCACAGGCCCATTAACTTTTAGTACAGTCCGGTCTACTAAATAGACTCTATCTGCCGCCGAACCTTGTCTGAAGCTTGGCGGTCAAGTGAGTGTTGTCTAGCGACAACCACTATTGCAGAGACAACAGTGAGAGCCAGCATCGCACCCTCGAATTTCCAAAAGAGATGCTCCTCCATTTTAGTAGAGCGACAGCTGAATGGAAAACAGAGAGTAAAGTAAATTAGTATGGCATTTTAGAAGGCTGGATTAATAATATTGCAAGACAGACAAACATCGTGAGCATGGAAGGTTGTAAAAATGAAGCAGTGTCTTCACCACAGACAACAAAATCACTTTTGGCCACAGTAGCAAAAAAAACAACAAAAACAAAAACCCCACACATTTAAGATGTAGCTATTGAGAAAGCCAGGGTGTATATTACATTACCCATGGATTTAGTACATACATACAGACAGAACAAAACAACACAATATGCAAATTCTGCATAAATGTATACAGTTGGATACGGTTATGCAAACAAAATAAGATTGGCCATCTATTTTTGGTGGAGTGCCACTCACCTCTTGTATTCATCTCTGTTAGATTTAGTGCAGTTGATCTTTTCTACAAATCCTGTTTGGCTGCAGGCTGGTATAGTTTTCTGTAAATATGACAATGGGTTTACAAGGTAAGCAGAGAAAACCTTTACATAGGGGTGTGCGATAATATTGTAATTGTTTTTAACCATAGAGGCAGCAGAAATCTGCGTACATTATCAGTGTGGATTTGCGCAGCTTGTCAGTGAACAACAGCTCTGTGTAGTAAATGAGAAATCACACACGTGATGGCATTTACCACCGATTACAGAAAAGGCTTCACTGACTAGATGTGCATTGCATATGTGTCGAAGATTACAGCGCAATCTATATAAAATTAAGATTTTTGCTTTAAAAATAAAGCACATTTTTAGGAAAATTACTTTATAAACAGATAAAAATGCCTATAAAAAGGTAAAAGTAAATTTAATATTATTGAAAAAGATTAACTTCACTCAGCATGAACTGAACAGCCCACAGAATATGAAGAATATCAAAAACCTTGACTCGGCTGTCTACAGTAGTTTTTAAGATACAAGCACAATAACAAACTCAGCAAAATATTGTCTAATTCTTGTTATCGCCAAGAAAATATTGAGATTTTTTTTGGTCTGAATCACACACACCATCTTTAATTTAATTCAAATGCTTTACTACTGCAACAATCACTATTCATGCCTACAAGATATTAAAAATTGCTATTTTAAATTGTAATATATATGACCTCAGTTAACATATAATACCTTTTTTTTGTTATGTTAGTTAAAAAAAACTATTTGTGTATGTGTATATCCTCACCGATTGCAAACCTTCACATGCACTGCACTCTTTAGCTACCACAAACTCCTCTAGCTGCCAACATGGTGCTGTCACTGCCTTCGTCACTGCAACTACAAAATAAAACATACATGCAATTACAACTGTATGATCCTGGTACACTTAAGAAGAACAGTCTAATTGAAATCTTGATTTTTGTACGTACCTGCTGCCTTCTCATCGCTAAGAAGAGCTGCTCCAAACACTCTAGGAAAAAAAAATGTGCATGATCAAAGCTTGTTTCACATTACTCCATTTATGGCAATCTGTAATTTTCTCACCTAAGAGATACTAAGCCCCAGAATAAAGCATGCAGGGCCAGGATCCGGGGTCTCAGACATGCCATAGGGATCCTACAGTCACTCTCCATCACTCTGGTGCACATGCGTTTATATATTAACACCACTGACGTTTACTGTCGCTTCATAGTAACATTTCATTCCTCAGAGCAGTAAAATATCCAAAGTACCTACAAAGACATGTGAAAAAAAAAAAAAAAATTAATACACCGTATATTATACAAACACGCACCGTGGAAAGCTAATTGAATATCTAAACTACCATAATCTCATTAAATGGGCTATTTACCTGTCGAATCGAGACACGAGACATGATAAAGAAAACTGTTATAAATTAGTGCTGGGCAAAGATTAATCGCATCCAACATAAATGTTTGTGTGTACTGTCTATATTTATTATGAATATATAACTACAAACACATACATGTTTGAACGGTGGTGTATATATTTTTAAAACATTAGGGGTCGGTAAGATATTTAATGTTTTTAAAGATGTTTCTTCTGCTCATTTATTAGATTAAAAATCCAGAAAATACTGTAATATTGTGAAATATTATTTCAATTTAAAATAACTGTTTTCTGTGTGAATATATTTAAAATGTAATTTATTCCGGTGATACAAAGCATCATTACTCCAGTCTCCAGCGTCACATGATCCTTTCAGAAATCATTCTAATATGCTGATGTTTTATTATCAGTGTTGGAAACAGTTGAGCTGCTTAATAGTTTTAATTAGGATTCTTTGGTCATTAAAATATTAAAAAGAGAAGCATTTATTTAAAAATGGATAATAATGTTCAGAACTACTGTTACGGTAGTTTACTGTTTGACTACTGTGAAAAAGTTTGGGATCAGTACATTTTTATTATTTCTTCTTTGAAAGAAATTAATACTTTTATTAACCAAGAATCTATTAAATGAACAAAGAAGTCACAGCATAGATTTACATTTTTAGAAATGTTTTAAATTTGGTAAAAATTATGCTGTTTTTAACTTGTTATTCATCAAAAAAAAAAAAATCATCACAGGTTCCAAAAAACATATTTGGCTGCAGAACTGTTTCCACAGGTAAAAATGTTCTAATTATATATTGTGTGTGTGTGTCTCTTGCCCAGCACTATAAAAAAAACAAGCACTTCTCTATAGTGGAAACTAACGTAACACTACGTTAGCCGACAAGCTAAAACCCCCGAGGAAGAAACACTCGAGTTTAACTTACACATGAAAACGATTAAACTATAATAAAGACACACTGAAAATTACTGACAAAAAGTAGCTAACTACGTTAAAGCTACTTTAAATGTAATATCATTATAATAATGAACTAACGTTACTGGGTTAAACAGTTAAATCAAAGCAGTGTTTACATCTCACGGGGTTTTGAGAACAGTCTAACGTTACTGAAAAACACCTACCGTTAAATCAACACAAATCTAACGTTAGTATTTGATATAAAAAAAGTAGAAACAACAACTTCCGCCGCATAACAAACGACTTACTTCGCTCACCGTGGACCGTGGACACACACACCACCGCGTAAACAGAGAAAGTGTGATTAGCTCCAACTAAACACAGTCCACATCAGCAGGGAACACGCAGTACTCACCCCAAACCCTGTCACGCGGGACATTCCAGCGAGAGGGTCTCCGAAACACTCAACGCCCAGCGATCATCGATCAATACATATATAAACGACTGTTAGTCCGGAATACACCGTGTAAATGTCTTTATTTCCAGAGACCTCTAGATAAGGGCCTGTCTGCCATACTGAAACGGAGAGGATGACGTCACGTGAACGTGGCTTTCACGTCAGGTTTAAAGAGTAGCGCCCTCCAGAGGATCGGCTCTCTGTTTGTCGTGTGTATATCCTCTCGGAAATGCAGGCTATGCAGGTATGGGTTTATTTACACTACACACAAAGTACGGAATCAAATGGCATCTGCAAACAAATTATTTTTCAAAATGGGGATTTCCTTATTAATAGTGTAGCTAATAGTGAACCTGAATGTGAAGGCCATCTAAATCCTTTGTGTTTGATTCTTGAACATTGTACGTATTGTTTTACGGGATCGGGATTTAATTTTCTAATGCAACAAGTGTCAATTTGTTTTATAAAGTGTGGCTTAGATAGCTATTTTCTACTTCAGTGTTTTAACCTAGACATTATATTGTTATTAAATACATTTAATTAGATTGAAAACATTAGAATTGCATTAATTTTTTTTATAATTGTTATATTTATCTTATAGGCTACCATACAAATTAAGTACATTCTATAAAGATAAATTCTGCACATTACTATACATTTATACTATTCTGTGAAAAGTGAGAAAATGTTTAACTGTATTATTTTTTACTCTCACCAGCTAAAAATGTATACAGAACAGCATTAAATACTTTCAGAGATCCGTCACACCTGTTTTTCATAAACAAAATCTGGATTTATTCTTTTTTTTTTTTTTTACAATCATGTCAGTTAAACATACATATTATAGATCAAGTTACCTCTCACATTAGCAGTTACCAATCATGTCAATGAGAAAAAAAGTATTATGTAATGCCTGAAGGTTCAGAGTTCTTTTTAAAGGGACAGAAGTTGGAGAGTGTGTTCAGGAAACAAGAACTTCTGAAAACTAGTGTTTGTTTTCCAATACAGTCCAGTAGAAACAAACGTGATGAAAGGAGAATGAGATTTTCAAAATGCATGTATTGAGTCTGTGAAGGTGCTAGAGAATAGTGAATATAGAAAATTCTGCTTGAATTGTGTGCTCCAGTTCTGTCCATTAGAATGATGAATGAATGCCATGACAAGTGGTCTAAAAGATATCTTAGGTCCACCATTTTACCGTAAACACGTGGTCAGTGTGCTCTCACTATGTCAGTAAGGCAGAGGAGTGCTGTATTCTCTACAATCTGCTCTATGTTGTCCGTTACCTGAACTGCATGTCATATACTGTAAAGCTGGAACCAGTCCCATAACTGCATGCATAGATATTAATGTTGAGATCATGCATCAATGCTCATCTCAATGACTCCGATTAGTCTCAGTGTTCCCAGTTTACTCAATTATTTTAAAATAGTGGCAAGTCTGTACATGGCTGAGGTTAAGGTCATGTGTGAGACACAATGAGAAATTGTTCTTGAATAATCAGAAAAATGATGCATGATAAGTATTCCTTCATGCCGAATTGATCTCTGACCTATTGATCTTTAAGGGATGACGTGGCATTCACTGTGAGGTCATATTCTGGTGAAAATTCGTAGAATTAAAGGGATAGTTCACTCTAAAATAATTATTCTGTCCATCATTTACTCATGCTGTTTCAAATGTGTATGTCTTTAATAGATATTAGTCATGATAGCACTGTATTTCCTTTTTGACAGGAATGAAAACGAGGCTTGAGGGGAAGAAAAACCGTGGTCAAAAAACTGTTAGAAGACTAAAACACCTTGAAACAGTTTTAAAAAGTTGCGTGTTGTGAAAATAACATGATCTAGGACCGTTGTAAATAGTCCAAGTCTGTTTCTCACAGCCTTGTATTCAAAATGTAAAGAGATTGCTCACCCAAAATTACCCTATGATTTACTATGAGTAAAGTAGGTGTTGACTTTTCGAAATTGGATATTACTTTCTTGTAGGGTGACCATAAGGGCCATTTTTCCAGGGCACATGAATTTAAATTGTATTTATTGACAGAGGTATATGATGTCTAACCGATTATCGGAATCAGGTGTGACTAAGAGAAACATGCAAAATATGAAGAGTGGAGGTTTGCGAGGACTGGAATTGAGAACCTCTGATCTAGGATCTAGCGTAAGCTCTGGTGAAATTGTCTTCTCTTGTCTTATAGATAAATCCTCATTTTGTATTTCTAATTTGTGACTGGTGTTTTGTTTTGCAACTCATACTTCTCCTATATCCTATGCATCTGCTGAAATACCACTCTCTTACGAACGTGCGTATGAAAAAGGAAGCTAGAGATTATGGTTTATATAGTTTTAAATATAGATACATTTTTTTGCACAAATGCATTGCACTTTTTTGGCCTTCAAAACCATTCACTACCAATATAAAGCTTGGAAGATCAAGGACATTTTTTTAATATAACTCTGATTGTATTAGAAATTAGCAGGATTGAAATAAGAATGTCTTATACATGTACATATACACCTAGTATGGCTTGAGGGTGAGTAAATCATGGAGAAATGTAATTTTTTGGGTGAACTATCCCTTTAATATGGCGTCTAGCCTAATTAAAGTCTATAGGGTCAGATATGCTGTTTCTATGGGCTACAGAGATATTTTCTTAAATATCTTGTGTTCCACAGATGAAGGAAAATGGACCATTTTCACAGACTGCTGACATTTCCACAGCTAATCAGTCAACACAATCTTCTAGCAGATATATTCTTTTGATATCAGAAAAAAACAGCAATGCAAAAATTGTGTTTGTTGTTGGTTCCATTCACCATAAATAGAAGCTATTTATGAAGACTCCTGCTTTTGGAGAACCCTACGCTGTATAAAAAAAGAAAGATTTTACATTAACTCTAAAACACAATGCAATGTAGTGCAAAATTCAAACTACGGGTAAAACACCTGTATAAATAATTCCTTACAGTACAGTATTAATACAGTACATTGTGCCATATGTTTTACGGGTTTCTTTAACAGTGTAGAATTGTAAAAAAGGTCCATCATACAGGTTTGGAAGGACGCGAATGACCATTTTTGAGCAAAATATCCCTTTAAATCTCAACTGATTGAGAGTCTCATTTGAGGAGAAGATATAGACTCCTTTTGAGCCTCTTGTTTGTTTGCCGTTAGACTGATGCACATGCTGAATGAAGAGATGGGCTGCAAGGCAAAGAGGCTGAGGATCAGAGAGAAGGGCATATGAACAGCCTCTATAAATATAACCCACTAAATTAAAACAAACTTGCCTGAACTATTCAAACTATTAACATGCACTTTAATGCTGGCTATTTCATCAAAGATTTTTTTTATTTGTTTATTTTTCTTATTTTTTGCACGGTGGGCTTCTGAGAGATGATGCAGTGGCAGGGTGCTATCGCAGAAGAGAGGGACCCAAAAAGCCAAAGAAAACTTGAGGGTCTCACATTTTAAAGTTCCTTCGTGAAGTGGCAAGAGGAACCATGCAAGATCAAAATGACAGGAGATGATGCTTTGGTGGAAATACTGTCCGTCAATCTTTTATGCCGTGCTTTATAGCGATCTGTGATGCCGTTTTCTTGAAGGACATGTCAGTGATAAATAAAGAAAAAGTACTGGATGCAGTACATTCATTAGAAGCTCAGCGACTTCTGGTGGCACAAGGAGTCTATTGCATCAGGCCAAAGTGTAAGGCCAAGGCAGAGAAGGAGAGTTCGAAATTCAAATTCAGTTCACAATGCCCTGATTTCTTAGAAAAAAAAAAAAGACAGACAGAGCAATAGAATTGCTCTGGGGGTCTATTACTTATCAAAAACTCAACAAAACCACGAAACAATATTGGCACAGAGACTTTCAGAAAGAAATACCATCAATGAAATGTAAAGGGGACAGTTTTGTAGCAGTCAGGAGATTCATCCCCACATATTTTGGAAGACTGATAAAAAGTGACGGTTGAAGACCACTTCAGATAAAACTCTGCCATCTACTGGAAGAAGTCTGTATGTTCAAAACCTTAATATCTTCATCCATGGAAGAATATTTCTCTAAAACTTTCCTGAATCAGTTGGAATGAAGTAAAAAGGAGAAAGACTGTTACTACAGGCATGTTACAATTAAAACCGGACAGTGCGAAATGTCAGGGCATAGTTTGCAAGGCAAAGTCTACAAAGGTTGGCCAGAAGCCACCATCCACTGTGCAAAGGATGAACCCATGCAAGGATACAGCAGTTGTTTTAGAGGAACTGTGCTAGGTTAATTTAGGGAGGTATTTAGCCTTTGGATGAGTTGCCCTGATGCTACAGTCAGAGCGGGACTGCTGCCGGGTGTCTCTGGGGTCATTCCATGTTACCACTGTCTGAGTGGGAGATATTAAGGGTGTTCACTGAGGGAAACAGGTCGCGTTGATCGGTGGGACTCTGGTAGTCAGACGTCAGGTCAGGTTCCAGCAGGGACGACAGGGTGAAGTGGGATGAGCCCTTTTTCAGGCACTGCGAGTAGAAGTTTAGGAGCAGGTCCAGCTTGTTTTCGATTGACTGCACCTGAGATGGGGAATAAAAAAGAGTTTGTAGTCAACAAAATCTAGCGTTATTTTAAGATGATGTTCAGGAGTCTAGATTCAGTATGATTTTTTTATTAATACCTTAAGGATGCATTAAACTGATAAATTATCTATAATTTATAATCATACAAAGAAAGTTTCTGTTTTTAAATTTGCAGTTTAAATAATGTTTATGCAATAAAATAAAAATCTGATATTTATTTTTTTCACTTGATTTTGATCAGATAAATATATCAGTGAGTAAAGGAGACTTCTTTTAATGAAGTAATATCAGTTCTACGGACTAAAGTCTAAAAACGTCTTTCAAAAACTAAAAACTTACTGACCCTAAATCGTTAGATAATTACCTGCTTCTCCACTTTCACCACACGTCCCATCATGCTTAATTCGTCCATCTGTTCCAGTTCAGGAGGAGTTTTCTCCCCTTTTTCAGGCCTCACTTTTTTATCTGATGGAATGGTACCTCGGCCTATGATCTGATCCACCCTTAAAAACAAAACAGAGTTAAAGGAAACGTATTAGGAAAGGCTTTTGTGCTCGGAGTAAAAGCTGATGATGGCTTGTCTGTCTGATCAAACCTCATCTGCAGGCTTTTGATTCTTCCCAGCATATCGAGGTGTCCAGCTGAATATTGCTCAATCACATCTTTTACATCATATGGCCGCAAGGTTTCTTTAAACTTCCTCTTGGCCACCAGGAATTTCAGAATCCTACATTCACGTGAGACACAAAAGCATGTTAGAATGACCCGGAATCTAGGCACAATGACGTAGAAGCCTCCATGGCATTACAGGAATACTGCACACAAAAGCAAACAGCTGTGAAACGAGTCGCAAGATTAATAAGTGTAACAAGATTAATTACAGAAAGAGGCCTTATCAATTACATGAGTGACTCATAAACAGTCAGCACTGAGAGAGAGAGAGTACATCCCCCACCTCACGGCTGGTAATTATTCTGATGATGACACCTTCTTTACACAGAGGGAAAATGTGTGTGTGTGTGTGTGTGTTTTGTGTAATGTAACCTCCTAGGAATCCAAGAAAAAAAAGGGAATTTCTTCCACGTCACCATATTGTAGTGTTTGAAGAATAAGATAAACAAAACAACAATTGTGCCTTATGGTGTGTACTCTCTGGAGTCAAACAAGACAATTATTCAGAAAATGAAGAGGAAAAAAGACAATTGTACAATTATTGTTCTTTTTTTAATTATTTATTATTTTCATAAATCAATTTAAATGTAATTGTTTTTCTTACTGTCTCCCCTAAAACGTGATAACCTAAAAATGTCAGGTTTAAAATGACACAAACTGTTTTGTACAAATTTTAATTATTTATTTTCAGTTTTATTATACAATTATAAAACTAGTGTTAATACACTGTACATACTGTCCAATTTGTAGGCAATATGTAATACAAAATGAATGTTTTTTAATCTCATATTTCATAGTAATTTTGTGTCTCCCTTAAAGGTCAAAACCCATTCAAAATAGATGCGATGTCCCCTGCGGTGGACATGTAAAAAAAATTAAAGTTTAATTGAATTTTTGGTTAAAGACACTCTTAAAAAGTCACTTAAAAAAAAATGCTTAATTGCAATAAATAGCTTTAAACGCAAATTAAACACAAATTCCAAATATTCCCAATATATTAAATAAGCCAACATTTAATTATCTATCTATCTATTTATTTATTTACTTTATTTTTTTTAAGTTATTAGTTTTTTGTGACTTTTTTTCCCCATCAGGACAGGAATCTGTGGTGTCATAGATACCACACATTTTTTCTCAAGGTCAAAAATATATGCAAATCTCTGACACTGTTTGTAGGGACAAGCAGCTGAAAATATATTCAACATTATTTGCACTGGAGTATGAGCAGAGATGCCCACGACTGCCACAGTGCTTCCTAAACTGCTTTTCTTTTCCCAGTTGTTTGTCAGAGACAGGTCAGCCCTCTCTAAATCAGCATTGATCCCTCTTATTATTGTCACAGTGAACTATCAAGCCCTGCTGGCTCAACAGAAAACAGAACATGAGCAAATAGATCCACTCAACCTGTCATACTCTGGTGATTTTCTAATCTCACTCACTGTGGTTATCCATCAAAGCAAACAGTATATCCTGTCTTTAGAGTATAGAGGCATTTCATGTTGAGATAAGGTTTAGTTACGGAGAATATCTGCTCTCAGAACACTCTAGATTCTTTCTCATACTCTAGATTCATTAGCAACCAGCAGGGGGGGAAACCGAGCTTCTCCTGCTGGTTAATTCCACACACTGATTTTTTTTTTTTTTTTTTTTAAAGCTATTGTTTCGCAGGAACAGCTTGCGTGTGCAACAGCAAATGTTGAGCTGTGCATCTCTGTCCGGGTGATGGTGCACTTTCAGTCGGATCTCAGAAGTCCACAGCTGGTCCACAGCACACGTCAACCTCCCCCACAGAACAAACAAGTTTCTTGATGACTCTAGAGTTTAGGCTTTTTGCTGTCTGTATATGTATTTTTTTTTTGTCGTCTTAATTTTGCAGGTAGCTGCATGTTTTGCAGGGCGGGTCTCAGGTGTGGATAAAAGAGAGGGTAAGGAAAAAGAGAAGGAGAGGGGGAATGGAAAAAAGAAATCCCATTTATTTCCATCCTCCAAGGGTTTCCTTAAAATGCTGACTTGCTCACTTGATGGCAATGCACTGTATGGGTGTATCATTACATGGTCAACTTTAGAATACCCCAGTCCACAAACGCATTTGAGACGGAATCACTAAGAATAGCTGCATGAATGAATATCAGCCTTCATAATTTATCTGAGTTAGGGATAAATAAAAAAAAATAACGTTCAAGTAATCTAAAATATTTTTATGCAATCATGCAAACTTAATTCATGGCAAGCTTTTAGAGATGTGCTTACCCAAAACATTGAAAATATATTACATCGAATAAAAGAAAATAATAATCACATTATAAACTGTGCAGAAAGTAACTCAAAGTTTATTTGAGGGAAATCTGCTTTTATAGTTCTTCCTTTCCAAGCCTGAATAGTATGCCGTACACATTTGTGCAGCAGAACACTGATAAACTGTGGGCCTTCCACAAAAGTGAAACCTCAGCACTGTGGTGAAGCTAAAATTTGCCTGTTCCTTAAGGACATCAATCTTATCGAGGGGCTCTTATGTAAACACAGAAACTTCTTGCCCAGATAACAGGAAATGATGCACCTGTAAGTGCGTACACACCTGGAGCTCTGCTCTGAGAATCTGTTTGGGCAATGTGACCTAATCACCCATGGTATAGTGGTCAGGATGAAAGGCTAGAAGATGAGGTTGTTCTATGAACGTGTGACATTCACAGGTGCAGTATGGTGTAGTAAGGTGAAAATATGAGATCTATGCATTTCTACATATGCGTGATCCATCAAATATATGCACGTTTTGGACTCCTCGAAATCCTGAAAGATGAAAACTTAAGCACATTTAAGATTTCATCCATAGTGACTCACATCTGAACTAAAGGAATCTGCAAGACAAATTATTATTAGGCTAAAGTAAAGAAAAGTAGAAATTCTCTCATTTTAACCTAAACCTAATTTAAAAATGCTTTACAGGATGGAATGTGGTTTTCCTTTTTTTTAAAGGGGTCATATGATGATGCTAAAAAGAACATTATTTTGTGTATTTGCTGTAATGCAATTTGTTTATGCGGTTTATGGTGCAAAAAACACATTATTTTCCACATACTGTACTTTTTTGTTTCTCCTCTAAGCCCCGCCTCCTGAAATGAGTTGATTTGTACAAAGCTCATCGTTCTAAAAACGCGAGGTGCGCTCTGATTGGCCAGCTATTCAGTACACTGTGATTGGCTGAATACCTATACTTGAACATGTGGCGGAAATGTTACGCCCCTTACCATAATGTGATGGCGCATCCTGGCGCTGTGACACCAAAACAATAAAACAGATTACAAATGCGACATTTGTTGCATGACTTAGTACTGTCTTTTTAAACAATGTGTTGCATCGTGCCTCTTGAACATAACACCATGTCTGCATTCATGATCAGAGAAACGACAACCAACAAGCACTAATGTTACCCTTCATTGCTCAAAACTCTGTCACAAAACGTAACTTAGTTAAAGGTTGTGCGCCAGACAGTTAGAATTGCCCCATAGTCTCTGCGCACAGCTAACATAGGCTACTCTCCAGGTTTTAGGAGTCCGTCTTCCATAGATGCGCTGAACACACTCTAATATCTGTGTTGAACTGGAACAGAGTCGTGAATACAACTTGATCACTCATTTCTAGTTATGTCCTCTTTTGGAAGCACAAATTGGTTTCACTTTCACAATGACACACTGTGCGTCCAGCAACCGGCAGCAGCACTACAGCGAGAATAATAGCTCCGCCGCCCTTCTATGTGTAAACATTTGGGTGGTGTCATGAAAACACACCCCCATTACACATATAATTTACATTTTATAATGTACTATAATACTGAGGCGCAAGTAACTGCCACTATTCGCTGCAATAAGTAGTATAAAAGCATAAAATCCTGCTATCTTAACAGTGTAAATAGAATCCATTGCTATTTCACTTCATGTAAATAGCCTCTATTTCTATTTACACTTAGTGCAAATACCCGCTGCATAAATATAATATTTCAATGCCTTTAAAAATTAGACAAGAATGCTGAATGACAGTTTTTAAAAAAGCTGTTCTTTAAATTCATCCATATGAACAACAATCTCCCCCTTAACTGAAGAATCATCCTTAACATCCTGTACTCCGTGAACTAGGAGCTTGTGCTGCATTGACCAATCTCAGAGAGGCCAGAGAAAACCTGACAATATTTTTAGAACATCTTCTACTACTTTCTGCTTGTTTAAGCAAGAAGTAGGAACCACAACTGAAGGTTGCCATGCCCTCTATGAGTCTAACCCCGCTTTGTCTCCATAATGGTCAACTGATGTAATTGCACCGTGAAAAGGTCATGGCTGACGGAGCAGATTCTATACTAAGGTCCCTTTTGCAAAAGACCAACTGTTCATTCAAACTGAACGCCATGCATGGTGACATTATCTGAGAATACTTGGTCATTAAGTGAACTATAGGACTCTGTAGAGCTATATGGTGGTGTTTTTAACCCCTGACTCACCTAACAGCACGAATTAGGGTCTTTACTGCTGGTATCACATCCTCCATGGCGACGTCACAGTAAGATTTGTCCTCTGTGTGCTCCTCTCCGACTCCCTCCACTATGACAGATCAGTCCGTAATGAGAAAAGCAAAATGCACACTACCATTCAAAAGCTTGGGATTTAAAAAA
The DNA here is from genome assembly GCA_032361065.1 of Enteromius trimaculatus. Taxonomy (NCBI): domain Eukaryota; kingdom Metazoa; phylum Chordata; class Actinopteri; order Cypriniformes; family Cyprinidae; genus Enteromius; species Enteromius trimaculatus. The sequence continues at coordinate 10,909,144 of JAUMHP010000074.1, read as the reverse complement.
AAAATGCATACATCTATTTAGCAAAGACTCAAAATTATATGGCAAATAAATTATGTTCTTTTGAACACTGAATTAATGAATTATGAAAAAAAAGCATGTTTTCCACAAAAATGCAGCACAACTGTTTTAAACTTTGATAATATTAAGAAATGTTTTTTGAGAACCAACTAAATAGAAACATGGGACACTAAAAACTAAAGTAATGGCTGCTAAAATATCACTTTCCAATTAAAGGAATAAATTGCATTTTCAAATATATTAAAATTGTATATGTTTTTTTATACTGGAATCATATTTCCACAGATGTTTACTGCATTTTTGATTCATTAAATACAGTTTTGACATACATAGGAAACTTCTAGACAACATTGAAAAATCCTTTCCGAACTTTAACATTTGAACAGTGGTATAAATAAATTAATAAATATATGTATTTGTATAAAGTTAAACACGTGGACAGAGATAGCTACCTTCTGCAGCGGGACGTGGTTTTAGGCGGAGAGAGGTACGGAATCGAGTCCGGTCATTGAAGCTCCAGCTCTTCTGGACTTTGCCGGGGCTGGTGGCTTCAGGAACGTTCTCTGTGCTGGGGGAGCACCGAACATTACCTGGGGGTAAAGGAGAAGCCTTGCTCCGGATAGCCTGAGAGGAGCGTGAATTGTTCATCCTAATGCGGTCACGGAAGCCCATCTTCCCACTGGGAAGAAAATTAGAGAAATGATCTGATTTGGTGACAAAGGAAATTATTTTTTTTCCCCACCTTTTTTTACATACACTATGTTTTAAGAGTACATTTTAACGAAGACAAACAGACAAAAGGGTTAGAAAACAGACAGATCTGTTAACAGGTGATTAGTTTAATTTACATGGTAATGTTGACACCACATAGAAGGAAAATGGCTAATTGAAGACATGTTACCCTGTGTGAGCATCACATAATTTCATGGTTTACAAGATAAAAAAGTCCAGATTTATCTAAATTGCAGACAATATAAATACAGTCAGCTTGTGCTAACTGGAAAACACTGCAAAAAAACAATTGACCATCATCAAAAATAATCATCAAAGGCCTTTTTCTTACTCCATTTAGTTTCTCTTTTTAAACATATTTTCAAGACAAAATTAATGATTTTTGCAGTTGCACTTTCAATAAAAGTTTATAACACACTAGTAACACACCGCGTGACACACTAGTAACGCACTAGTTTTCACACGGCGCTTAACCTCCCATTATTGTCACTCTAAACCCACTTTTAAAGTTTCACACTTTTTTTGTGTTTGTCTGTTATCTCTTTAATTCTGACTTTGAAATTTAGATGTGGTGTTTTCCGCAGTTCTGGAGCAGGTTTAGCAGACATGCTCAGTGCGAAACGATTCAGTGTTCGATTGTTGTGAGTGCCGATTGCATGCTTCATGCAAAAAAGCATACATTTGAGGGAAAAATATAGAATGGTAGCAAAAAACGTTTGAATTGAAGGGGAAAATATTTAATGGTGATGGTGAAAACAAGAGAATTTGAGTAGAAAAAATGCTGACGGAAAATTGTGAAATTGAGTGAAAAATACTGAATGATGATGAAAAAATGTGAATTTGAGGGAAAAATACTGAAAGCTATTAAATGCTGATGGAAAATGTTTGAATTTGAGGGAAAAATACTGAATAGCAATGGAAAAAATTAAACATTTTTAGGGGAAAATATTGAATGTTGACGAAAACTGGAAAAATACTGAATGGTGACGACAAGAGTGTGTTTTTTGAGTGAACAAGAAACTATTGTATCCTTTTATAGTGCAAAAGGTGAATTCAGAATAAAATTTGATGGTAATCTGTAAGATGCGCAATTCTAGAGCATTTAAATAAACAGGTCATGTGCTGCGTTGAAAAATAAGAACGTTATCACAGGGCTCAGGAATGTGTGAAACAGTACAGTGGGATTAATTGTTAAACCCAGGTAAATTATGAACATTGTGAAAGGTGAAGCAACATAACCGCGGGTTTAGAATGACCCAGGGTTAATTATTTCAAGTGTGAAAAGCCTTGAATTAAAAAAAATTGTTTCGATCTCATGCACATAGAGGTCACAAACCTCATGCACAGAATTTAGCTACCCACAAATCTACAAAAATGTAGACTACTTTTAGCATACAAACATGCTTAAACACATCAAAATATAGAAAGATCTCAGTCTGAGCATGACTCGTACATGCAGACCTCTCCTACAAAATGTTTAACAGCTCTGACTCAAGAATTTTTGGTATTCCTGCATCCAAACGCTAAAACATGCCATCAGTGATTTAGCCTTGTTTAGTAAAAGTACATGCATATCGAAATAAACCATTAGGAAAAGTAAGGGATTTTAATTACACCCGACCGCATGGTTTATCTTTGCCCTGTGAGCTCATGCAGGCCTTATCTTTGTGCATTCAGCAGAGATATACAGTATTCTGTTCTCTGGTCAGCCTCTCACAGATTAAAAGGCAGATTACTGAGATTATTGAGCTAGTGCAGCCTTTGTCTTTCACAGTTTCCGAGGAATGTAATCCAGTCACGATGACTATGAATTTCTCTTTACACAAGGCATTACGAATCTCCCAGAATGGGTCGAGCTGCACTGGATCAGTAAGGCTCAGAGAGTTTCAGGCATCGGTGGGTGGGACGGATCGTGCCCAGTGTGCACAGGCACATCACACATGGATACCTCTGCTTACTGCCAGTATGAATCCGGAAGAAACCCCTCTTTTTAGATATGAGCTGACTGAAGAGACACACAAGGCAGAGGGAGGGATTTGTGAAGGGTCGTGAGGGTTAGTTGGCTGTGCCAGGACACACGTGTTACACTTGTTTTCAGTGTGCATTTGCAAGAGATTGCGGGCAATTATATTAGTTTCATAGGCAAGTAGTAAGTACAACTTCTTGTAAGCGGAAATAGATTCATAGCTTAACATAACAACTTAAATTCAGATCTTAAATCGAGATGAATAATTCATCCAAAAATGCAAATTCATTCCTCTTAACTTCAAAACTAGTTTCATTTTCTTTCTTCTGTGGAACACGAAAGGAGATGTTTTGATAAATGTCCTTGCTGCTTTTTCTCTACACAATGAAAGTCAATGTGTTCTCTCTGTTCTCAACAGCATATGCTGGTTAGGTATGTTTTGAAGCTTATTTAAGATGGTCCTAAACAGGAGCTAGTTACTTAGGTCCAGCTTAGGACCAGGATATGACCAGCTAAGGACCAACTCAAACCAGCAGCCATGGTTCAAAACATACCTAACAAGCATATGCTGTTTTTTTCAACAGGGCTGGGCAGTCAAGCTCTAAAATTGACAAAACACATAATTAGGAAATAACATACAAGTAGTCTAATATGCTATATTTAAATCCAAAATATACAGCTTTTGTGTGAAGAACTGGCCAAAATCTAAGCCTCTACCTACTTAAATGTTTCTTTTCATTGATATATTTTAATTTTATAATGACTTACATTACTGTATTTCAGAAATATGCTACATACTGTACAGCTTCAGAACACTTGGAATATAGCACATAAGTTGTATGAACCATCATTCACTCTTATCGTAAATATTGCATAATTTCTCTTTCTGTGTTCCACAGATGAATGAAAATAACACCGGTTTAGATCAACATCAAGCTCACAATTAGTTGTGGCCAATAACGTGCACTTCAAAACAAAGTGTAACTCAGTAATAAGTGGAGAAATAAGTGTTTCTTGAGAAAGGGTCACATTCACACACATTCGGGATTCAGCACTTGCAGCCTTTCAGCACATCTCTGCTTTTTATTTTGCACTGGAATGGAAAACTAGCCCAGGATCAGTTGAAAGGGCTACAGCATGTGCTACTTACAGGGGTGAAAGGTTATTCAGGAAAAGTAGAGTGAGAAAGTCGAGGCAGGCAGGGATGGGGTGGCATGCAGATACTGGCATGTGAGGTTATTCGATTAGATTTCAGTGCATCTGAATGCAGCCGGACCATCGTTGCATCTTAGACCCAATTAACTTGTATCATCGTCACTCGAAACAAAAAGCACCTCAAACTGTAAACACAGCACGGCCAATGACACTTCCCATTGGGTGAAATACTGTCGTCTCAAAAGCCTACCACAAACCTGCATGGAACGTCTGTCCTCCTGAAAACGTGAATGGATGGAGTGATGGCAGAGAGATGAGGAGGAGAGGAGAATGGAGAAGTTGAACGAAGGGGTATGAAGATGGGTTGTGAGACACACTGAAAGGTCAAAGGGTAAAGAGATAATGCTCGCACACAAATGTGCAGGCATTAACACACACACACACAAAGGCCATTGTACTAAAGACCAGCATCAGATATGTGATCAGCCATGGAGATTTTCCAGTTATATTTAACTACTATTTAACTTTTCGCCCTCAAAATTCAAAACAATCTTCCATAAATTAAAATGTGCAACTACATCACATATCTGATAAGTCGTTCAATGTCCCAGTTTAAATGTGTATTAGTATAAGCACAAAAACAAGACAAGCAAACACGGGAAGGCACACAGAAAACACAAGTATAACTACTGCAGTGGTATTAACCGCCGGGTGTTGAACTTCCTGTAAACAACTTACATACTGGTGAATGCTTGAGACTACACTATGGTGTGCTAGTATGTGAATTTAACCGCATTAAATTAAATTGCAGGGAAGAGTTAGTGTCCTCTAGGAAGAGAGTTAAACTGGACAGTGTCGTACCTGTCCCCGGACAGGTAGGGGGAGCTATACGGCCGGAGCCCCGACAGCAAGGTGTGGTAGGAGTTGTGAAGAACCTTCTTGGTGCTACGCTGCCGTTGGAGGTGACTGAACAGTAATGTCAGTTCTCTGACCCACAAGCAAAAGAATACAAAATAATAAAACATGATAAAAACCAAACAAAAAAGAAGACAGAAGCCAAACAAACAAAAGACTAAAAAACGGCAAATTAACCATAAAAACAATTTAAAAAGACAGGGACAATTCAGTTCTTATTAAACATTTAACTTCCCTGTCATTTTAAATAAATGATAATTAATCAGATTAATTCATACAAAGAAGAATGCATGTGGGATAAATATTATTAAAAGAAAAATAGAAATATATTATGAGCATTATATTATAATTGGGAATGAACTCATATATTGAATATCAATTATTGAACCAAAAAACATGGTAAAATTGTGAAAAAATTGGTCAGTTTCTATTAATTCTTATTATGTATTATTTTGCCGAGTTATGTCAGCAAAAATGTATAAATCTCTTAAACAAATTAAAATATAAGTAAGGTATAAAATGCTAGTTAAATTTCTATTTCTCCACATTTTTCATCCCACATTAACTGGGACCAAAATGAAATCTCACGTAACTCATGAAAACTCATGTCATAATCTTTTCTTTGAGTACATGCAAAAACTGAATGTTACTGATGAATAATGCAAAATGATAAAAGGAACAGCAAAACTATCAATTAAATCATGATTTCTGGGTCAAAGTACCACTTTTAATTAAAGTGAAAGGGATTATATATCACTGTGTGCGTGCGCAGGGAGGATTCCTTGACTGTGCTTGTCATGAATAAAATATTGTTTTCTCAGAAACTCGATTATAAATCAGTCTGACTAATGCTATGTGGGATATTTTGAACCCCTTCGTTTTGAAATCATGACCTTGAAATGGCAAAGCCACCTGTCAGTCATATCAGTTACACACAAGGCCAGTTCAACTTGCACGGCAGGGATACAGTAAGCATCTCCGTGGAGGGCTCTGTTACAGGTCATACTTACCTGAAGGACGGCAGCATACTGTCATAGAAATACCAGGTGGCTGTGAGATATGAGTGCTGAGCATCTGTAGAGTAGAGACGCCATGCAGCCTGGGGAGACAACACGGCACAGCACGGCACAAGATGACACACACAGACGTACATGTACACAGCACACACAACATACACGTATTTGGACATGGAAATAGAAATCACGATTGTATTCGCGGCAGGCGTGTTGCTGACTGAGCAGTTACCTGTATGAGGTTGGCAGCAGGAGTCCTCCTCTTCTCAAAGTGTTTCTGCCGGTGCTGCTCCTGCACTTTCAGAGCAAAACCTGAACCCAGGATGCCCTTACAGAAAGGACAGGGGACCATTAAACCATTTTGGATCAGTGGGAAAAGAAAAGTCACCGGCCTAAAAATCGACAGCAATACTTACAGCCGGCAGGGCAAAGAAGGACACTCCCAGCAGGGCAAAACAAGCCGCTAAAAGCCGACCTTGCCAGGTGTGTGGCGTCTTGTCACCATAGCCGATCGTAGTGAGGGTGATCTGGGTAAAAACAGTGGAGGTATAAATAGCACATAATATAAAAAATGCTTTTCCCACCTAATTTATGTAGTTTAATGGTTAATCAGCTCAAAGTGCGAGGAAATTCAAAACAAGCAAAACACAACTAGCAACATCTATGTAAAAATGAACAGTTATTTTACTGAAAAGAAAAGCTTAAGGCAGTGGCAGTAACAAAAAACTAATAATATTTTATTTAGACAACATTAACATTAGAACTTTGACCATGAACCATAAATAAACATTAAACAAACAAAAAAAAAACTAAATAAAAATGAAGTTTACATTTCTGAAAGATATGAAAATTAAAATATGAATTAAAAAATGTAAAACTATAATACCCCTGACTTTGCGCATCTAGGCGTGATGCTTTTAAAATTCGTTCTAAGAAACTCAGCAGATTCAGGGTATTATTCAGCATTCAGTCTATTAGAGGCAGAATTATAATCCCAGTAGAAATCAAACAAAATAGCTGCAACATCAATTCCCACAAAGCTATTCTGAGCCAGGGAACTGACTGAGAGAACACTTCTGACAGCAGCGACACGGGTCATTAGTTTAGTCCGGGGCAATACTTACTGTTCCCCACCAGAGGGAGTCAGCATAAGTGGAAAACTCTTGGTTATCCTCCTTTTCAGCCAAATACACCAAGAATGAGGCAAAGATCAGTACCAGGAAGCCAATGTACCAGGCTGTGATCAGCTCCTGAAACAGAGAGGAAAATAAAAAAAAAACAAAAAGTGGACACTGGAAAGCTATAAAAAGAGTACTTCAGATTTTTAAACTTTTAATTGGAATATATTATATATATATATATATATATATATATATAGTCACAGTGACATATTGAATCATCATGTGATGGATTAGCATGTGTGGCGTCACCTTGCTGTGAGCGTACACCACAGAGCCGAGCAGCTTCCAGGTTCCTCCCCGGCGGTCCATACGCACCATGCGCAAGATCTGCAGAAAACGCATGCTGCGCAGAGCAGATGTGGCAAAGATATTTCCCTGTGTGCCCGCTGCTATCACTGCCAGCGACGCCACAAACACAATGAAGTCTACAAAATGGAAACAAAGAAACTAGAACATTTAATTTGCATATATTAAAAAACAGATACTTAAATGCATCTTTTTCCACTAATAGGGGGAAGCGTCATTCTTTTAAAGGGGCACCACCTTTTTTGTTTAAACTGCCTTTTCTTTTTGTAAGACATCTAGAGTTGTCATTTGTGTTTACTGTGCAATAGAATGAAATCTCATGATTGTGTGTAGACTAAGATAGAATATTTAAAAGAAACCTGATTGGACAGACTATATTTAGACGTGTGAATGGTGTTTTCTGCCATAGCCCTTTATACAAACACCTTTTGTTCCCCCTCACTATAAACAGACCAGGTGCTTCAGATCTCAGGCTCCAGGTCTTTACCTATGACGCAGAAGGGTTTTCTGGCGAACCGCAGCCGACCCTGCCATCCTCTGTATCGACAGCAGCATCCGGCTGCCCAGATCCTCACAAAATACTCCAGCCCAAAAACCACGATCATCACAAACTCCTGCAAGTCAAACAACATGAAATCAAACTCTTAATTATGTCAGTCTTGTACCTGGATTATGGTAATAACTGTATCAAAATAGCAATAAAAAAATGACATGTTCTGCGAGTAATATATAACTATAAAACTAAACTACATTTCTAAACTGTTCAAATACCTCTAATTCATTAAAAATGAGAGATTGTTATGAGTGTTATCATTTACGCTAACTCAAACGACTGCCTCTCTTCCTGTCAAAGATGCCACAGACAGCTTGAATTCACAGACGCTCGTGCTAAATGCTTGTATTGATTACAGATCCTGTAGTGGCACCCAGTGTGAACAAACACATTACAGACTGAGTGTACAGTCAATACCAGAACGTGCATGATAGACAACATAGTCCTTTCCCAAGAAGACCATTAAATGGAGAAAAATTGGGAGAGAAAGTGTGAGAGGGAAAGCACTTCATACTGAATGAGTGATTATGGAATTGCAGCTAAGATTATTGGATGGAGTCGGCTACTTCTTGCATACTCGACAACACCTGAATCCTGCCGTGTGCTTACACTGCCATTTCCCAGAGCAAAGGTCCCAGTGGAAAACAAAATGCACACTTAACGCAGCCACAGGGAGACATGAGACAGTACAAGAATGCTTACCGTGTGCCAATCAGATGAGAAATGGATCCGGCCTGAGATGCTGCTAAAACGGTATAATGAAAATAAGGCCTAATAATTTTCAAAGTGTGCAAACGCTCCCCTCATGTGTTATAACGGAGCCCTATACAGAAGACTGATACTAATTTATTGTACTAAATAAAGTTCGCAAACCCTCAAGATAGAGGGCAAACAGAACATGCTTTAGCAAAAAGCTTTATAATAAATTAATAATAATTTGAAGTTACAAAACTCTCTGTTTATGCTTGCGGAGGATTTCAGAGCAATACCGGCTGGACTACTGAAATAAACTTCTTAGTAACACAATAGACAGCAGAACAGGCTTGCATACACGGCACATTTGATCCATTATGCTGGCAAACAGAAAAAAAACACCCAATTCACCTTTTTTGAAGACACGCCTCCAAAAACACCTCAGAAAAAGATATATACGGACGGTGATTGGATGGACTAACAGCCACAGAGAAAGCCCTGTGCGATTAATTATTCAGATGATGTGCTATTATGAATGTATTTAGAGACGCGCCGACAACGTGGAGGTACTTAGACAGATCAGACAGCCTATGGCTGCCAACTATTTATTTTCTTTAAACTACATTTTTGGATATAAAACACAGGAAGGAAGTCAAACCATTTGCTCTACAGGTAAGAGAGAGTCAGTGGATTCATTTCAATGCAGTTCAATAGATAACAATGGATACTGTGTCAGGCTTAAACCTGTCTGGAGATCAGGGAAGATGCATCATTTGATAATTAGGAAAAAAAAAAAAAAACAATTTTCCATGTCTGCTATTGTGATTATTCCATTTATCCATGAAATATTTGTTATACTTGCATTGCTAAAGGATTAGTTCACCCAAAACTGGAAATTCTGTCATCATTTACTCACCCTCATGTCATTCAAAATTGTTTTTTATTTTTCTATACAATGGAAGTTAATTATTAGAAACGGTTTGGTTATCCAAATTCTTCTACATATCTCCTTAAGAAGAGAAATTCATCATACAAGAGATCAATTTGGAAGGAAATGAGATAAATAAAGACAGAAATTTCATTTAATTTTCATTTAAACTATGCACTTTTCAGTCTATTTCAGTATTTAAATATAGTAAAATAGGTTAAATGGATTGAGAGTGCTGCAATTTAACTGGTAGCTGATAGGTATACGAAATTAGCCAAAATATTTAATAAATAATTCTGGCCCTGCTGGTAAATGTTAGACCATCTACACAAAAATCTGGCCACGTAAAAGCAGCTTTGCATTCTGAAGCACACATAAACTGCTAATATTTGATTACCGTAGATCTTTTACAGTGACTATGCCTTTGAGAGATTTTTTTAAAAGCACCGGCTTAACTTTTTCCCTGTCTGCTGCTCTTGATGTTTTGGGACTGTGCATGTTCTTTTGGTATTACGAACCAATCAGCAAACAGGATATAGTTTCCCTCTAATGTGATTAGTATTTTTACAGTTTAAGGTATAGTTTGTGTTATTTTAACCCCTTACCAGGATGAAGAGCCCCTCGTTGGCAAATTTTTGATGGTCTGGGATGGTGGAGAAAACAGAAAGCACCAGACAGCTGAACACTAGGAGAAAACTGAAACGCAAACAAACACACACAAACTAACAGGTCAAAATACAATACAAAACTACGGTGAGTGTTGTATTTTGTTTTACTTTTTTTAGCTAACACTTTATCATGCACAACTGTTAAATGAATGCATATTATTTTTTAAACTATATTGCAACATCTCAGCAAAAATAACAACAGCAAAAATAAAGATAAGCAAATCAACAAACAAAACCACGAATATCACAGCAACACAGCAAAGACTGACCAAAAACCCCAAAACAAACATGTGTTCTACACGTACTGATGACTATTGGCCTCTGGTGGACCGGGGAACTTGCCATGACACCCCATAATCCAGGCTGGCATTCAGCTCAAACACACAGATGCTCTTAATCACTGCTGTCACAGACCCTGCTTGGAAAGCCCAGCATGCCCACTCAAAATGGAGTGGATAAAAGCAGATATTACAGCCCCACTTCCTGCCATCTCTTGGGAGCACTCAGACTCTTTGGAAAAAGGGGCCCTTTCGTAAGAACTGGGGCTCCCGGACAGCTCCAGGTGGTCCCATCTGAATCTTTGTAAAATAAAAGCTGGATTTGCCCCGCGGTTCTCAGAGAAGCTCTTGGAGTCAGACCGGCTCTGCGCAAGCAGCTGCTGCTGGGGATGATGCCAAACCAGACACATCTGGCACGCTCACTCATACCCACTGCTACTTCTCAGCTCTGTGATCTAACTGTATGAGGACAGAATGATATTTTTCAGCTGTGTTCTTGGGTGTAATGTGACCGTTTGGAGCAACAGCATCTTGGTTGTGAGGGAAAGTAAGATGATAGTCAAACAGTCACAACAATGGAACTTTGTTGCTTAAAGGGATAGTTCTCCCAAAATGAAAATTCTTTCATTAATTACTCAACCTCATGTCATTTCAAACCCGTAAGACATTTTTTCATCTTAGGAACACAAATTAATATAATATTGATGAAATCAAAGAGCTTTTGGACAGCAACACAAATACCATGTTCAATGTGCATTGTTCAAATGTCACATCAGTAATTCAAGCATAATTTTGTAAACAATGTCCTTACTACGTTTCTAGGCCTTGAACATGCAGTTGCTTTGTTTATGCAGGGTTGAAAAGCTTGAGGATTTCATCCATAATATCTCAATTTGTGTTCCTAAATTGATTGAATGTCTCGTGGGTTTGGAATGCCATGAGGCAGAGTAATTAATGAAAGATTTTCATTTTTGGGAGAACTATCCCTTTAATGGACATTTGAAATACAACTCCTGGGGCAATTTTTGCACAATCAATTACTGTAACATTAATGTCAATTACTGTAACAGAAACTGTAACTCTAAGGAATGAAGAGCGTTACGAGATTGACAGACCTTGAGCGGCTATACACTAAAAAAAAAGAGGAAAAGAAGGAGAAAAAGAGGAAGGAGACTGGCAGACAGTCAATTAAGGTCATCCTCCAAATACAGTACTGACCCTCAGCTATAAACACTTTAAAAAGGCCAAGGATAAGAATACACTTTTCAAAGTTTACAGTATTTACCAGCCCAAAAAAAAAACATTCCACAGATAAATCTCTAATCCATGCCTACATGTGTTGGATGGAAAAGCAGCAAAAAACAAATCTATTTTGCAAACCATGGGTGAGTGGAAACACCTGTTATTTAAAGTAAACAAACAGGATTAATAATACATGGATTTAGGTGCTAATTTAACATGCACAAACACTTTTCAAACGTATTTAATGGACTTGGTTTCTGGAGGCATTTTCCAAAGTTAAACAGTTTCCAAAAGGTTGAAATTTCCCCCATTTGCCGTATCTGTTTGCAGTTTGGAGTGCAAGAAAAGAATTATGACTTCAACAACTAAAAAAAAAAAAAAATTTGACAATGGTATCTTTCTAAGTATATATGATTGATATATTGAGACAACGATGGGTCTATAAAGATATATCAAAGATTATGGAGACTAATAGGGAATTGATCTGAAGTCAATTAGTTTTAAACTTGGGTCTTTATGCATAAATAATATTTCTGAAAACCTCAGAAGACTAAAAGGTCACTTCATCCCTGAACCGTTTCTGCTGAGTGTGACTCATTACTGCCAAACTAATGTACTGTAGGTAAAACGATCCCTCATAAAACAACAGACTGAAAAAAAAGGCCAAAAGCACGGAAAGCCAAGGCCCAGTTTCCCAGTACTGAATCATCAACAATCTGACTGGATGGACAGAGGAAGAAAATGCCCTGAAACTGCTTAGCTGCCCCCAAAAGGTTTCCATCAAAAAACAATGAACGCAGTAAAAAATAGATACATTAGTGCATGTGAAGACCATGTGCGGCTAGCATTTCAGCTGAGAAGCAAGTTTTGAACCCAAAGTCAATCTGCCAAATGCTGAAATCAAATCCTCAAATCAGCAGAAATGATAGTCTCGTGAGGTGAAAACAATGCAGCACCACGTGTGTTTGTATTTGCTGGTAAGCGCATGATTTGGCTGTAAATCATGTCGATATCATTCTCGGATGGTGTGCTTGTGTTGACAGTAGGTCCAGGTTGAATTTTACACTGAAAACAGGGTTTTTACTGTTAGATTTCACAAATTACTTCAAAGAAATGGCAAATGCACATTAAACGTGAAATTCTGAAAGACTTTATTAACGATTCAAAATTTACAGTGTAAAAACGTTGAATTAACTCACGTGAAATCAAATTCACAGACATCAAACGGATCTTGCAAATGCAAGAGAAAAACTTAATGACTCTCCTTTTTTATTATATTATAATATATATTATTAATAATTCAATATCTAGTTTAATATCAGATAATGATATTTGAATGCTATACTGCGGCATAGCATTCATGCTAACAGATTGCATGAACTGACACATACCTGCAAGTGACTGTTAGTACACACACTTTTTGAAGGTACATATTTACCATATACATACCAAGTACAGTATGTGTTTTGTTTGTTAGCACATAACACCACATTTTTCTGTACGTGCTACACATTTACCATGTACATATCATTAGTGAGAACAATGTGTCTTATTAGTTACAGTATATGGATACTGTAAGGACATGCCTGTTTGTATCCACTTGTCCTTAAGTACTACACATTTACCATGTACATACATTAGTAAATACAGTAAAGCATCTAATTAGTTCTCATGTACGGGAACTAGCTGTAAGTGATCGTTCTTACCATCATTAGCCGTTATTTACAAACTAACTACCATGAACTGTTAAGTACAGCTCTTATTTGTTACCATGTACATACACTGAGGTAACCTACAGCAGCTTTTTAAGAAACATCTTTACTATTTTTTAAAAACTGAATGTGGGTTATTCTCTCTCCTCATTCTCTGCGATACCTTAAGATGAAGTATGCTGTAACGGACCCTTGCTGTGGTCCTCATTAGACTAAATCTTAGGTTAAATTCATCACGTGTTAATATGCGATAAAAGCCACAGCGAGGTGAAAGCATGAGGACATAGATATGGGCTATGTGGGTAAACAGAGGGGATGATGAATAGTGAGGGCTTTACACATTGCTGAGCTGGACTCTGTAGACTGTACGCCACAAAACATCTGCGCATAACGGCAGAGTCTCTGACCCTAATTCAATCACGGCAGGCTGATGGACCAGGTATCAGTTACACAATGAGAGAGATAAACATTAAGCTACGCTAAGAGGGGAAGAGGGATAAATGTTTGGAAATGGAAAAAGTGGAAGGCAGTGTCCTGTGATTTACCCGTTTTCTTTATGATGATTCGCACACGTGTGGATGGGTTAAAAAACTAGAAAACAAATAGTACAGCAAATCAGAGAAAGAAGAGGAAAAGATTGCACCTCTAAGCAGAGGACAAAGGTGGCAGCAGTGGAAAGCTCTATAAATATCCATGTGCCTTGAATTGTGACAGCCTGCAAATTTGTCCAGTACACACAACCACATTGTTAATGCTGGGAGGTGTCTGCGGGGAATATAAAAAAAGGGAAAGAAAGGCTGAAGACGCAAAAAAAGATGAATGCCTTGATACTGTACAAGGCTTTATATAGTGCAATTACGTGTGTATGGTAACCCGAACAAAAGAAAGAACATCTAAACATCTGTCCAAGTCACTGTTAAAAATGATTACCTCAAGCGAATATTGATATTATACCAACATTGTGGGGTTTTTTTTATTATTGTAATCGTTTTGGTTTTCAGGAATGCAAGCTTTTCTCTAACAATAAACTGTGACTTTGAATTGATTTTTCAAATAGGACTACTAGGAAAGACTGATTTTAAGGTTCAATACCATTCATCTCTTCCCAGCATACACTGGGACATAAATAATAAATACAGTTGCATTGTTTGGCCATTTTTACTGACCGTATATAGGAAAAGTGATTTGGAAGAATGAAAATTGACATGATTTGTCTGCGTGTACCACTTTTGATGGCATATCAATTTACTAATTACTTTTCTTAAAGTTATTAAAAGTAGTAAAGGATCAAAGTTCAAGCATGTAAAATATTAAAGATTTTGTCAAATATAATTTGTGATTAAAATTAAAGCAATGCAAACTGTTGGCTTCATATACAGCAAAATAATGTTATTAATGTAAAAGTAAGGCGGTTTTACAGCTGTCTTTAAATTGAAGTACTGAAAATTAAGAAATCAACTCGTCTAATGAGAGGAACCATATTGCTGATGCATAAATAAAACAAGACACATGTTTGGCAACACAAACACTGCTGGGAAACACTGTGTAAAACCAAACAACCCATCCATAACACAAATCTGTTATCCACACACTCCAGAGCTGCCTGCTAAGATAATAATAATTCATTTAATTGTAAAGTGGAATTGGAAGTCAGTGTTTAAAACACTGTACACAGTTGTGAAAGATGTCAAAAAGTAGAAGCAGGAGCAGACAACACAAGAGCGGGAAGTAAAGCTGCAACCAGTCTGGAAAGCATAAATCCCTAATGTCAGCGAAACAGGGTTAACACTGATACCTAGCATACAAACAGAAATACTATCAGTGAAAATGAGCACGGACACTTCTCAGAAGAAAGCAAGGGCTCCAGCTACTGAATCATGAAAAACTGCCCTGCATGTGGAACGAGGTTATTATGAGGTTATTTAAATAGTTTTAAAAGCGCACTTCACATCTGGAAAGGAAACTCTAGTTATTTCTCCTCACAGCTGTTTAGCTCAATTTTATGTTTTGCTTAACTTAAAGCAATAATACCAAAACCTTATCATATCATACATTTTTTAAAGCATTACCACATAATCTAAGATGGTAAACATGGGTTGTCAAGTACAAAATAGACAAAGAACATCTGAAAGAACTATACTGCATATAACAGCTTTGTATGAAAGCCTGTTTCCTCCATGGAATTAAAAAAAAAGTTTTTTATCTTACAATTCAGACTTCTATACATCACCTGAAATCTGAACAAACAAGCTTTCCATTGATGTATGGATTTTATGGTTTGTATGGTTCGCTAGGATAGGAATATTTGACTGAGACACAATTGTATTGTAAAGTTGTCCAAATGAAGTTCCTAGCAATGCATATTTCTAATCAAAAAGTTTTGATATATTCGTGGGAGGAAATTAACTAAATATTTTAATGGAACATATCCTAATGATTTTTGGCATCAAGAGAAATGTATAATTTTGAACCATACAATATTTTTTAGCCTGGCTTCCGCAACTTTAAAACTCATAGGAGTTTAGTCTGGTCAAGCTACCTTACTACCCGCCTTCTGGGAGGTGGGCTTAACCTGCGTCCATTAGATGCCTCTGTATACTACTGGAAGAGTCTACAACCAATCAGACCACTCATTCCGATGAAGTATGCGTAGTGGCAGACCCTGAAGACACCGTAACCAATTGTAGCTAGCTTCATTAAAGCAGTAGGAAAATGTCTTTTCTTACTTTAATTACTTCTGCTCCATTTTAAAAGAAAGGCTATGTATTTTTGGCTATTGGCTTCATTTATTTATTCGTGCCAGGGACATGTTTATTTCGTTATTTTCCATTTTCCATATATTCCATTGGATGTATCTTAGTTTTAAAAAAGTGCTGGATTTATTAATAAAATAAATGTGTCCCTGCCACGAATAAATACCCTGAGACTGGGTAGATATACCTGTGCTACTTAAGTTTTTGTGGTCCAGGTTTTGTGGTCCAGGGTCTCAGAACTGTGTTCACATCTCACAATTCAGAATTTATTTCTTGATTATAAACTCAGAATTGCAAGTAAAAAGATTCATAATTGCGAGATAAAAGTCGCAATGACCTTTTTTTTTACATTTCTAAGCCAGAAGCAGATTTCCATCCATTAAAAAAGTGGTTATTCACCTTTGCTGAGGCTCATATCCAGTCTACTATTATGACACTTTTATGCTGTTGTACTGTTTTTTTTTTTGGTGCAAATTCAGCTTTGAGAATACCATCTCTTTATGTAAGCGGAAGATCATAAATTACTTCATTTTAATCAGATCGCTGATACACTGTTGTGCCAACTGCAAATAGAATCTATTAGTGTGTCTCCACTATTCATTCATGTCACACATCTGTTCACCAACACACACACACCCTGTGGCCTTCTGAACACACTCAGCTATCTGGAAACTCTCATTCACGCTATAGTTTGAAAGGGCACAATCACGGGCCACTGAGTCGCAGTATTGTGAGTGGGATATATGCTGAGCTTGCTGAGAGGAAAAGCAGAAGAGCAGTGAGAGATGTTAATTGGACGGCAGAAGGATGATGAGAGGCTTGACATTTACAGACAATACTGTTACCATGAGCTGACAATTAGAGAATCCTCTCCATATCCCGAATAAACAGCATGTCACATGCAAAAACTTCTAACACTCCATGTTTCCACATTTGCAATTTTATATTGAAAAACAAGCTACTGCCCATTAATAGATTGTATTTGCTTTATACACATTTAGGTCATATTTTATTGTGGAAACTTTCAGTGTATGTATGATGCGCTTATTTGAAAAAAAAAAAAAAAACTGACTCAAATTCAAAAAAATGTTATTTAAATATGTTTATGTATCATGTTTGTATAGTGTTAGTTAGCTGTACTTTTTATTATTTTTTAACCTAATTAAAATAACCCAGATGCAGTTTGACTGAGATTAATTAGAAACATGAGTTCTGTTTTTGCAAATGAATGTTTCATATATAAACTGTGATACTTTTTTTTAATTATTCTTAAATGTGTTGCATCCTTGCTAAATAAACTTATTAATGACTAAAAGTATTAACTCTTATTACCGTTTGAATGTTATTACAGATGGGCATATAAACTGTAAAGATAACACTAAAATACTGAAATTCATACAGAATCATCATAGAACATCAACCAAATCTTAATGTTCAATTACATATTTAACTAGCAAATGTTTTAAATGCTAAGTTTAATAAACCCAAACCAAACCATTTCAATATATATTTTGTGAAAATATAAAATATTTACTCAAATCTGCCCAACACCACATTCAGTATCAAGCAAATATATAAACTTGCAGTTGCAAAGGATTTGAAGCAGTGCTTTCAAAACCCACACACAAACACACACCTTGCTCACTTTCACGCACACAGTTCATTGCCCAGATTTACAGTATTTATGTGCTGACATTTCACCGCTCAATGCACTGCTAACGTCACTCCTAAAACCCGAACCCTTGCAAAATATAATGCCTTTATTTACACATGAGGTGAAGAGAAGCCAGTGCACGTGGCCCACGGACAGCTGTATAGTAATTTTTTCAGCAGCATCCACCTAGCACACTTTAATGCTTTGTAGTTACTGATCAGATTGTATGCTTATGATCTAAACTACATATAAATTTAGTGCATTAAGTTATACAGAAGTCATATATCAGGACAGGTTACATGATTGGGCAACAATGAATTTAGTTGTATATTTAGTATATTTATTATACTCCAAACTGGATGCTTTCTGATTCAAACAATGATTGATAAGTTTAAAAGCTACTATTATTTGATTGTATTGGATATTATAACGAGCTGCAGCTCCGCCCCCCGCAGCCGCCCCTCAGCTCAACACTTGGCTCTCGCTGCCTGATAAGTTTGATGGAGCGCCAGGTAAATGCAAGGGTTTTCTCCTTCAATGCACCAATTTTATTCACCAACAACCTCAATGCTATACTACAGACGATAGCCTACTACTCCCGCAAGCTCACCTCAGCTGAACCGGCAACTGCTTGCTCTGAAAGCAGCACTCGAGGAGTGGAGACACTGGCTCAAGGGGACACCAGAACTATTCCTTGTTCTAACAGATCATTAAAATCTGGATTATATTCGCACGGCTAAACGTCTTAACTCTCGTCAGGCCTGTTGGTCCCTTTTCTTCCCCCGATTTAACTTCCGTATAACATACCGTCCAGGTTCCCGATGCACTCTCTCGCCTGCATGATACCAACCAGTCTGTACAGAATCCCGAGCTCATT
Organism: Enteromius trimaculatus; assembly: GCA_032361065.1. Taxonomy (NCBI): domain Eukaryota; kingdom Metazoa; phylum Chordata; class Actinopteri; order Cypriniformes; family Cyprinidae; genus Enteromius; species Enteromius trimaculatus. The sequence continues at coordinate 10,890,500 of JAUMHP010000074.1, read as the reverse complement.
ATCTCATCCTCTCTCATCGTAGCTCCAGTACGTTTGGACATCACCACAGAAATAAAGGAGGCCCTAACATCTGAACCTACCCCCGTAGCATGTCCTGCGGACCGCACCTTTGTCCCTGAAGCCCTCCGAACTCGACTCCTTCACTGGGTCCATGACACACCGGCCTCAAGACATCCAGGTATCACAGCTACCATTGAACTCACACAGAATCGCTACTGGTGGCCTACCCTCAAGAAGGATGTCATCCAATTCGTCAAGGAATGTACGGTATGCTGCACCACCAAAGCCTCTCACCAACGACCGGCCGGTCTTTTACAACCACTGCCACTACCACAACGCCCCTGGTCCCACATCGCCATGGATTTTATCACAGACTTGCCGCCCTGCAACCGTTATACCACCATACTTACCGTCATTATTAGTTTCTCCAAAGCCTGCAGACTCATTCCTCTCATGAAATTACCAACAGCCTGGGAGACCGCTGAAACAGTCAATAAACAGATCTTCCGATTCTACGGAATTCCTGGCGACATAGTCACTGATCGAGGCCCGCAGTTCACCTCACAGGTATGGCAAGCTTTTTGCACACAACTTCACATAAATGTCGGTCTCACCTCGGGATATCATCCTCAATCTAATGGACAGGCTGAAAGATTAAATCAGGAACTGACTCGCTTTCTGAGAGCACCAACATCAGCAAGACTGGAGTAAATACCTGATTTGGGCCGAATACACCCAGAATTCCTTGAGGAAACAATCCACTGGACTAACACCTTTTCAAGTGATCATAGGCTTTCAACCACCAATGTTTCCCTGGACTGGCGAGTCATCCTATCTCCCATCTGTCAATCACTGGCTGCGCCGCTGCGAAGAAACCCGGGATGCTACGCACACTCACCTTCAAAGAGCAGTACGCCGAACTACAGAACTACTAGAGTGCCAACTATGAACCCGGACAATGGGCTTGGCTATCCACGCGAGATCTATGCCTGCATTTGCCATGCAAAAAGTTAAGCCCAAGGTACGTGGGTCCCTTCAACATCACTAAAAAAATAACACCAGTATCTTTCCGTTTAGGATTACCATCTACTTACCACATTTCTCCCACTTTTCATGTCTCCCTGTTAAAGCCAAAAGAGGACGACCCCGGCGCCAAACTCATCCTCGCTTTGGGAGCCGCTCGCAGGGGGAGGGCACTGTAACGAGTCGTGCCTCTGTGGCTCTTTCCGAACAGCACCAGTGGGAACCTTCCCCTGAGGTTTAATGTTCCATCCGGACTCATTTTGACTCACGTACCACGGGCTGATCACCGCCAGGTGTTCGGCATTATCTCAGCTCTATAGGCTGGGACTTGATCAGTGCAAAGTTTAGTTTGCCCTGCAACAACTCTGATCGTTATTCTAGTATTCAGTCTTCTTATGTATAACCCTTGCCTTGTTTATTGTTTACCGATCTCTGCCGCCTGCCCTGACCTATTAATTAATATTAAATGACCTAAATGACCTGACCTAAATATTAATTCTTATTTTTATTCATATCTGATAGTATAAAATATAATATTATAAATATATACTGTGTTTGTGTATATTATCAACCAATAAACATATTACACATACATAATTTATGTAAACAATAATGTTCACTTTGGATACAATTGTGATAAATTGTTTGACAGCACTAATTATATATAAATGTAAAAATATTACATTTATGGGACAACCAAATATTTCTACTTATTTCTGATCTCATTACTCTAATCCACTTTGAATGGATAAGAAGAGTAACGTGTTCAGCACGGAGCATGGATAATTGTTTAATAGGTGCACGGTCAAGCCGAGGTCTTTGTCCGGTTAGAGAATTAAAACTGCAATTAAATTGTCAGAAATAGACAGAACTTCTGTACATTTAGTGGGAATTTCCTTTAGTGGATTATGAGATTATCAGGAACTAACCAGTGGATTGAACAACAACAAAAGAAAGAAGTGGCTTTAACATTTGACCTGAGACTGACTGGATTAAGACATTTAAGAATTCAAGGGTGTGAGAAAAAGGAAAAGGTTACACATCTTCGGTGGTCAGTGGCAAAGCCTTTACGTGGCACCCTAAAACCCTAAAATTGTCATATCGTTCTATCGTCAGCCTGTGAGATTGTAGATGTACAATATTACTGTAACAACTTATTAATTTCTCCTGGAAAGTGAACCAACTCCAGCATAAAGCAATAATCAGCCTAATGTTTTAAATTTGCATTTAACATGAGAACAATTTAATTAAAATATTGTAAGTTACTAATTAAAAGGCTTACATTTCCTCAGTTATTCAAACAGCAGCAACAGAAAACGAGAGAAAAAATAAACATCATCAAAGAACATTATATCTGATATCAATTTATGCACTTTCAAACACTTCCGTTATAATCATTGAAGTCTATATACATTGCATGTATATCTGCACTGTTGTTTATGACTGAATTTGAGACAGAGCTGAATTCAGCAAGGTATAAAATAAACCTTACATATTAATACTACAGTAGATAATGAAAAAAAATAATAGTGCTGTCATCAAAGCAATGAGCCAAAGGCAATATCTCTTGATATCTTTGAAACATGACACTGTTGTCACAACCCTACTATGATGCATCAATTTACTAAATTATAACATATAAAACAAAATGTTTCTCTTTACTTTAAAATAAAGAGCAGAGCGCAACAGAAGACAGTAGTTAATATTCCAGAGGTACTTGGTGTAGGCTTTTACTTTCTAAGTGAAAATACACTACCTGTTTAAAGGTTTGGGGTCAGTAAGAAGAAATGAATACTTTTAGTCAGCAAAGATGCATTAAATCGATTAGCTAAAAGACATCTGTAATTGTAAATGCTGTTCTTCTGAACTTTATTTTTTTGAGAAAAATGTATCATGGTTTACACAAAAACATTAGACAGCACAACTTCCACAGCTACAAAAATTTTGAGCACCAAATCAGCATTTTTGAATGTTAAAAATATAATTTAGTTCTATATTAGAACTATATTAAATATATAAAAAATGCATTAACTTATGCATTTACATAAAATAATAATTTACAATAGGATTGTTTTTACTGCTTTTTTGCTCAAATAAATGCAGCCCTGGTAACCTTTGAAGAGTTTTAAAAGGACACAACAACATAGAAAGACATACAGAGTTATAGGTAAGGGTCAAAGGTCACTGACAAGTGTTTTGGATGTATCAACCCTGAATAGTTAAAATAGCTTTTAAAGATCTGTTTTAGAGGCTTAAACTTTATGCAGTATTGGTTATTTTTAGATGCACTTATTTACATTTATTTGCTAAATGTTTTATAGTTAAGATAGATAAATCTTTTTTTCAGACATGTACATGAAGTTGAGTGTTTGTGTGTATTGTATATATGTACACACACATGGACAGTAAAATGTGCATAACACTACGGGGTGAAAAAGACAAAAAAGTTCCTGGAAAAAAGTGCCCCCTGAATTATGTAAAAAGATTTAGCCAATCAAAGTTACACAAGCCTGATCACAGAGTGTAAGTGTCCCTGTTCAGCTGAGATGCCACACAATCGTCCCTCTGACCCTCGGGTGGGAATGTTCTTTTGAAGACAGCCTTATTAACAGATGGGAGCATCTGGAGAAGAGACGTTTATAGAGCACGCCAAATGCTATCTCACCATTATGCTTATCATTCGAAGTACTATTTACAAGATCAGCAGGCTACCATCTTTGACCAAGACTTCAAACATGGACCTCCTGGTTCATCTAAACGACTGCAGTGGCACGCAAGAGTGTAATCAAGGGTCCAGCACCTTGTCAGCACTGCCGAAACTGACACAAAACACTGTACAGAGACCGTCAGTAGTGATGAGACATTTAACCTGGAGTTACTGATACACTTACAGTACATGCAGCAAACACGTTAGATATAGAATATTATCCCATATAACCTAACAGAGATATCTAAACTAAGTAGGAAAGTAAGATTTATTTTTTTAGAGGGTTTACCAGCCAGGATGCATTCATTTAAATAGAAATAAAACATTTCAAATAAAAGATATTTTGCTAACCTTTTTTTTAATGCTAATTAAGCACATATTAATGCCTTATCCTACATATCTAATCAATACCCAAACTTAACAACTACCTTACTAACTATTAATAATCAGCAAATTAAAGTTGTAGTTAATAAGTGTTACCAATTCTAAAGTGTTACCATATTTTTAAGGATCATGATTTGCACAAAAATATCAAACAACATAACTGTTTTCAACATTTATATTATTAGACAGAAATAAGAAATTGCATGAATGGAGTAGAAAAGCAGACATGATGGATGCTGAAAATTCAGCTTTACTAAAAAAATTAATAAAATAAAAATTTTGTTGCTAACTGAAAAATAATTTAAAAAATAATTTACTTTTTTAATTTACTTTTTAAATTATTTATAATTATTTATAATTAAAATAATTATTTAAAAAATTAAATTAACTAAAAAATATTCTGTAAATGCCAATACAAGAATTTATTTTGTTTAGTAGCTACATACACAAAATATATGTTTTAATAGACTAAAAGACATTAAAAAATGATCAAATTTAAACATTTCTATATTTTTCTATATAAAAAGATATATAGAGGCAGAGCAAGATTATGGAGAAACGTATGTGAGGTTGAAGAGAGAATGCTGATTTGAATTATCTGGTATTTTTTCTGACTGTCTTATTATCTTAGAACTACCGAGCACAACAAGAAACAGCAAGATCATCTGTGAATTCTTCTCATTCATCATATGACATCTTGTAGGAAACAGAGCCAAGATAAGAGCATCCAGGCCAGCAGATGCTAGGAAGCTTTCATAGCTTCGCAAAGAAAAGCATGCACAGTATCACACATACACAGATACGTATACTGTACACACACCTACTTGGATCTGTCAGGCCTAATAAATAACTTGAAAAAACATTACTACATTGTTACATATCCAAGTGCATACTCAGTGCAGCTGTATCCATAACCAACAACACAGAGAAAACACATCAAAAATATATAAATAAAAAACGATTCCTCACAGAAATAAAACTAAAAACACTAATAATTAATTATTAAGATTTGCAATTACTAGATTTATTTATAATAGAATAAGACAAACCTTAAAAAAAAAAAAGAGCAAAAGTGTAAAAAAAAGTCAATATGAGCAAAAAGTTGGAGGTTAATGGCTGCAGGCTGAATCTCTGTATTCAAAAATTCAATAAAAACACCACTGATTTTCACTAATAGCATTTCTAGTTTTTTTTAATGGATGTTGGTACTAGCAACAATGTTTGTGGTTATTAGTTCACTAATATGTTCATTCACATCAGATACACAAACACCAAACCACTTTGTGAGAGTCTTCAGGATGCTAGCCCTTATAAATACCTCTCTATATTATGAATTTGTTTTAGTCCTGTTGCTATGGTGAGGTTTCCCGACATGTTTATAGAACCTGCCATTATAAATTAAAGGGCCTTAACAACACTTAAGGGGACTTGCACAAGACATCAGCTGCCGACCGACAACCAGCAGGGAGGTGGGAGGTTAGCTCTGTCCATTTTTCAGTGAAGACATGGATTCCTTATTCAAGTCTCCATTTCTAATCATTCTATGCAAACTAAATACACAGCATAACAGTCCATGATGTTGTTTAGCATTTAATTAGGAATCCGGGTCAGTACTCACAAAACATTTAATCTTACCACTAAGGGTTCTCCTAAATAGCAGTTAAAGGAAAACTTCAAGTAAAACCTATTCACGAAGCTGCTGAGACAAACTTTTACTAAGGAATAGAGAGAAGTCTTAAGCTAAGAGTTAACCTTGCTGCTATGGAGGATGTCAGCATGCTTACTAACTATGCACCCAGCGATAAGAGGGGGGAGGTGTCTTTGTCAGAGATTTATTCATAGTAATATTGCATATTATGTTGCTATATTAAAATAAAGCTTTCAAAATAAAAAAACGTTTATTGCTACATTCAAATAAAAATGTTAAAATGCAGGCCAAGTGTCACTAATGAAACAATATAATATATATATGTATATGTTCAAGAAATTGTCAGCCTGTATACTTCTCATAAAAAAAAATAAAAAAGGAATTATGCATAAAATTAATTAGCAGAGTAGAATAATTGTGGCTGTAAGACATGCAAACGTAAAAGAAAAGCAAACTGGATGCAAGAACAGCTGTTACTTCTTGCCCAAATGTTTAATGAAAAGGATATAATCAAAGGACAATTATGGCTGGATCTTATTGACTTAGAAGTTCTCTTTTCTACTCGTAATGTTTTACAGATTTAGGAGCTACTTTTAGCTTTAAATGTGCTCTATGTGCTGTTGCAGGATTTTAGCTTGATTTCATTTTTATCTCAAACCGTATGCATCACCCCTTGATCGTCTTGCTGTCTGCCCTCTGAAAACATTGGGAAAAAACCCGGTCTCGAAAGACAACACAGAGGCTGCAATACCAAAACAAACACTATGGGCACAGGATGTGAACTACAACAAAAACAAACTTTGGCCAACCAATCGGCAAGAAGAGGTGGGGTTTAATGCGTGCAAGATAGAAATGAAATCGAGCTAAAATCCTGCAACATCACAAAGAGATTTAGTGAATACGTTACAGTCAAAAGCATTTTTAATCCAAAATATCTTAAATTGTCTTCCGAGGACAAACAGAGCTTCTAAGAGTTTGGAACGACATGTGGGTAAGTGATTAATGACAACATTTTTATTTTGGGGTGGAGGAACCCTTTAATGACCTTTCTACATTTTAGTTGTAACATGGCTCCATGACAATAGAGATGAAGATCCAAATGCAAGGTTTTATTAAGAGTGTATCAGACAGGCGTGGTCAAACAATGGCAAATAACAATATCTGAGGCAAGGCAAAAGAGTAATCCAATAAAAGGCAACGGTCAGGGCAGGCAGCAAACAATCAGAAACAAGGAACAGTCCAGGGTCTAAACACAGGCACGGCAAAACTAGCAAAACACAGGAAGAAACACTAGTAGAAACTAGGAATACGCTAAAGGCTAACAACCAATACTCAGCCCAGTTTGTGTCTGTGAGTGCACCTGTTATAGTCCTCCAGATTAGAAACGGGTAAAAACAGATCATTGGTTCCTAGGCTGAGGGTATCTGGGTTAATGGAGTCCGGGGTGGAGTTCCCTCTAGAAGAGTTGTAGTAATTTTAACCTTGGTTACCTGGACTTCAGATGAAGGGAACCTCTAAGGTTTGAAGATTTCTTTATTTGTGATCCCAAATATTAACTAAAGATTTATAGGTTTGGAAAAACACAAAATTTACTTTTCTTTTTTTTTTCTCTAACTATCAACAATCTATTGTAACTGCTCTGATAAACAGGTTTTAAATAGCAGTTTTAAATAAGTGCATGTTTTGATAAAGTTTCGGCTGGCGTCGCATCATCTAATCAATCTCCTGGTTACGAAAACCCAATCAAATCCTTTCTACCCACTATAAATAACCTTGTTTCCCCTACATCCGCATCTCGCCTTCTGTGCACCCCTACCCATCTCCTCCTTTCTCAGCTCCACGACTTCCTCTGGGGGGGCCTTGCCCTCGCCTAGGGTTCAAACCACTAGGGTTCGGAGTCCCCCATTGTCCCGGCTAGCTCCCCGGACAGCACACCAAATTTGCTATTATCCATTGTATTAATGAGGAAGCGTGAACTCGTGAAATAGTGCTAGCGGTTATTGCCTGGGAACAAGCATGCACCTAAATACTGATGTAAGGTTAAAAAAAAACATGTAGGTTATGTGCACTTCATAAAAAACAGCATTTCATACTGCTGAGTGTGACTTTCAGACCTTTTAAGTTAATGGTGTTTTAACCATTAATAATACACATATAAAACCCCTGTGACAAACCCTCTTAGTTTGCAGAGTGTTATTAAGTTTTAGTTTGGATGGTAAACAATAATATGAATTATTCATGATGCCACTGCAAACGAGGAGTGGCTAACCTCATTTTAACCCCAAAATAAATTCAGGACCACTATATAAAGCCCTCAATAATCAAAACATCAAACGGTTGACATTCACAGTTAAGGTGTTTATGAAAGTAGGATCAAATGCTAGAAATATCCCTCGGCGACTTGCAAAAGACTATGTTCTAAAGGCACAAGTATGTGAAGCATCCATATCATGCCTAAATCTCCGGTGATGAACTTTGATGTCTGGGGTTGTAAAAACCACCTGAGTGCAGTAAGATGGTTACATCCACTTAAAATAAGCCTTGGTCAAAGGCTTGCACCAGAATCTGAGTCTAGGCTGGCAAAAATAACATTACATAAACAGAGATTACAGCAGATTAAAGTGGGTTTCAACACTGGTCTGGATCACGTTACACGCTATGACGGTTATGCACTTTTGGGCCTTTGGTCTTTCCGTCTCTCTCTCTGTGCTTTCAAACGCAGGTCACCGTCTGATCTCAACGGGAGGGGGGTGTTGTGACTCACAGATTCAGATGGATACCGAATCCCGTCAATAAATCAAGAGTGTTCCTGCACTCCTCGCACGATAAACATGACGAAGGTTGCACAAATACAGATTTGTGATCGCACATGGTTGCTTTGCTATTTACCCGCTCTAGGAAATCTGTTAAGCATGGCCGACTTTGCGAAAGCAGTGATTTGACTGGCAGTTATGCACTTGCTAGATTAACATGGCAATTAATCACTGTGATTCATTGGGAAAAAAAATAACACTAACAAAGCGCAGAATACACACAATCTTAACCCTGAGTCAGCGTTTGTAAATTACAGCGCGAACACTAGACTATCAGCTGGAGAACAGTCTAAGCTCCTGTTTGTCATTATCCCAGAAACTTAAAACCCGCTGTGCCTCATCCTGGGAGAGACAGGTTGTCCCGCGGGAAACATTTTTGCCCTGAAAGGAGAAATGAATACACCGCATCAGGACTTCTTCTCCAGCTCTCTGTCACAAGGACGAACCACCACACCTACCTTTTACTGCAATGGCTCTTGCAATAATTTAACATATTTTTAATCGTTTATATAATTTGCAGATTCACATATGAAATTTTGGTGTATCACAATTGCCTACAAGACAGATGACAACCAATGATGGCTGTCAGCGTGACGTCATAACTTTGGATATGCATAAACATGAGTGAGATTTGAGAACTGCAGTACAAAACCTTGCACAGCTTTGTGCAAAAAAATGGAATTGAAGTTGTATGGAATATTTTGTAACATCTAAATGGTGTTTTCCCCTTACTTTGGTTGAATGGATAAAAACAGAATAAACTCTTGTGTAAGATTGAAGAAAAAATATTATCATGTGACACTGAAGACTGGAGTATTTTCTGCTGAAATTTCAGCTTTGCCATCACAGGATCAAAATGCATTTCAAAAATATAATTAAACAGACAACATAAATTTCATATTGTACTACTTAACACTACTATTACATTTTTAATAAATTTTATAAATCAAATGTATGCAGCATAAAAGACTAACTTTTGAACAATGTTTGAAGTATGAATAATGTATAAATATTAAACAAAATTATGAAAAATAAAAACTGTTTATCATTATTTCCCAACTACTGTGTTATATTACCTATTTAACTATTCTATCTTACCATACGTAAAAAATCTTATTTAAGTCTATTTGTCAATCACCTTTAGAAAAGGATGGCATGTTGGCAGCTGCCATAGCATGGATACACAAAATAAAAATAAATAAAACACCTCTCTCTCTCCACACATGCATTTAACATTAGCACTGAATAACATTCTCATGGTATAAATTTATCAGCAACCTGAGTAAAGGCGGTTGTGCCAGCTGGACGCTTCGCCATGTACAGAATGTGACAGGGTATTGAATGAGACATCGGTTTAGTGTCAGCAGGCACTGCCACAGATGTTAGGACTGACTGTGTCAAATCTAGGGATGCAACATTGATTAAACACGCCTGAAGAACTACTCCTCGTGCACGTTTGGTCTTGAGTGGAAATGGCAAACTTTCTCTCACATTTCCTAAATGTATATTGGACTACAGAGATCCACCACACAAAACCTCCAAAGGCTTTGAGACTGATTGCTGCATAATAACCTCCTACATTCTAATAAAATCGAATTAGCTTGACGCTAATCTATTTTTTTGCTTAATTATTGTTTCCTAGGAAAAAAGAAAGAGAAATAAGCACATCTTCATAGGACCAGTAACCTTCAGCCTACTCTGTAAATATTTCCTCTGAGAATGAGACATAATTAAGTCACTCAATAAACAATGTGAACTAATGCAGATAAAGAGAGCATTCCCTACACACACCTCATTTAACTCAATCTGCTGAGCAACAGCCTTCAGTCCTTGACTGAGAAAATAATTGCACCACTGTAAAACGGGGCGCCACCTTGTGATAGTTTTGAAGCTTTGGAATAGGGTTGGGTCGATAGACGATACCATCGTCCATCGCCGATGGCCGATAGAGATCCTCTGCCCCACCGCAGCAGCAGCACCACCAAGCTGGCGAAAAACACGAGCGCACCACTGATGCTGGCGAGCGCGGTAAATCATTTCCGCGAGAGGAAAACAGATGTACATGCGAAAAAACGGGTCCGCGAGCTCATTTCAAACCCTCGCACGCGCTTGATATGTCATCCGCGCGCAACTGAATCACTCGCGCGCGCTCATTCCTGCGCCTGCATCTGCTCGCGCGAACACTGTTATTTTTGTTAGTCGTGGGGCGGGGCTTGGTGTGTAAGTTACAACTAGGACGACGATGTCATCGTCCATCGCGATGTTTCACATTAGACATTGGAACGTTTTGCAAGAACATAGAACAAAACAAAAACAGACATAAGAAAAAAATAAAACAAAAAACACGACAAAAATAAATCCAACTTGATAAAACAAACAAAAATAAAAGTGCAGATGAAACAAAAAAGAAAAAGAAAACCAAAAACAAACAATTAAATAGAAATAAACAAACGAAATGACTACCAAAACAAACAAAGACATCATTACGAATCACCACCACAGCTAATTGTATAAAACGACACAAACAAGCAAACTGAATTCGAAACAGAACATCTGTATATCTACTGTATGCTTCATCTTGGAAGGACTGGACTAGCATATTGATACTTATGTGAAGCCAAAGACCTGAGGCCATAGTCCACTCACAAGTACTTAGCAATCAATTCTCAACTAGCACTTAGCGGAAAGACTCAAAAGACATTTCCTCTTCTTCCACCTAATTCACCTTATTACCACTAGTGAAAAGAGTGGATAGCCACTGCAGTAGAGCAGTGTGGGAATGAGAGGGAGCGGAATTAAAGGTGGTGTGAGAAAAAGAGATAATACACTGCTGAAGCATATCATGGAATGGAGAGTGATAGCTAAATAAATATTGGGTGTTTTTAATGGGGCAGAATTTACACACTTCACTGACGCTAACCAATAAAAACAGGCTAATGGGAAACAAGCACCACTGCAGTCATGAGCAGGATAGATGAAAATGCTGAGGAGAAAGTTATATTCAATAAACAATTTTGGTGCCGTGATGGATCACCACATGGTTTTCAATATAAAATACAGGTCCAGCAGACATTCAGTTCATTTAATTAGCCTAACTAGCTTCCATTCTGAGCAACAACAGTCTTGGGCAATTTTTCATTCATCTCCTGATTTGTGTAAAGGACCAGTACTTTGAAGGTTGCATCCATCTCAATTCTTCATTTATAAATAATGAGGATTTTTTTTAGCCCCTGTTTCAAAAATCTTAAATATGATCTATATTTCTTCACTGGAATATACACACACACACATTTTTAAAGGGATGGTGAGGAAAATGAAAAGTCATTTTGAAAACTGTTTAACTACAATAAAAGATTAAAGTTGGGTATGGCAGGTCAATTGATGCCCTGTAGAAACAAAGAGAGTATTTTCAGAAACAAACATAAAAACAACTACATGAAAATAAAAACCAAAACAAATCAGAAATTAATCTAAGCACAGCCCAAAAATAAAACAAATCAGTCAAAACAAAATAAATAAATCAAACCAGAATGAAAACATAAAAACAACACAAATAAATACTTTACCAAAATAAAAAGGAAACGCTAAACATATCAAACCAAATCAATAACTAAAATAAAATAAAATAAACAACACTAAAAAAAGGAAACTCAAAAGCTGGAAATACAACTCAAGGTATCACTCAACACACTTTATCATAACCGCCCTGCTTACTGGAAAAGTGTCTGCCATCATTATGTTTAAAAGCCTACTAAACCATGTGTATTAAATCACTGCCTTGTCATCCGGAGGTGGACAGAACCAACTATCTGTGGTTTGCCTGGGGCCTACAAATCTTTTCGCTACAAATCTACTTTGCACATCTGACATCCTTAATGCTGCGTATCCTGAAACTCCTGGTGGCCCTTCTGGTCAGCAGCTAGTCTTGACAAGGTCACGGCCACCACAAAAGAAAAATCAATGACCTTCCCGGGAGAGGAGGGTCCTTTCCACATTGGATTTATCGCTGCGTAATTTCTTTAAAAGCCCAAAACTGCATTATTGAACAGCACTATGAGCACAAAAGCATTTCTTACACACGCAATTCTATCGTGCAAGGCTACACGTTTATGCCGAGGGAGCGCAATTTTTTATTATATATTTATTTACTCAAACTCAAGTGTACAGCACTTTGAGGGACCGAGTACCAGATCTGGACAAGTTGTTATTTTTGGCTGACTTCTTAAAGTTAAAGAATGGGTAAAACTGCAAAACATACTGAATCCTAAAGGAGATAAAAATGCAGGCCTGTTCACTTTTCCCCACTATTTCTCTCACCTTTTCTTTCTTGTTCGGCTACATCCATCTTTTTTTGTGCTAAAGCAGCCGATTCGATGCATTTGTATTATATCAAGCTAAAAGCTGTTCCATTAATCCAAAAAGAAAAAATAAAAGAAAGAAATTAAGTCATTCATAAATGGGGAAGCCATTAACAAAATGAGAGCTCATTTATTGCTTAATTTGTAGGGTGAGGTTGAAGCGTGACTCGGGGGCTGTTCGAGGGATGAAGATGTTTTCCACTGTAATCACTGCTGTTCACCTCTTCAGTTTGAGACTGTTTAACAACTCCTGGCAGCGCTGCTCTCATTTACAGGCCAAGAAGCTTTGTGAAGCTTTGAAAGCCCTTGTGTTTGCTCAGGGCCCGTTGAAAACAGCATGAGATTTTCTATATGTGGTGCTGTGGAAAACAGATGCAACCAAAGGTCAGATGCAACTAAAACTCCAGCTGCATACTAGGCATCCGCTCATGTACATTACATATGTTCACCTTTGACCCCCATCTCTTACAAACGTCAAGTCAACACTCAGATAGCTTGTAAGTTTAGCCTCTGACAAGACATCTTAATCTGGGGTGAGTGCGGGGGTGACATAAAAAAGAATCCTGTCCCATGCATAAAAGTTTTATAGGCTCCCAGCCACTCGTGCAAAACTTCCAACAGTGCCAAAGGTTCCTCTCGTGTCCTAGCATTGACTCAGTGTCACAACCGAAGGAATTTGTGTCAGTATCAGCAGCAGGTGTCCTTTCGGTCTGATTTGCATGTAATGCTCCATTTTCACCCATCTGAGTGGGGAAAGTGCATTTTCACAGATGTAAATCTTGTTCAAATCAAAAGATTTATGTTTTCTTTTTTATTTTCTTTCCCCACACAGCCTCAGAAACAGTCACAGAGCTACATTTTTCCAACCTTATAGATTTAAATATCCAAATATTACAACTTTCAAACGACTGCTGAAAACCCATCTCTTTAAACACTCTTTGACTTCATTAAAAAAAAAAAAAATTCTTAACCCTACTCTTTCTTTTCATTTCAAGCCTGTACTTATTTGAACAGTGCCTGTTATTTGATATTATGAGCACTTCCTAAGTTGTTTTTGTCTCTTTAGGACTAATGTTTTCCCCACCTGTAAGCCGCTTTAGGATAAAAGCTGCTCAATGAATAAATATAAATATCTTATTGTGCTGCCTTGAGAACCTTCATCCTTCTGGGTAAAATACATTGGTGGTTCAAGTAATAATGCCAATTTAAGTGTATTAAAAAAGAAATTAATAAAATCAAAGATCACAACTGTAACTGTAATAGATCAGTATATGGTATAATATCAACATAATTAATTATAAAATCTTATTATATAAAAATATTTTATCTGTTAAGTATATATAATAAATAATATAAAATATTATTAATACAATTAATACAAAGTATTATATAAAACAATTAAATAATGTATAAAATAATACAATGTGTGTATTATATATATATGCATTAAATTGACGACTATACAGACATTTATGCAGATTTATGCATTTAGGCAGAACAAATATTTTCAACTTTCATAGTAAAAATATATAAAAATGTATTAAAATCATAAATATATGACAACTTTAAGACAAAGCACTCCCACCCAAGTAAAAACTGAAGTACCAAATCATGTCTGAATAATTTATACAGTGTATATTTCTGAATAATCTGTTGTAAGTCAACTGCTGGTTAAAAACCTAACTGCATCCAAATGATCCTTTACAACTTTTCCACTTCTATCAAGCATTTCACATTATTCCCCATCATTTAATTTAGAAAATATGTTTAAAATCTGTGTGGGGAAAAAAAACATTTAACTACTAAGGTTTTAGATAGAGAAAGAGTGTTCAGCATGAATCAGAATGAAAAAGAGTGCTTGAGAAGCTCTTCATGACAGTTGTGCCAAAAACAAGGTACCATGAGAGAAACACAGTCTCTAGCAGCCTCACAGGGCACAGCTCATTGAGCAATCAGGACATTACACTCCTTGCTTAATCGCAGTCTCAATTTAATGATTAATGTGCTACTTCATTTCCCTGAGCCATGCAATATGGTTATCATCTACAGTTAAAGTTCCAATTATCACAGGGATATATTTGCAGGCTAATTTAGACATTTAAGACAATCTGGCTGAAGTACACTATAGCAATTAACTGGAACTTCTCATAGAAGTGTATAAACACTAAATAATTAAACAGACATCTATTTACATTGATGCCCATGTCGTGACAGTTGTTCTCGGATGACATATACAGAAACCTACGCCATACATCGACAGAATTTACATCACCCAAATGCCACATGGCCAGGTGTTAATAGAAACAGAAAATTAGACCCTGGGTGTCTGAAACTTGAGAGCCATAACCTTGGCACGTCAGGTACTGTTAATAACTCCTCACTGTATTTCATTCATTGGACAGAGAGCTATGAATTATTATAACATTGCCCCTCTTCATTATTAGCGTGTTGCTTTCAAGTGTTCAGTTTTAAGAGCTCTTACGCAGATGATTTGTGAGTGCCAAAATATTTTCCTAAACCTTGACATTTGTCACTCAATGCAAATAAAATAATTATGCCAATACTGAAAATACTGAAGTTTTATATGTATTTTCTCTGTATTGAAGCATATCTGCGCCAAACCTGTCAGATATATTCATGTATTTATCACCTGTTTATACAGTGAGAAATGTGTAAAATATGATTCTGGATCATTTTTAGTTTCCAGGTATACCTTACTAGGTATAGAAAGCAAATATCCAATGTTCTGAGTACAGTTTGATGTATAAACCCAGTTTAATAAAATAACTTATTAATCCCATGATTTAAGACAAAGATCAAGAACAGTTACAAATTTACCTTATATATTGAAAAGACCTATATATACATATATATAACTATATATACTGCACTCCAAAAGTTTGGAAACACCCCTGGCAATGTGTGGTTTTGGATGATATAAGCATACATCCTTTTTTTTCTTTTTGTGCAATTACTGTAGACTTGACATTATCTTATTATATTACATAACAATAGCAATATATACATGTCCAAGTTGAGCTACTATGGAAGGAACTGGACCGTGATGTCCAGAAGTGTCCGACCAGTGTGAATCCTCCTTGGTCAATCCTTCAGGAGGCTTGGAGTAATATATCAACTCAATGTTTGAATAAACTGACAGCTCAGATGCTCAGATTATGCAGAGCTGTAATAGCTGCTTATGGTGGATCTTTTGATGAATCAAAAAATTGAAGTATTTTCTGTTTTTGTAGTTTGTGTTGTCCCTAATCGTGCAAAATTATCACAAATTAAAAAGGATGCCAATATTGTCCAAAACCCCACTTTCCTAGAGCGCTTCCAAACTTTTGGAGGGCAGAGTATATATATGTATATATATATTATATTATATATGGGCTCTATATGTGCATTTAATAAGTATGTGCGGGTGAGAGAGGGAATGAGTGAAAGAGAGAGAGAGGAAGAGGGAGAAAGTGCTCAACATAGATGGTGTAAACAAATAGTGGCAGTGGCTTAGAGACGGCTATACTTGTTTAAACTACACTGGGGTGAAACACGCCAGACCAGACATCATCTCTTCATGGACAAAGGGAGGTTCTTTTAGCAGGTTGACCAAAAGTGATTTACCATTTAACTTCATGTAACACATACAGAAACAGTTACTAAGCCTAGACTTAGCTAGATTTTTAGTGACCTTCTGACTCACACTTCACATACTTTACATTAAAATATTGTCCGTCAGGTGTGTCCTGCTTAAAAACAGGGTTAATAGATGGTAAATTGCCCGTATAAGTTATATATATATATATATATATATATAGTAGTGGTGTTAAAATTCAGAGAGTTAGCTCATGCGATTAGTTTTTAGCTTTATGGATTTAGCTATTTTTATTTATTTAATTTATTTATTTATTTTTTGTAATGTTATCACAAACTCCACCTATAACTATTTTTACAAACTTTTCACAATTTATCTTTTTCAATTTTTTCATTTTAATTGTTTTTGTGAAAAACCCGGCCCCTGGTTTTGTTTTAGGAAAATCACATTGTCTGGCTCCATTCTGATATCCAACGCCCACTATCCACATGCTAATCATGGTGGATAAAAATCAAGTCCCACCCTACATTTTTTCTCTTTGAATATCCTGTTTCGCTTAAACCTTGAAAACTTGATTTATTTAACCTAAAGCTGTGCGGTTACAAGTTATTTTGGAATGTGCAATTAGATTAAGCCTGAAAACAAAAAGCACTCATTAGGAAATCGGTGAATTAATTCTGTGTTTTGGTTTTGAGTGAGGGAGATGAACGACAGGCAGAGGTATGAGAGACTCAGATAAGCTCCCTTTTGCTCTCAAATTGTAAGGGAATGGAGGCAATGTCTGTCTCTCCACTTTAATGGCTCACTACAGGTTCAATATTCATTCAAAGATTGAAAATGGTCAAAAAGGGCCTTCTTAAAATGATATCCTATTACAAAAAAGAAATACATCGGAATGTTCAACACTGAAAGACATCAAACACCTGCCTCTTCTGCACAGGCCTAAAACTACAGTCAGTGTCATAGACATCCATAAAAGACCTCTGGTGTGCATGCCTGGAGGGAACAACTTCTGACCAGTCAACTACAATGATATAGTGGATTATTTTAGAATAGGGACCATTCAGGGCTCTCGATGAAAGAGAAGTCGGCTAATAACTAACTTTGAATAAACAAATGTCACAGTTAGCATGGTGGAGCACTTGCTCTACATCTCTTACTAAATATTGGGCCCTTTAAGTTGGCAACACAATGAGCAACAATGAATAAAACATTTAATAATGTGCTGTATTAGAGCATCCCGAGGCATTTTACGATTTCAACCAAGTTAAAGCCATATACAACGCATCTGTAAATGTCAAACGGGCACTCTCCCATTCAAGCAAACTTGATTTGTTTGAAAGAACGCAGCATGGGAATTTAATCCAATTGTGAGAGATGAAAATCAATCTTGGCTGATGCTGAAATGATATGGTCTATTGGAAGGGTCACCTAATAGGAAAATATCTGGACTCAGCTTGTTCAGAATTAGAGACTGCCATTGACTCCAGGTGAGCGCATGGCAGGTGGGCCATTTGTGTGGGCAAATTACGTTGCGCTCATTAACTGTTTCTCTCAGGTCATTTATCAACATGCTTCTTGCTTAGCATGAGACTATGTAAAACAAAAACTGAAAGCAAAACAAAAAAGTGCATTCCAAAATTGTGTGACTTACATGAAGGCATGATAGATGAACGCCCATCCTCTGGGTCTCTCCAGCACGTTGTACAGGCAGTTCTGTAACTTTCTGTAGCGTTTGCTGGAGGCAGAAGGGGTCGCCCTCGGGCCCGGTGGCACCGGCAGCGGTGTGCCCAGTAAGCCGGTGCGGTGAGACGGGTGTCCGCGCTCTGGGGTCGACGGCTCACTTCTTTCAGTGTGAACAGCCGTGAGAGCCACAAACTCAACCCGCCTGTCATCATTGGGTGCAGGGGGGGCCAGCATCCTAATACCTCCGTTATTTGAAGGGCTACCCAACATTATTGTGTAGACACAAGCAAACTAGTGCACCATTTACAGCAGTGATTGACCGATATTGTTTTTACCCCTCCAAGACCGAAAGCAATTATTTGTATTTCTTCAGCGGATTTGCAATTTATTTTAAATTAATTGCAATCACAATGATAGCTAAATAATTATCATGCTACAATAAAAATACTTAATAATAAAAAAAATAATAATATAATTATTCACACTGTGAATTTGTATTATTATTATTAGCAATAATGTTTTCTTAAATTTAATTCCAAAGATAATTTCAGTTAATCTCGGCAAACAAATTATATGGACACTTCAATTAAGAATGAATATCTATTACATACAAACTTGAATAATTTATGCAAATAATTATAAAAATGAACGATATTTATAGAGACCTACTGAAATTTATCGGTGGGCTCGATGTTAAACAACCGATAACTGATTAAGAAGAAAAGTGTGCATACTGATAATAAAAAAAAATTTTCTCTAATAGCCTATACAATAGAACTTACTCTATCAATCACTTCCAAACAAACAACAACAACAAAAAATGCTGTTATCAGCCAAACGAGAAAATAACCTATTAGGACATTTAAGTCAATTACTAATTAAACTTAAAGACATTTAATCCCTTTAAAAGACAAAATACTAATTTGAACAACCTGCAAGTTAATGGGCTAAACGTGGTTTACTCAGGTGAAATAGTTGAAAAGCCCCATAAAGCGCTTCTACATGTTATTACTGTTAAATGCTGTTAATGTAAGGTCACTATCACTAATCACGTTCATTAAAGCCCTGACTGCACATTCATGTGTATATTTCAGCTCGATTTTCATCTTCTATCGTAACTGGACAATGAGCACTTCATGGTGAGACGCTAACGTGCGAATTAATTACTCAAAAGTTTTGGAATACATCCAGCGACACACAAAAAAAGCCCAAAGCATCCCATAACTCAGGTTTTCCTGTCTAAGCACACAGCAGAAATGTTTAGAAGTAAACGACATGCCCGGTTTTCCCCCTTCGGAACGCGACGCTCATTCCGGTTCTTTGGGGAGAAGCGGAGCCGGTCCGTGAGAGATGAATTCAAAGTCGTGCCCGTAGTTCGGTCATTTCAAGACTGTCCCAAAAGTCCGTGACATATTATATGGTCCAAGACGCTCGGCGCTATAGACGGAGAGAGTGCGTAACCGGCACGTGCTGCGCGCGGCGCGATGTTGATGAAAGTGAGAGCAGGATAGACGCGAGGAGAGGGAGGGATGGCTGGCACCGCCACCAAATTTAGATGAACGGATTATGCTTTCTGTTTTCCTTCAGGACTTAAGTCACTTCTTTCCCGAGATTTCCACTGAGGTGGTCGGTACGACGAATGTAGATGCCACGCCGGGGTTTGACTCAGATACGTGTTTAACAACAATAAAGCGCATGACCCTTGTGCAAATGTTCCCTCAGCGAGTCAACTGTCAAAACAGAGTTGCTTTCTCAACACAGCATGCTTATTGTGGGGGTTTGAGGAGGTCTTCCTCCTCTAATATAAAGACTCAAACCTTATAAAAGAAATTAACAAACATTTTAAATACAACGTATTGTGCCATAAAGTCATGGCACGTTAAGTTGAGTGGGTTGATATATCGACCAAACACGACAATTAACACTTCATAAACACATTGATAAATTAACTACTTTTCTCACGATATTATAGAATAAAAAAAATTAAAAAAAAAACGCTCAAAAATCCAAAAAGATTTCTGCTGGAGCACTAACGTAAATTTCTCACCCTTAAAACTACAAGAAAGTATAGCCAAATAGAAAATTTTAAAATTTATATAAAAAGTATTCCCCTTAAAGTTGCAGTGGCTGTATTTCACACACTGTGTAAACATCAAACATTTATCCAACTATATGGATCAATGTACTTCTGTGTGAACATGCACTCAGTCATATTGAGAGAATCAATCAAAAGGCCATCTTGTTGATGTCAAGGCCAAGATTAACCCTCTTGAACAGGTGCTGGGGATGTGCTGTACAGTATTCTAAGCTCTGGACATGTGCTTCAGTAAATGCCAATATTGTCTGCATGTGTCACCTAACCATAAGGACAATAGTACAATAAGAATAGTAATAGTCTCTCATCACTCTGTTATATTTCAGTAAACTGTGGTTATAAAAGTTAGAGAATTAATGGCCAAGTTATACGGTGTTAATGGCTGATGATGGAGCGAATAAGAGGGACATCAACAATCAATACCTTGCATTTAGTTTATGTGATTTTATGCAGACCGTCCTAATGGCTTCGGCTGCTGCTGCTTTAGAGCAATCGTGGAATGCATTAGTCCTTTTCCTCTTAAGCGCCGTGCTTTATTCCCTGCATGCACTCTTGTGCAAGTTTGCAACATTCTTTCATAGTGAACTCCTTGGTTTGTGTTGTTAAACTTAATGACAAATCATCCATCCATCCATTTAGCCAGGAAAGAAAGGTAACGGTTTCTGCAGCTCAAACAGTATATGGCACTAGCAATGCCAAAGTCATGTGTTCCAAAGGTATGACTGAACTCAATGCATGTACACCTTAAATGCAATGTAATTTGTCAAAAGCGTAAATAATTAAAAAATATATATCCTGAAAACTTTAAACAAATAAATAATCAGCGATAGCAATTAAAATGTAATCAGTGCAGATATGATTGACTAATTACTTCCATGCCATATGGGTTAACAATAAACTTTTTATATGTATCTCTTCCACGTAAGGACAACTGCATTACAAGACCAAGCTCAGTTTTACTTAACCACATATAATTTCTTAAAATCTAATCTGTTTAGTGCTCATGTAAGTGAGGGTGACCCTTAGCAACCTCAAAAGGATTAACTTCAAACGTTTCACAAGAGAGAATCAATCGTGCTCCACCTACTCATCTAAACGAACAGAGTCCCCTTCTAACACCAGCAATTAACACAAAAACCCACTGATTGAGTCCCAGACCTCTAGCCCAGAATTCTGATGACACACGGCAGCTGGGCAAAGCCAGTGTACACGGGAGAAATGCACCCGTTTCTTTTAAGGGGCAAATGTCACTGCTGAGACAAATCTACTGAAAGACATAAACACCTTCTCGCCTTCCTTTGGCACATGGGTGCAAATCGACAACAAATGTGATGAGGCAATAAGGGAAAACTTAGAGCGCTTTACACACGAATACTCGCACTCACAGGACACATTCACTCACGTCCCAGAAAGCACTGTGTTATCCAAAACTAAACGCCCACAGAGGGACATTAGGAGAATTTAAAAATACACACACATCAGCAGGACTGGTAAGACCTCAGGCCCTCACTTCGGCTGTGCTCTGTAGAACACGACTGCTCAGCAATGTTTCCCACACCAAAAATACTGTTTGGCTTATTAAATTGTTTCTTTTTCATTGACTTCATCAATACTTACTTTTTACCATCAACGGAAAACAACCGATGTTCTACAAACGGTTCTTAGATGTCAGGTAAGGTGAATTGCAGTTTGCACAATTGCATTTGTGTGATCTGCTTGCGCTCCACTGATGCTTATAAGGGCACCTTTTCATACTCTTTACTATTACTATTTTTCAAAATCACCTATTCCTATTCTAATCACATTAGAAGAATTAATGTGAAATATGCACTTTGTAATATTGTTGGTTTTCCACATTTTAACAATTGCATCTTTATCAAGCAGACATGCTCATTCAGTAGCATTTCGAGAGCTTCAAAATCAATTCAGATTTCACAATTGCTTAAAAGTGTTTTGTTATTTTACTTCATATTATGCTATTTATTCTGTATGGTATTATCTCAATTAAAATATGATGTATGGTTATCAATATGCTAATTAATATGTTGAGTTATTGCAATACAGTCCTAATGTACATCGAAAGTTTGAGGGCCCAGCTACAGACAGGCATTGAATCATTCGGACTGTGACTAGACAGTTACTATAGAAATTATACTATAATACTTCAATTTCAAACAAACCGTGTTTGTGCAGTCTGTGGCTAGACTAGAACCTGCCTCTCTTAAACTAACTTCTAAATCCATTACTTCCTTTTCCAAAATGATGTCATGACTCACGTGCTGCCCAGAGGCTGGAACAGAAGCACGGTTGTATCTTCTGTTGAGCAGGACGAGCTGGTGTGCTTCCAGTACCTTGAATGAAAGAGACCTTTTGACAGACCTGTGAGGGACGAGACACCTTTTTCTCACCCAAATACAAGGCCTTTTTGTCTCTAAACTCCTTGACCTACCATAGAGCACATCTGTAAGGCAGTGTCCACCAAAGAGTTTTTCCCTGAGGCTATCAAAACATGTATTTCGGGACTACAACAATATTAACATGAAAAATGCCTGGAGGAACATTTCGTTATCCGTAAGAGCTCTCATGCACTCACAGCTGGGCATTGTCAAAAAAAGTACCTGGCATTTCCTGGTGGCTTAAAATGTTTTGGTGGAAGCGCTTGCCCACTTTTGTCACCTCAGCACCCCAAACATCAGGGTACCTGAACAACCTGAGACTCAAGCGTGTCCACGAGAGTCTGGACAAGGGTTTTGTAGCTCCAGACTTACTGGTACAGACACTGGTACATATTGTAAGGATCCAAATTCCTAAAGCTTTGTCTCAAAACAAATGGGTTAGTCATTTACAGATTCCAAAACTGAATGGAGAACAAGGAAAACATGGATTATCCTCAATTTGACACAGCACTACTGAGATTCCGGTTCAGAGTCCAATTGTTTAATCAGTTTAAACAGTTACTTCAGTTTGCTGAAAATAAATGCACAAAGCTCTTAGATCAACAGCTCTCCCTTTACAATGCAATGTTTTGAGTCAATGAGTCAGAAAATCCAGCATGTTAAAAGAATAATAGATTGACTAATATTTATCAGTGTATGGTTATTACAAGACAAGCTATTTAATTATGCATGCATACATAACTTTTTTTTTTTTACATTTAGATTATCTTTGCAACTATTTAATATTCATCTAACTTTTTTAAAAACAATAATGTTAAATATGTTTATTAAGTCTTAAAATGAATATCCACTTTTTTACTGAATGTTTTGATGCCTAAATTCACTTAAAACTACTTATTTTATTATTATTATTATTTATTTAAACTGACTAAAAGAATCAATCATTTATGGGTTATACTTTTAAATCAACAAAAAAAGCTTAGATTATTTTAAATACTGATGTCTTTCTAGTGGCATTTGCTCTAATAATGTTTGCAAATATGGCTTTGAAAAAGCTTTTTTTTTTTTTAAACAAAATAAAGCACTAAAAATGAATAGAATAAAGACTGTTTTATACCTTTAAGGTAGGCCAGGCAGTGTTAAATCAGTATGAGAGATCAGTAACTTAGGGTCATGTAATAGAAATTTAGAACCACGTCCAAAGTTGAAGCCTGATCCGCTGGGTTTCCCCTTTGATGTGATGAGGTGTCTAAACTATCAACACAGTGGCTGTGCCAAGCAAACCGCTAGAAGTGCTTTCTCAGTGACAACAATAGGCTGGCACAAGGTGACAGGCTACAGTAAAAAATGCGTAACGCTCATTGCAATGTGTTAAATCAGATGATTTATTGTACATGATTTTAGTGGTGGCAAAAAATGATCAAATCTTTCATGGTCTCTCACGACCAGTTCCAGCTAATCTTTTGGATGATTCCTTGACCTGAAGAAATTCAACAGCCAAGACAAACAGAGTTAATAAATCCAAGTCATGCCAGGATTAGGTCCAGATATTCACCAGGCCCCATATCTCAAATATTAAGATCCAGTCCTCACTCATAAAAGCAGTAATTGTTCACCACATAAGACGATTAGGCATGTCCACAAGTGAAGTTCTGGCCTCACACCACTTACAGAAAGTGTAGGCTTATTTATACTCTATGTAGGCTTTCAGAATT
>JAUMHP010000074.1:10851537-10865980 GCA_032361065.1 Enteromius trimaculatus | reverse complement strand
TATATATATATACACACACTTGTTTATTTTAACCTTTGTTATGATTAGTAATTTTCAAATCCATGCATTAATATAACATGAGTATCATTCAGGGTTTTTCAGTTTTTCACAGCCAAGAGGGGCAAAATCAGGGGAAAAAGTAAGTGGGTCATGGGAGATGTACTTTTAGACTACAGTGGAACGGAGATAAGCCCCCCCTGGGGGCTTTTGGGGGGCTCTTCCTATAAACGGGCAAGCTGTGTCATGACTCCAGCAAATGTAGTATTAGGAGAGACCATTTTCATTTTATCATCTTTGGCATAATGATTTGGGGTTGGACCTATTCACTTGGAGAACAGGGGCCAGTTAAAAAAAAAAAAGAAAAAGAAAAAAAAAAAAAAGTTTAGACTGGTCTTAAACATCATTTGTTAATTTTTTTTCCCTTTAAGAATGGTAATGTATATATTTTGTTCAATTCAGTTATATAAAAAGTTAAATCTAAAACTTTTTAGTTTTTATTGGTTAACTGCTAGTTTACTGTTTTAACACAGAGGTTGAGTTTATGCAACTGGCCTATTACTGATACAACTATGCAACAGTTAGCAACATTTTGGCAAAACTTCGCAGGCAAAAAAATGCCCATTATCTATAGTGTAGTGATGTATGAAGCACGGCACACACAGGAGTGATTTTAACTCGAGCAGATTTCTGTTGGTGAACGCGGTTAAACGGGAATGCAACTGGAACATGAGCACTCTCCATGTGAATATCGGCTCTGTTAAATCTCTTCAGAAGAGTGAACTGAATAATAAAGTTACCTAGCAGGGGTGATTTTGCCTATGTAATTTCACCAAACAACAGTAAACGCGACTGCACCTCAATATTTTTCTCTAAGTATGAAATATATGAAACAGAAGAAATTCTTTAGCATCAAATTGTCTAAAAATCAGGCAAAATTATTATTTTAGGACATAGATGGTGAAGGAGTCAAGAAACATATGCTTGGTGTGTTAGGAAAATAAACCAAAGTTTATATAAAACTGAGACTGAACTACTATACATGTGAAGACAGTTTAGTGGGTGGTGCTCTGAAATAAAGGGTGGCACTTTTGTGGAGGTGACCCTAATTTAAAACAAGCTCAGGGTCATTTCCTGATACCACCCACCATCTTCCATCTTTTCCTGTCTCCATTACCATCTCTGTCCAAAAAACAGGAACAACACAGGAGTTTTGTCAAAGAGGAGACTGGTTTATCTGGGCTGGCTAGAGCAAGGGGTCAAAGGTAAGTCGGGAATGAAGACTGACCTGTAGTGTGCGCCGCTTGTTGTCCTCAGTGTGAATCCAGGCTCTAAGAGTGAGCTCTGTGATGAAGATCTGTGCCGCTTTGGCAAACAGTACTGGTGCCTCAGCACTGATCATCTATGAAGGATAACCAAAGCAAGTCAATACAAGTGGAATAAAAGAACGACATACAATCCTATCCGGACACCAACTACGCCCATGCCCATCATGTTCTGGCCTGTCATCAGATGGACAGACGTAGTGGCCTAAGAGGCTACGTCAAGACCTGACCCAAGGTCTTGCCCATGCCGCTGCTCCTGAGCTCTTAATTACTTTGGCTTTTCTCTCTTCCCACTCTAAGCTGTAGGCTATTTCAAGTGTCAGGACAACACCCTGACCTGATGCCTGCTTCCCACGCGGCTAAGGCTGTGTGGGAAGACCATGCCCTGTGGCATCTACAACATCTCTGTAGCACAAAAGAAAGAAGGAGATATCTGTCTACTTAAGGTTAATCCAGCTCATTATAAAGGGTTAAACGGTCAAGCAAATTGAACAAACCCTATGTCTAGTCATTTTATTTCTCTCACTCTATGAAACGGAACTACAACGACATCAGTGTGTATGTTACTTCCATGTAATACTTGGCTCACAGCACTGACCTCTAGCTCTTTCTCAGTGCTGATGCCATGTTCTTATTTATAGCTGAAGGTTTATATGCATGCTGCTTTGTTAAAGGATCTAGCAAATAGAGTAAATGTTGGTGATACATTGAACTGAGGTTGTTATGAGAGAAGTTCTTAGTTCTCGGAAAATGTCTGTTCGGTGTTTACACACTACCCAATACGAGGCTGTTTTGCAAAAAATGGCCAGATGACTCGGATCTAATAGTTTCTCTATTCCCAACGCTTGGAAAAGAACAGATTACTGTTTGTGTAGTGGTTCAAATCAAACCGCACTGCAGCTGAAGTCACTGAAAATATTAGCTTTTCATTTGGAGAAGACCACAAAACACTCAATTTTGATTGGAAGTCTTAAAAGTCGACTAGAAAACCCAAACCTTTTAATCATTCTGTCTTTAATGGCAATTTGCGAATCATATTTGCATTATTAATGTAATTTGTACGTGCTGAAAAAAATATCTTTGCTAGGGTGAGGTGGAAGGTTGCTAGCATGTCGATATACAGCTGCTAGCGTGCTCTTTCTAGGAGACTAGGAGGTCATTTTAGGACTAAGCAAAAGGATCTTAAATTAGTGAAGCACCAAAATTATAGATTGTTATCAAAAACCAAAACTTAAAAATGAAGTTCTGGTAACTAAATTGTGGTAAAATGCAACCGAACTCGTTATGCTTTTAAGAGTTTAGTGTCCACAGGTCATAATCTAAACGAACATTACTAATGATAAAGTTCTTTGGCCACCTATAAATATTTAATATTTTTCAAATCGTTATCATGCTTACCTGGTGTAGCTTATAAGCTTTGTGTGCACAAAATCACTGCTGACACAAACTGAATTTCCATTATAAATTTGAGCAAAAATTTAGCATTTTATAAATGTACCAAAAAATGTAAGTGTTGCGAAATATGACGGCTTTCTGTTTACTAATGTTATGCAGCTTTTATTTATTTTGTCAAAGCAACTGTTGTGGTGAAATATGTTGGTAGGTGGTATAAATCACAGCCACCACACTTATCAATATATTTAATCGAGGAGCCGTAGGAGTGTCTGTGATGCTTCTGAAACATGCTGTGATACGGCTGGTACAAACACGAGCTTATGAGTGGCCTCATCAGAGCTATAACCTGCCATAGACGTGTGCAGTGTAAATAAGGGGTTACCCAAGCATTAATGGCAAGGAAAGCGCTTTATACTAGAGAGTGGCTACATATGAGGTGTTATTGTTTCTTGTGATTTTTACAAAAAGTTGTGTGAAATATTACGGTTTTGAATTGCTTTTCAAAAAACAAAACACTAACTCTGAGTTGGAGGAATAGTAATAGTGAAGCTTGCCACAGCAAACCTCACTAATTATTGACGCAAGTCCGCTGGGTTGCTGCTTTCTCAAGAATCAAAAGACAGGAAGTGCGCTGCCATCAGCTTAGAGTGATTGTGTTGATTCAGCACGGCTGCTCTTACCTTCACATCCTCATCCAGTTTCATAATTTTCTTGATGCGAGCAAGAGGAAGCTCTTGCACACGGAAATCCTTCTGAAACAGTGCGAGAGTGCATTAGAGGAGAGCTCATAATAACATGAAGAATTAAGAACATTGTTGACTGTGATTTTCTATTAAAGTCTTTTTGGGGTTTGTTTTGAAAAAAAAAAAGCAGTGTTTATAGTGTATCCAAGTGAGAAAGCAGATAAAGCAGCTAGGAGAAACCCGTACCACGGTGAGATTCCTGATTTCTTCCATCACTCTGGGCCAAAAGGACTGTAGGCTCTGCTGGGCATCGCTGCCGCCTGCTCCGAATGAGTCTGCCGACATCTCCAGATCTGCTAAGAGATAAAGAGGGAGAGAAAACAAAAACAAGTCAGGGCTAATATACACATACAAGCCTCATAATTGATGTAAACTTCTTGATCTTCGAGATATTAAATCACAATGAACCACATTATACACGGTTTAGTTTTAGTTGAAGAAGTCTGTATAATTGTGTGCGATAGCCGTGCGTCACTACAGCAAAATGCCTGGCCCTACTGTCGGTGGTGCAATTGGTCAACTCAGCCATCTGTGAACGAAGCCGAGAATCCACATGTGAAAAAGCTGGAGAACAAAGTCCTTCCTCGTGCCAGTGACCTGAAGACTTGTGTGCACATCTGGATTCCTGAATAGCTTTGGAACGGAACCAAATGGGCTGTTCTGACAGTATGGCTCTGCACTGACGCAATGGAGACAATCCAAACACAAACAAACGCAAACCGAAAACGTGAGAGGAGCAAAGCTGGCAGGTTACTATGGCATGTGAGGAATTCTGCAGGCAGCCTGCCTGAGCTTGCGCCGCCACAGACGCTACAAAGCACCTCTCTTTTTCTCTGGAAGAAAACACAGGGCCAGAAATAGAAGGGTGGGGTGCCACCGAAGCAGGAGCGAGGCAGTAAAAAAGTACTCGGACTCGTGCAGTTCAGCCATAATCCAATAACAAGACAAAGTGCCAAGGGCTTAATGGAGGGGGAGCAGTCGGACTGCCGAGCAGCCTCACTATGTGGGTCAAATGGAGGAGCAACACTGATTACTGACGAAAAGCGGTGACCTGCTTTCATCTCGGTCTCCTCTTATGTATATCGAAGGATTAGGATGGTAACAATAACCCTGTGACAGTGAAAAATCATGTCTTTATTTGCTTCCAAAATAATCACGATCGGTAGCATCAGACAAGCACTATATAAATCAGTGGGTCATGTGACTGTCAATAAGCTCTAGATCATTTCAGGCTTGATTGAAGCAGTCAACTGTCAGTGAAGTTCATTATACATGCTTCTAATAAGAAAAACACCGGAGGTCACTGGCAGCCGCTCTGCTGCTGGGAAGCAACAGCATCAGGTGTCGATCTTATGACGGTCTTCTGCCGTACATCTGTGAGCGTGGATGTGCCAGCTCCGGCCTGATAAGAAATGATAATTTCACGTATCAAGGAAGACCATTAAGAAACTAGCTGGATAATTAGCAGGCGATAACAGCAGCAATTACTGTCACGAACTTGGGAAATTGTGAGGCAAATTAAATGAGATAACACGCCATTAAAGGAGACATAAATAGGTTAAATCAAAGCTCGCTTGGACCAGCTGCTTGAGTGGGAGCTATTTTTGACTCCTTTAACCAGATCGAGACACACAACCTGAGATAGGAGGAGCGAGACCTCTGGTTTTGCATTGTGGGTAGAATCCTTGTCCTTTTGAGGTTGTTTTGTACTGTGTTAAAGCAAAATAATAATTAACAGGGGTTAATATTAACAAGCTAGATACAGTGAAGCAACTTAAAATATAAATTTTGCCTATGTCTTGCAATTAGATTACAGCATTTATGTTTGTTTATCGTTTCAAGAATTTACGAACTGCTTGCATCATCCTAATATTTTTTTATTTGTGCCTCCAAAAATATCATATTTTTATTTCAGAAGTTTTAAACGTTCATCAAAGAAGATGTGCATTCAAATAAATTCCATGTTATGCATTTGTAATTATATTAAAACACAGTAAATATAAATAAAAGTAGAAATTTAAAAATTTTATTAACCCTAATGCAACTAAATATAATTCACACTAGACTTGTAGGCGTACACAAAAAGGTAAATGAGGCTCGTGCACGTGCTTCAGCTCAGTCACGATCGTCCTTCAGCAAGTCAGAACGCAACGGTGGTGTAGGATTTCTCCTGACCTGTCCGGTTGCCTTGACGGCAATGACCGCTGGTGCTCTGTGTCTCAGAAAGTCAATGCCGCTAGCAGAGGCTGAATCAGCAAGAACATCACTGCCAGCCTGGCTTTCGCCGTGCAGGAGGACTGCAGCAAAGCAGCGCTCAAACGTTTCGATGTGATCGGGGACGAGCGGTTCTCAAACACTTGAGATATCGCAAATTACCCCCTTGACAAGAGAGGAGTTAAGCTGGTTGCGCAGCAGATATTTAATGGTTAGAGAAAGTGTGGCCAGAGGCCTCCAAGGAGGAGAGGAGAAAGTGCGGTGACACAAACACAACAGAAGAACTGCGCATAGTTACTACTGGCAAGAGAATTGCCTTTTATATTAGTTTGGGCTGTTTACTAAGCTGCAGACATACATTTAGGACAATCTTTTAAAGCTGTGCTGATAAGACAATACCAGAGTTGTGGATGTAAGCGGTTGAGATCCAAGCTACCTCTCAGACATGAAGCTCACCTCTAGATTGAGCCTAATTTTAACAACCAGGAAGCTACAAAACAATCAACTTTATTTAAAAGTCTCCTCTTTTGTTTGACAGGCCCATATTGAACTTAACCCCAGAACTGCTTGCCATTTGAGTAGAAACAGCTTTCCACTGGAGACGCTGGTAAAATTTAATACTTCTCTCAACATCCTGTCATACATCTCCATTTTGCTCACACCCCTCATTTCCAGCAATACCAAATCTCAATGCATACCAAATGATGAATGCACACATAGAGGTAATTTAATCTTATCTGACATCAGAGCATTCCAAAGAGAAAAAAAAAAGTCAGGTGAAAAAGACATTTTTAGAACTTTTTAAATATATTTACTTACACTTTATGGTTCGATTATAGTCAGATTAAAACAATTAGTATTTTTAAAGTGTTAGGTTAACACACTGGTCAGACTGTTATTGAGCCAGTCAGGTTTTTGCAAAGTCATACACACTCAAGGTAATGAGATTCCATATACATAAACTGTGTTACAATTTATGTGACAAGGACCTAAATCTTCCAATTAATCAAATCGCACATTGTGTCATGCTTACAATTGCAAGTGCACTTACATACTGACAACTTTTTTATTACATATTACGCATTTTGTCACTAATATACAAAAACGATGCAATATTTACAACTACGCGACAAAAAAACCCAAACCTGAATAACTGAGCTTCCTTACTTTCCTTTTATTATACAACATACATAAATATCTCAAACTTAAGACCTTGAACCAAAAACAGCCTCAATATTAATTAAAAGTACAGAACACCGAAAAGATGTTTTCTATGATCATGCTTTCAAACCGAAAGGTCACATTTTTAAAAGCTACATTCTGGATTTATTAACTACCCTAACATTCAAACAGACAGGCCAGCTGTTAAATTTATTTTTTTTTTTAAATTGACAAAGCCTGTGGTTACTGGTTAATCATTGACTCGGGCACAACAAAATGCACCCAGGCACTTGGCAATAAATTACAAATTAACCAACAAATAGCCGTGCTTGTTTTGCGTTTATGTTCGGAGCAAAAAACATAGGGGCTGGACGATACCGTCACTCTGATCCGTGTCTAATCTCATGGATCAATCATTCCAAAGTTGCCCTTGATTCGGCCTCACGTCAACTCCAGGAAGCTGTCCCTGAACTCTCAAGGTCATTCGGCAGTAAGCAGAACTGTTTAGGGGGAGGGAGAGAGCGAGAGTGAGGGAAACACTATAGCACAGAAAGAAAGAAAACTGAGACTTGGTTTTTCAACTTTTACTGCAGCAACTAGGCGACTCTACTGTGTGTAATAATGCCTTCCCTAGAGAAGCGTGATGGTGAATGGCCCCCTCTTGTCTGCGCGCCCCTGAGGGATGCACTGTCCTCTTGGTCTCACACTCTCCCTACTGACGGATCGAATGCGGGAGCCACTCTCACATTCCCGTGACCTTCATCCACTGATGGGGCCGTTAGCAATGGCAAGGTGCGACGACATGTTGACGCAAGCACCAGAAAGCCAACTGTAAACTTTAAATGTTCTGTGCTGACATTTCAAAACAACCTCAAGCGCAAAACCCCGGGAACGAGAGGGAATGTGCAAAACCCTTAGTCAGGTGTGACATTTTACCCTTGAACATCTTTACAAACTGGTGCAGTAAGGAGCTAAAATGATATTAAAATCTTAACCGAACACATCATGCTGAGACGCAGCAGTCAAGGCTCTACCTAGAGTTATTTTTAGTAACTCCTTTCCCCAAAAGGAACTTAATACCATAACTAATGGAAACTTTAGCGAAAAAGAGACTTTAATCCGACCGGATTCCCTGACGAGGCATCGTGTGAGGACAGCCGTCTGTACATGATGAACTAGGTGGCTAAGAGTCCCCATATAAACTACTGGTCACGTAGAGCCCACATCCATACTGTCCTTTGCTCTGCCTCACTGTCATGAGAGTGTAAACAAGCCATGAAACTGGGCCTTGAAAGGTGAACCGGGACTAGTGGTACTATGCAGCCAGGGCCTTTATTTCTATCCGTCTCTGTAAGCATCACAGACATACCAGAGACGCATAACAGCACGGGACCATCAAGAGGTCCAAAGTCAAACCCAATGAACTAAACTTAGAGGTCAACTGTGATCAAAGAGTACGCCATGCAGATCAACGATGGAAAGTTAACATTACGCAGGCAAAACCAGAAAAATGTCAAGCTGGTTAATGTTTACATTATGTCAAACATTGGTAGTCAGGTTAAGGACTTCAAAATGAACAGGACAGGAAACACAAAGAAGTGCACTCAGATTTCAAGCAAGGGGAAAAGTAGAGGACGAAAGGAGGAGGAGAAAAGCGCAGCGGAGGACAGAGGAAGCATCCCATTACTGCAGCGCTAGAGAGAGAGAGAGAGCTTTACTGTCTGATTGCAGTCGTAAGTCACACTTACCCCGTGTCCTTCATGTGCCGCGCTGTGGACGGTGGAGAACTGGAGGACATCTCGAAAGTCTCCTTAACTGTCTTTAGTCCACAGGCTCTGTCCCAGGAGGAGACAAAAGGCTGTGTGGGACAGGCGATCTGCTGCTGCGTTCAAAGCCCCGAGCTGAGGGGAGCGCGATCACCTACCGCCCCCCGAGCCGACCCCTCCCCCTTCCACTAGCCCATCTTCTTGAGCCACCCCCCTCCCCCCTTTCCTGAACATACAACCCCCTCCCATTCCTCCCCTGAAGCCGCCTGGAGCCTGGAGTTGGCCTCTGCCTGGCAACCCTACTGTTTGTCTTTCAGCTGACCCCTGCCTCGGCACGAGTGACCGGAAAAACAGGCAGGAAAGTGAGGGAGAGGTGGAGAAAAAGGGAAGCATGAAAAGAAATAAAAGTGTGAAAGCGATGCAAAGCAGTAGAACAAGTCGGGACAAAAATCTCCCGACCGCTTTCCCTTTAACACTCGACTGTAATCAATCTAGCTTGCTAAACGATACTCTCGGCCCGCCTATCACCGAGATCCCACCCCCTCGCTGGATTCTTCAAATGAGCCCCGAGACAGCCTCTACCGCTATTGGCATAGCCAGCCGTCTGTAGGACGTGTCATCCCCCTCCTCCCTGCTTACCCTCTCCACTCCGCCCCCTTTCACAGACACTCAACTTCCTGTTTTAAGTTACCTTGAGCAGCAGGATAGGGGTCAGGGAATGAAAAGAACGAGAGAGAAAAAAAAACAACCAGACAAAAGCTGCAGAAAGTTGCAGAAAGGACGCAGGGAGAGCGGAGGATCGTCTCGGTTTGCGAGCCTCTGTAAATCTGTCCCCTGCAGACCGTCTTCTCTACTGTGGCTGGACGAAGCTGGACTGAACAACTGACTTCTCAAACAACTGTCCCTTGCTTATTTACAATGTCAAACTAAATGTCTCTAAAGCCCGCCCCTCGGAGGAGCGGAGTGGCCGGCCGTGCAGTGATGCAAATGAGCCCATGAAAACTGATTGGCTCAGGGTGGTCTCATAGAGGGTGCCGCATGCTGTAGCCGCATGATTTAAAGTGAAAAGTCACTCAGGTCAGACTTGCAGTCTCATTTGAGTGCAGGAACATGCATGCAGTGCAGGGCATGGAACTAAAACTCAACGTTAGTTGTGTCCTAAATGAATGTAAAGTTGTCCTGAAGGGTCATCGTGACAAGTGGTTTAACCTCTAATAAGTGTAACCATACAGCACCGAAAATCACACTTATTTGTTTAGTTTTAATTCATTTACAATTATTTGTACAATGATCATAAATTTTCAACTGAAATACAGTTATTTCAAATAGGAATCGATGCAATCTGGACTTTTGATTGAAGTCACTACTTCTTAAGATTAATCTATACATTCCATCGTCAATAAACTTTCCCCCCCAATAACACCTTTACTTGCAGATCTGTTGAATCATACATCACCTCTTTATTTCCAGAAACTTCATGTCATTGCACGCAAAACAGCCTACGCACCTTCCGCCCAAAACTAGTCAATGCACAGCAGATTTTAGATTTTTTTTTTTTTTTATATAAAGAGCCAACTCTTTGCTGAGACGTCCAGTGAGTACAGACACTTATGTGAGAGATGAGCCTCAAAATCAGGGCTAAGCTTCACACAGTATAGATGAAAATCAAAACAACTGCTGCACAATGCTTCTCATACTTTGTTGTTGTTAAAATGCATCTGTAAAGCAGGTGAATTATTTCAAGTATAGATAAAAACCAAAGCAACAACTGCAGCATAATGCTTCCTACACTTTGTTGTTGTTAAAATACACGTGGAAAGCAGGTAAATTATGTACAGCAACAGTTGCTATGAATGCCTTTACAAGAATTACAGTATCAAGGTCAATAAGCAATGATTTTGCTTTGAAACCGCGGGTAAACAGCGAGTTCGTGTGCTACGAATTGACCTCCATTTAACCTGGTACAATAAAACCATGTTACTTAAGTCTACAATTACAGCTTTCTAGAAACACAGTAATTATGACATTATTATTTTGTTTCCTCAAATTAATCATAGGTGACAAATTAGACGCGTAACGTTATTTATGCAATGAATACGATGACACCATCAGCACACTTCAAAATACAAGGAATAAATTCCATCGCGAATAAATTGTACACACGGAAAGGTATTTCTTATACCTTTGATAAATCCTAATAAACAATATATATATACAAATTAACGTGCAGAAGCTCTTTTGCAATAACGAAGTCGACAAAGCATTTTGGAGGCTACCGGGAGGTATGCTAACCGAAACCATGCAAACATGCAGTAGCCTATGTGTGTGTGTACGATTGTTATAGATGTAAACGCATTGTCCGATTATTATTTTTTTGTGAGAATAATTTACATCGCAAAACATAAGTCAGTACGATTGTATGGGCAGGTAGGACTATAAAAAGAGCGACATAAAGCTAGAGACAGCGCTCGCTACGTTAGCAGGCCGCAATGACTGTGAATCCCGTCAAATTGGGAGAAGTGAAATAATGATGGTTTTGGAAGGCTTTGAGCAAGTTTTCCTAAAATATTTGTAAAGCGGTGTAAAGACAGTCTAACCAATAAAGACTACGTTTGGATCTGTCCTTCAGACCAATCAAACCTCGGACTAGATTCCACCAATCAAGGTTTCTAAGCGGTCTGGTAGTTAAGAAACTGCCACCATTTGGGCTCAAAATGAACACCCGAGCCAATAGAATTCTTTTACGCTAGAGAGCCAAAATGGCGACATACGTCCAACAGTTTCCTGACCGCCTCCATTCCCTTCCACTAGCCACCAATAAGCGCTTCAGAGAGCGGGGAGGGAAATGGCGCCTATGTTCATCCTCCAAAACAATCGTCCATTGGATGAAAACTTTTATTGGACCAAAAGCCCAAAACGACACCCGCTTCATCCAAACCAAGCTGTAGATAGCAATCGAACAGTAACGCAGCAGAGAACATAATTTTTATACTCACTTTACCTGATGAAATCGTAGTGTAGTCCGGTTCGCCGCAATATTTAATTTATTTCAGGCTGTTACAGGAACCAAGATGGCCGGTGATTTGACAACTTTTTTTTTTAAACCGGAAGAAGCGTTACGTTTACTGTGACGTACTCGCCATTAGCGCCATTGAATGTTATCGTTATTCAGTTCGGATCCAGAAAGAGGTTGAGCTGGTGAACACAGTACATATACATTTGCCTTCAGTTTAACTATTATTGTCTTATCTATGAAATCCAAATAATTAACTTCAGTATTTCATAAAATATATAATGTAAATGTTTATTTAGTCATAGTCCCAAAAACAGAGTTAGAAATCTACAATCTTTTATATTACAGTTAAATCCACTTGTTTACCTTTTCACACAAAAACGTCACTATATTGTGATTTTGTTAAATAAAAATTATAAAAATAATCAAGATTTTATTTATTTATAAGGGTTTGGCACTAGGTGTGTAATATAACTAATATGTTGTTGTTGTTACAATGTATAAACACCACACATCAAACCAATGTCAATTTATTAAATATAACATTAATTCTTGATTTAAAAAAAAAAAAAAGGACAGTTAAAATTGGGTTGAACTGTTTATTTTCAGTAATCTTTCTTTTTAAACCATTTGAACAAAACCCATTACAGCTTCATAGTACACAAACCAAACTTAAAACACAGTAGCAAGCAGGCTACAAATCTTCACAAACTAAACGCAGTGAGAAACAAGATAGGAATTGAAAGCAGTATGAAGGAGAGAGTGTGTGTGTGTGTGTGTGTGTGTGTGTTTGTCTGTGTGTAGGAGCCTGAGATGCTGGGAAAAGCTCCAGCCCTCTGTGACCCTGGATTAGAAATATGTATAGATGAAAGCAGTGTTTCATTTACTAGAAGATTTTGTATTAATTTACATAAAGGTCATCAATCTCTGACTACTGCTAAGCTAGAACCATCTTCTATAATGAACAATATGACTGATAAGCCTAACTTTATCTACGAGCCACAAGCTCAAGGAGAGTTGATGCAATCTTGTCAAGACTGGTGGAGCCGGGCGCTTCTGGAGGGGGCGAGGATGATGGGTGAAACGGGTCGTAGGGTTCATCGCCAGGGTGACAGTCACTCAGATGAGACCTCTGCTGTGCTCTCCCAGCATACATCCTTGCTTCTTCTTGTAAAGAGGTTGGTTGGAAGTGAACAGGAGTCTTTCCAAAGCTATCTGAAATCATGGAAATCATGTGTTTACATAGAAGATTTTACATAAAAAAAAATTGATACAAACTCTGTAATCACAATGTTATTCCTTGTCATCTGATCCTCAGGAAGACTAGTTTTCCATACAAACATTAGAAAAATGTGAATGTATGATTACCTTGGAAATCCCTCTCAACATCTGCAGGCCCTCTGTTCTCAAAACGCTCTAATGAACGTCCCTTCTGATGCTCCCAGTTTCTTTGAGGATCCACATTTCCAAAGCTTCTGTAATCATCTTCATAATATCTTGTCTCTTGAGTACTTCTTGGGGCTTCTGCTCTTGAAGCACGTGAATATTCTTCGAAAAGCTGCTCATTTTGTCTTGGATCTTCATCATAACGTCTCCTCTCCGGAAGATCTCGCGGGGACTCTTGTAACATCGTCTTTTGAAATCCTCTGGGATCACTGATATATGGCCTTGCTTCTTGCAGACTACTGGGATAACCCTCAAAATGTTTCGACTCTTTGTAATCACCTTCATAACGTCTGGTCTCTATAAGACCTCTGGGGTCATCCCCAATTTGTCGGACCTCTCGAAACATTCTAGGGTCATCTCCATATTGTCTGGATTCTTGGAAACTTCTGGGATCATCGTCATATCGTCTGGCCTCTTGAAAACCTCTCTTTTCTAAACGCATGCCATTTGGATCATCC
This sequence comes from Enteromius trimaculatus, assembly GCA_032361065.1. Lineage (NCBI taxonomy): Eukaryota > Metazoa > Chordata > Actinopteri > Cypriniformes > Cyprinidae > Enteromius > Enteromius trimaculatus. Next base: position 10,852,462 of record JAUMHP010000074.1, on the reverse strand, counting down.
CTTGTCTGCTTTACACCTCTATGATCAATGACAGGCTGTGAAGCATGGCCCTTTAGATAAAGGACAACAAACACAGAAAAATTATTTAGAATGAGTTAAATGAGAATCATTCTTAGCAGATAGCACAGTGCTTACCCCGGTACTTCTAGATTTGCTTTCTTGAAACTCTTTCAAAACTGTGCACAGCTTTTCTTTAAGAAATCTGGCTTCATCCATATTATCGATCTTGATGTCATTCTGTAATTTAAACAGAATATGTCAAATGAAAACTCAAGTTTAAAAAGGTAGTCAGTTTTATGTGTGTCAAATATTCTGCACTCACGAGTATGTCCAGAACATTTTCTTGTTTTGGATTAAGATGGGATGTACTTCCAGAATCCATATATTGGTTATTTATTGACTGTAAAGACAAAAAATTAAACAAACACTAAGTTCATTTATATTAAACCAATAAAATTGAGCTGCATAGTCTAGCCACGCCACAGACTTCATCTGACTGTTAAAGTATATGACACAATGTGTGACTAAACATTTGAAGGATTGAATACATGTGGCACATTACTCGTATGTGAACAACAAGGAAGCCAGCTGTGGTTTTATTAACGTGAATACACTCCACGCTAGAAACAAAGAACAGCTACAATTGCATTTAGTATGGAGTTTGCATGTGGAATTTTGTTGATGGCTATAATGAAGATTGTAAACGTACAATAGCAATAAAGAAAACCAATCAACTATCTGTTAACGTTAAAGGAACACTCCACTTTTTTTGGAAATAGGCTCATTTTCCAACATCCCTAGAGTAATACAGATGTGTTCTACCGTTTTTGAATCCATTCAGCCGATCTCCAGGTCTGGTGGTCCCAAAATTAGCATAGCTTAGCATAAATCATTGAATCCGATTAGACCAGCTAGCGTCGCACTA
>JAUMHP010000074.1:10829985-10851437 GCA_032361065.1 Enteromius trimaculatus | reverse complement strand
TATATATGTGTGTGTGTAAAAATTTGAGTGCAAATAAGAGTAACTGTTTTTGCGGCTTTACCGGAGGATGTGCTCTAAACGGTTCTCCTCTTGTCTTCTCTTTTTGGGATTTATTTGAATGTCTGAAAAGAGAATTTAGTTTAAAAAAAATTAAATAAAAAGACAACAGCCTTGTGCAAATTGTTGTAAAAATACACCTAAATTTCATAATATTGAGCAACAAATGTTCTGAATGTGTCATTATGAAATGATCAACCCCTCACCTCATATGTGCGTGTGCTATTTCCTCTGCGGTAGCATCAGAGAACCTACTCTTCTTTTTCTTTTTAGCTGGAACCGCTTGTTGTGAATATGCTCTTGGATCTCTGGATTCAAGGATACGGGGGTAACTTTGTACCTCACTAGCTTTGTCCCAAGGCCTACTGTGCATTTCTCTGACAGTGCCCCTTTTCTCCTCAGTAAAGCGTTTTCCTTGGATTGACATGGGATTCATGGAAGGGTTTCTCTCTTCATAACCTGGATATCGTCTACCTTCTTGCCCCTTCTGATATTCTGATGCTCCCGGCTGGATTCTGAGATCTTTGTCATTAAATCTGTTAATTTTACCCCCTGAGAACTGTCCTCCTCCAAGACTTTCTTCTTTATAGTATTCTTGAAGTCTCCGTCCACCCTGTTCTGCATAGGGCCGAGTATGCATTTCTCTTTCAGATCTTTCAGGATAACCATCACCTTGTGAGTCTCGTCCTCGTTCATCAGTGTTTTTGTAAGATTTTTGATGTTGGTTGGTTGTGTGGCTTGGATTATTAGGTCTACTGTACTGGTCATACATAATAGGGTCGCCCACATAATAGGTTTTTCCATGCTGTTCTTCATCCAAGTAAGCATGTTTTTTAGCCTGTTCAGGAAAAGATGGCTTCCTAAGAGAATCTTGTCCATAGTAGGGTTGATCATGAACACTGGTCCGTAAATCACTTCCTCCTCCTTGTTACAAAAGGAATAAAAAAAAAAAAGTTAATTTTACCCAAAAATGTTCTAATCTATAAAAAACATCAGCTGGTGCTTAAAGGGTTAAATATTTGCCTTGGAAGGTATTTCTGAATTTCTCTTGAGGTCGTTTGAGTGCCTAGAATTAAATGATAGATTAACATTCATTAATATTTCTGTGTCCAGTACAAAACCAATCAAAATAATCAATTTTACAACAAATCTGGTAAGATCATAATACCATTGGCTTCCCCCATCCCTCCTGCTTTTCAACTACTGCAGCTTTGGCTCTGGCAACGAGACCTGGCTGTTTCTGATTGTTGTCCTCCCATGTCACCAAGTCTGGTCTTTTCATCTCCTGCCAAGACAGATCAAACGCAAACATTGTCTTCCACTCCGAACAGTACAGGTAAAAGCATGATGAGGAACAAAGTCACCATACCAAGTATTTCTGTCTGTGTTTACGTCCAACGATATGAGCCACCATGCTGTAGAGGTCCATCTCCACTACACACATTCTGCACTTGTACTTCAACACTGTTTTGCCATCGTCAGTGACATGATCCGGAATCTGCATCAGGGTGGTGAGACCTGAACAAAAAAGGAAAGAAAAGTTAGTGGTTTATTTCAAAGATATTTTTAAAATGTCTCTGATCATACAATTTGTTTTGTTTTTTAGCCATATGGGGAAATAGTTTAAAAATCATCTCTCAGTGTAGGTGACACGAGGTGGGTAAATGATAGCAAAACCTTTTATTTTTAGATTACCCATCCTCATCAAATATTTTAATATCTACAAAATTACCTATCAAATTTTTTAATTGTATGTTCATTTTGATGGCTTTGGTTCTGAAGTCATCTTACCAATGATGGGCTCATCAAGATTCAGGTAGTCCAAATATTCTATTATGTCTGTCCATTCTGGCAGTGGAGCTGGTATCGGAATCGCTCCTATAAAAGGCAGAATCAACTCATAAAACATGATCATGTATATGTGTGTGTCTGAAATACATAAAGGTGCATTGTCACACATTATGTTTTTACAAGATCTTTCTACATGTTTAAACAGGTCAGATGTCAGTAATGTTTTTTATTTTTTGGTTTAAAGTAAACCACAGTGTATTAAGCTTTTAAAACATCTTGCACAAATTAGCTGATGAAGACTCCTCTCGTTAAAACAACAGTGGGTTTTTTTTTTGCCTTTCTATTTGACCTACTATCAAACAGACAGGACTAAATGTATTCCCACAAACACAGTTTCTGCTTGAACATGTTGATCTAGATCTGAGGGTTTTTGGCAGGTCTCCTTGAGTCAACCTTTGTATTGATATTTTATGACTATTTCCACCATATCTGCGCAGAAACCTCACATTTGCATCAAAATCCACGGAGTCCATTTAATTTTCAGCCATCATGAAAGACGTCACTTGATGAACATCAGTCAGGTTACGAATTGCGCAATAATGCTGAAACAAGACCAAACTCTCCAATACACTTAAGTATCCATATATGGGCATCCCAGATCTGTAGAATCTAGGAAGCTTAGGGAAAATCTTCCAGCATCAAGGTCCAGTCTCTTCGTAGAGTGATCTTTCACAGTGCAAGAAACAGGTGATGAGCTGGTACACCGATTGTACTAGCATTTACAAATCACTTTCGTAAAACAGTATCCCCAGAATTGTGACCAGTCCCGATGATGTAGAAATTCATACTTATCCACCGGTGATATGGTCCATACACATAATGTGTATGGCATGCTTGCTTGTGCTGTCCTCAGTGCCTGCTTTGGTAATCACCAATTTAAAAGAGGACACTTTGAAGTTGGAAAAAAACTGCTGAGCACACTGAAAGCATTGTGCTATTTACAGCATATATGATGCTTTTGGGGAACAAATTTACAACTTCATCTCACATCAAACAAGAAAGAAAAAAAAAAAAAAAAATATGTACTGGAGGGCATGAACCATGAGTTGAACTCTAAGATCCTGAAAGTTAGAATTTTACTGATCTATAAAGATTTTCGTTTGCACATCATCATTACGGTTTTGTAAACATGTCCTCAAAATTTGTAAATCAAAAACATGATTGCAACAACGTACAAATCAGAGAAGAGAAGGCGGGACAATGAGGTTGTCCAATAGCCAAACGAGTTTCGATACTTTCCCACAACAACCTGTCACCTACATGAACGATTGCAGCGGGGACAATCAAATCCTGGTAAGTCCTCAGGGAATTATTTTTTTTTCATTGAAGAAGCTGTATCACTCCGATACACAGCATAATAGGAAAGAAAAGAAGGTTGCATTTTCCATTTCATGCCAACCTTTCACACAAATCTGAAAACATCACCCCTAAAAATGTTCCCCCTAAATTCCTGAAAAAAAGATGATAATCTGTGTTTCTTAAATTTGCCATGGTTTTTACTGCAACTATATACACACACATATATATATATATATATATATATATATTTATTAAAAAAAACTCTTAATGGACTGCAACACGATGTTTCTTCTTTGTCTTCAAATAGAAAAAATAATTAAAGAAGTCTTCTAACTTCTAGTTCTTCATGTCTCTTTAAGAACTTAAATCAGTTCTTGGGATGATTCCTTTGGAATCCTCAGAGGATAATCCTGTGAGTTTTATGAGCTGTAATTTCCACACATTGTGATGGGAAAAGGACATCCTTTTCAATGGAAACCCTTCTAAACTTATGAGACGCCACCTTCCAATCTGAATACTTACAAGCTCCTTGAGATTTCTGTTGAATTTCCTGATATGATACAGTATTTGTGCTTTTAAAATAGCACAATCATTTTCAATATAAATCTCAAAATAAACTAATTTGATTTTTAGAACATTTCATATAATCTCCTTAGATTGATGATAACGCGGTCTAAAAACTGACCTTTTTTATTTTTATTTTAACACAATAAGAACTAGTCAGAGGAACATTATAAACTAGTACTTTTTCCTAAATCCAACAGAATCGAGCCGTGCGATACCTAGACATAAAAAGTAATTCTGGATATAGTTGTGACTTTTACTACTTACCTTGTGAAGCTAGGGAGTCCTCTTTCTTTGAAGAGACAAACAGTGGAGGAAAAACAGGCACAGGTGATTATACAGTATACTTATGTGCACTTCATAGGACCTACTTGCAATGCTGAAATAAAGTAAACAAAGGTTAATAACACACAAGCATCAAAGAGTGTTGTGACGGTCTGAACCCCAATAGGGGGAGACCCTTTATCATTGGGCTCTTGATTAAGGCACTTCACCACAGGTGCTCTGTGGAACCCATATTGTGCATCATACTGGACAAAAAGTTCAAGAACCGCAAGTACAGTTATGACGAAGGAAGCTTTGTGTGTGGGAAAATAAATCCCAAAATATAAGGTTGGGTTTTACTTGCTCAGAGGAAGTAAGATGAATGATGAGGTATTTTATAAAAGAACCATGGCATGGCGGAACTCTAAAAGCTGAAAAGATCAGAATGTGCATGTTCAGAGTCCAGTCAGAACATACTTGATACAAGTGATTCAAAATAAACATCAAAACGTGTTCCTGGAAATAAGCAGGACTCAGTATACTGTGCCATTTTTTAAAGCAACCCAGTGACAAAAGAATTGGGCTTATTTACTATCCGGTGACTATAATGGCACAGCAGTCTCCACAAAGCATACACAAACCTCAAATAATGGGGTAAAACTAGTATGGTCAGAATTCCCATTTGACCAAACACAAGGACAAATCTGAAGAAATCTGAAATCAATCAGGAATATATAGTGTCGCTCAGAGTATCTTCAAAGGCCAAGAATCTCAGGAAAAGCTGAGAAACTTTAGAAGAAAAGCAGTCAGACTCCAGAAAACATTGGTCGGCCAGTCAGACTGGAACATTTAGACAACAACTGACATTTTATCACGCAGCATCCAATCATCCGATCACAGTCGTCTTGTCACCTTACTGCACCAACAACAGCCATTTTAGCTATAGGCTGTCAAAACTACAGCACATTTTTGTGCAGATGCCAACTGTTTGAGTAGTGTGAGGATCCCCTCAGACTAAAAAAAGAAAAACAATGCAGTATCTTGAAGTGCTCTTGAATCTTCTCAAATATAAAGAAGTGTGAAAGAAAGGACATGTTGTTTCAAGCAGCTCCATCTGTTCTGGAGATCGAAGATCTATGACAAGGGTTCCATGACAGATCAAAACCCTTGTCAAAGCAACAAGATAAATAATAAACAATAATAAAGTGCAGTTGGTTCTCAAAATGATATGTAACAGGAGTGGTTTCTCACTGTCTTACAGTAAAGACAAAGACGAAGTGTAATCAGACCACCCAAACACTCCAGTGTCAATGCAACTCTTTCTAATTTGCTTTAAAAGCAGAAGAATGAGTAGTTTTTGGAGTGGTAAAGAAATGCAGACATAACCTGTATACAAGGTCATAACCTTTGTATACAGTGTCTAAGACAAGAAATGAACAGGCAATGCTGTTCACTAGTTGATCTCTTTTTCTTATAAATCCTAAAGTTGAATAAAGCAAAAAAGTGAGTAAAACAACACATTTAAGTCATGTAATCTGAAACCACTTATTATAATATATTATAAATGATACTTTAAAACACAGAAATACTAAACATTTAGTATGTTGATTAGAACCTACTGCTCACCAAGGATGCATTTATTTATTTAACACAAAACATTTGTGAAAAATTACTACAATTTTAAAGAATCGTTTCTGTCCACTAGGATGAAATAAAATGTATTATTCTAGATGTTTAAATTACTTTAAAATGTAATACTTAGAGCTGAATATTCAGCATCCTGTTACACGATTAATAAATAAAAAATGTTCAAATATGCTAATTTGGTGCTAAGTTATCATCAGTTATTATTTGTACTCAATTTTCTTGCCTTACCTTCAAATGTTGTAATGTGGTCACGTGGATTTTGTAATGCGTTTCTCCCCGTATTCTTTTTTCGCAGATCTGAGGAACAACATTTATCGATATTAAGTCCCACAGAGTACAGTTATTTGCATTTACCTGCATGATCAACATTAATATCTGTATTTATGCACTCGGGTCAAAATAAGACAGATTTACCGTGCAGTCAATGAAGCTGTTGGCTTGGTCATCGTCGTACACCGTCAACAGATCGGCCATTTTCCGAAACTAAAATAAGACACAATGTTGTGTTATTTGAATGCTATTCGCACAGTATGTTCTTGGTCAAGCCATAAAAACAAATACAGTAAAGAAACCATGAATCAAACAAACGTATTTCAGTTAGCATATCAAATGCATCTGCGTAATAAATCATATTTGCGACGCACCTACTATATAAAGCTTCGCCCGCAAGAATTAGCGCAAGATTAGCGATTTAGTGATCTACGTTTGTAATGCACTCGACGAGAAACTATTTTCTTTGTGTGTTTTTTTTAGTTTATTCTTGAAAAGTAAAACCAAAAACGACGTTTAAGAAACAACAGCGCTGTAATACAATTTCCCTACTTCCTTAGTCCTCGACTTCTTCTCTGGTACAATTTATCTTTGCTGCAAAAACCCGTTGCTACCACCTGGTGGAAGGGTGACAAATGGTCCTTCAAAAAAATCAGCAGCCTGCAGATTGGGGCGGGACTGAATCCTACTCTGATTGGTTCGATCGTCTATAATAGGCATACACACGGACGGATTATGTTGTTCAAAATGCTAAAAACGCTGTGCACAAAGCTTTTATTATAATGCACAGAAGAAAACAACAAAAAAACATTAGTCTATTTAGTCTAACACACGAACAAAACACTACATGAATTGGGTTGATTATCTCAGCCTTTTTAGACTGATCAATTATGAATTAAATATTTTTTTGAAGATTTGATCATTTCATATCATCAGTATGAGACAAGAAATTAAAAGGATGCGTCAGTATTGTTAGTAGGTTACTGTGTCTGCAGTGCGCCATTTAATGTTTATTCACCACATTGCAAAGCTTTCTTTTTTTCTTTTTCTGTGTTTTACATAGGATTCTATTGTGCTCCACGGAAGAAATTCATAAAGTTTTGGAACAAAACCGATAACAATTTACATGTATATATTGACTGATTTTTATATAGATGAGCTAAAACAGCATTCTGTTAAATGCAGCACACGGTGGTTTATCATGCAGTTTTCCCCACCAGATGTCAGTGTGATGCAATAAGTGAAGGCTTCATCACATTTCCCAGAGACAAGAGATAAATAAAAAACAGTATTTCTACTGACAAACACAAATATTTGTTCTAAAAGTTAAAAAGATTGATAAAATCATAAAATAAATAACAACAACAACAGTGGAACTTTAAAGCATGTACAGTTGGTGGCCTAAATTATCATAACACTATTATTTCACCTAATTAAAAATGGTTTCAAGTCAGTATTTCTATATTTTTGCTGTTATGTGTCAAAAGGAAATATCAATTCGCATTTCCAAACAATCATTAGTACAGTTAATTGTAATAATCAAGTGAGTTTGTTGTCCGACAACAGCCAGTGCTAAGAAACTAACTACTTAGATATAAATTATATATACACTACGGTTCAAAGATTTCAGGTCAGTAAGATATTTAATGGTTTTTAAAGATGTTTCTTCTGCTCATCAAGGCTACATTTATTAGATTAAAAATCCAGAAAATACTTTACATTTAAAATAACTGTTTTCTGTGTGAATATATTTAAAAATGTAATTTATTCCTGTGATACAAAGCATCATTACTCCAGTCTTCAGCGTCACATGATCCTTTCAGAAATTATTCTAATATGCAGATTTTGTATTATCAGTGTTGGAAACAGTTGAGGGATTAGGATTCTTTGATCATTAAAATATTAAAAAGAGAAGCATTTATTTAAAATGGACAATAATGTTCAAAGCTACTGTTAGAGTAGTTTACTGTTTGACTACTGTTCAAAAGTTTGGGATCAGTACATTTTTATTCTTTCTTCTTCGAAAGAAAATAATAATTTATTAACCAAGGATCTATTAAATGAACAAAAAGCCATAGCATAGATTTGTTATTCATCAAATAATCCTGAGAAAACAATATATATATATATTTGGCTGCACAACTGTTTCCAACATTGACGATTCTAGTAATAAATTAGCATATTAGAATAATTTCTGAAAGGATCATGTGACGCTGGAGACTGGAGTAATGATGCTTTGTATCACAGGAATAAATTACATTTTAAAATATATTCACACAGAAAACAGTTATTTTAAATTTAAATAATATTTCACAATAATTTTCCCTGAATTTTTAATCTAATAAATGCAGCCTTGATGAGTAGAAGACACATCTTAAAAAAAAAACATTAAATATCTTAAATAAATATTAAATATTAAATAACTTTTCAACGGTAGTGTATGTATATTGCCTATAAGACCCTGTACTTTAGGTCTTAATGTATGTGCATGATTAACAACAACAGCAGCAGCAGCATCAACAACAACAAAACCATTGTCCTCTATAATTTCAATTACTAAAGCATTTCATAAACGTCTCATGTTTTATAACAATTAATGTTTTCTTTCATTTAATTGCAGTTAAACTTTTTTCTTTTTAAAATTGTGTATTTAAAATTGTTGCCTTATTACAAAGACACCTTTATTAATATCATGGCAGAAATGACCTGAGAAAAAAACCATGAGAGTATAAAAAAATAGAGTTTTCAGTGTTCAAATTATTGAAAACCTCATTGTTTTCAGGAGAAATTGATTTAAAATAAAAAACATTTAATCTGAGACTTCAGAAATACTATCAACTCCAAGAATTAGTTCATCACCTTGTATGTTATAATAAATATAGGATCTACCATAAAGTGTCAAGAGAAACTGGACAATATTGTACCTAAAATACTCATTATAGGGCCCATGAGGACCCAGTTAAGGTCACTGGAAAGGGAAAAGGCTGGAAAGAGGCTTTTCGGAAGCAAACTCCCGCCCCCTGCCGTCTTTCCTGACTTTCCGTCTCAGCTACGCTTGGGAGAGCCGCCGGCCGGCGCTATTAATTTGTGTTATCCAAGATGGAGGAGGTTTTGTGATGTTCCCCAGCACTCAGAAGTGATCCTTTTTCCGTCCGTGTCAGATCATTCCTCAGACACAGGGGCGGACATCTTTTCTAAATCCTTCTGCCTGTGGGGGAAATAAAGAACAACTTTAGGATTTGGATATTAGTTTTTTGTGTTTTTCGCCACAGCCATGAGCTCGGGGGAAGGGGCCGAGGAGGCGGCGAAGGACGCGGCCGATATAGCGACGTTCTTCAAATCTGGTAAGCGAAGCTCGCGAGGCTGCTCTGATTGAATGGCGCGAGGCTCCGCGCGGCTGTGGGACATTGTTTGTGCGCTGGCTCCTATAGGGTGGGTGGGGAAGCTGGATCAGCCTTGGACATTGGCAGGCGATTTTATACCAAACAATGCATTAAGTGCAAAAATCACTACGCAACTTGCATTAGGTTGAAAATGTGGTTTATTACAGCCTAACGTTAACAAATTTCAGATGGTTGAGTCGTTAGCTCGTGCTCGTTGGTCACAGATTTCACATAACGTTACGTTAGATATTTGCAGAAATCACTATCACTTTTTTTTACTTTTTTTTTACTCAATTTTACGTTACCAGTTTAGTCAGTAAGTGATAATATGCTAATTATATTTTAGTCAATCATGCAACTTATTGATATAAAGCTTGTGGCTAGAAATAAGCTTAGCTGAAGTCTTGTGCAGGCCATCTTATGCATAAAAAATGTTTATACTCGCAGTTTTTATCCACACAACCCCCCAATGAATATGGTTAGTTATCATCTTTGTTATTATTATTATCCACACTATAGTATCTTGATTTAGAGGCACCCATAAAAAATTAAGTACGTTTAATGTCAGTTCATTTATGCCACTTTTAAATGAACTGTTACCCATCAAATTTAAATGAAATGCTGTTATTTTCAAATACAATGCAATCGGTTAACCAGACAGTCAACATTATATAAAATATAAGACGGATCTGCGAATCAAAGGTAGTCAGCAATGTAAACAATGACCTGGCGTGGCACTCTCTAACTCCCTGCTAACTAGCTAGCATGGTGTGATAGATTGATCTGGTGAAAGACTATTTAATACTACAGCACTCAACGTTATAAGGCCATTGTTCATGTAAATGACACCGGCGGACACGATTGTGGTTATTTCGGTTAGATTTAGCTACGAAACAGCATTAATCGGTAGCCTGATTGACCCGTGTAGCATTTGGTTGCTAAGTTAGCAAAGCTATGCCAGAAAGATTGATGACACAATTACCTTGTCTTGAGCTAGCTTATTGTGGCATATTATATTCATTTGAATCAAATATTATATTGCTTTTATGTTAGTGAAGATGTAATGAGGTACATACAGGAAAAGAATCGAGGTGTGATGATAATGTATACAGGATTGTGTATCATACATGTATAGAGAATGACACACATCTTACAGTTTTTCTGATAGCAGGATCTACCCGGCCTGGTTAATTATTCACAAGACACATTTTAATGTTTCTGCAAAATGCATTAAGGAAATATTCAGTCCAAGACTAGGTCACAAAGTCCTATCCTGAAGAAAACAACATCTTAAACCAGCCTAAGCTGGATTTTTGGTGTCTCAGCCTGGTCAGGCCGGTTTCATGTGGATTTTCAGTTTGTCATTCTAGGGGATCCGCCAACTAAACCAGCTGAACACCAGCTTGGCCAGGCTGGAAGACAACTTTAAATAGCAGTTCAGGTTATAACAGCTTGTTTTGTGTTTGGTAACCTTCTCGAAAGTAGACCAGCATTTATTTTGTAAAGCATTTCTCTAAATTATGTGTTAGATCGAATTTGACACAAATTGCAGTACCCTCTTGATGTACAAGCAAAGTGGTTTTGTTTTGGTTTAGGTAGTGTAACCACAATTGGAAGTGCTGCATCTCTTTGTTTTCACACCGGAAATCTTTGGTTTTAAGCATCTTGCTTCCTTTTAACAAAGCTGCTGAGCTACTGTTTAATATTATTACCCATTTTACAGCCTCTTGATGTTTGTGTTATTTGCCTTCCTGTATGAGTAAGTTTTGTCTTACTTGGTTTTTGCACATACTGGTGTACCGTCATGTTAGAACATGCAGCAGCTCACAGACCATGCCTCTGTCTGTAACCCCACCTCCTCACCTCTGTACTCACTGAACCGTGTTTATCATCTGTCTACGTGCCATAGAAATGAATCTTCTTCTCTGCTGTCTCGTACATCAATTATGATCTACACCACGGTTTAAAAGTGGGTTTTTGAGTGGGTTTGATGTTACTTACATATTTTATAATTATAAAAGTTTTATTAAGCAGTCACTAAGTTGATCAAAAGCAACACATAAGCAGCACAATTTTCTCAACATTGATAATAATAAGAAATGTGTCTTGAGCACAAAATCATAATTTCTGTAGGATCATGTGACACTGAAGACTGCTGAAACATTATTTTTCTGCGGGTCTGAGCAAATATTCACAATTTCAGTGGTTCACAGCTGTAGCAGTTTTTATAGTTATTTGAAGGCTTTCTTCCACTCTTTTTGATTTGCTTCATTTGTAACTTTCCGTTGTTAATGTCTTGCTCTTGGGAAGTTATGCGTAGGGACTAATCTGTGGCTTTGAGTACATAAAGAACAATCTAGATTATTTAAGAGTCGTGAAGAAATATGGAGATGATATTTTAACAACTGTTGCTGTGTAATTTCTGCACCTTGAAATAGAAATAAAAAAATTATACGTTTGCAAACGCGCTTCCCAAGCTCTTTCCATCTGCCTTTGGCCAAAATAGCCCTACCCCAAATAATTTCATTTCCACTGTATATTGTTGCACATAAATTTGCTTTAAATCTCATTCTAATGTTAATGAATTAAGTATTCTAATCATCTCCATAAGGGCTTTCCTCTCTCTTAAGCTCAAGCAATGACACATTCCAACCTCAAAACCAGTTCAAACACTATAAACACCTTTATAAAGACCATGTAACATATATTTTGTTGGCCCACTATGTATCTGTGTTTTAGAGAGAAACCTCGCAGCTCAATACTGCTGTAATGCAGCTTGCAGAAACCCAGTGATTTATCGTGGTATCAACATATTAACTGAGTGGGACTGTAGCAAGTATCTTAACCTAATTGCACATAAATGTCCTTCGATGTATCAGATTTTTCTTTTGAGTTCCTTTTATTATTAAATCATAGTTGTGTGTTCGTTCTCATTCTTGTATAACTCTTTTTGAACGTTGCATTGTTTGCAAAATTACTCTTCTGTTGATTTTAATGGTGCCTTTGTCCTTGGCTAATGGGCCCTCTGGTAGTTTTTGGAAGCCTGGCAGTGGCTCCATTTTTTTTTTTCTCTCTCTAGCGTTAGATGAATTTTTCTGACACTCAGACGTCATGTGGTTAGCATTGAGGAGTTAGATTTTCTGTCGTTGACTGTTACCACCCCAGCTGGATCATCCCTGCATTCAGCCCGTTTACCCCAGGCTCTTTCTCTCTTTCTCCTTCTATGTCTCTGTTGTGTCAAGGCCTCCTGATTTATCCGGCTTCTATATCTCTCCTTCTCCCTGTCATCTTTTTTTTCTTCTTCTTCTTCTTCTTCCAGTTTCTGCGGCTCTTCTCTCTTTGTCCATGTGTGGTAGGGAAAGGTCGTATTGACCTACATTCGCTGGGTTAGGAATGGTTCACTCACTGCCCCCTCCGTCTCCTGGCACAGCACAAGAAGATCCTACTTATTCAACTGCAGAGAGAGGGACACGCCAAGGCAGCTTCCGACAGTAAATCACAGAGGCCAATGCTGGATCATCCCGAGAGAAAATGAGGGACATAGTTAGAGGGTGAGGGCAGATGAGAATCAAAACGGACAGAATAAGGCCTGAAATGAGGGTGAGAGGTGAAACATCTCTCTCAGAGAAACCGTGTGTGCAGGAACATGTGTTATTGATGGCAGAGTCAGTTATTGGCGTTAATTCTGTTTGGTGGAAGCTGTCAGTATGATGAGAACCTGTACAGACAGCATATTGGTCTTCAGCGCAGATAATATTAAGTGCTCTTATTACAGGGGTTTTCACATTTTTTGATGCCAAGGACCTGTAAATATGTATTACTGTGTGGAGAAGTATGATATTAAAAAGATGTTAATAATATATTTTTAAAAAAGTAGTATTTGTCAGTGAATTAAAAAAGAAATAAAATTTTACTATTGTGATTCATAAGATATTAATTGAATAGGACTTTAAACTTGACAGTCGTAAAACCACATTTTGTAATATCTTTTTGGTTAGTCATGGTTTTCTGGTTTCATGTTTTGTTTTTAATGGGTTATTCAAATTGTCCATTAAATCTTAATATTATATTTATATTATTTCCGTTACATTTTTAATTTCTCTTGTATGAGTCTGTGGTGGTGATCAATTTGTGATATTAAATATTTAATGTCTAGCAATATTTGCCAGAGGTTGTTGCAATAAAGCATTATCGATATTTTTATGATGCTGCATCAATAGTTTATTCATATTCTAATTCTTGAGTTCATTTAATGCATCAAATAAGCACACACAGTGAAACTATAGCCAGAGGTAGCTGGTGATACACCGCTCTATGTCCATTTATACACTTTCCAGTATTTTACACTTTCTGGCCGAATGTTAATCACTCTTTTATGTTTTATTTTGCTTTCACAACCTGCTAATTGTATATTAAATTAAAAATGCACCTCTGCTTCAACCTACTAACCACAAATGCATTGCGGCTAGGTTATGTGAGGTAATATCCAGCTCTTGATTACAGCTCTTTGGCCATTGACATAGCTAGGACAATCATTCCCTGTAATCACCAGGAATCATTCACAAAGGGAATGCATTGCTATTTGAATACAATAGTGCAGAGGCCCAACTTCCCTTTTTGAAAACAACTGTGGCAAAGAAATGTTTGTGTATTAAAGGGTCCCTTAAAAGGCACACCTGAATCCTATTTCTGTTTAAAAAGCCCCCTGACACATGGCCCAGTTCTTTCATTACAATACATAGGGCATTGCCTGAACCATCAAAGACATCAAACGTTTGGACGGCGATGCCATCTATCCTCAGTCAGAACATGCATTCATATCCTCTCCTCATTCTGCAAACGTAGCTCTTCCTCTTTTCATCCAGGGCAGCAGAAATGTTGATTGTTGAAGGTTTGTTGTAAATGTAGGTGTTTCTTCAAAACTTGGAGGACCTGAGAAGGCACATCTGCATCACTGTGAGTCCTGTGTAACACTGCTATGAGCTTTTGCTTTCATCATGTTGGCCTAGTTCCTCAGTCAGCCATCAGCTCCAGCACAAGACCCTCAGGATTCATTCCAGTGCCTGGGGTCAGTTGCTCTCTCATCCCATCTCTGCCCATGCTCTGTTTTAAGTTGACTCCATACAGTCTGCAGATTCCCTTGTTGCAGTTTGGTTGGTGTACACAGAACTGCATCTGTCTCATTCTCTTCTTGTTGATGTTTTCCAAGTGTCCTTACTCTGATACAATACTTAATTCGAGAGGATTGTGTACTTCATCACCTCACTGCTTCCTAGAGATGAGGGAGAGGGAGCATTGCGCTGTCTCTCACTCAGCCTGTCATTTAAGGTGCATTCTCACCAGGGAGATTTGAAATACTTGGAGTAAGTTAACATTCCCATTATTCTCAATGGCAGCTGCTCAGCTATTGGTAGAACTTTAGACTATTTTGAGGTATGTAAACAATAATAATCAAGAGCAATGGTGCAAAATTATTTGCACTTTCACATTTTTAATTTATAATGTTAGTTGCGACTGAAATCTCCTCTTGTTAAAAGAAATGTTTGGCAACAAGAAGTGTTTATATGGGTCAGTGACATTATTTAAATTCTTAATAATTTTTATGTGTAGGCTACATAACGTAAAATATCAAATATAATATATAGTCTGCATTAAATTAAAACTGACAAAGTAGGAAAATCACTGGGTATTATTTTTAGCCAATAATCTTAATATGACCACAACTGACCCCAAATTAATTCAGATTTTCGAAAGAAGCATTAGCCTATTATTTTTGTTATTATTATCAATGATCAATAGTGGTATCAATGTTGAAAACAGATTTGCTGATGAATATTTGTGTGGTGAATTAACGATTTTCAAAACAACAGTATTTATTTCACTTTGAAGGCCGATACACATACAAATATATTGGTTTTAAAATCCGATATACCGATATATCGGCTGATATTATTTTATTTATTTATTTTTATTTCAGAAACGCATAATAAAACGTGAACAGATTTCCCTAACATTAGTTATTTGTAGTTATTTAGTTATTTAAAATGCCTAATATCGGCCGATAATATCGAAAAATCGGTCGGGCTCTAATTTCAAATGTCTTTACTGTCAGTTTGTCCATCCTTGCTGCACAGCATTATAGTAAAATATGAACCTTTATAGTAAACTATAGTAAACTTTTAAACTGGTAGTGTATGCCAGATTCCACAAAAACATTATGCAACAAAATCTGTGCATAAACTCATAAACTCACCAAAAGGGTGTTTTAGCATGCTATAGAGGAACCATATTTGGGTCCACAAAGAACCTTTCAGATCCTAAAAAAACATTTTTAAGGACATCTGAATAACCTTTCTTGATTAGAAACCTATTCTTCATTTGAAAGGTTCCATGGATGTTTGAGGTTCTTCATTTAATCATTGATGCCAATAAAGAACTTTAGTTTTTAGGCGAGTGGACATGGTGAGAACTGTAGTAAAAAATGACAAAGACCTTTCTTCGTTCAGCTAAACATGGTATTAAATTGCAATCTAAAAAAGGAAAGATTGTTGGGACTGACTACGTGTTGACCTGCATAATAATGCCAGTGAGTTTTCTTCGTCTTTTGTTGCTGTTCTCCCGGGGCTTGTTTTAAAACGATGCTATAATGAGCTCTAATATAACAGCAGACACTTGATCTCAAAGCTCAGCTCTCATTTGGGGGATGTTTGTGAGTGCTTGATTGGAGGCATGAATGAATCATGTGGAAGGCCTTCGTAAAATCCATAGACTTGAGTATGTGCTCATCTTTTAAACATGAGGTGTGCTGCTGTCTCTGAGAGCATGGAGACTAATGCCATAAAATGCAGTGCACTTTTTCTATGTTCAGTTACACTCGTGTTTAAAGCACAGAAGCGCAAAGCTACGTATTGTCATAAATGAATTGTCACTGGGATACATCAGTGATTAATGTGTGTAAATATAAATATGTTTTTGATTTCTGGGCTGCTCTTTATCATTAGTACTGATCGGTTTCTGATCTGGGGTTTTGTGAGGTCTTCTGAGCTAGTCTTTATAGGGCTTTGTTTTTCGGATGTCATGGAGCATCACCTTCTTCATCGCTGTTAAGGTCAAGGAATAGGTACGACAGGAGGATGAAGAATAGTGAGAGAGAAGGGAAGAAATGGAGACTGTCAAAATAGATCAGGGAATGAGAGCAGGGGGATGGGGAGATCTCTCTCTCTCTTTCTTTCTTTCTTTCTTGCTCTCTCTGTCTGTGTCCTGGTTTTGTTTGATTGATTCCTATGTGTTTGGTCTTTAAACAGCTCAGCCTTTCTCACTTATTTGCTGTCTTTTTCCCCCCTCACACAAGCATACTTCACCACATCAGCTCACACCTGACTAACATGATTGTGGCTCAGAATAATGCTTCTTTAACAGATTTGCAAAGGTTTGTTTATTACAGTAGTTCCAGCGTTTGAGCTTCATCTTTTATCACAGGTGTAACCTTGTAACGAATACTTTGTGTTCAGATGACAGCTCTTCCAGGGTAGATGTCTACACACACTTCCAGCACACATTTATATGCTTACGACTTGTGAAGAGAATTTTGCAACCGATGACCTATGTTTTTGTGTCACGTTCTTGTATATTTACAGTACTGTGCCAAAGTCTTAAGCCACTAGTATTTTCACCAACAAAAATTTTTAAGTGGGTTATTTCTATCTTTTGTGGTCAGTTGGAAATATCATTTACATTTGCAAAAAATGTTGTCATTAATTGTAATAATGCAGTGAGGTTATTGTCTGACAACAGCCTGTGCTCCACACAGAGATCTGATCATCATCCAGTCTGTCTGGAATGACGTCAAGTAACAGAACAAACTGAGACAGACTCAATCCAGAAGAACTGTGTCAACATCTCCAAGATGAAGAAAAAAAACCCTACGCAAAGCTCTAGTACTGTTCAAAGTTTTAGACACTCGCGTAAAAATGCTGTAAAATGAGGATGCTTTCAAAAATAATGCCATAAATAGATTTAATTAATCAATTAACTTCTAATAACTAAATCAAATAAATATTTGGTATTACAGCTTTTGGTAAAACAGCTTCTGTTCCGAGGTACACTTGCGCATCGTTTTTCAGGTAGCTTTTCAGGTAGGTTTTTTCTTCATTTTGGAGGCGTTGCCACAGTTCTTCTGGATTGAGTCTGTCTCAGTTTGTTCTTTCCAGACAGACTGGATGATGATCAGATCTCTGTGTGGAGCACTGGCTGTTGTCAGACAATAATCTCACTGCCTTATTACAATTAATGACACAAATATTGTTTGGAAATGTAAACTGATATTTCCAACTGACCACAAAAGATAGATGAGTAAGGTTAATAATATTTCTTCTCAGGTTAGTGTACAGACAACTACAAGCAGGCCTAAGTCATTGGTAGGTAAACACTTCTTTCAACATGAAAGCTCTGTTTGAGCAGATTCACACAGCAACATTGGCTTAACCAATGGGTGTGTGTTTGGGGTGGCTGAACAGTGAAAAACAGGTGGGGAAACCTGTTTGGAAATTATTTTATCAATATTTTTGCAGTTCCCATTTGGTGCTGGTTTTGTGTGACACACTGCAGCTTTAAGCAGTTTAACTCTTCATGGCCTTTGTATTTTCACTAGCACACAATGACGGTGAACGGCAGCATGCGTCTGTCTCCTAGCAGAGCATATTTACTGCAGCTCTCCAGACTTCTGGGTGCTGCTCCATGGAGACCTCCAGAATTAGGCCTGTTACGAACATCAGTTTGTTGATTTTCAGTTTTTTGTGAATGATTTTTTGTTTTTGATAGCTTCTGTTTGTCTGTTAGAAACTCCAGACACAACATGTAACGTCTATTTCATTGTACAAATGTGTAGTTGCATACATTATATTTAATCAGCAGTTGAATGATTTTGTTTGCTATACTAACTTGACTGTACTAAAAAAACTTTTAACTGTAGAGACAGGTCAAATTTCTTCTTGTTTGATTATTAACTTGCTTTTTGAAAGCATTTTTGTCAATTATTGCTGAGTAGAAGTAACGTAGGTTTAGACGTATACACAGACAACTAGACAGAGGTCTTGAGACTTTGATTTTAATGTCTAAACAATGCAATATGATAAAGTCCAAAGTATTCTTCAGTTTTCACACATACTTTTTGTACGAAAAAAAAACAAAAATAATGAGTTTATTTAATGATTTGGCACCGTAACGTCACCGTAGTTTAAAAAAAAATCTATTTAATTTAATTTGATTTGTTTCCCATACAAAAAGTTTTCTTGAGGCAGTCTGTAAAGTGATCCAAACTTCCCATCACTAGTCAGTGGTACAGTCACAAGCCTCCACAATCTTAAATTGTGAAGACACATTTCTTAATGTTAATACATTAACCAAAGCTAACTAATGAGATCTTATAGTAAAGTGTTACTTATTAGTATTTATAATTATTTTACACATTAATCTGCCTTTTGTTTGTTTGTTGTAATCGTTTAAATTTTTTGTGTATTTGTGTTAATGTTCAGTTCTTTTAGTCGTAAGAAAAAAGTTATAAAACTTGCTATTCTTTATGACCACTTTTATTTTTTTTTTGCAATTAAAATGTCAAAATCGCGATAATACCGTATACCGAGATAGAGGGCGGGGCGACATATATCGAAGGATATATTATGCGCATCTCATCAGTAAAGCCGGTTCTTTGATTAGTGTTAATTTTTCGTCAACTGTTTTTAAATGGAGCGCAAGTTTATGAACAGAGCTGTACATCTCTGACAAGCTACGCGTTAGTTTTGCGGATGATTGAATGGCGCAGCTTCTCAGTGATTTACGGCTCTGTGTGATTTAGCGCTAATCAAAGAACCGGCTTTACTGATGAGATGCGCATAATATATCCTTCGATATATATCGCCCAGCCCTACCGAGATGAGCAATAATGGCAATTTAATACAGTCATATACCTAGTTAGTACTTTGCACGAACACAGGCGCTCAAAACATGCATGCTAGAAAGTTCCATCCTTGTCCAGTGTTTGTGTTATTTCTGTCAAGAAATGATAATAAAGTATTTTATACACCTTTAAACTAAAGAGATGGTTATCTTGTAAACCCCTTACACGCGTCTATTTTTATTATATTCGCAGTAGTTCGTTGTTGTTATTGTTCTAATTTTTTAAGTTGATTTGTTAAACATTACAAATTTCGCAATTTGAATCTGTCAGTTTTTGACCGGATTTTCTGCGATATTACCCAGACCTTCTGAGTAACTACAAAGGCACCAACATAGGCCATGCCGCCTAACCTTCAAAATATCAGTCAACAACACATGAAAGCGCCTCAGATTTGGTGGTTGAGCTTAATCTAATTGCACCATGGGGAAATACGTCTTTTGGTGTGTGATAGGGATCAGAGCGCTCTCTCTTGTGTTGGCATTGGCTCTGAACTGCTTCCCGGACAGCTCAGGGTAGTAAAAGCTTTGAAACAGAGGACTTCTGCCGCAGCTTTGTTATTTGTGCGTTGCGGAGACTCTTTTAGGCCTGGGTGAGCCAGATAGCAAGCATGTGGCAATGAGAGGCCCCTTCTCCTCAAACACATGATTCACGTATGAGTCTGATCGATGACTATCCGCCTGCTGCTCTACAAAAGGAGGGTTCGATCACAATGACTGGGCTTGTGTGGTAAGAAAGTGGCAGGGCTGGAGACACGTGGGCTTGAATCACAGCAGCCCTCTGCTTTTGTTCTTGTTTGGCTTTGAGTGGAGGGGCTTTTGGATCTGACTAAAGTTGTAGACATGCAGCAAACACGCATCTGACCTTGTGAGTGTGTGTTTTGTTGAGCCTCTTTACTTTACCAGCTCATTTCCTGCCTGGTCACACCAAAAGGAAAGAAGTGACCTCACAACAACCCTGTTGTGTGTATTGTTTTGTTGCCGGCTTGTGTTTTGCGGTTGTGTGAAATTCAAGTCTTGAAATCACTCTCAGCCACATGCAATGGTTCTTTTGTCTACTGTGAGCTACTGAATAGTTTGTGGTTGCTTCCTGCGAGTAAACGGCTCTTTGCTGGGGATTTGGAATGAAAGCGGGAAAATAATTTTTCTCCCCAGGAGTGGATTTGAAGCAGGCCTTTTCCACTGTCCGCTTAGCTTGCGTTTCCTTATTTGGACTGGAATAGTGCGCTTGATCTTGTAATCGGTTGCCTTCGACGGTTTGCTTTCGAGCGCTGGGCTGTGCATGTTTGTGCGATTTTTGGCAGGTTTTTGAATGCGAGCGGATTAATGAAACGAACGATTCATCATTACCACCTTATGATAAATCACCCATTCATCTCGTTGGCCTTACGTTAAATGTCTGGGGAGTAAACAGACTCGAAGCGTTTTTGATTTACTGGAGGCTGTGTTGTGTGGTCTGAGTACATGTGTTAGCTTGGTGCACGTTAAGTGTCCCGTTTGTGAGTAACCATGTCAGGCATGCGAATGGCATTGGAAGTATGTCCCACGTGTTTATATTTGGTCTCCGGGCTCCATTCAGCCTCACTTTGATGTTCCACCCTATAGAAGGAAAACATAGCAGATGGAATTTGTTGAAAATGTTATGATTTCTACCATCTTTTGCTAACGAAAGCACCATAAAGGACCTTTATTGACTAGTGTTTTCTGTATTTTTTGCACTTACACTAAAGACAGAAATAAATTACATTTTGAAATACATTACATTTTCGCAGATTTTGATTTTTAATGCTTTTGTTTTTATAATCTATTTATTTCTTTATTTGACGTTTAAATGTAGTATTTAACTATCTGTTGTCATAAATACATAATGTGAAATTTCAGTAACTCTGATTCTGTCAGACGGATTCATTAGAGATAGCCAACTTGTTTTTGTTTTTTTTTGTAAGTCTGGAGATTGGATCAGTCAAACGAGTCACATTGAAAGAACTGATTCATAAAAGTCATTTGTTCATGAATCAGACTCTGCTGGTTGATCTGTATGCTTTTTTGTGGCCAGCCAAGATAATTTACGAGCTTAAATAATAAATCGATAACCAAAACTGAAAGAACAAAAGAAAAACTGCATGAGAAGTATCTCATCGTTAAAAGAAGTATCCTTGTTTCTAA
>JAUMHP010000074.1:10817169-10829885 GCA_032361065.1 Enteromius trimaculatus | reverse complement strand
ACCGTGAAACCGTGAAACCGTGATATTTTCTGAGACGATTATCATACCGTCAAAATCTCATACCGTTACAACCCTAGTATCATCATAACCTAAAAAAAAACCCATCTAATTTTGCTATTTACTTTCACCTGTGTTTTTCTGCTTGGCAGGTTTTGGCTTTGTTTGTTTTGTCTGTACATTATCATGAAAGGAAAAACGTGTTTGAGGCTTCTTGTCTCCGTTTGATGTTTTGACTTGATGTCTTTTTTCTGCAAAAGAAACAGAGCAAATATTACGTTGGCTGGATAAACATCAAACAGCAGACGGTGTGTATGCGCAGGAAACCAATGAATTGTTTTATCCGTGACTCTGATCAGCCATTCGTCCGTTAGTACAAACTTTTTTTCCTCGTCCGTAGTGTGTACATGGCTCTCTGGCAGTGATCGGGAGCATATGTTGTCTATGATACACATTCTTTACATCTCTGACATGATTTTAAGTCAGGAAATCGCTGCTCCCAGAGCCGCAGAAATGTTGACAGTTCACACTTGTGGGGTTAAAATGAACCACATGTGCGCAATAGGGAGGAATTTGCCAGTGTTTTCAGAGCGAGACACCCAGCAGTTCTGTCAT
Organism: Enteromius trimaculatus; assembly: GCA_032361065.1. Lineage (NCBI taxonomy): Eukaryota > Metazoa > Chordata > Actinopteri > Cypriniformes > Cyprinidae > Enteromius > Enteromius trimaculatus. The sequence continues at coordinate 10,829,273 of JAUMHP010000074.1, read as the reverse complement.
GGACACTTTTATGGCCTGTGCTTGCTGTAAGGACGGTTTTACTACCCTAAAGTATGCTTCTCCAAATAACTACTATAAAAGTAATAATATCCAGCTTTGGGGAAGTGAAACTGTAGCTTGCCAAGCTTCTCATATTTTGAACTAGCTTAGATGGTCAAGCTACTCAGTTGATAAAGTAGTTATTTATATTCTTACATGTGACGTTCAGATGAAATAATGTATTAATAATGGCACAATGAAAGCATAGCATGATGTGAATATGCCCTGTATAGTGCAGCGTGATGCATAATTCACCCACCATCTGTTGCAGTATTTCCTGCAAACATTTCTAAGCAGCTATTATTTTTTTTGCGTTCATAATAAAGTGAAGGTTTTTGTTTGAGTGTGTATAGTTTTTCAGCTCACACATGCCAATAGCGCCTGAAAACAGCTGTGTTTGTGCCTTTGGCTGTGTTTGGAATTGAATACTAGGTTATGTGAAAAAGTATGCAGCATTCAGTGGCAAATGTGCTACATGCTTGTCACATGACCTCCTTGTTTCCAGTTGTTTTTGTGGCAAGAGCGTGTTGATTTGCACTTGAATAAGCACAATTGGCGTACTGCAGAAATGTTAATATTATATTTTTTTTGTTGTGCAAATCATTTGCAGTCAAAGATATCACTTGTTTGAGAGCCACCTTAATACCCTGGTTTTAATTGATCTAAAGGTTCCATATTTGATTATTGGCTGCTTGTGATCTTTGCTTGCTGCTGATTGGCTAACGGAGCACCCTTCTGTTTGGTTATTGGGTAAAGCAGCACGCCTCAGCTGCTGTGATCTCTCACATTCTCACCTCTCTCCGTCAACTGGTTTCCGAACATGAGCCCCCTGCAGGAAGCGTTTGGGTCTCTGTGCCAAAGAATAACTTCTGCCCCTAAGTAAATGAATCCAAAACGGCTTCCATCGAGAGACTGAACCACTTGCAGGTCTTTTACCACAGTACAAAACGCAGCTTTAGACAAACTCGGGCATTGTAATGTTATAAATGGAGTATTTATCGCAGAATATAGGCTACACATTCTCTCACAAACATCCCGACACACAAAAGTTGCTTGGGTCCCGCAGCTGTGCTTTCTATAAATAGATGCCATGACCCACCCCATCAAAGACTCTTTGCCCCTCTCAGTACCCACAGAGCACATGACCAACAGACACACAAACATGTGCTCATAGGCTGTTCTGACATCACAGTCACAGGAGATCACTGTCCAAACAAGATAGGCCTGGATCGAAGCGTTACAGTGACATAGTGAGTCTGAATATAGACCTTAATCTCCACAACGTTCAACAAATGAAGCTAGTTTGTAGCATGATTTTTGTTGCTTTGTGAGGCAAAAAATGCAAGGCACCAAAGATTGCTTAAGATTTGTATTTAAAGGGTTAGTTCACCCAAACATTTTTCACCACCCATAAGACCTTCGTTCATCTTCAGATCACATATTTAGGTATTTTGGTATCGCCTAGTGGAATGCATAAGCATGCATTGCAATGCATTCTAAAATGGCGGAAGACGTAAGTCACAGGAGAAGATTGATAGTTAAATTGTTATTTTTGCGCAAAAAAAAAAAAAGTATTCTATCGTCGCAAAACTTAAGTTGATCCACTGATGTCACATTGACTGTTTTTCCGGTGTTTTAACTACGTTTCTGGATCTGAGATTATTTCAGCTGTATTGCTGTTTATGGAGGATCTCTGATATCATCAAAAATATCTTCATTTGTGTTCCTAAGATGAATCTCCTAGAGGTCTTAGGGGTTTGAAATAACATGAGGGTGAGTAATTAATGGCAGAATTTAAATTTTTGGGTGAACTAACCCTTTAATTTATTACATTTTATTTATTTTATTTTATTCATTTATTTTAAAGTGGTAAAACATCTCCTGTAATAGAATAAAAACAATTTGAATGTTGTTTGCACAAAAAACTGTTTGTCTATAACATTTGCTAGTTTTAAATTGAAAGATGTTTTTTGCAACTTCAGAAGATAACTGAATCATGCTAACCAGCCAAACCATGATTACATGGGTGTTGTAGCTTTCAAGTGCATTCCTAACTGTCCCAAATCATCTGTCCTGAAGCATTCTGGTTCCTAAATTTCCATTTTTATTATTTTAATTTGTTTTATATCTTATTCAGTTTTTAAATTTAAATTTTATCTTTATTATGTTTTTATTTTAACAATATTTTATACTTTATTTTGTAGCCCATTTATTGTCTGCAAGACAAAAAACTAAATGCTAAACGCTTAGAAAAGTAATAGTACACCTGTCACAAGCTGCAGGTAACACTGATGCCCACAACCTTTACTTAACTTCTCTAACATTTGGGCAAAGACATTTTGTTCAAATAAAAAAGAGCACACTGGATAATAGCACACACTTAAAGTGAAAGGTTTTGTTGGCTTATACGATTTAAAGTTGTTTATGTGTTGCCTGTCTTTTAAATTAATAAAAGAGGGGGAAAAAAAGAAGTGGGATGGTACAACATAAGGTACTTAAAAGTGTTTTGGCTCACTGGATTATAGTATGTGCTGCTCAGGATTAGGGCTTAGTGTAGTCTTGTTGGACTTTTTAAACTCTGTTTAGTCTCCTCCTCTTTTTTAGGAATTGTAACGTTCATAACGGAGTCTCAGGAATTTCAATAACGGAAAACTCTCTAATGCTAAGTTACTCGTTTTTATGATTCGTTTGGAAAAAATGTGCCAAGCTCCAGTCATGTTAGATCATTATGCTCCCTTTCTACAAGATGTTTGCCTTTCTCGTATCCCTATATGGACCTCAAATCGTCACAGAGACAAGTCAATCTTTAAGGCTTAATGATTTCCAGTTCTTTTGGTGTCGGACAGCACATGGGTGTGATTATAGGAGGATACGGATAGATTTTGGGTGGGAGGAGGAGCGGGTGGGGGACAGGCATTTATTATGCCTGTATGGTGATGAGTTCGCCAGAAGAAGTGAATCAAAGAAGTATTTGAGGAGGCATATGTGACTCAGATGACCGAATGGTGGAGCAGTGTGAGAGGCTGGCGTGATACGGGTGGTCTAGAGAAGTAGAGCTGCCCGGATCAGCTTGTGTTGTAGTTCAGGACCTCAAATTGCTCAGGTGGGGAAATGGTTGATTGAGACTGATGAGCTTCTGAAATAAAAAGTGCTTCTCTGAGGGCAAGAATAAGGACTTCACTTGTAGTTAAAGTACGTTTAGGAATTGACGAATTCCATCATCGCTTGCAATTTGCTTGTTTCTTTCTTCTGTTTGAATGCAGAAGATGGTAACATTGGCTACCATCAACTGCTTGGTTACCATCGACATAACATATTCAAGTCAGTGGCTACTGTCAAGTTGTGGGCGAGTAAATAATGACAGATTTTCATTTTTGGGTGAACTATCACTTTAAAGATCCCATATAGTTATCCATCACACAACCCACAGATACCTGTCAGTCAGTCAGACAGGGACGTCTGCTGGCTCTCATAAGATGTTGAGGAAGAGATGTCTAATATTATTTCCCCCCACTCATGTGCAGAGTGTCATTATTAGAAACATTTGTTTTGAATTATGACTGTATATTTCCAGTCTGTTTCTGTGCTTTTTCAGTCGCTCTCTTTCAGAAGATGTTCTGTGTGTTGCGTGAGCTTCTGGTTTTCTCTACCCTGTTATTAGGGGGCCTGACCTCAGAAAAGCTGGCAGGGAGCAGCCAGATGAGAGCTCAACATCAAATGCTCTCTGGCAGAGAAGAATGCACATGGAAAAACGGATAGATATGAAATGTAAAGATGTTTGCCCTCTAAAATGCACCGATATTAACATGCACATCTTTGCAGTTGTATGTCACAAGCAGATGTTGCCCTACAAATGCTCATTACTTAGGGTTGAAAATGTTCTGTCGTGCTCTAATTTTATCTGTCAGTGAAATATCGTTATCTTTTATTCTGTTCTCGCAGTGTGAAAAAGGCAGCAATGTAGTGATCTGGTGACTCAATTTAATGAACATTATCCAGTGAATTATTCCGGAGGACTGATTGGAATCTTTCATTTCTCTCCCCAAATCCTCAGTCACGTCTGTCTTTGCGGGGGCGCTTTAAAACTTAATTTTCTCCTCTTGTCTTGACTTCTAATCCAGATTATCTTCTTTTTAAAAGTAAAGATGTTTCAGAAGTTGTGAAAAGAAATAGACAAAAAAAATCTGTCAACGTTAAAGGCATAGTTCATCCAAAAATCACCCATTAATTTCTCACCCTCATGTCATTCCAAACCTGTTAGACCTTCATTCATCTTCTCAACTCATATTAAGATATGTTTGATCCTCAAGCTTTCTCACTCTGCATAGACACCAATGCAACTACCACGTTTAAGACCCAGAAAGGTAGTAAGGGCATTGTTAAAATATTCCATCAGTGGCAAAATAGTGACATCAGTGGTTTAACTGTAATCTTTGAGAATACATTTGTGTGCAAAGAAAAAAAAACAAAAATAAGGGCATTCAACAATTCTCACAAATGGATGCCGAAGATATTGTTAAAATTAAATAATAATTTTTTTCTTTGCCACAAAAAAAATATGTCATTAGGGATGTAACGGTATCAAAACTTCACGGTACGGTAATACCTCGGTATGAATGGCATGGTACGGTATTTATTGAATCATTTACAGAAAAAACTAAACTAATGAAGAGACTCAAAAAAAGTGCCAGAAGTGTTTATTAAACAGTTTACATGAACAGGGCACACACATTAACCATCCATCTGTAAACGTTGAAACAGGAACTTACATTTTTCAATTTTAGTTACAAAAAATTATTAAACCTTCCACACATCTGATTTAAAACCAGTTTTGGATTGCTAGATGACGTCATATGTCAATTTGCATATTCATTACGTCAGTGCCTCATATTATCTTGCTTCTCTGTGGTCACATAATGTTATTCAGTGCACCCTTATTCTCAATATCACTGTTTTCACTGATATTTGTAATTTTGTCTATATTTGCATGTAAAATTTTAGCAGTTTGAAGCAACATAATATCTAAAGGGTACGCCTGGGCTGATGGGAATTGTAGTTCCCACTACCTCCCGTTCACTCCATTCACCTGAACTTTCTTCAGAAGACCTATCGTTTTAACGGGTCATGCAACCGAAATATCGAAAAAAATTGCTATTGCGGTATGACGTATTTACAATACCGTTACATCCCTAATTGTCATAGATTGATAAAATTTATGTTGAACCAGTAATGCCATGTAACCATTTTAATGATGTCCTCACCTTTCCGGGCCTTTAATGTGTCCGTAGCATTGCTGTCTAGGCAGGGTCAGAAAGCTGTTGAGTTTCATCAGAAATTTCATAATTTGTGTTTTAGGGTGAACGTTCCCTTTATTGTTTGGTTAATGACTAATGAGTGGTGGATAAATGACCATTTCAGTTTAGCAGAATGTATTTGTTGTGGTTAAAGGAGGATCTTTAGCTTGAGAAAATGAGAGAACAACAACAAACATATCGAATGAGGGAATTTGAGAAAAGCAAGATATACGAGATGTGTGGGGAAATGCTCATCATTTAGAAGGAGCCGGTGTGACAAGCAAACAGTAAACCGAGAACTGAAGTGAGAACGAGCAGACACATTTGAGTGAGAGTGAAGGATCGCAGGTAGTTTACGGGGCCTGAAGGTCTGTCAGTGTCATGAATGTGACGGGCAGCAGTGACAACTGCATTCATCACTGTCACCTCATCTACACGTCTTACGTACTGGCCGATGTTTCTTTCTTGCTCATCCTGTTTGTTCTGCAGTGCCATTCATTTGAACCTTTTTACAGTTTTGCAACAATCACAACCAAATTTTCTTTTATTATCTGAGTAAAACAATATTAAATAACAGACATGAAAAGTGGCCAATATATACCAGGAGGTTATTACAGCATTACATTCCCAAAAAATGTAGCTTTGCGTTACCATTAGAGGAGTAAATTACTTTTTAAAACTATGAACAGCTGTTGTTTTAAGCTGCAATATTAATACAATTATAAACTAACAAAACAGTTACTGTTATTTCAGCCTAAAAATAAGGTTACAATAAATTTTGTAAGCTCTAACTCAAGCTCGAGGGTATTTCGTAGAACCAGGGAATGGATGAACGCCTTCCTAGAGCGAGTGATTCATCACAGAAAATCTCAATTCTCACACTTCCTTTTCCTAAATATTCCAGGAATGCAGAGTACAGGCCTGTCACCATGGCAACAGAAGTGATTGGAGTGTGTGTGTGTGTGTGTGGTCAGGGTGGCCGGTAATACAGCATGTGAGCGAATGGGGGAGTCAGTGATTTTACACTAGGGTTAAACGCAGGAAGAGAATGCAGCTGATGGTGTTTTACGAGGTGGTGATGTTTGTTTACAGGTGCGGCTTTACAAGGAAAGGTGACATGTCCCAACGAACACGTCCCATTTATCTCTTTGCGTGTGGTTTTGCTGTATTTTATGGAATGTAAACACAGCACTTTAGTTTTATTTGGACCTTTTTTGAATACTGTAGGATAATACCGAGTATCTTAATTGTTCTGAAAACAAATCCTGTCCGATTTAGAGCTTTTACACACATTTTTTTCCCAAAGGATTCCCTTCTCCCTCATCTCTTCCATTTTTTTTTCCTCTCAGGCAGGGCGGAGATATAGGTCACTGTGCAAACATGATGCATTTGGCAGATTTAAGCAGCTCATGTTGTTGTGACTTTGAAACTTTCAGCTGGTGTTGGGTCTGGACGAGTGATTTCACCAAGATAACACACGGCCACACACCAGGCCACGCTCCACCTCTTAATTTACTTTTAACCTCCAGCACGTGTGGAAAATGCTCCAGACCATCTCGTGAAGCAGAAGAGGACTTTGTGTTCTAAAGCTAGCAGTGTGTTCTCAAAATTGCTGCTAATGTCAGGATGAAGCGTATTCTAAAGCAGTGACCGGGGCACAGTAAGTCACAGTAACATCCTTCTGGAGGTCCAGCTAAACTCGTCTCTGCTCTTCTAGTTCGAGTCCGGAAGATTGAATTGTGCTGCAAGAGCCTGTTGGGTGTTTTAATTAAAAAGAAGTATACATGGAAAACCCGATATGTTTGTTTAACAAGAAGAAACATGCATGTAATATAAGGCATATTCTGTTCCTCTGTTGTGATGATCTGTTCAGGTGCCTTATGAGGCAATGAGCTTCCTATAAAATGCCATGCAAACACACTTTCTAAATGGCTTTAAAGAATTGGTAGTCTCTTTACTGTAGACAAAAAATTTTGCAGATGTGATCAGGTGTGTATTTTGTGTGTGTGAGGTTTATATTGAAAGAGGAACAGACTGTTCTTGAATTCGCAGACTCGTTTTCTCTACTTCCTCTGTTTAATTTCTTAGCTGGACAACACCCTTTACAATGCTGCATCAACACAATGATTCATTCATCATGCCTATTTTTATTTTTTAGCAGTATATGATGCCTAAATTCACGTTTACCATATGAAAACATTATTTTAAGACAGTCTTTAATATAAAACATTTAACAGTATTTTAATAAAGCATGAATATTTTGTATGAATATATCAGACTTGGAGTATTTGTTTGTGTTTCTGTTTTAACCCTATATCATGTAACGTTTTGTTTGTTCATCTAATGGGTAGTTGTACGATTAATTAGTCGAATGCCCCACATGAAGATAGTTTTCACTGTCCATTAGTGTGGGTCTTTTCATTTCTAATGGCCTTCTGTTGTCCGTTGTGGGCAGGCTTGAGGGAGGAGGCCTGAGGCAAGACTCCAGCTAATCACTTTCTAAGCAGCTTCTGCGTAATCCTCCAGTACGGGAAGTCATTTCTGCTCCATCTACAGATTCTGCGATTTCTTCATTCGTTTCACGATAAATTTTGTGTTTGTTATGACCTTTCTTGGTCTCCTCTGTGTGCGTTTGTTTGTTTTTTTTATTCTAAACCATGAGTAGTTTGTGAACCGAAAGGTGATGCTTCAAGTACTTAACCATTGGAGTAACTCGAGCACTTATTGATTTTTGTGTTTTTAGTCTGAAGCAAAGCCAGCAGTGGTTTAAAAAAAAAAATGCTAAATGATCTTGTTGGGATGTGACGGTCCACCCCTCTGAGTTCAAACTCACTTTGTCGGGTATTAAGATTAGCAGCAGTCCTGGACAAAGCCTGTTCTCCTCTAAATCCGGGAGAGACGACTGTTAGCAGGGGCTTACATGCGCTAGCTCTCCACGCAGAGCCAAACTATCGCTAACTACATCTCGAGGAACATCGAGGCAAGCGTTTCGTGCTTGGCATGGTCTACGCGAGCCGTTTAGGAATCCCAGCGAGTTGGAAGTGGCAGAGGTTTTAGTCATGTACCTGCACTGTGGTGTTGTTGAGGATACAGATTCTCTGTCCAGCTGGTGGAACGGGAATGTGGCGTCACTTTTGGACAACCACAGGTGGCAGTACGCACAGACGGGCAACACGCTGATTCAGCTGCCAGGTAAAGCTTTGATGCTCATGGGCACATCTGATCCCAACCCACCATCTGTGGATAACACCCTTCATTTGGTGAAAGAAGGGGGTGTGACTTGGTTCAAACGGCTCATGTTGTTAGCCTAACAAAATGACTAGCTGTTTTTGTTGAATTGTAGATAGGTTAGTTTTGCAGGGTATGTGGAAGCAAAAAATATTTGATAAAATGTTAGCGAAGGTTTGTTAGCCAGCGCAAATGTAGCGAATGTGTAACTTAGGCAATGAAAACTCTTAAAGAGGTGTCATATAACGCCAATTTTCCAAAAGCGTATACAAATCTTAATAAGAAAGTACAGCTTGTTTAAAAATTCTCAATGGTAGTGTAAAAAAAACCCGTTTTATCCGGTCTTTTCAAAACACATTCCCCTTTAAATCTTCACAAGCCCTGTTGACCCCGCCCCTCTTTTCCGAGGTGCTTTCAGAGGATGTTTATTTAGCCATATTCATCGTCCTAGACGTTACTTTCATAGTGAAACTTGCTAGGAAAGGAAATTATACTGACTGCTTCTGTAGGTGAGGCTGGATCATGAATGATTCGTGCAAGCATAAACGCATTTAGGGCGTAAGTTACGGTTAACGCAAGTTAACGTTAATCCTCCGCGTCTTCAGTCACTCAGATGTCGGGAGTAAATGACTACTGCTATGTTCATTAATACGTTCAACAACAAAACACCTCAATCTCTTAGGAGTCCTGCTTGTCTCTGCGTCTCGGTCTGATGACGGCTCACTCTGGGCGGGTCTGAGGTAAGACACCAGTTCAGTCTGTGTGACACGCTGCTGTCAGTCAACAATCGTGGGAGGGGCCTGCGACTGTGTGACGTCACGTGGTCAGACAGCTCGATTTGAGAAAGGGGAAAACATTTAAGGGGATTACAAAAAAACACAGCATTGATTTTTATAGGGTGGTTTGTGTACACAAACTCGCATTTAATTTCAAACAACTTGTAAGTGCACCTGCCATTATATGACCCCTTTAAACTTAACAAAATTCATATTTGTGTGTGCCCACAAACACCCTCCCTCAGTTTTTGTAAATTTCAGTGTATTCATATTTTATTTTGTTTTAATTTATTTAGAATAATGTAATTTTATTTAATATTTTGGTGTGTGTGTGCCTGTTGTAGTTAACGTTAGTTGCCTGTTTAAATCAATTTTGATATATTACGTTTATGTTGTCACATTTTTTGTTTGTTTAGAAAATGTTTGTAAATAGTAATACCTTAAATATATGAAAGTATATATTTATGAAAGTATTCATTTTGAATACTAATTAAATAATAAAGACTGTTTTCACAAAATGTCTTTATTTTAATATATTGTAAAATAAGTTTGAGGTTTGTTACTAGTGTTATTTGTGGGACCTCTGCTTGATTGAAAGTAGGGTTTAATCTGCACATAACCGATTACATTTATACTTTTGTTATTACCATCTGTATATATTTCATAATATCATATTTTGTTGTCAATATTTGTGGTAGGTAATTGATTTTACATGCAAAAAATCTAAAAGAATAAAGAGATTTTCAATTTTTTTTTTTTTTTTTTGCACCAGAATAGCTGCGAGACGATTTTTGCTTCTGTTGTTATTTATGTAAACTATATAGGGACCATTTAGGGACAACTGACTGATTGTTGAAGAATAATGGCATCTCCTCCACATCGAAGTTGCTCTCCTGATGTCTCTGTGCTGTGTAATTGTCTGTAGTCCTGCTGTGATTTTAACTGCTGTGCTCTTTATTTTTATCCTCATTTTTCTCTCTCTCTAATCTAAATATCCCCTTTCGTTGTTCTAGCCTCAGTATGGAGGGAGAAAAGCTCTCATCTCTTTTTTTTTTTTTTTTTATTTATTTTTTTTTTTTAAACTAGTCATCCAACAAACTAGTCCATTGGTTCCCAGTCAAGTTCCTGGCCACGTTTTGGACGTGTCCCTGATCAAACACATGCATCTGGATCAGTGAAATGTTGCCTGATGTTTTCTAAATGTGCACATATGTGTGAGTGTTTGTGGTTGTGCTCTTGACAGGAGGAAGCTGGTTGGGAAGTTCCTACACTCGCATTTCCAATGACCTTTGTGTGTGGTTTCAGTGATCGGATCACAAAAAGCAAGCAAGCTCTATGATTTGAGGTATTGTTCATGTCCATAGCACGAACAGTGCAGGAATAACACAATATTTGCCTGTTTGCTGTATATAGAGAATAGAAACTTAAAAATAGAGATCGAAAAGGTGTGTGATGTGCAGACTGTCTGTGGAAAAGAAGGAGAGGAAAAAAAGGACAGACAGACTGATGGAGAGGGAGGACAGAAATAGAAAGGCTGTGTCTTGAGGGTGCGACTCCCCTCTGTTTCTGTTTTTCTGTTGAAGTGGAGAGAGCAAGGCACCACATTGGATCTCAATGAGGGTCCTAACTAAATTTAGCCAGACCAAAAAGAGACAACATAGAAGTTGTCAAAGGTTTGGAATATATATTACCTTTCTGTACCGAGTGCTATTATACTCTGGTGTTGAGTCTGAGTGAAAGTGTGTGTGTGTGTGTGTCTCTCAGTCAGTGTCTTGAACTTTGAGCTGGTCCTGTGCTGCACATACTGCGACGTGGCATTTTCCCTTTTACCAGTCTGCTGTGCTTCACCGTCCTGGGGAACAGAGGCTGAAAGTGCTCCTCACCCTTGATCGCATTACAGTGTAGGAGAAACAGGCTTTGTGTTCACGCTAAAAGACTTTCCCTTCACGCTTCACGCACAGCATTGACTGTAATGCAGAAAGCTGAAGTGACCTTTTTATTCCGTTTGTAACTGTAAGTACACTTCAGTCCTGTGCAGTTCATGTCACCCTGTTTGGTAACGTGCTTCATGACGTTTAAAGTGTCGACATGACTGGCTCTGATGCACATGACATTTGAGATGCATACAGTATAAGATTGCATAAAAACAAAGTTGGAATTTTGCGGCTTATAGGTACATTTTAATTAGCTTCAAAGCCACCTGCTTGATGTTGTGCTCCTAGAAGATGACACAATTCATTAGCGGGTATATGCTTTTATAACTGACAATATTTGTTGTCCAGAAATTGAACCAAAAACAATCACATGATCTCTGTAATAAAAGTATCTCCTCAAATATATCTACTTCTGATGATGAGAAATAAGTAACAACAAAGTGGGTTCTAACCCGAGATTTAAACTAAACATTAAGGGGCAGTTTCCCGAACAGGGTTTAAGACTAGTACTAGATTAAAATAAATGTTAAGAGCCGTTAAAACTGGAAAAGGCTATCTTAAAATACATTTCTGCCATTGTTGCATCTTAAAATACTCAGACATAATGCATGTTTCTAAAAATTCCTAAATGTCTGGTCCTGGCTTAATCTAATTCCTAACCGGGAAACCGGCCCTGAATGTATTTCATTTAATTTAGTTTAATTTATGTAGTTCTACTTTTCATTAGTTTTTTTGCTGTTGTTTTTGTTTTACTTCAATTTTGTTTTATATTTCAGGTGGTGTCATTTTATTTCATGTTTGTGTATATGTGTGTGTTTGTGTGTGTATATATA
>JAUMHP010000074.1:10789192-10817069 GCA_032361065.1 Enteromius trimaculatus | reverse complement strand
TATATATATATTTTATTTTTTTATTTTTATAGCTTGAAATGCACTGATGGTTGGCTAACCATAATAACAATAACAAGCATAAAAACAGTTGTTTATTATTTTCCTACCATCAGTGCATTTCAAGCAATAAACTATAAGCAAGCTATTAACCTCTTAAGCGACTGTTCAGTAATTTGCCGCAATATTGTTTGAATTATTTTCATTTGAGGGTGTTCTCAGAAAAATACTAATTTGATTTAAATAATCCATACATCTTGTATTCATTCATTTCAATTGAGAGCAAAAGTTTAAATACATATATTATCTATAAAGATAGCTTGATTTCTGCGGCTCGGCCTAGCAGGAAACAATATGGGCTTGTGCTTCAGGACTGAGTTATACATCATGATTAAAAATGATTATGTGTGATTTTGTAGATATTCTGAATGAGTTGCTGCAAAGGGAGAATCGGGTCCTGCACTTCTGGACCATGAGGAAGAGAAGGCTGGACCAGTGTCAGCAGTATGTGGTGTTTGAACGCAGTGCCAAGCAGGTTTGATGTCTCCCTCTTCCTCCATCTGTTCCTTTGATGGCTGATCAGTCTGATTATTCACTTTTTCTTGGCCCAAGGCAGAGACTGACACTCATGACTCACTGCCATGCCTCTAATTAAACTGCACAGAGACATTATAATTAAGACATTTACCTTTTTCATCCTGCATATGCCATAGCATGTCTTCTCAGTTCATTCTTGGTTTAGTCATGTTTTTTCAAAACAATGTTTTAGGGACCCAGATTAGGGCAGTGGCGTTTGACAAATAATACACTAATGGGAAAGCCCTGTAACCACGCATTTAAATGTTAAGTTGTGTATTGTTTTTGCATTTAGCTTTGTTTTAACACACTGTCTGCAACACTTGCTGTGAATCACTATTTTAAAGTGATCTTTGTCTTTGTCCAGGCCCTGGAGTGGATCCATGACACCGGTGAGTTCTATCTGTCCACACACACCTCCACGGGCTCCAGCATCCATCACACACAGGAGCTTCTTAAGGAGCACGAAGACTTCCACATCACAGCCAAGGTACGGCTTCACTACTGGGATGCCAAGCAAATGTCCGCTCCTTTTAACTCTGCAGATACCTAAAGCTTGTCTTCCTGTGTCCCTAGCAAACCAAAGAGCGGGTGAAGCTGCTGATACAGTTAGCGGATGGTTTCTGTGTTAAGGGCCACTCCCACGCCGCTGAGATTAAGAAATGGGTCACGGCCGTGGACAAACGCTATCGAGACTTCTCCCTTCGCATGGACAAATATCGCACGTCTCTAGAGAAAGCCCTAGGCATATCATCAGACTCAAACAAAGCAGTATGTGTTTTTTTCTCATAATAGTGTGATATCTGATCATTTTGAGTCTTGACATATCACATGCTAGCATTTGAGTGAGGTCGCATGGTTTAGAGCCGTAATCTGGATAAATAGTTTGTGTGTTTGCAAAATGCATAATTTTATTGTACATGATTTACAGTTATTAGAATATTTCCTAACATTGTTGTTCTAGATGCACTGGTTTTAATTGTAACTGTACACTATCAATTAATAAACTATTCACAATCATGTCCGTAACAATGGACACAGAAAATATGCAATTACACATTTTGAGTTTTAATTTAGGTACTAGATATTGTATGCGCAAATGTTTTGCCATTTTAGCACTTCGCGTATTTAATTTCATGCTTTTAAGTTTATATTATTAGAACATTGTTGTGCATGTAAACATAATTAGATATGCAGTCAGAAGCCTGTGGGACTAAAACAAGTTGTTTTTTTATTTCCAGAGTAAAGACCTGCAGTTGGACATCATTCCAGCCAGTGCTCCAGGGTCAGAGGTCAAACTCAGAGATGCTGCTCATGAACTCAACGAAGAGAAGCGCAAGTCTGCCCGCAGGAAGGAGTATGTCTTATTTACTGTTATTCGTTGACTGAAATATGCAAATGAGTTCTTGGACTTTTAGATGGAGAATAATATACATTTTTAATTATACATTTCTTTCCATTTGAATAGCTTCATCATGGCTGAGCTGATTCAGACAGAAAAAGCTTATGTGCGAGATTTAAGAGAGTGCATGGATGTGAGTATTTTACTGTATAAAATGAAACGTTTTTGTCCTGAACTATGGAAATTTGAAGCAAATCACGATTTCAGATTATGCTATAAATGTGTCAATTTAAATCTTTTCCTCTCATCCAGACATACCTGTGGGAGATGACCAGTGGCGTGGAGGAGATCCCACCAGGGATCGTTAATAAAGAGCATATCATTTTTGGTAACATGCAGGACCTCTACGAGTTCCATCACAAGTGAGTTCATTTTTTTTTTTTTTAAGAAAAACATTCTTTTTTTTAAAAATATATATTCTCTATATATAAATCACTTTTTTGTTGTTGTTTTTTTTTGCCACCAGTATATTCCTTAAAGAGCTGGAGAAGTACGAACAGCTTCCTGAAGATGTGGGCCACTGTTTTGTGACTTGGGTGAGTAGACTTAATGTCTTTGCATACTAATATTTTATTTGCTTCTTTCAGATTAAGGTCATTGACATGCCTCTCATTTTTCATCAGGCCGATAAGTTCCAAATGTACGTGAACTACTGTAAGAACAAACCGGACTCAACTCAACTTATTCTTGAGCATGCTGGAGGATATTTTGACGTGAGTTTCCATTATGGCTCATTTATTTTATTCTTTTTGATCATTCATTATTTCTTCTTGTCAGTGGCCAATATGAATCCCAATTGTGAAAGTCTGTGTTATAAAATTCCTTTTACAGGAAATCCAACAGAGGCACCGCCTGGCCAACTCCATCTCATCGTATCTCATCAAACCTGTTCAGAGAATAACCAAGTACCAGCTGCTCCTCAAGGTAAAAACATCTTGAATTCATTTGAAGCTAATGGAATGGGTTGATTGTAACCAGTTAGTGGTAATTCGCTTTCCATTTGTAGGAACTTCTGACATGTTGTGAAGAAGGCAAAGGTGAAATCAAAGATGGCCTGGAGGTTATGCTCAGTGTTCCCAAGAGAGCCAATGACGCCATGCACTTGAGCATGCTGGAAGGTGAGTGGATGCATACAGACACACAAAGACGCATAAGGCAGATGAAATGGTTTCTGATGGCAGTGACTGTCTTCAGGGTTTGACGAGAACATTGAGTCCCAAGGAGAACTGATCCTGCAGGAAGCATTTCAGGTGTGGGATCCCAAGACCCTGATCCGTAAGGGACGGGAACGTCACCTGTTCCTCTTCGAAATGTCGCTGATTTTCAGCAAGGAGGTTAAAGACTCCAATGGCAGGAGCAAGTACATCTACAAGAGCAAACTTTTTGTAAGTTTCATGTCAAGATTAAAGCACTGAAACTTCTTTTTATGCAGAGGATCTGATTGTTTTTAATGCTTTGTAATGGCTGCAGACCTCTGAACTGGGTGTTACTGAGCATGTGGAAGGAGATCCATGTAAATTTGCCCTCTGGGTTGGACGGACCCCAACTTCAGACAACAAGATTGTCCTCAAGGTAACCCTTTTTTTGGCTTTCTCTTGCTCTGTTGACAAGCATGGCATTGTTTTGCTCCAGCTTTCTACGTCGCGTCTCTGTGTAGCTTGTCTCTTTTGCACTTTAACAAGTAAAAGTTTAAATATTTGTAAAACCCTCATATTCAGTGTGAAGACTAATAACTGGGGAAGGGATTGTCAATTGTTTCTGTAGTAATACTGAAGACAGCATCTCTCAGCATGGCTTTTGATGTGGTTTGACATGAAATATTACTTATACCTTAGGTTGATCCTAAGGAGAAGGTTAATGACAACAAAACAATACAGTAGGGCAAAAAGGTATTTAGTCAGCCACCAACTGTGCAAGTTCTCTGACTTAAAAAGATGAGAGAGGCCTGTAATTTTCAACATATGTATAAAATAAGAGAAAACAATCCAGAAAATCACATTAATTGGTAATTTTCTCAGTAAAATAAGTATTGGGTCGCCTACAAACAAGCAAGATTTCTGGCTCTCACAGACCTGTAACTCCTTCTTCAAGAGGCTCTTCTGTCCTCCAGCCGTTACCTGTATTAATGGCATCTGTTTGAACTCGTTATCAGTATAAAAGACACCTGTCCACAACCTCAAACAGTCACACTCCAAACTCCCCTATGGCCAAGACCAAAGAGCTGTCAAATGACACCTGAAACAAAATTGTAGACCTGCAGCAGGCTGGGAAGACTGATTCTGCAATAGCTAAGCAGCTTGGTGTGAAAAAATCAACTGTGGGAGCAATTGTTAGAAAATGGAAGACATGCAAGACCACTGATAATCTCCCTCGATCTGGGGCTCCACGCAAGATCTCACTCTGTGGGGTCAAAATGATCACAAGAACTGTGAGCAAAAATCCCAGAACCACACGGGGGACCTAGTGATCTGCAGAGAGCTGGGACCAAAGTAACAAAGGCTACCATCACTAACACACTGCGCCGCCAGGGACTCAAATCCTGCAGTGCCAGACGTGTCTCCCTGCGTGTCCACCAGTACATGTCCAGGCCCGTCTGAAGCTTGCTAGAGAGCGTTTGAATGATCCAGATGAGTATTGGGAGAATGTCATATGGTCAGATGAAACCAAAATAGAAGTATTTGGAAACTTGCCGTATTTGGAGGAGAAAGAATGCTGAGTTGCATCCAAAGAACACCATGCTTACTGTGAAGCATGGGGGAGGAAACATCATGCTTTGGGGCTGTTTTTCTGCAAAGGGACCAGGAAGACTGTTCCGTGTAAACGAAAGAATGAATGGGACCAAGTATCGTGAGATTTTAAGTGAAAACCTCCTTCCATCAGCAAGGGCATTGAAGATGAAACGTGGCTGTGTCTTCTAGCATGGCTATGATCCCAAACACACCGCCCGGACAACGAAGGACTGGCATCATAAGAAGCATTTCAAGGTCCTGGAGTGGCCTAGCCAGTCTCCAGATCTCAACCCTATGGAAAATCTTTGGAGGGAGTTAAGTCTGTGTTGTCCAGCGACAGCCCCAAAACATTACTGCTCTAGAGGAGATCTGCATGGAGGAATGGGCCAAAATACCAGCAACAGTGTGTGAAAACCTTGTGAAGACTTACAGAAAACATTTGACCTCTGTCATTGCCAAAAAAGGGTATATAACAAATTATTGGGATTCAATTTTGCTATTGACCAAATACTTATTTTCCAACATAATAAGCAAATAAATTCTTTAAAAAATCCAACAATGTGATTTCCTGGATTTTTTCCCCCCTCATTTTGTTTCTCATAGTTGAGGTATACCTTCATCTTTTTAAGTGGGAGAACTGACTAAATACTTTTTTGCCCCACTGTATTTGTATATGGGAGGATCTGAGCACTAGCATCTTTGGTTCTGACTGCATGTGAATAAAGAGCAAGGAAGCAAAAACCAAGAGTAGTCTCTACTGCTGGTGGCTTATGTACATTGCAAGTGGCTTCTGTTTCACAGTAACTGTTAATTGACTGCATGCTGCTTTATACTGTAACTGTAGCTTTCTTAAGTGAAATGTGACAATTGCATTTATTTACTGTCAATTTATATGTGGTTTACTTCATATAATCTGAAGAAATATCTGCTAAAATAATTGTGTCATGTATTTTATATTAGAAATGCAACCACATGTACACACAAACACAACACATATATATTTTTCACAAACAGAAAATTAGCAGTAGCTTATATTGCTTTTGTTTGAATAAATTTACTTATTAATCACATCTTCAAATGGCAGTGATTAATGTATAAACTATGTATCGCAACACGCTGGCAAAATTGGCTCTAATTTCTCACAAAATGTTTATTAATGTTGTCCCTATGTCTTACCGGCCACTGTCTCATGCAGTATGATATATGGCATTTTTTTAAAGCAGTAAAATCTTGTATATTTCTATATTTCGAATGAAGCTAAGTCAGGGATGCAAACATGGATCCATGGTGAGTACAGCCACACAGATAACTCACCCTTAGTTCACCATAGAACAGAAAATCAGTGTGCACTCTTACTCAACAGTTTGTATTTCTCTGTGTGTTTTTTTTTCTCCACACACATAAACACAGGCATCCAGTATTGAAAACAAACAGGACTGGATAAAGCACATCCGTGAAGTGATTCAGGAGCGCACTGTGCATCTGAAGGGGGCGCTGAAGGAGCCCATCCACATCCCCAAACCCTCCACAGCCAAACATAAGGGCCGTAGATACACCCCCAGGCCAGTGAAACATCTCTTTTCTTACTTGAATATTCTTAATTTACCCTTCAGTTTCATTTTACTGTTGCTGGATATTTTTCTTTTAGTTTTCATAGTATGTGGAACCATACTAGCACTAGGAGTTAATTTCCTCTGTGTGTTTGTGTGTGCAGGGATGGAGAGGATCTGGACAGTCAGGGTGACGGCAGCAGTCAGCCAGACACCATCTCACTGGCCTCCAGGACCTCACAGAACACACTTGACAGCGACAAGGTGAGACGACACCTTAAACCTTTCAGAGCTTCTAATGTTGCTCTCAATGAAATTGCTAATGAAAATGTTCACAGCATTGTTTTAGCATTATGCATATATTGTTAAGTTTTGTTTACATTTTTTAATTTACTTTTTGTGTAATTGTACTATGTGTTTGTCATTTTATTTAATATTTATATTTTTTTAATGATTATAGTCAGTTTAAATAATTTTAGTACTTCGACTTAAAACGATAGATCACTCCAAAATAAAAAAAAAGTTTAAAATAAGTTTGCAAATAAATCAACTTTTTGAGTATGTATGTATGTATACAAATGTATTTTATTATTATTATCTAATTTAACTTTTTCAATTAATAATAAAAATGTTTGGAATTTTAGTTAACAGTAACAATATCAAGGACAGGATAAAAACACATTGTGTTAATAAGTAAATGAGAAAAAATAGCAGTACAAAATATTAAAAAAACAGCTTACATATTCAAAGAAAATAATGCCCCAGTAATATATATTAACAAACATGAATTTACAACGCAGTCATTTTTAAACAACTAATGCTTCATTATTCTGTTATTTCTGGGCAGGTATACATTTAAATGACTATTTATGGATTTTCAAAGTAGTTCTTACCTGGAGTATTTTTTTTAATATATATAACTTTTAATATTACTCGTGTTTTTAGTGATTTTGTATGACATTTGCATGCATAGTAAAGTCAACAAAAATTAATAAATATAACATGGCAAAATATTGAAAGTACATTTTTGTGTCTCTTTGCTTTGTTTTCCTTCAGCTGTCCGGCGGTTGTGAGCTCACAGTGGTCATCCATGACTTCATTGGCGGTAACAGTAATGAACTGACAGTGCGAAGGGGACAGACAGTAGAGGTACTAGAGAGGCTCCACGATAAGCCTGACTGGTGCTTGGTGCGGACCACTGACCGTTCCCCTGCCCTGGAAGGCCTGGTTCCCTGTGCCATGCTCTGTATCGCCCACTCTCGCAGCAGCATGGAGATGGAAGGCATCTTTAACCACAAAGGTGGGCAAATGTCCGAAACGCTTCCTAATAACCTACAACAGACCTGTGTCTCATAGTAATCACAAGCTTTTCTCTCTTCTTCCAGACGCGCTTTCTGTGTGCAGTAACGATGCCATCTTGCCAGGCTCCTCTGCCACCCTGCAGCCAGGTCATGTGATGGGCTCCCAGAGCTCCCCTGGGCCCAAACGCACTGGCAACACATTAAGGAAATGGCTGACCAGCCCTGTGAGGAGACTCAGCAGTGGTAAAGCCGACGGCCACGTGAAGAAACTAGCGCACAAACACAAGAAGAGCCGTGACGTCAGAAAGAGCGCAGACGCCGGCTCGCAGAAGGATTCTGACGACAGCGCGGCCACGCCACAGGATGAGACTCTGGAAGAGGTCTGAATGTTATTCATATTTACTTGCTTACTGGCTTTCTGAATATATAGCCTGATTTATGGTTTTGTACCTGAACCTCCACAGAGGGTGCGTAACGAGGGTCTGAGCAGCGGGACTCTCTCCAAATCATCGTCTTCAGGAATGCAGAGCTGTGGAGAGGAGGAGGGAGAGGAAGGAGCTGATACTGTACCACTTCCTCCACCCATGGCCATCCAGCAGCACAGCCTCCTTCAGCCAGACGCACAGGATGACAAGGTGAGCCGGCACGTGACAGAGCAGAAGGGGGCGACAGAGGAGGGGGGTTGGTACGAGTGAGAGTCACTAGTTTAGATTTCTTTTTTGTTTCGTTTTTTTCCCTCACTGCCAACCGTTAAACCTCAATCCTATTAGAGATCCTCCGAGTTCCATTTCAAATAATATCTCCTACTGGGGTATGCTTTCAGTTTTCCAGTTCTAGCTCAGTTCCAATTCATGTGTGACCGCAATGCAAACATTGTAAAACTGTTTTTCTGATCATTTTAAAACCGAAATGGGAATCTTGTGTCACGTTGACCCCCGCATCACACCTGGCATTAACATGGATCTTTTAAGACTGTCTTTAAGATCTTTTGGAGGTGGTCTTAAATGGATTCTGATTAAGCCTGAAATGAGTTTCTTCAGAATCAATCAACGGTTTCATTTTTTTTTTTTTTTAATTGAATTATTCTTGTTTTTCCTCATTTCTTTTTCCAAGAAAGCATGCTTTCCCGCTCTTTTTCCAACATTACTCAGCGGTTTGCAGTTAAAGAAATTGCAGGATATGACAAAGTATTTTTAACTATCCATCTGCAGTTTTGCCATCAGGTCTTTATCCAAACACACACTGTATTAGAATAAAGGTGTAAATGCAACATGACTAAAAATATCTAGACCAGTGGTTCAAAATGATGGAAACATTCAAGGAGTCTACTAAGTGACTTAAAAGTTCATTTTATAATAAATTATGCAAAATTAAAATAAAGATCAACAAAACAAAATAAATTGTGGTTCACCATGTCAACACTACCGGTTGAAAACAAGCAGTTTTTTCATAACTTCTATAGAAATACTGGTAATATCTTACATATTTAGAGGAGTGTTCAAATATTGTGTTGGGCTTTGGGATGCCTTCGAGTCAACAAAGTTGAAAACCGCTGGTCTACATACAATGCAAACATGAAATGCATGTCAATGCCAGCCTTAGAGATAGAGTAATGGCAACAGTAGGATGAAATGCTGGAGTTATAGCTGGTCTCATCGCTGCTCAAGAACAGCTTGTGACACTAATTTGTTTTTCTCTTTTGTTTTGTTTGGGCTGTATTGTTTGCCATAGCATTACGTTGATTTGTGTCCTGTCTTTGTTTTATCTCAGTTCCCATACCTCTCCATCTGAATCTTCCCTTTCTGGCCTCCCTCCTTTCATATCACTTTCATTGCTTTCTTTTCCCATAACCCCCGGCTTATCAAAAGAACAGAGAACCCCCTTCTTTCTACTTTTATTTGCTGTCTTTTTTTTGGTTCTTGTTTTTTTTTTTTTTGGGGCAGAGATTTACTAGCATACCACTTCCTGAGAATTCCACTTTGTAGTAGTGCTCTTTTAGAAGCGGATTTCTCATTTTGGTTTGATTCCGTTCTTCCACTTCCATCTAGACAAGAATCTTTCTGTTGTTTAAATCTTTCTGATTTAAACTTAGAACCTCAAAATGCCCTTACTCATCCTTTTCGTTTTTTTTCTATCTTCAAAAATATATATTTTTTACTTATTTTATGTTGTTGTGTATATATATATATACATATATGTATATATATTTATATGATTTAGTCCTACCTTTAATTGATTGTCCTTCTAACAAACTGGTTTATGATCGGACTGGGTTCCTCGAACACTTTCAAATGCAGCTTCAGAGTATAAGGGCACATGTGGTGTTAGAAGTACGTGTGCAGGTCGAGGTGAACATCAGGGAGCTGCGATTCTGTAGAAAGAGGGTCATGTGCCTTACAATGACTCTGAATCTCAGAGACCACCCTCACTCTTTACCCCTCTAACCAACCCTCCAAACTCCGCCCATTCACACCCCTCCCCCCTTCCTTCTGTGCTTGTCCCCTCATTATTCACTCTGCTGTCTGATTGGCCTGTAAAAGCTAAGCAGACCTGAGGCCACACCCAGACACAAATTGGAAAGTCTGGAAGGCACAGCAAGGGTGAGACTTTCTGCTGGATTTCCCTCTATTTCTATTTGATGAATGTTTTTGATTGCCAGTTTACAAATCTAAAGTAAAGAAACCCAACACCAGTCTCAAGTGTCGAGCATCAAGCTTTTGTGAACCTAAAGTCTGTGATTTGAATTTTTTTAACATCAAGTGTGGTCATCCATAAGAATTTAAGACCCCATGAAATGCAGTAGGCTTCTTTCCTATTTTGGTTGCAAGATCTAGACTGTAAAAGTGTCATAGCTGCTAAATAATTATGTCATTTCTTGGCCCTTTTAAAGCCATTTTGATTTCATGGGGCCTTTTTTTATGGATAATTGCTTCAGCTTTGGTTGAAATCAAAATATCTCCTGTTTGCAAATGCAGATTTTGTATGTTCACAATGGTGTGATTCCAGACACATCGCTCATAATATTACCGTTAGTTACAGATGCATTCAACATAAGAAGCTATTGTAACTTCTGAAGTAAACACCAAAAAAAATAAAAAAAATGGGTAACACTTTCTATAAAGCTCATATTCATAAAATTATAAGGATATTCTTAAGGCATTATAATGACTTTATAATGCATTATAATATGTTATAACATCTCATGAAAGATTATAAAAACAATTATAATGCATTATTAAATATATGTTTTTGTTATAACTTTTAAGAGTATGATTATTTATAATACACAATGAACACCATATTAAATCTGCTTCATTTATGATGGACTATATCATATCTTGACAGCACCTTACAACATCTGGTGAGTGGTTATGTGCTTAGTGTTATTTGATGTGTTTTCCTGTGAGGCTAATATTGAGACTAATGTGAGCTAGCTAATACTTTCAACTGAAAAAAATGCAATATTATTGTTCACATACTTGCAAAGTACCCTGTACTCAGTATGTCCATTAAACTAAAATGTTAGCATATATTTAGCAGACACACTACTAATAGTCTAATGAAGGCTAGTTGACATGTAGCTGCAGAGTTACTTATCAACAGCTACAGTATAGTCTAAAGGGTGCCATCAAAAAGAATCTGTGGCATCTGATCTGATATCTAATCTTATGGCTGTTTGAGAAAAAAATAGTATTGTTGTTATTACTTAAAAGCTTTAAGTAAAATGGCAAGATAGACTGATAATGCATTTTAACTGAGAAATATAATCCATTTGTAGCTTAAGTGGATCAATTGTTTTAAATGATCATACTCTTAAAAGCTATAACCACAAATAAGTAAATAAATATGACACATTAAAACTGTTCTTATGAATATTCATGTGTTGATACAACATATTATAAAGTTATCTGTAATGCATTCATTATAATGCCTTAACTATACCTTTATAGTGTGTTATAAACACAGCTTCATAGAAAGTGTTACCATAAATGTCCTTGAGGGTAGAGACAATAAACTAGATCCTAAACCCCTGGCTGAATGAATCCAGATTGCAGTTTAGCTCCACATGGTTTATATTTCTTCTGTGTCATTCAGTCTGGCTTTCTTCCCTCTTTCACTCTCTTTATTTCTGCAGACCTCTTCCCGTCTCTCCGTCCGACCCTCCAGCTCTGAGACCCCCAGTGCTGCAGAGCTAGTCAGTGCCATTGAGGAGCTGGTCAAAAGCAAAATGGTAAGAAGTGCACGGATATATGTTTAATATAATAGCACAATATACCCATCATATTGTTTGGCTAGACTGATTTCTCATGTCCACACAGGCTCTGGAGGACAGACCCAGCTCTTTGTCTGTGGAGCAAGGGGACAGCAGCAGCCCCTCTTTCAACCCATCTGATAACTCCCTCCTCTCTTCCTCCTCTCCGATCGATGAGATAGAGGAACGCAAGACTGGCTTCCTCAAGAGACGGCAGTATGTCATCACTCTCTTCTCCCTCTCTGTTATTGTACTCATTTATTAGCAGTGTCTGTAACATGTGTCTCCTTTTAGTTATGTCTTGCTGGAACTGATCGAGACCGAGAGGGACTATGTGAGAGATCTCAGTTTGGTCGTGGAGGTAAATGAATACTGTTCATGGGATGCTGAGGGACAGGGAGCGATCATGCGACTAGATCAGAAGCTCATACTTGCGTTGTGTGTTTGGTAGGGCTACATGACCAGGATGAGGGAGGATGGAGTTCCAGATGATATGAAAGGAAAAGACAAAATCGTTTTTGGAAACATTCAGCAGATATACGACTGGCACAAAGAGTATGTATCTAGCCTGTGAAGTATTATATTTAAATGATGGACAGCAGTGGGGGAAAAATCAGCAATTTTATGGCAGCAAATTTGTGATAAATTTTAAAGAGATTTTTTTCGTCTTTAATGTTTCAGTTTCTTCCTGGGAGAGCTTGAGAAGTGCCTTGAGGATCCTGACCGGCTGGGCCCTCTCTTCCTCAAACATGTACAATTATTAAGCTTTTTCAGGCTACCAATCGATTTTTTTTATTTTTTTTTCTGTAGTAGTATGATGTTGTATTTACTCATGAACTCATCATGCCTTACAGGAGCGGAGACTGCACATGTACATTGTTTACTGCCAGAACAAACCTAAATCTGAACACATTGTCTCAGAGTATATCGACACATATTTTGAGGTGCGTAACTGAGGTCTTTTGTCTGATTTGTACGTCTCTGCCTATTATAGAGAGCTCACATTTTCTTGTTAAATATATTTTGCATTTATGTCAGTATCAGTACCACCAAACAGAAATCACATATAACCTAATGAAACATTCAAAATGTGTAATTGAAATAAGAGCATCGTGTGTATATATGTATGTATATATATATATATAATGTGTGTGTGTTTTTGCCCCTCTCTTGCAGGATCTGAAGCAGCGTCTGGGTCACAGGCTTCAGATCACTGATCTGCTCATTAAACCCGTGCAGAGAATCATGAAGTACCAGCTGCTGCTTAAGGTCTGTCCATCTGGTCCACGGCATCTCATTCTTTTAGCCCTATTGACAGAGTTTTATGATTCTGATTTCTCTTTTTTTTTTGTTTATTTACAGGATTTCCTCAAATTTTCCAAAAAATTTGGAATTGATTCAGTAGAATTGGAGGTTAGTTTTTTCAGTGCTATATACTTCAATTCAAAAGTTTGGGATCAATAAGGGGTTTTAAATGTTTTTGTCCTATTGTAATCTGTGTGTATGTACACTGATGAAGTTATTGATGTATTGTAGAAAGCGGTTGAGGTCATGTGCATTGTACCTAAAAGATGCAACGACATGATGAATGTTGGTCGACTCCAGGGATTTGATGTAAGATTTCTGTGACCCTTTTCACAGTAGAGTACTATCAAGAATCATTGTATTGTTTTACATGTGAGTTAATTCATGTGATTGGTCTCTCTGTCCTTCACAGGGAAAGATCATTGCTCAGGGGCGTCTCCTTCTCCAGGACACCTTCATGGTAGCTGAACCGGATGGTGGCCTGCTGAACAGAATGAAAGAGAGGAGAGTTTTCCTCTTTGAGCAGATTGTCATCTTCAGTGAACCTTTAGATAAAAAGAGGGGCTTCTCGATGCCTGGTTATCTGTACAAATACAGCATCAAGGTACAGGTATCCGCGTCTGACAGTTTCTTGGTTTCTAATTTAGCGTGTCAGATTTGGTGATGCATATAAGATTGTATAAAGAAGATCAAAACATTCTGATTCTTTGTGTGTAGGTGAGCTGTCTGGGGCTTGAGGACAGTGTGGATGGAGACCCATGTAAATTCGCACTGACCTCCAAAATGTCCAATGGCAGTAAAGAGGCCTTTATTCTGCACTCAAGCCACCCTGGAGTCCGACAAGTCTGGATGCTGCAGATCAGCCAAATCCTGGAGAGCCAACGCAATTTTCTCAATGGTACAGCAACCAGCAATACTTTTAAGTGTATAGAAGCCTTTATGTGTTATATACTGTACATGTCAAGTTGCTAATGCTAATGAATTGATCCTCGTTGTAAAGTTTTTGCTTACAACAGGTTGTTTTCTTTCCTATAATCGGAGCTCTTGGGCTCCTGTGCAAATTCATTGTCTTCACCAGATGTCTTTCTTCCTGTAGCGCTTACATCTCCTATAGACTACCAGAGGAACCACGTCGAGGGGCCTGGTGTCTCAGGCAGCATACAGGCTGGAGGTAACGAGGGTCAGGTTATGATCCCTGGAGGAGGCGGAGGGGCCCCGGCTGGGTCGGGTTCTCGCTCCCGCCCCTCCCGTATCCCGCAGCCCTCCCGCTTGCCTCAGCCGCTTCGACATCACTCTCCTGCGCTGGGGCCCGGAGCCCACGAGCCTGACGGCCCCGACAAAATATCAGGTATGTCCCCGAGACCTCTCTCCAGGGGTCCCTCACCCTCTTGCACCACAGAGCCTGATCCAAAGGTCAAGGTTCCTGCGAGCCCTCACACCAAACAGAAGGACTCTACAGAAAGTGCTTCCAAAGAAAACCGAGATGGAGCAGGCACAGCCCAGATCCCTCGAGCAACCGTGGCCCCGCTAGCACTGGTCAAACCCAGACCTGGAACGGTCTCGCCCATGGCCTCCCCGTTGGCTACACCAGCTTTCAAAGACTCCATCCCACACTGCAGTCCTGGGCCGAAGACGGGCGGCAACTCCACCTCCTTCTGGAGCTCTGTTCCCGCGTCCCCCGCCAGCAGGCCTGGTTCCTTTACGTTCCCCGGGGAATCATGTGACACACTGGGACGGCAAAACCAGAACCAAAGTCACCGGCATTCCACCCACAGTAAGGACGCAGACCGCATGAGTACCTGCTCTTCTGCCAGTGAGCAATCTGTCCAGTCCACTCAGAGCAACGGGGTAAGAGACACACTCCTGCCCCGGTCGACCGCAGCGCTTCAGCTCAACTCTGCTCATGTCTTCCCTCATGAATGACTCTCTAACCCACCTGGATTCTGTCTGATTTCTGCCTCTCCTAACCTGGTTTCTACTCTGTGGACTTCCAACAGATCCTTTGCTCTGCATCTCAGAATTCTAACTCAGTTCTGCTTCTGGCCAGATACTAACTGTTTATGGAGTTGTAAAACAAGAACCAGGTTTTCCCTTCCTTTAAAACAAGCTCTTATCTTCAAGCTTTCTTTGTGGTGTGTACAAGACAATCAGCTATTTCTAAAAACTAAACGTATGGTCAAATTTACTGTTGTTGAATAATTTTAATAGGAATCACCACGAGTGGGAACTTTGCTTCAGGGCCGAAAGACTTCTGGACACAGATTTTTTTTAAAGGATAGTTCTAACCCTCATATCTTTCCATACCTGTAAGACCTTTATTCATCGTCAAAACAAAAATATTTTTGATGAAAGCCTAGTTTACCCTCCAACTACCACGTTTAAAGCTCTGAAAGGTAGTAAAGACGTTGCATGTAATATCAGTTCTTCAATTTTATGAAGATATGAGAATATTTCTGTATACATTTGCCACACCTCAAGACATTGATAAGATAATATATTTCAAGGTATTTGTCCGTTTTTTGTACTTAAAAGGAGAGAGAGCATGAGAATTACCTGCAAGTCAGAAAGCTCTCAGATTTTATGAAATGTATCTTAATTTGTGGTCCAAATATGAATCTCACCAAATGTCTTGCCGGTTTGGAAACTTTTGGGTCAACTGTCCCTTTACTGGTTTATATTAGACATTTGGATTTGCTACATTGACCACAGAAAGCTACTTGATTTGAAAAGGACTTCTGTGTGAGCTTTGCTTAATAAATTGATTCACTGACTACACGATTGAAAATAGACACTGGGCTTTTTTTGGTCCACAAACTTTCACATATGTAACCGCATCTTAATTTTACTGTTAATTTTAATTTTACAAACCTAGGGCAGGAAACATCTGTGCATGTTTTGATTCTGCTTACGAATTTTAGATCTTTTTAACAGGCTACTGTAACTAACATGGGTTCTTGTCTCACTGTCTTTTCTGTTTCTTATCTTTTCTTTGACTATTCTTGTTTAATAATGCATGTTTTCAATGCAGTGCCTTTGCAGGGTTATAGAATGTTTTGTCATCTAAAACAAAAAAAACTAATCCAAAACATACATGTATTATGGATATACCAGCCCTCATGTTCTGTTTTGGGTCTGAGACGCGAGACGCCTCAAGACTCTATTTTGTTACAATTGAAGCATTAAGCTCAAATATTTCCTAATAAAATGAAGACTGATTTCAACCTGGTAAAATACTTAAAATGTCCTTCATAACAAATATTTCAATTGAGAGACCAAGAAACATGTACACATTTATTAAACTTTTTTTTTTTTTTTTTTAAAGTAGGAATTTCCACATCATCCTTTTATGATCGTTTACTTTTATAATTTATTTATTTATTTTTTTACAGTATGTTGTTTCTATGGTCATATTAACCATAAACGGACATTTAACATTGTTACCGAAATTAATGACCTTAATAAAAAAAATAATAATTACATCATGAACACTTAAGTATACTGTGTTTTGTGTAGGTCACTGCCACATATTACAAGAACTTATAAGAGGACAAAAGCAGTAATTTTAAAAAAACAGAACATGAGGGTTAAGTAAATGTGGAAATACTGCCATGCTCCCTCAGGTATTTGTGTTCAAGGTATAAGGTGTCTCTGATACTAAGACTTGTGTGTGTCTGTCTGTCCACAGAGTGAAAGCAGCAGCAGCAGTAATATCTCCACCATGTTGGTGACTCAGGACTATGTGGCTCTGAAAGAGGATGAGATCAATGTAGGTCAAGGGGAGGTGGTGCAGATCCTGGCCTCCAATCAGCAGAACATGTTCTTGGTGTTTCGCGCCGCTACCGACCAATGCCCAGCCGCCGAGGGCTGGATCCCTGGATACGTGCTGGGCCACACCTCCGCCATTATCCCTGATGTACCAGAGGGGACCATTAAGTAAGAGCTCGCCTCTAGCAGCTTACA
Organism: Enteromius trimaculatus; assembly: GCA_032361065.1. Lineage (NCBI taxonomy): Eukaryota > Metazoa > Chordata > Actinopteri > Cypriniformes > Cyprinidae > Enteromius > Enteromius trimaculatus. The sequence continues at coordinate 10,799,997 of JAUMHP010000074.1, read as the reverse complement.
TAACACATTCTGCATTACAATCCAACCTATTTTTGTTACAGGCCTTATTCTCATCTGTCGGGCACTTCACATGTTGTAATCCTTATTTTTAACATATCTGGTTGCTCTCCAGCAGGAAGTCATCATCATGGCATACATCCCTCCGTATCCGTAAGAAGTCAGAGAAAAGAGAGAAGGAAAATAAAAAAGAGGCCAAGCTTGAAAATGGATACAGGAAATCCAGAGAGGGACTAACCAACAAGGTCTCTGTAAAGGTAACACTATGGAAAACACACAAATCTGTCTCTCATGTTATTTTCAAGAAAAATCCCTCAGTTTTGTCCTTTTGTTAAAACTGTTTTTTTTATTTTGCAGCTTCTAAATCCTAATTACATTTATGATGGTAAGTTGAAAATGTTTAAGCGCATCATTCTATTTAGATTTCTAAAACGATTCAGAATTATAAAAGTCGTACACAGAGTAAAGAGTTGACACAGATATTTTTCCCCCCTCAAGTTCCCCCGGAGATCCTCGTCCCGCTGAGTGACGTGACCTGTGATAAAGGGGAGTGTGTCACTCTGAGGTGTAAAGTGTGTGGCCGCCCCAAAGCCACAGTCACATGGAAGGGACCCGATCAGAAAACACTCACCAACAACGGCCACTTTAGCATAGTCTACAGGTGCGGACAAACAGCAAACAAAGTTATTTCAGTTTTGGTGATACATGCATATGATATATAATGTAATTATTTTGTTAATATACATGTATGTACTGTTTTTTTTTTTTATGGACCTTAGTAAGTTTTGCAAAGATAATTTGTTATTTACTTAAATACTGGATTTTTCCTTCTGGAAGCGAGAGCAAAATACTGATTAAGATTTATCTTATTCTAGTTAAAATCAGTTTTGCTAATGTAATGGTTTTGTTTTGTTTTTTCTTTCCGCTGCATCACAGTGAGACTGGCGAGGCCACTCTGCGTATCATAGGAGTGACCTCAGAAGATGATGGCATGTACACCTGCATTGCAACGAATGATATAGGCAGTGTGACATCATCAGCCAGTCTCAGAGTGTTGGGTAAGAATGAGTTCTTTGTCGATGCAAACAGTCCACCCGGTGTGTCAAAGATTTATTTGTGCAAGGATATGAACTTAACTGGACTGCCTTTCACAGGAACTACTAGCGATGGAATCCGGGTCATGTGGAAAGACAACTTTGAGTCCTTCTACACTGAGGTAGCAGAGCTTGGCAGGTGAGACTCATGGGGGTTTATACACACAGTTTTGATATCGCATGGATTCCTGTATAAAAACCAGGGCAACACTGCAATTGTGTTTAAAGGTTTTTCTCTCTCTCTTAGGGGAAGGTTCTCCGTAGTAAAACGCTGTGACCAGCGGGGATCAAAGCACACTGTAGCGGTCAAGTTTGTGAATAAGAAACTCATGAAGCGAGACCAGGTCACCCACGAGTTCAGCGTCCTACAGAGACTCCAGCACCCTCACCTAGTGAGACTACTGGACACCTTTGAGACCTCCAGCAGCTATGCACTAGTCCTTGAGATGTAAGAGCTCTCTCTCTCACACACACACACTTTAATATCAGAATGGACTGTCACACTCAGTTTGTGATCATGTGTATTCCGCGACTGCTCAGGTCTGATCAGGGACGTCTACTGGACTATATTGTGAGCTGGGGGAACCTCACTGAGGAAAAAGTGGCCTTTTACCTCCGGGATATATTAGAAGCTTTGCAATACCTGCACAACTGCAGAATAGTTCATCTGGATTTAAAGGTCAGTGTTACATACATTATATATATATATATATATATAATAAATATTTATATAAAGCATCAAAAGCTACACAAAATCAAATAATGAATAAAAAATAAATATACAATTTATTATTAACATTAATTGTTTAATTGTATTTTATTTATAATTGTTTAAGAACACTTATTACACATTTTTTTTATTTTATATAAAGCACAATAACGATATAGTTCTTAAAAATGTTTTTAATATTAATGAATAGCAGAGTCCACACCACAACGATAAGGATAAAGGCACAGAGAAAAGATAGAAAGATGGAATCATTTTCCGATTAAAAACATGGACACCCAATCAGAATCCATTCTGCTATTATGAGCATGTGTGCTTGGAATAAACAGACTATATCGTTCGCTGGATGCTAATATTGTTATCTATTAAAGTTATTGTGCTTGGTGTGAAATGGGCCTTTCAGAAACACGTGAGAGCCGGTGAACCAAAGATCAGTTTATTTATTCAGGGCTTCCCTACAAGAGTAATTGAGCTGGTCATTTAGACGACCTACAGATTAATTGATAAACAAAACAAAAAAGTATTACAATGTAATATTAATTACAAAGTGATGCTAATTCCCACTTTCTGATCAGCCTGAAAACCTTGTGGTGGAGCAGAGCCCCTCCCAGCCGATGGTGAAACTGACGGACTTCGGTGATGCAGTGCAGCTGAACTCGACTCCCTATGTTCACCCTCTGCTGGGCAGCCCAGAGTTTGCAGCCCCCGAGCTGGTTCTCGGGGATCCCGTCTCTCTCTCCTCTGACTTATGGAGTCTGGGCGTTGTGACGTACGTGATGCTGAGCGGGGCGTCTCCGTTCTTAGACGAGAGCGTGGAGGAGACGTGCCTCAACATCTGCCGCCTCGACTTCAGTTTCCCCGACGACTACTTCCAGGGCGTGAGCCAATCGGCACGGGATTTCGTGTGCCTGCTTCTCAGGACCGAACCTTCCAAGCGGCCCCCAGCCGCCGCCTGCCTGCAGGACCCCTGGCTGAGACCCGGAGGTGGCCGCCGCTCGGCCGAATGCATCGATACCTCCAGACTCATCTCCTTCATCGATCGCCGCAAACACCAGAACGACCTGCGGCCTCTCGGAGGCATCAGAGGCTTTCTGCAAAGCAGGCTACAGTCCAGGATCTGACCCGAGAAACATGAGCTCATCCTCCTTCTGATGCCAATTAAGACGACTTCAGTCCTGAGCCTATCAAAATGTGTGCTGACAACCCTATCTGCCAATCAGAGCCTTCGTCGGCAGACCAGATTTTTAGATCATTAGTCCTTTCCCAGTTTGCTGCTGCCTTGTTTCCAGTTTCATGAAGACTTTTAAGTAGAGATTAAAACAATGGAATATAAATATAAATATATATATATATAACTATTTCTCTGATTTGCTGAATGATCAACGAATCTACATAAACGGATTAATATTTTGTGTAGAACAAATGCACCTGCACAAACGTGGCAGAGGTTTTTGAAGAAAGCGATGCAAATGCAGTTTAGCGAGGAGAACAACCTTTTTTCCCTTTCTGTTTTGCCTGAGCCAGAGAGCAAGCGGCTGTTTTTGAGCTTTTACAGCGGAACGTTTCTTAATGAACCTTTAGAGACAAATGAACAGCGCATAATAACGATGACATTTTCAGGTACATCTTTCAATAAAATCAGTTACGTCAAATCAAGTCTGAATGAACGCAACACACAAGTCGTGAGCAAATGAGTAGTTGAAGCGTTTTAAGTGAAAGCTTGTTTTGGTCTCCTAGTGTAATTAGTTGCTTATTTCAACAATGATGATTACGCCACATTTAGCTGCGAAATTTCTAGCGGCTTTTGTTTTTTTGGGTTTTTTTTTTTTTACTTCAACTAGAACAAATTGTGTTGTGCAATCTACAGATGTATACGCCTTATTCTATACTATGTGTCTGCCCTGTTTCTTTCTTTCTTTCTTTCTTTTTAAATGCAATGTCACAAGAGTGGAGAGCAGAACTCCAGTGGGAGATAGCCATAGGGCGGCCAGATATCTGAGCTCATCAGCCTCAGACGGGACAGCATTGAAGAATGACTGAATACTGTAAATGCACCCGCATTGTTCTTATCACGTGCAATGTTGCAGCTTCGATGGTTTATGCAACTATTTATGAAGACATCCGTTATACCTTTAATAAAAACGTAGAATAGCACGTACTCTGTACTGCAGTTCTGCTGTTGTTTATTTAATCCGGTCTTTATCGTTAAGTATTAAAGCCCTGTCGTTCTACAGGGTTGTTGTCTACATGGCACTTATGCTAGTCACTTTTCTGTTGATATACATATTGGTATGCCAAAGCTCTCCATGCTTTATGAGAATTAGTTTTTGTTTTTTTTTGTTCCCCGATAAACATTTTAGATAGCTATGACTGGTTGTTTACATGAGTTATTCATAGCTTTATATTTGTTTTTCTTTCTTTTCCTCGTCGTCCATGTTATAGACATTTCACAGATCAAACTTTATTTTTTGTGCATTATTGGAGATATTTCTGAAACGCACCTCCCGTTTAGACTACGCAGTCCTTGACTAATTTCGTCATAGCAAGATATCATGGACAAAAAAAAAAAAAATGTGAAGCCTTTAAATTATGATATTTATCTTCTCATAGATAGTTTTAACGCAAATGTAGGTCCTTTTTAGTTTTAAGGCCTCCAATAGTTTTTGGTGACAGGTTAGTCATAAGAAGCTCTCACTGGAACGATATTGGTTTGCTGTAACCATTGGCCTGTTGCTCTCAGTATGTTGATTTCCAGTGATCCTCGCGTCATACATCAGTCAACTGTTATATTTGAGATTTTGAAGCGTTGTGTAATGTTTGAGTGGTGGACAGTGACTCTTTCCTGGTAGGAAGGAACATTGTTAATTCATCTGTATAGACCCATGTCATGTCCTCTAATTTATTTGTCATTGTAAAGTTGTACAGATGCCTTTACAGCGTGGGAACTTGGACTGGATACATTTTTTTTTAAAGTGTTTCATTGAATGTCTAATTTTAGTTCTGATCTCATTGTATTTTAATGTATGTATTATCATTTTAGACTTGTTTTATTTGGATTATTTTATACTTTTTGCATGTGTATATTTCTTTGTACAGAAACCATAAGTGTTTACGCGATATGTGCTGTAAATATTTTCAGTTTTGTCATCAGTTATTTTGGAATTAAACATATGGAACATTCTCATGGCTGCTGGGATTTATTCGGTTTCTGTTTTAATTCTTAGGAGGAGAGGGACTTTTCGAAACAATGTGGATTTGTAAACACTGTTTGAAGATTTGGGTTGGGCACATTTATTATAGCTTTCATCCCCCCCCCAAAAAAAGACTGAAGAAATACTGGAACTTTCCGTTCCATTATTGTTTCGTAAGTGAATGGAGGGCCAATTGTCATAGTGCACTTCAATGATGGCAACAAGTTGAAAGATCTAACTGTAGTTTCAGTGAAGCTTTAAAAAGCTTATCTAATGATGAAACAATCTGTCATTTAAAATGAAAAATACACATTTATTATATATTTGGTGTGTGTGTATGTATGATGTTGGGCAATTTTGAAATTGGAGTGGTGAGAAATTAGATTTTTGCTGGCCTACCATACCGTAATAAACTAAGATATACCAAAAACTACCCAAGTGTGACTTTTCTTACAATAAATTTTGTGTTTATTTTTAGTTCCCATATTGTCTAATATGAAATTTCCTGGCTTTTTCATTGTAAGTGGTAAGTACCTACCATATAAGTTTCAAAACGATCAATCAACAGTAAATTTCTCACAGCCTGCATAAAGTAGCTGTGATTTTTCAGGAGCCGCTGTGACTATTCAGTCACCACCTTCAGTCATCACACGCCCACCGTCCATGACATTGATGGCTGAGCAACAGCAACACAGAAACATGCCAAAAAGGCTTAGATGAAACCAGATCGGCTGACCTACGCCCCCTCCGAGGATGGACGACCTGACAGGATTGTTACTATGAGATAAATCACATCTAACATGTATAGAGAAACACACTGTGTCTTGTCTAGTCATGATGAAGAGACAATTCAGTTTCAGTAGGCAACCATTTTTACAGCTACATTATTATTTCAGCTACAACTAGTCACTAATCCACTAGTTTGTTGTTTTACACACATGCACACAGACATTTTAAGACAATACATTTTGTAATTAACGCAAACTCAAGCATTTTTGACGATCCTTTCTGTTCAGACCTATATGGGGAGACTGCAGAACTGGAGCAGGCAGTTTTACGGCCCTGTTGTTCCTAAAGCGTCCAGTAGGAGGATATATGGTGAAATGATTAAACCGACGCTCAAAACTTCATTAATAACCACCCCGCCCCAAAAAATGTTGTGTTTTATTGTTTTTGTGTGAATTTAAATATAAACACTACATAAAGATATCAAATGATCTGCACTACGTATTATAATGTCTGTAAAGGAAAAACTAAATTAGTGTTTTGAACACATAATCCATTAACATTTTAACATATTTCTGTCTGCCTCCTTTACATTTGATTGGCCTACTCGTGCGTCATTTCGAAAAAACGGGCCAATCAGAAGAGAGGCTCATGTATAATAATTAGACAGGCCAAAAGAAGAGCTGTAAAAACTTTCAGATGGTTTTTGTTACTTATACTGCAAATATATATTCTTAAGGATATCGACACCTGAAATAAGTTCGGATGGGATGTCTGCAAGTATGAAGAAGTGGGCTGTAAGACATTTATTGCATCACACAGGTGAACACTACAGTGGTTTGCATTGTGTACAGACAATACGAGGAACAACACTGCACAGTAGTAACAAGCGATTTACAAAAAGACTTTGTTCTTAAATAACACAGCATTAATTCATTATTACAGAACTGAAGAATGTCTAAATGAGAACGATCCAGCTTGGGCTCAAATCAGTGTATAACATGAACCGTAATGTAAAATCTAGCAATATTAAGACACTGAATATTCATGACAAAATCCCATATGCTATACTCATCTGGCTGCATATAACTGCTTTATCTTAATAGAAACTTCTTGCATGACTAATAGAGAACACATTTCACTGAATGCTAATGGACCGGTGGGCAGAATATAGCATCTGCTGCTGGATTTATACTGAAAGACCCCCTGTCTTCCTGTATGTGAGTGTGTATTGCTGAATCAAATGCCTGTCATAAGGCTTTGAATTAGTCATGTCACCATAATAACGACATTATCATTATCAAAGTCAGCAGATGGGATTGCTCGGGGCTCTGGTGCATGCACGATATTATACTTTGCAATGTTTTATGCCCTAGCAGCAATAGCTGTCTCAATGCTTATTAACGCACAATAATCTCCATATATGTGAAGATGGATATTTGAGAAGCAAACATGCTCTATGATGTCTTGTTATATTGCGGGTTTGTTGATTTATTTAGCAAGTCAGTAGCACTAAACCGAAACCCATGTACGCTTTTGCCCCACTTCCAAAATCTAATACTTTTTTTTGTAAATGAACAACAAAGATTTTTACTTTTAAGTACTAATGGTAATAGTAATCAATTAAATAATTCAACTAAACAGACACAAGAACAAAAAAATAAGGTTTATGACAATCTTTGTGTACAATCTTATTAGTTCACAGAGGACAATAGCTTAAGACTTGAGTAGATTTTGTTCTTACACGGAATCTACGGTATTTATATATTTCATAGCAATATAGTCAACACACTATAACAGTTTCAACCCAAGGTTCTGATGATAAACGGTTATTTTCGCCTTTGTACAGTACATTATATCTCTTAAGGTCACTATTTAAGCTCCAGGTTGACCAAACCACTTCCAGCCTTTAAATTCTTGTAGATTTTAAAAGGGTGATTTAAAATTGTTGTTAAAATTGTTTTTGGTCTCATAGCATGGAAAAACATTTTGGTTTTCTTTCTGTTATACTCCAAAATGAAAGTTTAGAACTTTGTTTAACAGCCAGCCAAACTGAATCTGACTTTGAAAAAAATGACTGGAGTGGGTTAAAATGCATTACAGTGATTTTAAACAAACTCAATTGAATGCTGTCATAAATCTAATCTAGGCTATTTTTGGAATAAATTATTGGTCCTAAAACCTTTTTCCGCCAAGCCCCTATCCTTTTAGCAGAACGTATGGAGTGCTGTCTGACTGTCTGCCTTGGAGTGTAACATTTCCAAACATAGGACAAAATACAAAACAAAAGACACATCTTAATATATCACTATATTACAAATTTGAGACAGTTACATTGTGATGCTGAGCGCATGTGTGCCTGCGAAGTGTGTCTTTGGAGTACTGAGTTCTGAGAGCATCTGAGTCCTGTGGCTGTTGTTTGAGGTCCAGTCAGGGAGTGTAACAAGCCGGTTTCCACCAATAAGACGATACAGGCCTTATACACAAACCTTTTTTTACATTCCTCCAAACCAAAGCTCCAGTGGACATGTGTATTTGGACAGAAGGGGGCAGTGGACACCACTTTTTTATGCATATGGCGTAAAGAGATATTCAGAAGGCACCGGGGTTCGGTGGAAATCAGACTTTAACAAACCTGCAAAAGACCTGATTGACTTTAAATCACACAGTGCACAACTCTACTTGCGGCGTCCATGATGGTGGTGATGGTTGTGCATGTCTTCCATGGTGACTCTGCCCCACACGCCGATCACAAACGTCTCGATCTCGCACTCATTTTCACCACGAGCGATTCGGAAGTAACCATCCTCGCCCCAGTTCTTCCCCCACGAGTTGGCTGCAATCTGTGTAGTGAAGGAGAGATTGTTTACGATGTGTAAAAATGTGTAAAGGCTCCCGCTGAAGAGAAAAAATGGATATAATTCCTCACCCAGTATTTTTTTGTTCTGCCGCTGTAATCTCTTTCCTCTCCCCATCTAGAAAAGTGCAGCAAAAATCAATATGCTGTTGTGCATTCACTAGACATTAGTAGTCAAACCAGCTCCCTAAGAATAGGCTCTAAAATCAATGCCTTCATTGATCAGTTTTTATGGGGGCAAAAAGCAATTGAAAAGCAAAGGTGTGCATATCCAACTCTAGTTGGGTAGGCCTACCTACAGATGCAGGACATTAATATATATATATATTATATAAAACAAAATATAATATAATAAATATAATATAATCTTTGTTTTTTGCCAGGTTAAATTAAGAAATATAATATAATGTAATATAACATAATTTAAAATATCTTTATATTTTACTTGAAGACAAGGTAAAAATATTAATTTAACAGTGAGGAAAATGTGATACGAAAAATAGTATTAATCAAAATTAAAGATGTTTTTATTGGAAAAAAGACAAACATTTTGAGGAATATTCACACCTGAGAGCTAACAACAAAATTGGAAAACCCTTGGACTACTAAAACAAATCCTGGAGCAAAGGAAGGATGTAAGCATCAGGAAGCAGAACACACCCGCCCCCTTGCATCTCCTCAAGTCAACAACAATCTGATGGGGTGAACTTGCTCCTCCACCCGTTCTGGTGCTTTGAATAATAAAAGAAAGCCATTGACCCTCCAATGTCTTTTTATTTGAGTTCAGAACATTCAGCTGGTCAATCGCTACATGCGTCAAGGGGCTATTTATTTATATAAGTCTGGAATAAATATAGTTTAGTCCACGTCTATTCTAAGGGAAGTTTTCCCTCAGACTCGGGAACATATCATTCTGTTCCCAACTAATACTTATCTGCCTACACTCAGAAAAATAACAAACAAAATCACCTAAAAAAGCAACACGCCTCAATATAAAATACATGGGAGAGTTAGAGGTGGCTGTGTGGCTAAGAGTTCTGCTACGCTCTTATCTCACCAGGTTTTCTGTCCTTGGCTTTCGGACAATGACAGACATACCACTGCATCCCACCAGCCTCTGACCTGCGCTGGGTTTAGGCTTCTCTGTCTGCTCTGAACAATGCCATTTCCATTACGCTGGACATCAGTGAGCTTTCCACAAACTTTCCCAGGCCCTGGGCTTAGCCGAATGCACCACGGTGGGATTTTCCCAGTAAAAACACTGCCGCTGCCCCCCGTATGCCAACTCTATTGGGCTGTACAGTGTCCTCTGAACGTCTAGAGCAGTGCGAGAAGCGCAGCGTCAGCGAGGGACAGGAGGCCAGGAGAAAAGCTGGGGTTCAGACAGACTCGCGCTCATATCACCGTCACCACTGAAGCATGTCACACTCACAGACACCAGCGGCAGGTCAGACGAGGTTACCGGAGACATACCTGGGGAACATGGCCTGACCCCACCGTGCTTCTCAATGACTAACTAAACAATCGCTGTCTGGGAAAGACTATAGTGCTTCTGTGCAGCTCAAGAACTGCGTTTATGCACAGTGAGGCACATTTATTAAAAAAAAGATACAATTTTAGACAGATTGTTTAAAAAAAATTTAAAAAATTACATTAAATAATTGTCGGAGATGTATATTTTCCCCTCATTTTAACAAATAACAAATCTTTATGACTAAGTAAAATAAACTATTTCCTTCCTATTAGTGATGCAGTACTATTAAAGTGCGAAACCAGACAAAGGCTTTGAGGGGGTGTGTCTGGGGGTGGGACTGGAACGCCAGTCATCCAGGTGTTTTGTCTGCTAGCAAAAAAAACAAAACAAACATGTCTGCACAACAGACAAGTGGAGATTATGTCTTAAATATTATCAAGGTAACTGTAACAAGCCCAGCGGGAAGTGCCATCAAGTTCCTACAGAGGGCACTTCAGCCCGGACTATGTTTATTTGTCTGTCTTTCTGTTCTCTGTTAAGGACTCTTATCATGAACATTTGTCTCCTCCCAGCTTGTTTGTTGTCATGGTTGCACATAAGTTCCTCCTCCCCTTTTGTCTGATTATCAGGTGTACTTAAAGGCGAAGTTCACTTTTAAAAACAACTTTTGCTGATAATTTACTCACCCCCATGTCATCCAAGATGTCCATGTCTTTCTTTCTTCAGTCGAAAAGAAATT
>JAUMHP010000074.1:10770723-10786587 GCA_032361065.1 Enteromius trimaculatus | reverse complement strand
CTGCGCATCCATTGAGATGGACTGAAAAATGCTAATAATATTATAATAAATTATAGTAACGCCACATTTTATTGTCACTAACGGTAACGGGGGAAACAGTAATTCGTTTGATTACTCGTTACTGAAAAAAAATACGCATATTTAAATAACGTTTATTTAAACGCCGTTATTCCTGTCACTGATGCCGACTAATACGACAGTCATTAGGTATGTGCTTTTTACTTTTCTCATCCTCTGGCTCACAGTATTGTGTGGACACACTCACACACACACACACACACACACACTTATGCAGAAATCCATACCTTGCACAGGGCCATTATCCATAATCTCTTTCATAATCTCATTCTCCTGTGAGTAGAAAAGCAACAAGTGAGTTTAGTTAACAGCATACTCCAGCCTAATACAATTTTTTTGAAACTGCAAATTCATCATATATATTGCACCATGAAAAGAAATATGCATTTATAATAAAATTACTGAAATGATGGTTTTACATACAGTATAAGCAGTCGTGCTTCCATATACAGTATTACTACACTGAATTGTTTAATTGTTCATCACATCTGTGAATGATACAGTATATGATCTAAAACATGCCTAGAGACATATATATGACCTAGACTGTGCCTTAAATAAGACAAATGGGTGGTAAGATATGGCTCAGGGAGAAAGTATGTTCAACCATGACATGACTGCTAATGTAATGCTTCTCTAGACAGTTGAGAGTTATTCCTCCCTTTGGCTTTAAGTTGAAGGGTTTTGACTGATGAAGAAAATGAACACAAAAAAGCACGGAGATGCTGGGCATGAGGGGAAAAAACAGTTAATCACTGATGCTTTAACCATCGGTATTACAGTATGCAGGCAGAGGTTTGCATGTTTTACAGAGAATGTAATTCTAACGTGTCAGAACATACAGGCCGCTTGATTATGCATGAATCTTGCTTTCCACTAAAACATCCTTTAGACTAGATAAAGTTACTTGATGTAAGATAACATGACTAATTGTCGTTTCCTAAAAGAAAGTGATTTTCTGCTGGATTCGAGGGGTCAGCTGACTTACATTGGAGGACAATCTGTATGGTGGGGTTGACTGGTAGATATCATTGTGGTAGCTGTAGCTGTTGGGACAGTGTGCTGTGGCTTGCCTCTTTCCTCGGCCCACTGCTCGACTTTGCATCATACAGCGAGCCACTTCAGCAGGACTTTGCTGGGGCGGAGAAAAAGGGTAACACTCCTCTGTAACGACGCTGAGAGAAAAAGGCAGATATTTAAATTAAAAAAACATTTGTGCATGATTTAAAGATCTTCAGATTTTGATGTTGTGTGCAAACGTAAGTGAATTACCCTCTTCTCCTTAGGAACCACCAGGCCCCGTCGATACGCCCACCGGAGCAGCCGCCCTGATGACGTGTGTCACATGAAATCAGATTCTGAGGTGAGAGCTGAGGGGTCATGTGACCCATCGACTGAATAGAGATCCGGTCTGATGCAACAGCTAGAAGGGAGTCACAGGGTTCACATTTGAGTGACAGGGCTGCATTATATAACATACAAACAGTACTGTATTTTGCAGTGTTCTTCTGCTGTGGTCTGAGTCGTGTCATTTCTGACTCACCTGCAGTTGAGAAAGCCCAGGATGCATTGCAGTTCCCCTGGTCCAAGGGCTCGTGGATTTTCCCTGGCCATTTGTCTACTGCATTAAAGTAACTTGGCAGATGATCGTTTCCATTCATATTCATCTGCAGAAAAAAAATAACTTCATCCTTAATTTTGGTGGTGTTTGGCATTGAAGATATAAATAACACAGAATAAGGATTTCCATAAATGCACCCATGGTGTGATTATGAGTGATTCTGATGGCATAATACAATTATTTCCATATGTATTATTTTTCACAAGACCAGTGGATGAATGAGAGGCCTGTTTTTACCTTTTCTGTCAATAATAATACAAATAAAAGTCTTAGTAAAATCCAAACATCCAAATAATCTCATTTAGCAGTTCAACAGTCCACTTTACATCTGGTATTAATATTTCTTTAGTTTATTCTTTAGTGTCACATCCTTGAGAAATACTAATATGATGATTTTGTGCTCAATAAAACATTAATAACATTATCATTAATGTTATGGGGTTTAAATATTGTTACTGTTTCTTTTAAGCTATTTAATGCATCCTTAGTGTACAAAAAAACTAATTTATTAAAAAGAACTTGCTGAACCGAAAATTTACCAGTTATGATGCTGATAAATTGACTTGAGGGTCCTCTTTACACCCATAAATAACTAAAATTGATGTTAATACCAGGTGTGAACATTTAACCCTAAACCTAACCTCAACAGAGTCACATTCATGCTTGCTCTACACCTCCTAAATCTAAAACCATCGCTAGACCACTTTCAGTCATATTTTACACCCCAAAGTTTCATAGTTCCTGAATAAGGAATGTATTAGCACTTTCTCTCATAAAGGCTCCTGTGCGCCTCTCCCTCTTTGGTAATGCACAGCTGCTGGTTGTCATCCTCCTACATTCCTGTCTGGGATATCGTCATGATTCTGCCTGACTACTACCAGATATGATCCTGAGGAATGCAGGTGCTTGTCAAGAGTCCGGCACTGCAGTGGTGAATTGTGGTGGTTAAAGGGCCGCGGCTTGCAGCAACACTTGACCCAACAGGGAAAGTGAGCACTCACGCTGAGCAGAGAGAATACTCCAATGAGAAAGTAAAGAGTGTGTGAGGCACTCAGCCCACTCATTAGTGTGCATGCAGAGTGGGTTTTAAACAGAAAGAGGCTTCATTCTCGACTCTAGAGACAGGTGGAGACGTGTTGGAGGATATGGGTTGGAGAGGAAAGAGAAAAGAGGAAAGGCAGGAAGATACGGGTATGGGTTCCTATCTAGTGAGGGTACTTTTTGAGGCTATAAATGAACTGCTCCAATCAAGATCCAACCTTCTTGAATAACTGAGTAAGCTCTTATATAACGTGTTGGTGTGAATCACGGGAGAGACACTGAAAGCCTCAGCGAACCACATCAAATAGCACACCTCCAGACGGACACATCTAGGACGCATTCACTGCACTGCACTGTAACCAGCTGATGAATAGCAAAGATCAAACAACAGTCTGGTTTCCGAATCCGGTCTCTTATTCTTGCTTTGATGATTTCTAACGGTATGCTGCATTGCGCAGAGCGTGAGAGCGAATAATCAAAGAGCCGTCAATGGGCATAAAAATGAGATGAATAAAGAGATTATCTACATACTTGATTCTGACTGGTCAGTCATGGTGTTCTGGGAAAGCTTCATGTTTCTAGCACATGATCTCTTTATTCTCACATTCAATTCAAATCAATGTTTTATGTTCATTCATTTATTTAGTAAACGGCTGTGAAATATATGCAAACTGCTTTCACAATCAGTACTTTTTTTATCTTGTTTTCCAGTAAAAATACCCATGTATACTTATTATATCATCAAAGATGGCATATTTAAGTGGTAACTCACTATTAAAATAACTGCTTATTAGCATGCCTAATATTGGCCGTTTAATCATACTTATAAAGGACATATTCTGCATGACCATATTTTACATTTCTTATCCTTTCCAATACCTAACTTAATAAGCAGTTTACTGAGGTCAAATTCATAGTTAATGGTTCATAAAAAGTGAGAATTGAAACTAGCAATAAAGTGTGACCCTTTAAGTTTATTTTTAATTTTTAATAAATGTTTAGATTTTTTAAAGTAAAAACACATTAAAGCAAAAACACATTAAAATAATCAAAAATGGAAGTAAAGACATCACATTTTCAAATATTTTTTACATTAATAATAAAAAATGTTTCTTGACTGCTAAATCATGTTTTTTTATCTAATAAATATGTTTACAGTATAAACTTATTTGAAAACTGATTATTAGATTTTTTTTGTGGAAAACAAGACCCTTTCAGGATAATGTGACTGCTGCTTTGCATCCGGGTCCTGCAATAATGAACATCTGCCTAGCTGCAGATGACTCTTACCTGGATCTCATTCATGTTCATAATGGTCCGGGAGGGGCGTTGTGTGCCCAAACGATACCGCAGACCCTCATCCAGCGTCATACCCCAGAACTGACTGTAGTTTGAGGCCCTCCAACTGTATGGGCAAAAAGAGAAAGATACTTAGCAGGAAGGAGGAATACAATTTAATTTGCGCACTTGTTTATATATATATAGTATATACTATATATATATATACTAGTAATGGCAGACTAGATAAGATTCATGAATCATGATGCTTACCCATGACCTCTCCTGTTGATTTCCTGGATCATGTCATCCTCTATCAGACAGGTATGATGTTCACATTCCCAGTGTCCATTTTGACCACACGTGCTGCAGGAGACGAATAAAAACTGTTACTGAACACATCCAGAAAATTGACAATCTATACAATTAAATAGCTAAATAGAGCCTGAATAAATACATGTGTGAAGTGATCTTCACAAACATTAATTGTCAATCTCAGGATAAAAAGTAAATATTAGATAAATTTCTGGTAATTTGATATGAGGTCTACAGTTTTTAATATTTAAATAACTGTGTGCACTTAATGCAAAGGTTTATGGCAAAATGCAGGTGAGTTTATTTGTAAATTACAGTCGAGAAGCTCAAGACCTCTCAAGAGGTTACCACTTTATAACTGGGAAATTGTAGCATTTTTGTGTCTTTTAAAACATTTAATCACGGTAAATTTTATGTTACTGTAGGTAAGTCATAGGTCTGTTTTTGTGGAAACCAAAAGTCACTTTACACCCCCTCATTGTTCTTTCTTTAACAGTGCAGTTTCTGAGGACTGAAGTATATTGTAGATCAACTTGTAGAGTAATAAACAACGTAGTGTGTTTATATAAGTGTTTTAAAACATGGAATGTGCAGTAGGCAGACGTCAAACCAAACCATAGAGAAGCAATAAAGCATTACAGACATGTTCTACATTTGAGACACAAAACAAGCAAGAGTGAGAAACTGAAACAGAGAGAGAGAGAGAGGCCTGTGAGCCTTTTAAGGCTGCAGCTCTTGAAGAAATACCCATTTTTAGTCAGTCTGTGCTGGGGGAGGAGGTTCAGGCCTGACGTCTGAGAGGAACGTGGATTAAAAGAGGAAGAGCAGAGGTGCACTGCTGCTGAGACATCACTACAGAGCAGTAGGATGAGTCACAAACAGAAGAATTATGTTACCTGTCCTGGCCCATTTGTATCACACACATGAATGATGCCTCAAATCGTGTGGCAAGGAGAGGCTGGCTATTTTTTGTATTTGGACTAGTATGCAACCATCGTAGCTATGGGTTTTGCGCACACATTTTTCTAGTCTAGTTGCAGATCTTACGACCTCTTCTTTCTGTCAGGCGACACACATGTTCAACTTTCACGCAGTAGTTCAGATTGAGACACTAATTCACACACAAGTTACAAAAGGCCTTTAGAGTGCAAAGTTGTCAGGTGACCTGTTGTCAGCAGGAAGCTGAGTTTCTCACTCTGTCACGCTTCAATGTAATGCTCAAATCAGCATCCCAATACAAGCCTTTGACATGCCCTCTGATACAGAGCAAACCTATTTATGTGCGTTCTCTGTGTTTACATTTCATAGCAATCTCAAAAAGATGACAGCCGGTTGAATGCATGGGCTCCAGCAGGGATTTTGTATAGTCTGTGATAGGGCCTATAGGAATGCAATGGCCAGAATAGATTTAAGATTGATAGAACTGTCTGCAAAATACGATTTTCTTTATCAGTATTCTGCTTTGTTTTTCTGTAAAACTGGATAAGATTTGGATAACTGACAAATTATAAAGATTTTACATTCTTTTCGTAACATTAGTGTAAAGCTTGCAATAATTTCTGATGTCATCGCCAAGTAAATAGTAAGAAGGATATACAGTAGTTATATTAAGACACCAGTAGCGCTCATCACATCACTGACTGAGGATCAGATCCTGCAGGAGCCGGTGGGTCTGTGGCTGCTGCATGCCAATTGTACGGCCCAGTCCAGTGAGGCTTGAACTCAGGAAATCTCAGGATTACAGAGGTCAGTGTGAACCAGAGGGAACAACAACTCAGCTGGGACAGCAGCCAGTATTTCAGCAATCTCTGCCACCGCAGGAAGCAGATCACTATATGCAGAAGAACGTAAAAAAAGATCCTGATAAAACGAGAACTGAAGAGAGGAAAGATAACGTGGCAGTGGCAGGAGGTGCGGTTGGTGTGATCGCAGAAAGCACCATCACGCCTAACTAACAGATAAAATCATATCACATCAACAACAGACTGAGTCCGATATACAAACAAAAACACATCTGCAGACAGAACGTACAATATATGCATCTTTGGCTACTTTTACTTGATAAGGCAGCTATTATGAAAAAATCTTCACATTAAAAGGCATTCGACTCAAGATTAATTTTTCAAATACATGTAAATTCACAGATTGTTTTATCATTTATCGACCACTTGTACTAGCTTGTAAAATACTTTTCTACGGTGGCCCAGTGGTGCAAAACACAACAAATTAAAAAAAGCAAACATATCTCACAGCCACTGATCTACATTAGAGCCCTGCATGTAGGCCTTTTTTACGCCCCTCGGGCTGGGCTTCAAGCCAATTTTAACATCATAGCTCAGACACGGGCCGGGCCTCGGGGCTGTTTTAGGCTTCTCCTTATTTTTAAATTTTAGACATCCATCAATTAGGGATTAAAAGATTGCCATGCGGCGCCGGTGAATACAACACAAGACCACGCTCTGCAGCTAAAAGCATCTCCACAGTGTTTATTGTCCCGCCGCAGAAAGAGAGAGCAGCCGTCAGCGCAGCTGAAGAGTTCTGTGTTCAGATGCACGCAATAATCCTGCCGCAATGGCCCATCATTATCATGAATGTGTGGGGGCAAAACAATAGGAAGACATTTGAATTATTACTCATTAATTTTACTAATTAATTTTCTGATTCTTCATCTCCTCATCGAGGCTCTTTTAAAGAGAAGTCATCTTTACCGATTATTTAATTTAATTAATTAGTTTTTGTTTTAGATTTTTTTTTGAAGTGGTAATTTAAAGCTTTCTATAGATATATTTATCATGTCTTTTTGGCTGAGTTTCGGCTCATTTTGTGAAGCGCTCCTGTTCAAGACGAGAAGGCAGAACGCGCTTGTTTTCTTTATTTTATAAAATCAGGTTTACTGTCAGTGCACACAAATAACAGTAAACCCTTTACAGTTCTGAATGACATATTACTCCTACCTTTATCAGAGAAAAATCCAAGTGCTGGCTGGTGCCTCTGTCCTGCAGAACGCACTTTATAGCATCCCTCTTTGCAAAAACCATCATGTCGCACATTTATTCTTTTAACGTTTAAACATTGTTATATGTTTGAACTATTTTAGCATGCCTATCGATTTTTTTAAGGCAAGTGGTGATGATTTGAGAAGGCTAAATTGATCAGTCATATTTTATGATCAGCTCACTGTCTGGCGCTGGCCGCTTCGTACTTTAACAAACACAAACTTATATTTAACGAACAAAGAATGTCTAAATTAGCTTAATAAAAAACACTCAAACTGAACTATTTTAATAGCTGAAACAACAGTATAAGGTGTTTCGGTAGAAGGGGGAAAAGACGGGCTCGGGTCGGGCTCGGGCTGGTAATTCTGATAAGATGCCAGACACGGGCCGGGCTCGGGCCTGAGTGTCTCAGCCCTAAACCTGAGGCTCTAATCTATATAATATATATACTATGTTCTCTATTATAAATCAGTGCTCACGGCACAACAGAAATGCTCCCGACCACTAGGGGGCAGTTGCTCTGTAAAAACGGCTGTTGTGTGAGAAAGAAGTAAAAATTCACCGTCACAAACATCTGCAATATGTGACGACCATGTGCACACACTACACCAAAAACAAATACTGGAGACGACACCTCACTGTATTCCTAGAGACAATACCCATAGCACTGCTGTGTGAAAACCTTTGGTATTGGGGTAAGGAATTCCTGCTTTTCTGTTTTGTCTAACCATCTGTAGTTTCTCACAAGCAAGGCAAAATACAGCAAAAAAGCAGGCCAACAAACATGCTATATAAACTGGATGACAAGGCAGCATTAAAAGCCAAGAAAAAAAAGGAAAATAAAATCTCAGAACCACACTATAATAATGGGTATTTAAGTGCTGCGAAAATATTGACAAACTCAACGACTGGGTTGTTTCCAACCAACAGTTGGGTTAAATGTTTAACCCAAACCAAATCTCTGGGCTTGTCCATATTTGACCCAGTGCTGGGTTGTATTTAACCCAGCATTTTTACATATTATTTCTTAAAATTGTAACTTTATTTCTTTATTGCGACTTTAAGTCACAATATGCCTTCAAATTAAATTAAAATTAATTTAATGCAACCTCTTCGTGTAAAACAAAAATACAGTTCATCACCAATGAACTGATTGGCCATTTTACTACCAAAGCTTACTGATTTATATTATATATAGCACCATATATTCAGTTTCACCATGCAAAATGATATATTTGTTGGTCATTAACTGAGAAGGTTTATGTGTCCACTGACTATTCAAACAGTGAAAGGGAATGTGCTTCGACCATGGCTGGTGCAACGGATTAGATTCTATGAGGAGAGCTAATCCTATTAGCGAGGGGTTTTGTGTAAAGGGAGAGAGACATGCGGTAAATATTATAGATGTATATGTGCTGTACATTATCCTGCAGTGTTTTTGTACTGTTCACGCTGTCGGGATCACAAGGGCGCTGAAGGTGAAGCATATGTATGGGAGCTCAGGAATGTGTGTAATCTTTTCGGGACCAGAGGGGTCCCACCGAAGCAGCCCAGGCAAGACTTTATCGGTCTGTGGATAAATCCTGCCAACATGAGTGTTAATGTAGCCAAACAATGCCCTTGGATTGAGAGATACACAGCGCCCTTGAAAAGGCCTGTGTTGTCAGTGCTATGGAACTGAAAAGAAGGAGGATTTGTATATAGCTTTGACTGGATTTCACACTCACCATAAATTACAGTTCTCTTTATATGTTGCTCCTGAGTGAAACCTGTGGCCGTTCCTTTCACAAGAACCTGAAATCAATAAACAACAACATATGAGTCAGTCTGCAGGAGATTTAAGGAAGAACCGCAACACACATACTAAACACTTGTCTGATGAAGTCTGTGGTGCCCGCAGTGGAATGTTTTCTTTGCTTTCCCAGAGGCTCTGCTGACGTCATGCCTTGACGAGCTTAATCAGAGAAGGCCACATTGCCTGGGTGGAAATGGGCAGACCATCTTTCCTCTCCTCCTAATATACTAAGTAAACTACAGTAAGAATGAACTAAAGAGGAGTGGATGGATATGTAGGATGTCTATATAAGGCACTATGTCAGACACACACACAAAATCATATCAATAAAAAGCATTTTAATGTCAAAGTGCGTCATTTCTCCACCATTAGTGGCACCGAATAGAATTGCATAACAACACTGGCTCAACCGAATGCTGGAAAAAGGGAGGAGAGGAATGTTAAAACTGTTGAATGTTGAAACAGGGGTCACTGTTTGGATAGTTAGTATGATTCAGTTGGCCGCTGCTGGTTTGTTGTAACTACACCATCTGGGCCCTAATTGGGTTTTTCTACATTAGTGACAAATGAAAATACATTCTTAATTTGTGGCCATGATATAATTTTTTTTTTCTCTCACATACAATAGTTCATAAGTGTTCACAATCCAATTAAAATAAGTGAATAAATCATTAAAACACTGCTCAGAGGAATTTGCATCAGTAGCATGTCTAGAATGATTGTTTTATTATTATTATTTTTTTTTTAGTTATTGTTGCCATTTGCATTTTATTGTTAAGTATTCAAATTTTACTTCTGTTTATTAAATGAAATAGTTTTTAAAAGGTAAGCTTCAAGTTTAAGCATCAAAAAGTTAAGCTGCAATATCCCAAAGTCTTAAAAGAATAGGAAGCATGAACTATCAGATGTTATTTTTACTGTAAATGAAAACGGCTTTTTCTAGAAAACATTTACTGAGATTTAGCAACACTCTCATCCTGAGTAATGCTGAGCTGTGATCCGTGAAGTCATACCTGCCCTATAGACATGATTATCCCTCCTTTAGCAAACACACATTGTGCACATACCTGTTGTGATCCCTCCCTGCCCGCAGTCACCCTTCCACCCCCTTCCCTCCTCATACGTTACAGGCATTCTTTCAGCTGACCTCCATTCATTGCTCCCTGCCTTTCTCTGCTCTGTTCTACTCTCTTCCTGAGAATGCCACTGTTCTCTGTCCATTATTAGGTCCACGACTGAACATTTTACACCTCAGTGGCACTACAGTGAGGTCCAAGAATGACAGGAAAACATTAACAGGAAAGAATTTGGACTTGGATCTCCATTATGTTGCTAGAAAATAACTAACCTTTTCTTAATGGCGTAGACGTCAAATATTGGCTGTGGGCCAGAATTTGTTTCCTAAGCATACCAAAGATTGGCTTTCCATCTTGATTAAAAATGACTAATCCCAGCTTTTTTCTATTTGAGTATATTTCTTGCCATGGAGGAAGCGAAATCAGGACTAAACCTGAATCTCTGCCACTTTGGGGTCAAAACTGGCAAAAACAAATAAATAAATAAACACCAAAAACTGATCATAAAAGTAGTTCATATATGACTAATGCACCATATCATAGTCATACAATAGTTTCATTTAAAGAACATACTAAAAATTAAGTTGTTGTGTCAAAGTATTGATATTAGCCCTAGATGTGATAATGAAAGGACTTGTGAAGTTTGTTTTGAGAAAAATTCATTCTTTTAAGTTTACATTTTTTCAAACAATTGATTAATCAGTTGATTCATAAACGTGGTCTGAATGTTTTGCTTACATTTTATATTGGTCTGGTAATCATGTTCATTATTTTTGGCCATATTTGTAATGCCAGCAGAAATGTTAAGCATGCAAGTGCATTGGAGACCATCAACTCTTTGATTACTACCATTCTTCAAAGTAATTTTTTTTTTATGTTCAACATAAGAAATAAATGGCAAAATTTCATTTCTGAGTGAACTACACCTTTCTTTGTGCAGGGAAGTACATGGACAAGAGTGACCAGCACTCTCATACTCAGGCTTCACCTAGTCATTGGACTTACTGGGGGGGTATGGAGGAGTTGTTCCCAGGCAGTGGCTCCAGAAATCAGGACAGCAGTCGGACACGGTGCGGTTGCAGAACAGGTCGCAGTAACAGATGGTGTCCAGGTAAGGCACAGTGCACTGGTCATTTCGGCCAGGGCAGCAGCCTCCTCTCCTCTGGCAGTAGGAGCCGTAGGGGTCCCGGATCCCCCTGAGGTGCAGCGGGGTGGCCAGCTCTCTCTTGGTGCGGGACTGAGTCCTCGCCGACATTCCCCGTTCCACCAGCAGGAGGAGCGCTGTGATGGCTACCAGCATCAAGAGCTTCATCGTAACTTACCTGTCATAACGAAATCAATACAGCAGCCATTAGGATCAACTTTCAAATCAGAATTGTGCTCCAAATATGATTACAGCTGTAATAACATCTTAACATTTGAGTTATACCGATACGGGAAACAGAACTTTGAGTGTTAGGCAGAGCAGAGCAAATCAATTCCTAAGGCCGAGGTTTGTTTTGCACTTTCCTAAAGCAGACTGAGCTCGAGGCTATGAGCCAACAATCTGCAATATAAACATCACTGATAAACAGACGTTCCACTTGTTCTTATTTTAATAATGCATTCATCCTGCATAGACAATAACAGCAAAGCAGCAGACGAGGTTAGACATATCATTCTGAGGAGGAACTGTAAGCATAATCTTGACTTTTGTCCGTGATTGAAACTACTATTATCTGTGTGCTTGGGTTTCTGTGAGACAGTGCATACATTGAGGTGTGTCTAATAGAAAAGGTGGGGTCATGTGACCCAGGCCTCAAGTTACTGTAGACGTCCACCACTCTTATGTACTTGCTAAACTTCCAGTAAAGACTCACAGCAGTGTAAATATTGTTAGGTTCTTCCTTTTCAGAGAAAGCATAACGGTCATAATGAACGGCCGCTGACTGCATCGTTTATATTTGATCTCTCTTTAGACATTTTGTCTCATTTATAATATTTGAGCATTAAGCAAACAGATATTCACAGTACAGTTATCATGTCAACATACTTGGCACCATAATGAATTATATTCTGAGCAAAACAGAAAAAAATGTCTGTGGAAACTTAAACTAACCAAAACATTACAGAATCCACTTGGAGTGTTTACATTAAAACAGAATTTAAGAAATGTGCTTCATATTTGATTCAGTAATCCAAAGCTGCATGTAATTGTTTAATTATTGTGCAAAGATAATTAATGTTATGCATTCATGCTGCTAATCCATTTAGTTACCTGGTTCTCTTGGAATCATTTTGGAGAATTTAAATGATAAAACCCAAGGGTAAATATTATTATTTTTATTTCTTGCCTGCTTTGTTTGTATTAAAATGCCAAGATAAGATAAATGTCCCTTTAAAATGTTTGGTTTAAAGAGAAAAATAGACTTGTTTATCTTCATAAACCAAGAAAGGACACAGTAGCTGACATGGTGGAAATAATGTCAGTTTTAAACTATTGGAGCCAAAACTTATCATTGTTACGGAAACAGCTACTTCCTGCAGTCAAAACCAGGGCAGGCGCCCAAAGAGTGTAAGGCTGTCTTATAAGGGCTGTCCATTCAAAAATCTGTAATGCTTTTATTTTAATGTCATTAAAATAATCTGTTATGGTCATCAAGGCTGCATTGTATCAAAAATATAAAACATATTGTGAGATATTATTAAAATTTTTCTATTAAATATTGTAATGTAATTCATTTTTTAGTGGCAAAACTAAATTTTAGGCAGTCGTTACTCCAGTCTTTCATGTCTCCTAATACTTCAGAAATTATTCTAGTACTGATTTGCAACTCATTGATTAATAATTATATATTTTTTCAGGATTATTTGATGAATAGCATTACTAAAGAGCATTTATTTTAAATATAAATCTTTTGTAACATCATACAAGTTACACATTAAACTAATTTCTATATCTTTTTATTTAAGATTCCTCTATATATTTGTTGTTGTCCGAAATCACAAATGGCACAAAAGTAAAATAGCCTTTTAAAGGTGATTGTTTGGGGTGGCCTTCCTCCTCTTCCTCCTCATTTAATTGATCAAATTACTGCTCCTCACATTCACTGATCCTCCTCCCTGAGAACAATGTCTTAGGATCACACATAATTGCGCTCAAGCTGTCTGTTTTGGTCTCGGGTTAAAAAGAAAAGAGACTTGACAAAGACGAGAGGCCGGCGAGCAAATTACAGAAATAGCATCATTAATTACCCAATCAGCCCACCAGGCACAAGGCCCCTCACACAGACAAAAGAACAGCCCCGGAAACAAAGTCCATTGCTGTGCAGTTTTCTGCATGACTGTGCCTTTAGTTAACCAGAGCTCAGCCTCGCACACACTCAAACATATAGCAGAAGTGTCACAGCACTGAAAGAAACGCTCGTTTGACCCCATTGCCATGACGATCGGTCCAGTAAACATCAGTAATGATGTCACTCCAGTAATTTGAATATTTTGGCTTTTGAAGGCTCGCCTGTTTGCTCTTGACGAGACTGTAGCGTGTAGAGACGTGTTGACTTTTACATCACAAACATCCCGTATGATGAACACATCACTGAACTGCCAAATAATACAGCACATGCTTTTGGCCACACAAAACCTTACTAATGAGCCGGTAAAGAAAAAAAGAGTATTGCAGTCATATCTCCAATCTCGGAGACGTGCACAGGTACTGCCACAAACACCACATTCATAACAGGCTAAGAATACAGGGGTTCTTGTCTTCTGGATAGTCACGCTTCAACTTCACCTTTACATTTTTAATTTAAAGAGAATCAGGGTTCACTTTAACCGGTCAAAATGCTTCATTTCAGGTTGATATTTAACATATACCTTTGTGGTCATACAATGACACTTCATGGACTTTGAGAGCAGGTCTAGAAACTTCCATATCACTTTCAAATAACGGACAGATAGCAAACTAAGGAGGACTTTCTAGCAGATTCCATATCGGTTATGACGCAGCTTCTTGAGCTGTCAAAGGAGTTTAGCGCAGGCACCACCCTACTTCTCTTTTACAGGTATTGCAATAATAAAAGTGCGATATTTGATATCACACATAATTTTCCTGTAGTTATTTACATGGCTCTCTAACTCGTGATGTATAGTTTACATAGCTGTATAAGACACATTTGCAGTTTAAATCCATCCACTAACCCTGTATTATGATACAATTAATATTAATTCCATATATGAATGTTGTATAATTCAGTTACTTAATAGTTTTAATGAAGTACTCTTTTCTGACAAATAAATATAACTTTAATCAAATTACTAAACAAAATGTAAAGCAGCAACTTTCAATGAATGTCTGATTTCATTATGCATTCAAAATCCAACATTAAATTAATTTAGCTAATGTTATACAAGTGTATGCTCTTGTTCACAATCATGATTATAACAATAAAGCACATCATTTCATTAATATTGCACTATACACAAAAAGACTGGTATTTGTAGGTTTTAATCGCAACACTTGCACTTGCTGAAGTAAAATGAGAAACAGCGCTTTAAATATTATAACTTAAACTACTTTTACTTCATAATAAGCTATTCTTGGTAAATGTAAAGATCATGATTGTAGGCTGTAGAGCTGTGCTGCCGGTCTGCTGCTCTTAACTACGCACCTGTTTGACACACTTGCATTAAAATAGGGAGGGAGGAGGTTACACAGAAAGCACAGGATTTAAATAGCTGGAACAAAACAAAACAAAAATCCCTCACCTTGTTAGGTGAAATCAAATCCTTCCTCTGGTTATATCCAGTGAACAATGTGAGCTGGTCTGTTTCAGCTACAGGTCAAAGTACTGAACAGAGTACTGTCTTCAGCCTCCTGTCTGGCCTCTAGTCACACTTGGATTTTCCCTCTCTATATAGAGCCCTCCGACCCACCCTCCTGCTTTGCCCTCCTTCTTTTTACATTCTCCCTCCCACACACACAGACACAACACATTTACAAACAGACAGGAGCTACTTTAGATTAAACCCCTTTCCTTGAGTCCTTGTATCAGTTTTGGGGCACTTTATCTTTCCATGTCACACTTTTCCTGTTGCTTAATTCATTATGGATCATTATGTTATCTATCTCACACCATTGTACTTCACTTTGTTCTTTTTTTGTGTACACAAAGGTCATTTCAGAGGTAAGTTCCTCCTTCACCACCTGCTGGTCAGTTGGACAACTACATTTACAGTTCACATGATACTGAATTATCACCAATGAAGCTCCAGAAGAAAAAACAAAAAATGTTTGTACGTGCAGATATATACTTGGAACTGATCTTGATTACACAATTGGACACTCATTTCTGTGCATGATGCAAATGATTTTACTACACGAGCTGACATGCCCTTCACAAGCTTTGACATGAGGATACTTTATAGTGCCGGCTTTGCTTTATAATCAGCTGTTCTGCCTTCGGATAACTTTTAACCGCTGTGTGTGCTCACAATGAAGACGCAATGAAGTCTTGATGCTAATACAGTGGGTACGGAAAGTATTGAGACCCCCTTAAATTTTTCACTCTTTTTTATATTGCAGCCATTTGCTGCAACCATTTAAGTTCCTCATTAATGTACACACAGCACCCCATATTGATAGAAAAACACAGAATTGTTGACATTTTTGCAGATTTATTAAAA
>JAUMHP010000074.1:10759833-10770623 GCA_032361065.1 Enteromius trimaculatus | reverse complement strand
AAATCTGCAAAAATGTCAACAATTCTTTGTTTTTCTGTCAATATGGGGTGCTGTGTGTACATTAATGAGGGAAAAAATGAACTTAAATGATTTTAGCAAATAGCTGCAGCATAACAAAGAGTACAAAATTAAAGGGGGTCTGAATACTTACTATACTGAATAATGAATACTTACTAAATAAATGTTAGTTACATTTAACCAAACATCAGGACTACAATCCACTACACCCCATAAAAGTTATAGCTTTGTCTTGTTGCACCTTCAGTTGAGGTCATACAACAATGTTATAGTTTAAATATTATTTACTGAACTGATATTCAGTACATTACATTGGTGCCGTGACCCGGATGGGAGTGAGGTTTAGTGGGGTGAGTGTAACTGAGGCCAGCAAGTACATGCTGTGCAGATAAACCTCACTCCCCTGATCTCAAAAAGAGAGACTCTGGCGACTGACGCTAGAGGTCATGACCTTTACCCTCCTTGGTAGAGAGCCTGCCTCCCATGCCAGAGACCTGGGTTTGAGACACGCTCAGAGCGAGGACAAGTTGTGGTGGAAGTGGACCCAGGGGGGTTACACCTGCATAATGGATTATACATAAAGGCTTTAAGTGTTACCTATGTATTAATTATTTTGTAATTTGCTAACTTTACACACACACACATATATATATAGAGCGAGAGAGAGAGAGAGAGAGATAGACACACACACACATATATATATATAGAGAGAGAGAGAGAGATAGACAAACACACACACAAAAATCAAATATGACTTGAAAATAAAAACAGATTGTGAGATTAAAAACCAAATTTTTCTAAAGGTACAACACTCCTTTTCAATAAACATGACAGAAAAACCCTGTTAACCCAATTGATAGAAAGTGCCATATGGTGTTGGGAAAAAAAGCCTCCTGCTTCCTCTTGTGACTACTCGCATTGAACTACATTGCTGGTATTGTTTGAATTGTTTATGTGAGTCATGTACAGTAACCTCCTACATATATCAGTAACATTACATTAAAGTTGCTTGAGTGAATGAGTCAGATTGGGAGCCCACCACATATTTACGTTTAGCCACAGATGTGAGCATAGAAGTATGCAACACATGGGCTGAGATAACCCTGAGGGTCCCTACCCTACTCGACACTATTCATTAGCCTTTGCTATGAGTTATTGTACACGCGTGTGTGATTCAGAGACTACGCACGATTCACATAATGCACATGATAAAGATTTCACAAGGGAGTGTAGATATACAAGACACGTGAGTCAGAAATGAGCAGATCCACTATATTAATTTCCATTGTTCCATCAAGAATGAAGAATCAGTTCCCAAAAACAATGCTGATCGTGCATGGGTCAAAGAAAGTTGGTAAAGGGGCTAACATGTGACCCATCGTAAAGTCATTCTGGAACAATTAGGCTCTATCTCCTTGAGCAGAAGAAATCCACAAAAGGCCCTCAGAACAGATGCAATGTGTCAGCATGACAACAGGCTCTCAATACCCCCCTTTAACAACTGCTCGTGTGCTGTTTGTTGGCATGTTTAAATGTTCAGTAGCCTATGAGAGCTACAAATGAGTCAGACGGAAGCTCATAAAGCAGATTTAACAACAAATTCAGATATGCTCGTCAAAAGGACAACGTGTCCTGAACCTTTCTCGTGGAAATATCCAAAAGAATTTGGCTTCAGTTCATGTGTCCCCAGGAACACCACCCCCATATTTTTTGAAGATCTTCATGTTCTAGATTTAAATAGAACAGAGAAAGCAAAAAATGATGTTGTTTTAAGTTGAAAAACATTTTCAAAGCACAACATTTTTAGATTATTAACCATGAAAAGTTCAAACACTAAGGATCTGGACTGTCATCAACAGAAACACAAAATTAAACCACTTATTGGTCGGGCAAATGGATAGTCTGCCATAGACTCATGTCATTGTGTCATTATTTGTAAAAATCCCTTCTAATCATAAGAAAGATTATCAGCATATGCAGAATATTACTGCTTTTTTTCCCCACAGTAAAACTATTCTGCACATAGTGCACACCTATCTCAGAGTGTCCTTTGTTCAGAATGACATCACATTTGTGGCCTAGTCATGATGTGAGGCTTTTATTACTTCAGTGTCAAGACTGAGATAAGAGATTACGTTTGAATATCAGTTTCTCTTTGCCTTACTACTATTTAAGGTTTTTGACAACCAGCTCCCAAGCACCCCAAAGATGTTCAAAATCCCTCATAAAAGACTGATGATTTGAAACTTATAGTAATGGGATCATACAAGAGTCATTTTATAATCTTATCAAATTCTACTGAATTAATGATTCATGAATGAATTAATCAATATTTTTGAGTAATTATTGAGTTATTGTGTTTGATTCCATTAGGAATGATTCCAGTTTATGAAAGGTGTTCCTCTAACATTCATTTTGTGAATTTAGGTTTGAACTCCACAAATTAGTATTTCATGATTCAAACAGGATTAGGAAATCTTTTTATTGAAAAGCTGGAAAAGTGCAGATGTTTTCCAGCAGTATCTGTATTATTTCAGTGGGAAAAAATCATCATTTAATTTTAGTCCATCTTTCAGCAGGTCTGTTTGCGGACTCTTTCCATTGATTGTCTGACTTAGTTGAACTGAAGCTCCATCTCTTAACTGCACTTCTATGGTTTTCACTTTGATTTTAATGATATGATTATTTCTAGACACTTTCAGCAGATTTGGACCTGCTCTCATCCCCCTTGTGTTCTTCAGTTAGCTTGAGCTGCACCTGAACTCATTTCCATCTTTGTTCATGATTACTCAACATTCAAGCATACCTTAGGCATCTTGTGTTGCACAACAAGACAACAAGTTGCTTTCATTTTTCTGCATTGCTTCAACAAGGCTGATGATCAAAGTATTATGGTGACTGTAATTAACACATGCCAAGACATGCTGTCGTTTCTAATGTCGACTGTAATGTGTGGGAACTTTCACTTGTTCCTGTTAGTTCTACCCGGTTAACATCCTTTATTTTTCATTCTCATTTAAAGTCATAAGAATTCTGCCCTTGTTTACTCACCCAATTTGCGAATGGAAAGACATCTTAAAGGAATAGTTCACCCAAAAAAGACCCTATAGCCATCCTAGGTGTATATGACTTTCTTCTTTCAAAGTTTTTAATAAATTTATCCTGGCTCTCCAAAGCTTGGCAATGCGAGTGACTAGTGGCCATTATTTTAAAGTTTCGTAAATCAGATATTTTAGATATATTTTCTGACCTTGCATCACACCTCGAGTCACAGGTCAGCTGAGAATCCGTAACTCGGCACTCTAGCTAGCAGGTGGCGGTAATGCACCTTAAAGCAGTATGCCAACCGCCATTAAAATACAAAGAAGAAGGAACTCGGCACTCAGTCAAGTCAAGTCACTTTTATTTATATAGCGCTTTTAACAATACAGATTGTAGCAAAGCACTGAACATTATCAAATAGAAGAACAAAGTGATGGTAATGTATTTATCAATAAAGTTTACTCAGTCAGTCCATTATTTACAATATAATTTTAAAACTAAAAATATTTTTGTTACAAAAACCCATCGATCTGCTTCAGAGAACATGTGATAACCCCCGAAGGTAGGTTAGTTTTCGGTCGCAGTACTTGCGGATTTATCCGATTTATGGAGATTCAAAATAATGGTCACTATCTACAAGCATTACCACGCTTAGAAGAGCCAGGATACATTTTTATAGAACCTGACTGTGTTCGTCTGAAAAAAGAAAATCATATACACCTAGGATGGCTTCAGGGTGAGTAAAATATAGGGTTTTATTTAAATTTTATATGAACTATTCCTTTATAACAGCCAAAGCTGGTTTGCTGGTCATAGTTAGTCTCTTAGTCAGTAAACTGGATAGTTTTGGTTGTTTTCAGCTGTTTAGGAGCAGACTGCTCAACTAAACTAGTTAAATACCAGTTCGGCTCAGATTGGAAGACCATCTCAAACCAGCTAGAACCAACTAAGTAGCTTAGACTGGTTTAAGCAGGTTATTTTTTAAAGAACTAGAGAAAACCACCAAACATCCTCATGATAGGAAACCTAATTGTGAACATTCTCTCACTATAGCTGGTCCAAATAAAAATCACAAAACTTCAATGTTCTGTAGGTGGACAGAAATCCCTATAAGTAAACTGAAATCCGGATGAAATCTGAAACGAAGATCTTTCTCAGAGGACCAAATGTTTCATGAGGAGACAAAAGCAGAATCTTATGACCACAAAAACAAATCCTCCACTTTTCAGCCAAAGCAAGCAAAGAGCGGGGCCCCCCCGAAAAACCCCACATCTCCCTCAACGCTGCTGCTTTTACAATCCAGTCATATTAGTAGGTTTGGAGGGTTGGGGTCTCAGGTGGTCAGACGGACCCACAGGGGCTGTCCCATCTCCTGCTGTCCATTAGCGTATGATCAATGTCTGTCACCTCAGCCCAAACGTCCCCCGACCCAGAATTCCACCCTGCCCTCAGCCACTTTTCCACTCTTTCAGAAGGTCTTACTGTACCTAATGACTAATTCATGCACTCGGAAGCGCAAAAACTAGATAAATGAGACAATATCAGAGAAAATATGCTGGCCTAGAGGACTTCATTAAAGAAATATTACGTTTAACGTAAGGTAAGCTCAACTGACATGTAAGCTTTTTGTGTTCACAAAAAAAACCAAACACTAACAACAACACTAACAAAAAAAATCATAAGGTGCTTACAACTGAAAAATAAAATAAGGCCATTTTTCATTTAAAAGCAGAAATGTTTCCTTTTTTCCCCTAAAGAACAGTGCATGAATTTTGAACAGTAAAATTCAACTAACAGGTGATGGAAGCTATTAACATCCATTGTACTGAAAAAAAATAGCCTACTTTGAAAGCTACCGTCAGCTGTTTGGTTAACAAAATTTTTCAAAATATCTTCTTTTGTGGTCTACAAAAAAAAGAGCTCATGCAGGCTAGAAACAACTTGAAGGTGAGCACATTTTTGGTTGAACTAACCCTTTAACAGATTGTAATATTTTCAAGCTGAATGGCATGCTTGTTTTGTTAGAACGTCTAGTTAAGTCATGCTTTTTGTTCATATGGTTTTTCTGTATTTTCTAAAAATGCTTTTGGACACAATGTGGCATGTTTTAGTACCCAGAACACCAAGAAGAATCAAAATGACAAAACCAGAGCACTTTTACAAACCTGTGGGGGCAGCTGGAACAAACCTCAGCTCTGAAACGTTAACCCCTCTCGTTAATAATCTCTCTGGCCTCATATCAGTGCATTTATGTATGTGTTCTTTTGGCCGCTCTGTGTTTGTGTCTGTACACAGCAGGGAATCCTTTGATACTGGCGGATGACAGGAAGTGATGCGAAGACCCCTGTGTTGTGGACTCGAGTGGGCGGATCATACTTTTTTTTTTCTCAGAGCCAGAGTCGTCACAGAGAGGGAATTGTCAGTTAGGCCTAGTTATGTCTGGGACTACATTCTCAAATGGAATAAACAGCGTCAATGTTCCCTGTTTACAGTCACCGTGGAGATGGAATGAAAAGTTCCAGAAAGAAACTTCCTATTTAGCATGAACAAGTTACAGAATCACACCAACTAAATTAACCTCAGCCAAGTCCCCCTTTTACTGCATAAAACACACATTTTGTTACGAAACTTCATTTCGTAACAGTTTCACTGAACAGATTACTGACGAGAAAAGAGTGAAGAATGACTGCGTGTTTTACCTGACTGATAAAAATGTTCTTGAAATAACTGTAATTATTTAAATACCTACAGTATAATAAAAAAGAATAAGTATAAAGTACAAACAAGTAGGAAAACGTAAACGAGTCAAATACTATACCATCTCAGGAAAAAAAATGAGCGTCTGGTCAGTCTAATCTTGACCTACTAATCTTGACAGCTGCACTCCAGCAGGAAGTCAGAATTTCCGCTGACATGAAGCTCTTTAAATCATCAGACATCGATGACAAATATAATTTCTTCCTTTATATGCTGAAAGTGGGGTTTCTTCTCTGCTGATGACAGTCAACCGCCATAACCCTTCACTACTGACCTCTGACCCTTAATTTCAGTACTATTGCAACTTCTTGCTACTTTATTGCTGCTTATACTACATTTACACACCATATACTGTATATTTGGGAATGCAGCCACTAATGCTGAAATAGTACATTTGAAATGAACTAACTCCCCTCCAACACCAGCAGACCCACCAAGGCAAGTTTTCACATGACCTTCCCAGCCCAAACCTTCAGAATTCCTCAGAAGTGTTATCACCATGCTCAATGAAAAATAAAACAACTGAGGAAAACAATAGAGTGGAGATAGCCAAGACTAAGACACAACAATGTCAGAGGTGGGAGGCAACAATTTACTTTGATAAATCCTGGATTCCTCCTGAGAGCTTCGTCACACAAGAGCCGTCAGATAATCCTGGAAAAAACAAAATCAGATCAGATGTTAAATAATAAACTTTGCTATGGAAACAATTTCTAACAATTTTTTACATGCAGTGTTGGTGGTCTATTATGAGGAATGGACAGTGATGTCCTGTAGGCACATACCTTCATGAGGGGTGTCGGGGGTCATGGTATTTTTGGGAGGGACCATCATCAGCATACTTGGACCTGAGACAGCTTGACTTAGCAGGACATCCTGGTATAATAGCTATGTGAAGAATTTATCCTATTTTGTCTATTTTAAATTACTAACAAATAGCAAACACTCAGTACAGCGGTATAAGTAGAATATGCATAAAACTATTCATGCAAATGGCTAGCAAATGAGGATAATTATTTACCTAACTCGGACTGTCTGGACAGTTTAGACAACTTGAACTATTGTAACATTGTACATATGAGTCATTGATGAACTGACAAGTGATATTATTAAAAAGGAGAAAAGAAACTGGGAACATTACAAGTGACATTTAGGTATGGACTTTTTGGTAACTGAGAATTAAAAAAAAAACTTTATATAAAGCTACATACCTGTTTAGACATAAGACATAAGTCTGAGAGTCCATATTGAGCTTCCTCCACTAATTAAATCTTCATTAGAAACCTATAGTTGAGGTTTAGAGCAGCTGACTGATAGAGAATCAATTCTAGAGGAAAGTTATAATGATCTATGGATACATTACGGTTGGATATATGCATAGTTTCCCTTCCTGATTTTGAAAATCCTTTCTGGTAGATTCTAAACAAAGAACTGAATTTAATTTAAGGGAAATATACACCATGAAGAAAAGCTCCTTATTTAATCAACTGTCTGCCTTATGAAACTGTGATGAATGTACATTTTGATTTTGTCATCTTCAAGGAGCACCTACTGAGGGAGCACAAATGGGCATTGTGTGCAAGCTCTATTGCGCGATACAAACTGTCCTGTTAATTGGAGTGAAAGGAAATCAATAGAGAGACTCTTTAAAGTCTCCTGAGCAGATGCTCAGGCCCCTAAACCCCCAGACAACAATCAAAACTGTCATTACACACTGAGCTCCACCTGAACCCCCCAAATACAAGCACTCGGCTTTAAAAGTGATTCTTTAATCATTTCATTTGAGTCAGGACAGACTAAAATCTGCAATACTGCCATGTTGGCCAATGATTACTGGTAGTCTATACTGTTATCAATATATCAATAAAATAAAGTACGGTGGCCGAGAGAGCTCAGTGCGCTGCAAACAGAAGAAAACACATGCAAACTGCAAATTCTCACAACACAACCAAACACAGAGAGGCGCTGCAAACAGCACGGACCACAACGGAAATGTTTCAGGGGGACCTCAGAAAGTGACGAACCCATCTGGGACCTGATTATTTGTTCCGTGGCTTTTGGTCAGAGCAGAGATGTTGTCGCTGAACTAAAAGGTGAGTTTTTTTTGTGTTTATTTTAACAACCTGATATTATTAGACTAATCTGACGAGTCACACACTTAACTGTGAAAGGTTATTTTAATGCTATGTTAGCTAGAGTTACTCTCAGATGGGTTTGTCACTTTTTTGAGTTTTCAAACTGATGAAGATGTTTCTTAATGTGTTATCATTATTTTCTGTTTGCATGTTTTTTCTGAAGTTTGCAGTGCGTTGAGCTCTCTCGGCCACCGTAATAAAGGACTATTTTGACTAGGTAATATGGACAAATCACTTTTCATTTAAACATGTAAATCTAGTGTTTAGTTCTTTCAATATCATTCATCTGTGTAACGGCAATGTTTTTAACCTAATAACAACAGCTTTATGGTTCACTTCAGAAAAACTAGGAAAACTTTAGAAAACTAGGGCCGTCCTCGAATAGTTGACGATTCGATGCTTCGATTCTCCTAATCTTACAGTCGCATATTCGTGGGGTGTTATGATCATACCATTTGGCTATATGGGGATGCTCAGTGTCTGATTTCACGTAGAACTACCAGTTTTCTCCCAATAAGTTAATATACAGCCTATTAAAATAAGGCTGTAAATAAAAATCTGAAGAGAAAGAAGCTTTAAATAAATATGTGTGAATAAATTAAGCCACCCCTATAGATTTAAATTTAGTTGCATTTTCCATAATCCGTGACTGACAGATGTGCATCTCTGACTACTACTGATCATCTTTAGCGTGCGTAGAAATGCAGAACATTAATAACTATTGTCATATAATGTTATAATGAGAGCACTACTGAAAAACATTTTGTGAATTCTTAGGGTTTCTATGATCTCATTAAAACATAAAACATGGTTTCACTTTATTTTGGTGGTCCCTTTAACATATTCTGTTGATCATAAGTAAGATTGCACCTACATATCTAATAACTCTCAACAGAGTGCTAGCAGAGTACTAGTAGACTGGTAGGGTTAGGGTTAGAATGTTGATATGTACTTGCAAAGGTACTTATAGTCAGTAGAGCCTCTTTTGGGAGACCATCACAATAAAGACTTTAAGGAAATTAATTAGAGAATGTACTACTATTCTAATGAGAGTTAGTTGACATGTAGATGCAAAGCTATTTATTGTCCACAGATTGTTCAAAATAAAGTGTTACCTGACTGTCGAATGACCGACATGACTCTTATTTTGCCCCGCCCTCAAATATATGATTCGACTATCGTTTGACTATTGGCAAGATTCGAAAATCCTGAAAATCCTTAGTCGGGGACAGCCCTAGAGAAAACCTTCATGCATTTCCCTTGACAGACTCAACAAGGCTGTAAGAAAGAGGATGATTGGTTGTTTGTTTAATAACGTTTCATTCCCAGCCTTATACTCTGTTCTCCTATCTGAAAATGTTTAGTGCATTGCTACAATCTGTATTGTTAAAAGGCGCTATATAACTAAAAGTGATTGATTGAAAATCTGAGAGGATTTTGAGGGGGCGAGACTTTCACAGCAGATGTATGTTGACACCATGAAAAGAGGTGGAAGTGAGAATGGTGGCAGTTAAGGAACTGTCTGCGCTACGGCTGCCACCTGTGAGCTCACTAATATCTCATAACCTCATAATGAGCCGAATGACCTCATCCACCCCCTGGACTGAGACTCCTATCACTGTTGTCTCAGCTAACACTGAGCTGATCTGTTTACTGAGAAAGAGTGAATTAATTTCCTCTAAAAACGTCTTGTGCATCTCATATTACTGAATTATACACATTACTACATTTTATCAACCTACTGTAAATTATAGCAATTTAGTTTATGGATAAGTCTGGTGAGAACCGTTTATGGAATCCTTTATGCTTTGGATAACAGCTAACTGAGCCTTTGCAGGGAGCTTGATTGAAAGGTGACCCGACCAATCATAACGCAGAATCCACCTCTTTGTCCAACAAACAAACCAGACAGGAGAGCACATTACCTTCGGTGGACTCAAACTTAAGGATGGTGTGGTACTGATGTCATTCTATGGTTGAAAAAACCCCCTGATGTTCATTCATGTTTATTTCAAGTGCTGCATCGATCTACAACAACATATTAAAAAGCCACAAAATGAAAAAACTTCTTAAATATCTGACAAATTTTGAAAGCTAAGACTGCGTTTTATACCAGATGTAACATGTTCTGTCTTTTCTGTCAGTGAGTGTCAATTTCTTTTTGTTCAATGCTGCAATGTATCTTTCACTGAATGCATGAGAACAGCATGGCTTGTCAGACAGAGCAAGAGTAAATAAGGGGGTGGGTCTTGAGAAGGTTCATTAAGCTAGACAACATGACCACTTTATGTTAATGTTGAGATCAGTGTGTAATTCCAAAATTATACTGACAAAAACATGTAATTAGTATGTGTAAAGCATCTCATTAGATGATTTGAACCCCAGACTATAAGTATTACTCTTTGCCATAATTTGTGCAACAGGCAGAAATAATAACTCAAAATGTGTGGCTTGTTGAGAAGAGCTATACTTTTGCTTTTTGATACATTTAAGGGTAACACTTTATTTCGATAGTCAACTTTAAATCTTCGACTAACAGTAACTGACTTAGAAACTACATGTCAACTAACATTCATTAAAGTATAAGTAGACTGTCTGCTTAATATATTCTAACACTTTATTTTGATGGGACCACAACATACTACATACAATCAGAAACTTTGCAAGTATATGTCAACTTATTCTACTAACCCTAAACCTACCCTGGAACGTGCTTCGTTATTCAATCCGTTCCAGTTGTTCACAGGGGACATCCACATTTCTGAAAATCCAGTCCTCGTTTTCACTGCTACTTTACACTCCGCTCGTATACACCTGCGGACACACTAGCGTACATGC
>JAUMHP010000074.1:10746016-10759809 GCA_032361065.1 Enteromius trimaculatus | reverse complement strand
TCACTACGTTCGTTCATATCGTGTGCATCTCTTGGGGGCTAAGCCCCCCCTGTCCTTAAAACCTAGTGACGCCCCTGGGGATAAGTTTACATTTTAGGACAATAATGTTGATCCAGGATCATGTCTTACTTGGCAAAATCACGGTGACCGACCGCTGATGCAGAAGACTTCACACAGTGCTGCTCAACACTGCCCTCTATTGCTGACAAGAGAATAAAATATATTACACAACCCGATTCAGCCATGAAGAGATCACCAGTAACCATTACTACGAAAAAAAAAAAAAAGCAAGAAGTATCCTGGTGGACCAGGATGGGGTGAACACACTGAGCAGGTTTAACCTTGTCCGAGTCCTGCAGCTGGTCTGATGACAGAGATCATTCCCAACTGAACTTCATTCCAAAGTCATGACATCCACTGACCTGCAGCCTCTCCAGACACGCTTCCCAATGACTAATGAGATATAATCGGGACAAGCTGTCACTAAACAATGCGTGTGCAGGTGGAAACGAAATGGAAATTACACTAATAGTAATGACTAATAGTTTGCAGTGACTGAATGTTTATGTAGTGGCCTGAGGGAAGCATTCTTGGAAAGACAGAAAAAGAACCACTCCAGATTTCCAGGGGGATGCTTTTCTATAGTTTTTTTCATACTGGGAGGATTTTCAGTTTTTTCAACAAGAGCTCTTACCCAACCTTTGATTACATAATCTGAGAATGTAACACAGTTTATTTAAATAACACACACGTTGCGACCCCGGCCTGCCCAGATGTGTAGTACTGACCCGTTACACGAGGTCAGAGACGTGTGTTGTTCTGACTCGTTACTCAAGGTCAGAGAACAGAATCGGCTCTGATCCTAACATCCCTTCGGACTCCAACACACCCTTTCATTGATGCATCTGCCCTATGGCCCAGGTGCAGAGGTTGGGTAAAACAGACACACCAGAGCAGGTGGGCGCATGTTAAGCACTGAAACACACCCCAGACAAAAAAAAAGCACAGTGGAACACAGGAAATATGTTTGTGGGTTGATTCCCAGAAAAATAAAACCATGTGGGCAGAGCATAATTTAAGATGTGGATATTGCTTAATACAAGCAAGTCATGCATGTAAAAACAGCAAAAACTCTACGTGCTGTGTCAGCAACGGTATTATCAGTATATCAGAGCCCAAACAAACCTTTAATCAGGGAGCATGCCTCCTGATAAAAACGGGTCCCCATATTTTGATACAGTGATACAGTTATGGATAAATGGCTTTAACTTGTGTTTACCTCCCTGTAGGAAAATCCAGCTAGTTTAAGCTGTTCATGAGCTAGTCCTGATCAGGAGCTGAACTCAAATATCTAAGACTTTTTCCATGTACACAAAAAGCCTATTTCTCTCAAATATTGTCTAAATCTGTGTTAGTTAGTACTTCTTTTTTGCCGTAATAATCCATCCACCTCAAGTGTGGCATATCAAGAGGCTGATTAGACAAGATGATTATAGCACACGTGTCTTAGGCTGGCAAAAATAGGAAGTGCTCACTAACACAGATTTAGACAGATTTGGGTTTTTGTGTACATCGAAATAGTCTTAGACCTTTTGAGTTGTGCTCATGAAAAAGGGGAGTAAAAACAAAAGTATTACATTTTTGGGTAATGTATAAACTATCCCTTACTATTTTGGTGTAAGAAACATCTGCAGACTATTCAGTGCGACAATGAACCGTCAAAATTAATTAAACTGATTTGCCGACAAATTCATACTGCGTTGATCAAAATGCAAACCGAAAAAACCTGCTCCAATATAGTTCTTATTCTGAACAGTTGACATGATCCCTATTTCACATGACATGACTGCTGAATGTTATGTGGCAACAAGGTTATCAGAACTGAATACGGTATTCTCATCGTAAAATGTTTTTCATTAATAATGTTCAACCAAATACTATATGACAAGACGCGCATACGCCCACCAAAAGTAGCCTAGCTTATGACATACTTAGCTACAATCGCACTGAAAAATCACGTTTGCTTTGATTTCAGTGGTTTACAATTTATTTTGTGCATGAAATGGTTTGTCCCAAAGGTTTGGCTCTTTCAATTTCATTGCACTTGTACACCGACAATAAAGATATTCATTCATTTTTCAGTATTGCTTATAACAACGAACAAATAAGTAACTGTATAGTTATGAACTGAATTTTTTTCAAGTCACTCTGTAAGGACGAATGATTTAGATTCGCATGACTGCTATATTTCATTTCAGGCATTCACAAACAGGGCTGGAATGCTGAATAAAAGCCCTATCAGTATAACAGATCACATGTTAGTGCTCAGATACAGTACAGCTGCGTAAATCAACACAAGTATGTTTTCTAAACACAATGATCTGCATTGCTGAACATCTTTGGCTGCAAAATAATATAATTAGCAAAAAAAAAAAAAAAACATTGGGACTTGCCAACTGCTGTAATGTTTGACAAGAATAAAAATGAAAATCTTGTAATAAGTCATTGTCAAATTTCAGATGATCCCAAATCACACTGGTTTAGTTGGAAGTGAATAACAGACAGCACCTCTTAAGAGAGTAACCTGGAATCTGCTGGCAGGATACAGTGATGCTGTGGAAAATAGCTATAATTGTAATGACTGGATAAAGTCAAAGCTTATAATGAAGCCAATTAGTCTGTAAATGAATGACCAGGGCTCAGGACCATATGTGTGCTGGCTGGAAGAGTGTGAGAACTCAGATTGTGGCAGCTTTGCATGTGTTGCTCTTTGACTTTGAATAATCTTATAACATTGTTTATCAGCCACATAAAGCAATTTAGCATGGCTTAGAGAAAAAGGAAAAAAAAGACAATGAAAATGGCAAAAAACCAAACAAACGTTAACACACTCAGAGATAAACTGTTCCATCCTTTATTAAACATAGCTTGCAAGTGATAAATATTACAAAGTTATTTCCTCCAAAATTAGCTTATTTTTTTTTTTCAGTCAATGCATAATTGTTGTTAATCAACCGGCAGTAATCAAACAGCATTTTTTTCATCTCCATTTTAGACAGTTAAATATCAAGGATGTGCAAAAGGTCTGGATTAATGTTCTAAATGAAAATAAAAACTCGACAAAAAGCACTTCTTTTCCTTGACTGAAATCAATAATTGTTTAAGCCAATCTTAAGTACTTCATTTTTTTTTTTGTTTTGTTTCTTTTACTGTACACATTTTTAATTATTCATAGTTTTCTTTTACAAACGGATTTCAACATATTGCCATTTGTTTCAAAATTCAAACTGGGTAAATTGCAGCTAAGTCTATTTAAAAATATTTGAAAGTTCAGATGAATTTTAGAAAATCCAAAAGAAATGATGACCCAAAACCCTCTCTCCCACTTCAGTAACAACAACAAAAAAGATTGAGCAACAAATGAAAATCAGGGAGAGGAAAAATAAAAAAAAAGAAAAACTGAAGAGAGAAATAACCCCAGCGCTAGAACTCCGGAAAAGTTGATTGTCCAGTCAGAGAATTATGGACAGTGATTCCATGACATGATCTTGTAAAACTATATCTAATAATGTCACAACCCTTAGAATCAAAACTTGCATGTGTGCAAATTGTCCATTTTTTTGTCTTATGATTTAAAGGCTGAAGGCAATAAGCATTGGAACAGTCAAAAACAAACAAACAAAAGAAGTATTTTCTTCATCGTATACAATGTATACAATCTTCCATGAGAAAAAAAAAAAGAAAGAAAAGCATTGTGATTTTTTTTTTCCCCAAGAAAGAAAACAGGGATATACTGAGGATAGTTTGTACTTTAAGCAACAAAAAACAAAAATGTACACAATCTCCCCTGTAGGGTTTTCTGCACCCAGTAATTTAGCTAAAAGTAAAGTTATGGAGCAACAGCGTGCTTTGATTTTACATTTATGATGAACGCTTTGGATTTGGTGGAGTGAGGGGGTAATACTGTCAAATGTCATCCAGTCCATGTTCTGTAAGATCAACACTTTGTGTGGGACATTAGAGAAAGAAACTTATTCACCGAACATCTACATAACTTCTATGTTTGAAATAAAAAGCAAAAATCAAAGAAAAGAGAGGTAACAAAAAAAAAAAAGTAACATACGAGACTGTCCCATCATGTCTCAGTCCAAAGACTACAGAATGGATCAAACGCTCCACCAGAACAATGAACTTTTTTTCTTCTGCAAATACTACATACTACAAAAACGTACAGCCGGGGAGAAAATGCATCTAAAGAGCTCATTCAAAAACAAGAGAAGTATAATCCCATACATTTTGCACATTTGTTACACAATAATACACAGTGATCACAAAACGAAATGACAAGCTTCACAATATTCATGGCTTTTTGTTTGCTTTTCTACACAATATACAACCATTTTAATTTCATTTCATTATTTTTAATTCAAGGGAGAAAAAAAGCATATGTACAATAAGTCATTATTACTTCTGACCTAGCAAATATCGTGTCATCATCTGTTCATACATTTTTTTTTTTTTGTTTGATTAAATTTGATTTTTTTCTCCTTTTTTCTTTTTTCATTTTTTTTAAGAAACAGCTGAAATTAAACAACCAAACAAAAATGGAACTTAATTGAGGAGTCAAACGGAAGTTAAACTTCAATATCCAACTTTCTCGTAAATATATGAACACAGGTATATGGATGCATCTAATAAAGTCTACAAGAGAGAGCAGGAGAGAGAAATGAGTTACTATAAACACCCTACGTTCAATTTCAAAAGAACAAAAAAACATTACAAATCATTCAATTGGAGCAAAGATAAAATCAACCCCTTAATATCAAAGATTGAACAGAATTATTAAAAGGGACTGATTTACCAAGAAAAAAAAAAAAAAATGTAAACATCCTATTATCTAATATTGCACCTGAAAATTTAACCCAAGGTAGCTTCAAAAATTATTTTTTTTTGTTCAAAAGTTGCATCGTTCCACCACAAATTAGTGGTATTATACAGGACACAAAAAAACCCTAAATAAAACTGCAAAGATCAGTGACTATACACATGACAGAAAAACGCATGTGTATGGATTCATTTCCATTAACTCACCATCAAACACATAACAGCTTACGCGTTTCTCAGCTATTAAACATGACCTGCATGACAGACCTCGACGTCTGATTTCCAAAAGAACCAAACGTGCCATGATAAATGCTAAGGCTGGAGGGGGGGGGAGGGAATGTTAAGTGCTCAACTTCTTGTCAACAAGCAGATGTCGAACCCATTGAAAGCCATTTGTGATCCACGTTACCGAAACATGGAGCACTACCTCGCTAACAGAGAGCTAAATCTGACCAACCGATAATCGAATGCAAAATCATCCTGCACAGAATCCCTAATACTGCATATTGACTAAACACTGCTTATAATGTTACCATCATTCAAACGCCTCCAAGTTAATGTCTACTGAAACATAAACACGTGTGGCTTAAAAAAATTGGACTCTTTCCAAAAGATGAAATGCACCGCGCGACGCACAAAACGTCTTTCTCCCAGCTCTCTCCGAGACATCCGATGGCATCCATACCTTAAGATCCTGTGAGCTGAAACATTCTTGTCCTCTTTTGCTTAACTATGCGTTTTCTTTTTCAATTATTAAGAAGAAAAGTGCTCCTCCATAACGAGGCATCTCATGTGCATTGCTTTAACACGATGATTGATCCTTGTCAATGCCTTCTGTTAAAACTCACGTTAACAATCTACGCATAAACCGTTTTTCTATTCGCCTTTTCAATGATTATCGTCTCCAGTGGCAAGTACCTTTAAGATACGTGGCCATTTCAGATGGAGACGCCGCCTGATTAAAATAAAAACAAACAAAACCTCAAATAAAATAAAGGGACAAAGTTCATGAGGATGGGACTCTCTGGCTTCATTCTTCGCTGTGCAGTGTCACCACAAACGAAGTTACATGACATCACTGCATCCTGTGAAAGTGAAGGCATTGAGAGACACGGGAGAGATCCTGTTTGTGGGCGCATGCACTCCAGTTTTACAGTTCTCTCTGTACATTCGACAGCAGGAGACTCATCCGTGCTAGTGCAGGTCCCTTTTTCCCAGCGGGGAATGCGCTCTGCATAAGGATCAATCTGATCAATGTACATGAGTCTGTCTCGCTCTTTCTGAACCAGAAGGTTCTCGGAGGACTTTGTAGCTTCCAAACGTGTAACGCTACAAAGATTCTGCT
This sequence comes from Enteromius trimaculatus, assembly GCA_032361065.1. Taxonomy (NCBI): domain Eukaryota; kingdom Metazoa; phylum Chordata; class Actinopteri; order Cypriniformes; family Cyprinidae; genus Enteromius; species Enteromius trimaculatus. The sequence continues at coordinate 10,753,580 of JAUMHP010000074.1, read as the reverse complement.
CTCTCTTTCTCGCTCAGGTAAGAACGCTTTAACCATTCCAACATATACGTCATGAAAGAGAATGAGTCTAATTTTACAGGGGCGACTGAGGGAGGAAGCTTTCAAATAGATGAACCCCCCCCCAAAAAATGAGCTTTTATATTTTTAAGTGACCCTGCAATCTGGCATCCTCCCTCTGAAAAAAACAAAACAAAAGGATAAGAACATAAAAAGAATGCAATGCAAAAAACCACTAAACCTACTAATAAGTGTAATATAAGTAACTGTAACAGAAGCAACAATAATACTAATAATAATAATTGTGATAATAATAGAAGTAGCAATAACAACAGCAATAATAAGTTGAGATAACAATAAAGAGCTTTGCTATAGTAGGAAACCGAAGTTTGAGATGCACTGACAGTCTGGTGTTTATAGTCTGACTGATTGAGCTGTTCTTATGGGTTAGTTGGGTAGGCACACGGACAGGCACTGCATGCGATGGGGTGATGGTGTGCGTGTGTATGTGTTGGAGGGTGGCTGGGTGGGTGGGGGATGTTCTGATGTAGAACAGAGGGGTGGTGGGACGTCCGAAAGGGGGGATCTGCAGTCCCGTCAGAGCTCATTTCTGCCCGGTGATGGACTGGGATATGGAGCGTGGGGGAATCATGTCGAGCAGATACTCCCGCTGACGGTCCGCTAGGCTGGATGCCTTGTGGCCCCCGATGGCTCCTGGATTTAGATAGGCAATATTCAGTCCTGCGGTGGAAGAAAAAGACAGCAAATAAGGAAAGACCGAAGTTTTAAAAGATGTTTAACAAAAAAACTGGAACAACAAAAAACGTCTTTTTGGTCTCTTTTATTAAGTGGCCTTAACTAAAAAAAATAAATAAACAGAGTCTACTTATTGTGTTCGTACTGTATTTCTTCTGATATCGAGGTGAGATGTGGGTAAGGTTAGGGACAGGTTTGATGGTATGGGTAGGTTTAAGGGTGGGTTAAGGTGTAAGGTATGGGCCGACAGTGTAATTATAAACATACTAATTACAGAAATTAATAACCTGATGCAATTACATGCAGGTATACTAAAATATAAATGCAAAACATGCATGTACACAAAGTGCATTGTACCAAATGATTAATTTAAAAGTACATAGTACATTTAATATAAAAATGAAAGCACATTTTTAATTCGATAATGTGGCAGTTAATTAATTGCACATCGAATCTGAAGAAATCATCCCTAAAAGACTTTTGAATTCATTATGATGTTACATGAGAAAAGCGTCAAACAGATATCAAAAAAGTAGCCTTAGAAAGTTTTTTTCTTCACTTTATTGAAATCCCTTGATTTGCGTTAATAATTTATGAGTAACTAAATTAAAGCACTAATTAAAACAAATAATAAATTACAGACAAGCACATTTCAAAACAAGGACAATCTTCAAAGAAAGCATGTTAGACCTTCTCTAACTTCAATGAAATGTATTTAATTAACCCATCCTTTTTGATTACATGCTAAACTTCTATTAAGCATAAGCTCCAGCCATTGTTCAAATGAAGAGATTGTTGACTTTCACTGATTTAAAATTATTTTACATCCTGAAATCTTATGATGAATTTAGTATTTCATCTTCAACTCTTTCGCTGGTCATTTTATTCTAGCCAGGTTACTTTCCAACAGCATGTCAAGAATTGCATAACCAGTGAGTTGAGACTGGACCTTGAGAGTTGAGAATGTCAGTTTAACAAAATGTGACTCCATAATTAATCCTTAACATTTCCTCTCAAAAATGCAGTTTAGGTATGCGATGCGTTCCTAATTAAATGGCATCATCTTACCAGGGATGTTGTAGATCTGCCTGCGGCTGTCATGCTGAGCCCGACTGCTGCTGCTGGAACTGCTGCTGCCACAGCGCTTGCTTGTCATATCCAGCAGCCCACTGGCCACAGAGAGCTGAGAGGCCTGGGCGAAGTTAGAGAGGACACCTCGTGCTGAGCTGGACAGACCCCGCTGCAGAGCGGCCTGTGGCTGGGGAGTCTGAAAGAGAAAATGAGACTGAATCAGCATTAAATTTCACGACACCTCTTTGTACCATTAAACTGATAGAATCATCAGTCATTAAAATCTGTGATTAGCTGAAGGGCCAGAATAAAACAGCCATTTCAAAATCCATAAAAACGGTCTCGTGAGATCCCATTATTTGTACACAATGAGAGTGTGCACCTGTCGGAGGGCATGGTGTCGGATCATGGACTCCCCTTTGTTCACGCTGGGCACAGTCTGGGCAGAGCTGGGGGACAGAGCAGCCTGTTGCTGCAACCTCTGCTCTATTTCCTGAATGGACAGTCAGAAACAGGAAGTCAACATGCAGTCACAGAAACTGCGATCTGTTAGCAAATATTCAGTACTACTACTACTACTACTACTATCACGTCTACTTCTAAAAACAGTGGGTTTGCATGAATAAATAATATAATTACATATTATTTGCATAGTTTATTTGTTCTGATTAATTACTTTCATTTTAAGCAAATGTTAAATAATTGAGGAATAAATGTAGGTTATAAGTAATTGTGTTTTTTATGTTAATATACATATTTTTATGAATAAAGCTGTTTGCTTTGTAGCTTACCAATGTTATTTTAATATTATTTATGTACTATAATAGTATTTATCAGTGTATTGGATCTGCTTATATTTAGTTTTCATTATAATTTGAGTTTTATTTATTTATTTTTTTAGTACTACTTCATGAAGGTGAAGTTCTTTTTTGTTAAAATGCATTCCCCTTTGCAAAGCCCTTTTTAAAAATATGCTTTATTATTGTAATTCCACTAGATGACACTAGTAGCACAGAAACGGCATACTGATAACAAATTGAAATAACAAATTTCAGTTAGTTGCTGGGGCAGCATTTATAAATTCTTCTTTATTAAAAAACGGTTTAATAGTAAAAGTGTAGTTTTAATTTTAGTTAACAATAAGAACACTTTAACAGAGAATCACCGAGCTTCATTTCATCATTTTGGAATCCTGTCAACTCCATAAGCAGTAAAACTCAAGATACCGACTGACCTGTTCTTGCTGCAGAGCCTTAACGAAAGCGTTCTTGAGCCTATTGGTGTGCTCGGCCTTCAAGGCCTTCTTCTGATTGGATGTCATGCACTGCTCACAGAGAATGCGACCACCTTTCTCCTGCTTCCAGTGTGGGGTGAAGTCAGTCCTGCACTGGGCACAGTAGAACGGCTCCACGTGTGGCAGTGACCCCCGCATTTTACCTAGCAAGAGCAGAAAACAGGTGTTCAGTGAGCAGAACTAGCTCTGAATTAGTACTGCAATATAGCCTTGGCTGATTATTAAACCGCATTCACTTCACTTTTAGGTTAAATGTGAATGGTCTTAAACTGTTTCCACTTGCAGAACTTTTGTAATAATTTTAATAGTCGTTGTTTTGTAATAGTTTTAAATATGAGAGCAGTGCTTTAAAATGGGTTGGTGGTGCGCGTGGTTCTTCTTGCTCCTACCCTGACTATCAATGACACTCTGCACGACCTCCTCCAACCCCACCATGTAGATGAACTCAGAGTTGGCAGCAGAGGGCAGGAAGTGCAGCAGGGGCGCTGGGGGTTTAGGTGGAGGTATCTCCAGCAGGGTCTTCTCCAGCTGCTTGCGGAGGGCCAGTTTAGCGGCTGCTTGGCTGCTGGCCTGGTCGTTCAGAGAAGCCACACTGGAGGCGCTGGAAAGGGTGGAGGGGCTGACGGCACCAACCCCACTCACACCTACACCCACGCCAGCTGCTCCTGCTGCCTGCATGTGTGCCAGGTTCATGTAGATAGCAGAGGACGAGCCTGAACGCTGCGAGACCCCCACCTGCTGGCTGGCAGCCTGCATCACACAAAGCAAAAGGGCAAATCATCAGTAACCCACATAATCCATTTTTATGAATGATTCATGTTGCAGCTGGGCGATGTATTGAATATACGACATATTCAATATGATTTTGTTGGTGATATAAAACTAAACAACACTGTGAATATTGCTGTGATTTTATGCACCGTTTTTATTTGGCTATTAAGCCGAGGCCGTTTCAGTTCACTTGTTTTATGCCCCATCCTAAGGAAGAGATATTTTAAAACATGATTTAAACATCAGGGGCGGTTTACCAGACAGGTATTAGATTAAGCCAGGACTAGTTCTTTGTTAATTTATGACAGTTAAGTAGTTTTTAGAAACATGTCTTACAAAAAAGCATTACTTGGGAGCATTTTATGACTAAACAATGGCAGTAATATATTTTAAAGGTACGTCAGTGCAAGCTTTTTCCATTTTAGACAGCTCTAACATTTATTTTAAATCTAGGACTAGTCTTAACCCTGTATGGGAAACTGCCCACAGGTGTTAAAAAAAAAAAAAACGACCTTGGTTTCAGCTGCTTTCAAACTGTGCACTTGAATAAACTGGTTCAAACACTTATTTAAAAAGATTTAATTCTTAAATACTCTAAAGCGTATACATACCTGTATAAGCACTTCATGTCAAATAATTTACAATGTTAGTCAAAATATATATAGTGCAAATATTTGGTTATTGCATGAAATGAATGATCATGCTTTATTTTAAAATGTCCAGTTCTGACTTTTGCAATAATACAATATAATATATAATGAAATATATGAGACATTACTGACAAACTATGAGACATATATACAAACTTTTGGGTCTGTACGATATTTTATGGTTTCTGAAAAATGCTCTGCATGCATTTGATCAAAAATACAGCTGAGAACAGTAATCCTGTAAAATATCACAGCTTCAAAGAAAGTTTAGTATTTTAGTATTGTTTTAAAAACATAACTTAATCTAGTTATAGCAAAGCAGCCATTACTCTTGAGTGTCACATGATCATTCAGAAATCATTCTTGCTGCTACCAACGTTGAAAACAGCTGTGCTGCTATTTTTGTGAAGACCAAGGTACATTTTCATTCAGACTCTTTGAATAGAAAAGTTAAAAAGAACGACATTTATTTGAATTAGAAATTTGTCTAAACATACTTTTGCCTAGTTCATGACTTCAGTATTTTCAAAAGAGGCCAGTAATAAATATACTGAGCAATGTACAAATTTGTCACAGCAACTCCCTGAATAGATCATGACCTTTAAAAAAAACAACAACATAAACATGTGAACCGTTCACATTGAATAACAATGTTCAACTGCGGAGAGAATACCCACAAAACAAATCAGGACTAATGGCTGTGAGCTTGACTGTTTGACCGTACCTGCTGATAGCTCACTGCGTTACCCAAACCACCTGTGGAGGAGCGGCCCATGCCAGGCTTGGAGGGCAGTCTCTGACCCTGAAGCTGGGCAGGATTGGGTGCAATAACCCGCTGTGACATCATCATTGGGGGCAAAGATGCATTGGCAGCAGACCTGATTACTGTGTGGCCCTGAGGGGGGGAAACAACACATTCAGAATTATTAATAACTCGGCAATGCACTGAATGACCACTAGATGGCAGCAGACATTGTATATCAGATTGCAGAGTGTTGACATCGGATGCTTTGTTTGTACTCAACAGATGGACCGTAATTAAAAATGGTAACTGGTACCAATCTATACAGTTATGCTGATCTTAAGGTGCTGCTCCCATGGCAACCAACAGCAGGCTCTAACATGTTCAGTCTAATGCGTACAGCATAATGAGGAGTATCCATGTGCATTGTGCTTGAAATCATCAGCAATGCATGTAGGAAAAACACACAAGCACTGCTCGTATGAATAAGAAAAGGCATATTCTGGTGCGCATAAAACCTCATGTACCTGTGCAGTGCGCAGGCTCTGAGGCTCAGATGAGTGCATGCCGGGCCGCACAGGTAGTTTGCCGAGCCCCTGAGAGCTGTGCATGGGTGACGGCTGCACTGATGACGGGGCATTCTGGACCACCGGCACCTGAAAAGAGAAATGAGAGGTCAGAGTCCTAGCAAAAACTCATACTGTACAGAAACTCATAACTTCAAAAAAAACAAAAAATAAACAATGTGGAACGCCAACACCATTTTTTTTTTTTAAAGTTAAAGCTGCTGTGCGACTTCCACCAATTGGAAGCAGAAAAATAGGTATTGTTTTGGATTTAATTGATTGTTTGGGATTGTTTGATGGTGATTATAATAACATTTTTACAATATTGCATGCCTTAGTGGCACCAAATGTTCATCTTCCAGCTTAAGAGCAAGCAAACATTATTCCTGCAGAGTGGGTTATGGCACTTGGATGTCATATAAGAGTGAGTGTCTATGCATCTAGACAGACACGGACTTGAGAAGCTAAGACAAAACATCTCAATGGCACAGTACATGGACAAACATTACACAGAGCTGTGATATGGTATCTGTGAGGTTATGGCTGCCCGTCTCGCTCCCTGTTACCCTATTTCACCCCCGCTAGCAACTAACGTCCTTTCAACAATAAAACGATTTACCTCGACAGTTTTTCCTGGCATTAATATAACACTCAGCTGGACACAAGGGGAGGTTATTTTACTTGGTGCTAAAACAGTGAAGGTGAACATGCTGTACAGAGGAGCTGCAGTGGAGATGTGGAGTACAAATACAGGCTGATTTACAGCAAACACTGCGACAATCAGTCAATGCTCATTTTTGGAGGGGGGGATCTAAAGTGCTGTGTCCAATTATAGACCTTTTTAAAGACCAAAAAGGTCTTCAACATGCCTGCCCATCCAATAAATATAATTCAAATTCATGTAGAGTTACTGGCCCAGTTGGCATCAAGCGAAGAGTAATGCACAGGGCACTGTGCGCGGTTCTGACCTTTTGCACCACGTTCTCCTTCTGCATCTGACTCTGTCTGAGTTTCTTCAGGAGCACCAGCTTGGCCTCCTCCAGCCTGAGCTCTTCTCGGAGAGCTTTGATCATCTGCTGCCGCTCGTCGCCAGTCTTCCCCTGCAGAACAAACACACAAGAGATCAGCAATCGGGTTCACCAGACTCATTCGAAGGGTTTAATGGTGGGTAACCAACAATAGCTGTGGTTCCTCTATCGGATGCTGCACCTTAAACATCTCCAGGTTGGCCTGATGCTGTTTCTCCTCAGGGTGAGGCGTGCTCCGGGGGCTGGACGCCTCGTTGTCTGACAAAATGATAACGTCTGGTGATGGAGTGCGTCGCTCTCGAACTATATCACTATGAAGAACAAAAAGAGAGATTTTGAGAGGCGACTTAAATAGTCATTTTTAAGTATAGATGAATAAAACACCATACAGCAAAAACATACTCTACCTTCCAGAATATCAGTTGTTTTTTTAATTATCTGAAATTTACATTCCAAAGAGACTTGCATAACGCAATAACGTCAAGCAAGCGACTGACCCAAGGTACATGAGGCAAAGTTAATTTATAGAACTCATTTTCCTCGCACTAGTTGTTTCAGGTTTACTTTAAATAATTTTGCTTAGTCCTGGCATTTATAATAAATTTAATTTATAATGAATGATACTAACATTTGTTTGTTTTATACTTATATATAAACACACACACACACACACACACATATACACACAT
>JAUMHP010000074.1:10726024-10745916 GCA_032361065.1 Enteromius trimaculatus | reverse complement strand
CTACTTTTTATTTATTATATTATAATTATATGTGTACTACAGTAAACTTGTACCATTGATCTTTAGCTGATTTTGATTGCTTCCCTTGTCCTTCTTTGTAATTGTATATATGGTAACATTTTACAATAAAGGCGTCATTTGTTAACATTAGTTAACGTATTAACTAAAATAACAGACAATGAACAATACACTTATTACAGTGTTTCTTCATCTTTGTTAACATTCATTCATAAAAATACAATAATTAAATCTTCGTTCATAGTGCATTAACTAATGTTAACAAACACTTGTTACTGTAATAATGCTTAAGATGAACTAAGATTAATAAATGCTGTAGAGGTTTTGTTCATTTAAGTTCATGTTAACTAATGCTGTTAACAAATATTAACCAATGAACCTTATTGTAAAGTGTTACCATACGGATTCAAAATATTGACAAAAAAACAATACCTGACAAACACTAAAATAGCACGTTATCACATTACATGTAAAAGAGTTGTGGAACTAATTATTTTTAGATTTTATTTACCAGCCCTTCTGAACTTTCACACAGATGCAGCGATGCAGATTTTTTTCATTCAACAATGCAATTTTCACCCGGCTTCGAGTCATGTGCAATTTATTTTTTAGAAACTAGGGTATTCATTTCAAAAAACAGATGTTGAACGCTCTCCCCAAACCTCACCTCCTTCTGGCACTCATGTCCACTGGCTCATCCACTATGTTTTCCTTCCCGTTCTTACTTGGACCTCCATGGCCCCCGACTCTCAAACTTCCATTCATCTTCTCCTCGTAGGCCACAGCTCCCATCAGCCCCTGGCTGCCCCCGGGGCCTTTGCCCTCCGCCATTGCTGCTGCTACTGCCGCCCCCTCCAAAGCAGCCAGATCCTTGCGTTTGAGGAGGGCAAGCATCTTAAGCCTTTCCATGGCCTCGTGACCCTCCATCTTCAGGCGCTTGGCCAGTGCTTCCTCCCGCTCATCTTGCGCCTCCAGACCCCGCTTCAGCAGGTTCAGCCTCAACGCCTCCTCAGACATCCGCTCCATCCTGTCAGTGACACAGACGGGGAGAGAGCATGTGTGAACAAACGCTTTTAAAATCACCCATAGTTGCAAAGCCGGTGCAAAACTAAGTCAATTATAAAGTAACTGAATTTTAATTAACTTGGGGCAATGTTTACTTGATAAATATTAATAAAACGTTAACTTTTAAACAAAAACAAATGCATGGTGTTCAAGAGTACATTCACTTTCACAGCTGTGTCAAGAGATTTCACTGGCACTGGTATCAAATACCCAAATTTTGGTATCGCGGCAGCCCTAATCTGTAGGAATCAGTACAAATTCCCCTGCTTGAGACCAATGCAAATCACTTAATTATTCTTTTACAGTGAAAGAGCTGAGAGCAAGTGAGAGAGAGTGAGAGAGATCTACTATGACTCCTCACACGCCCACAGACTTAACAGAGCCATTAGTCTGCCTCGTGCTGAGGCTCTGGACTACAGTGCTCGAGAACCAAGGCCTCTCCAGGCCTAATTGATAAATTACATGATCATTACATACAAATCAGTGTAACTTTCATGGTTTGACTGAAGAAATTTGCTTGGGCTGCTAGTAGAGAGGGTCTCCCTACCTCACATTCAGTGTCTGTTACAGGCAAGAGTCATTTCTGAGTGCATACACGCAGCTGAGCGGAGCTTCCCAAAACTCCCACTGACAACGTCACAAAGCGGTCACTGAGAGGGGACCGACTTTCCCCGCTAGCCGGATCGTATTTCTGGCACCAGATTACTGTGACTGAAGATACAAGTCTTACTGAAGAACTATAATTAGAGGAATATTTCTCTGATGAAGTGGAGTTTCACTCGTGGATCAACAGCAATGCTTTCAGCTGATAAACACTTCAGCCTTTTCCCTATTTCTATGTTATAAATACATTTCATATTTTAAAGTTAAAGTGTGTAATTTCAGCTACGAAAACACGACTTAAGGTAAATCAGCTGAAACCAAGTACATTTGGTGAAACTAGCAATACAGACATTACATTTGCGCATGCAAATTTCATTTTATTTAACTAACAACTGCGCTTATTTGAATAAAGAAAAAACAGGAAATGATGACTCAGAAAACATGTGAGCGGCATTCGAAATCCTATCGCCTACATTTGAACTTAAAATGCGTCTTGGAAAGGCTGAAATTACTGGGTCACATTTACATTTATACGCACAGAACAAAAAAGCTTGCATGTTAGAACACAAATTTAATCTTAACCTTGTTTTCATGTTAATGAGTTTGGACCAATATATATGAGCGACCAAGTGCCCAAGGTTAGTTATTTGCATAAAACATGCCCATAACATCTCCGTAAAAGAGAATGTTTTGCACAGACTTGTCACTCTAGTCTAAGCAAACTTACAAAGCTCTCCAAAAGAAATGCTCATCTGAGAGACATCTTTGAGCATATATGAAATAGCTGCACAAAATTATCTTAACACTTTTATGAGGCCACCTAGATAATGTTTCCGCATCTTATTTCATTGACACAGAGCGAGTAGGGTACACATGCAGCACATGGGAACACATGTCAGATATAATTGTTAAAATGTTTTAATTTCCCTGCCCACAAGGCTATCGGGCATCGTGAGTTCGAGTCCCGGCTCGCAGACCTTTCCCGATCACATCCCCCTATCAGTTCTGATCTATCCTATCTAACAATAAACAACAACAAAAAATAAATCGTTGGTGCCTTGCTAATTGACCGCATCAGTTCCATTCATCAGCTCATGGTATGCTAACTCCTGCGCAACGGCTCTGTTGTTGGATCTAGCCCGTTTTAGGAGATGGAGTGAGAAAACTACAGTGCAGTAGATTGATAAAAAGCAGAGTCCTGCTAAAGAGACAGAAATGCCTGGAAGACATCCTCCCCGTCCACGAGACAGAGAGTGTTGTCTCCTAAAATTGAATTTATGGTATGATGAGACACATCAGGACCACAAATTCTTAAGTGCACAGGTAAAACTACAAAACGATGCCCTATATAAAACAGCGTAATATGCGCGTTTGATTTCAACACCCGGTTAACCCAATAAACGGTTTAAACCAGCGTTGACATTGGTTTATTGAAGCAGCAGATGAGCCAATCTCTATGCTGCATTCTTACAGTCAGCCATTAACTTCCTGTTCTCCCCTCCGGACAAAAGCACAACACACCACACGGGAGCCCAACAGCCAGTCTATAACGTGACTGAATCGCTCTGCGTGTGTGTGATTGCGTGTGTTCTCATGCGAAGCGCACACACACACTGCGGGGTCATGCGTGCTCAAGTGCAGATTTGATTGTGTGTACACATAAGACTCTGCAGCACTCTGGACATGCGTCACGTACTACAGATCTAAATGATCATGTGTGTGTTTGCTCGTCTTTATTAGTTAGGCACGCTTGGGCGGACCCTTCATGGCCAGAGGGCAGAGAGAGGCTCTCCCCCCTCCCTCGCGCACACACACACACACACACACACACACACACACACACGGGGAGTGTCTGGACAGTGAATGTGCAGGACTCTATGCAGGCTATTGTTTGTGCTGGAACCTCTTTATCTGTCTGATGCATTTGTATTCTGCTCGTAGCTTCAGTTTAAAAGGTAGAACATTATCAGGTGCTGCCGCTCGCCCAGTATTAATTCTGTGGACCTTGTATATAATAAGAGTAAACCTTATATTATATATACACAGTAAAAAACTTTTAAAAGGTAAGTACACATGTACATTTGCTGAAGGATGGGGGGGCCGGGTGGAATGGGATTTTCATTTAAGTAATCCTCCCAATATTAATATTTTTACAAGTGAGCAGTGTAGAAATGTATTTATGCAGTGCTACTCAGTTCACAAATGACTGAGCCAGTTCTTTTTTTCTTGTGAATGAAAAGCATACATTGTGAACAGTGGAGCACGATTCCTGAAACAATGCCTCTTATGAACCAGTTCTTTTAATAAAGTGCAAAAAAAGGATTGGTTAGGAGTTTGAATTGGGAGGCAAGGGTTAAAACGACGCTATGTGACTTTCTTATGGAACAAAAGTATAGATTTAAATTTGAATACAGCATAAACAGGCCAAGTGGACACGGTTTTATAGTATGAAGCAGACAAAATAAAAACAGAATCTATTCACTTTTGAAAGAAAGCACATCGTGAATACTCATAGTTCATCTCTGACACCTCTGAGCTCCCCTCTCAGTTTGAGGTCATGCAGAATTCAAACATTTGCCCTAGGACTCCTTAACTTTGATTTCAGTGTATCTGCAAGCGAGGGATTGTGTATAATGTGATGCGCCGGAGCGAAGCTGGGATCAAAGGTGCGTGGACACACGTATCGGTCAGGAGAATAGCAGCATGGTACCACTAATAGACCACATAGACAGACAGCGAAGGAGAGCTTCTCATTCGTGTGTTGACAGCTGATGCTCTTTGTGATCCAAACGTCACACAGGTCCTGGTGCACACACACAATCAACATATACGTCGCCTAAATGCTTTTGTTTGGGGCTAATGAATATTAGTTCAAGTCCAGCTCCTGGAAAACTCAGACCTAATCATCCATTCCTATAAGATGTGACTGATCGCAGGCAGTACTGTATATGGCAGCAATGGTGACCTTGCTTAGCCATAATACTTTAAAAAGAAAGCTTTAGAAGTGTGTGTGTGAGCATGTGGGCGAGATGAATCTGTATGCACTAAATGGACAAGTGACACCTCCACAATTCTGGTTGCATTAATACTCTGTGACCAGTGACAAAAGGATCATCGCATTCAAGACCATTTAGATTAGGGGTATCAAAGTCACGGCTTGTGGAGGAGTCCAATGTGTCCCTCATGATGATGAGAGGGAAAAGCATCTTAAAAGTGCATGTTAAAAACAGAATGTTGGTTTTATATGTTCATAATACTCTAATGCTGCGTCCGAAATCGCTTACTTCCCTAGTATATAGTACACGAAAAACAGTATGTGAGGTGAGTAGTATGTCCGAATTCATAGCATTCGAAATTCAGTAGGCGAGAAGTATCCGGATGACCTACTGCTTCCGCCCAAATTCTGTAGTACGCATACCATGGACACTTTCCTATCCCCATAAGGCTTTGGGAGAGGAGGGGTCATATTAAAAAAAAAAAATGGTGGAAAGTGGAGACGCGGCTCCTTTTAAGTGTAACTACAAACGGATGACTTATTGTAAGTTTACATCTTCGCGCTGTTGTGACGACGCATGACACGTGACATCATCAATATGGCGGATATAGTACGTCCGAATTCCATTCATACAATATAGAACATACCTTTTTAACAGTTGGGTAGTACGTTCAATTTTAAATGTAGTACCTACTTAAGCAGTACGCGATTACAGACGCAGCATAAGTGTAATTGCACTAACAAATTCTGATGCTGACCAGACCAGTGTCACTAACAGCAAATAACGCAAGCCTACGAAGGTAAAACGTGAATCTTCCAGCTATTTCCAAACCTCCACGGTAAGATTATTTTAGAAATGTCAGGAATAACCAGCAGATGGTTATTATAAAATAAACAATGGTCAAAAATAAACCAGAACAACCCTCACCGAATATACTAATAAACATCCAAATGTCTGGGGTTGGTGTAAGGGTGCATTTAGTTGATCAAAAATACAGTTACGAAATATTACAATGCTATTAGAATTTATTAATGTGCCAATGCTGAATTTTCGGCAGCCATTACTACAGTCATCTGTGTCACATGATCCTTCAGAATTCCTTCTGATATGCTGCAAACGGCTGCACTGCTTGATATTTTTGTGGAAAATGTAAGGTTTAAAAGAATCACATGTATTTGAAATAAAAATACGTACCATCTCTTCTTTCACTTTTGATCAATTTAATGCATCCTAACTGAATAAAAATATCCAAGTCTGACACCCAGAATGAATCATTTTTTAAAGATTAGCTTGACCAACCAAATGCTAAAACTACGCCTGGTTGACCTCATAGTCACGATCAGCTGTAGTTCCTATGAAACACACAGTACTGTAGTTATTCCTAAACCCAATTAAGCTCCCGAGACCCACAAGCGACTAGTCTTAAAATGCCTTATTGTAGGGACATCCTCAATTACAAATTAAATTGAGCTGTAATTGGTCCCCTGATGACTTCATCATCTCTCTATCATCCCATTATTTCTCATGTCATCGTTTGCACTCATTCTTCTTCTGGCATAGTTTAATCATACATCCGCCGTTGCGTTGCATTGCAAAGTCTAATTTACGAGATTGCCTTTACAAGCGGCGAAACATCTGGTGATCTCCCTTACAAAATTCAGCAAAAACGCTACACTACAATTTTAAAAGGATGCCGCATAGCATCCTTTAATTTAAAAACAATGATTGAAGAATTTAGAAGGAAGCATATAAAAGCCTGATATATAATGTCGTATCCTTACTACAAACCACCCACCTAGCATGACTGAGGGGGGAAAAAGGGGGAAGAAAGAGTGAGCGAGAGAAAAAAAAATAAAAAATAAGTGCGAGTGACTGAGACAGTAGAAAGAAAGAGCGAGGGAGTGCGTGAGCAATAAACGCACAAGCATACACATAACCAACAATGGCACCAGCCAGCCAATCAGAGGGGCCGTTCAGTGCACGTCAGTCTGACCCCCCCACACCATCACACCCCCCCCCCGTCCCCCTTTACATAATATAATGACTGTTTCAGTCAGCTGCTACAAAAACCAGACTCTCTTTACTCGGCCCACTCCTCCTTTATCCACCCCCCTTTTTGCATATCGACGCACACACACACCCCAGCCACCCCCTTCCTCCTCCTCCTCCCCAGAAACCTGCACACGCGCACTCCACGACAGAGTCACTGCTTTGGGCACTACGCCAGCCAACGCAGCAGCAGCAGCTTCGAGATGAAAAGAAAGAGAGAGCGAGAAAAGGAAAAACAGAGATAGAGAGTGAAATGGTGTGCACGAGTACCCCGTGGACGAGCCGTATCGCTTCACTCCGGATGAGATTATCAGGCGATCTCACCAAGCGACCCTCGCAACACCCTAAACCACAACTTTCAAATCTCCATTTTATCTAATCAACCTTTAGTCCCGCCATATAGTCCCACTGATCCCTTTCAGATGGTCCCTGGATAGTTATTTGCACAGGACTTCTTGGCAAGGTAAGGAAAGGGCCTAAAAATGAGGAACAATTTGTGCGCGTGTGTGTGTGGCTTGATGGGCCATACCGACACAAGACTCACTTTGTGCCCTTCAGACCCGCCATTCTAATACAGCTGTGCCACACACCACAAAGCAGAGCAAAAAACTGACCCCTCCCTTCTCGCTCTCCACCCCTCCCCCCCTTCCAAAAAAAGTATTCCTTTTTTTCCTCCCTGCGTTGTAAAAATAAACACACACGCTCACTTTCTGGGGGCCCCTTAAAGGTACGGACGACCACAAACTACTTCTCGGTTCTTATTCTTTTTTTGTAAACAGATACGCGACGCACGTTTGGGATCTCAATCGGTTCAGGTGGGGGGCACAGTTGGGGGTTAGGGCAGACGGAGGATGAAGAGGACGAGATTGAGACGAGAAAACGAAATGGAAGAAGAAAAAAAAAAAACAAGAGACAGCAGCACTCTCCTGACACGCTACCCTGTCATAATGCCAACCCTTAATTCCCCTCTGCCCATCCCCCACCAGCACACCATTTTCTTTATGCACACGCCACTGCTGCCTGTCGATCAGATCACTGCAAGCACAAAAATGTCCTCCTCCTTCTGCCCCCACTGCACACCCCGAAGCCCCCTGAACCTGTACACCACAAACACATGTGTAAAATCAAAGACCCTTGCCCCCAACAAAAGAGAAGCGATTCGGGAAGTGTATCAAAAAAAAAAAAAAAAAAAAAAAAACCTGCCAGCTAAAAGAAGTGATGATAATAATATGGCCGATTGCAAGAGCACGATGGAATCCGCAGCTCATTTCACGCATGATCTGCATCATGACAATTCATTTGGCTGACGTAACCCGCTGCCCCACCTCCCGGACCAAAGCGCTGGTGGCATCGCATCCCTCACCCAGAGAGGTACAAGGTGCCTTGTTTTAAACAGCAGGCTGGGACTCCCCCAGGACCGGTCTGATATCTGAACACTCAGATTCCTTCATGCAAGGGTAACGATGTATCCTCCCCAAGTTTCATCCTAAGGCGCAGCACTTATCGTGAAAGAACAGGGGTTTGCACCCATCTTCGCTTCTCCCCCCATCCCCCACCCTCGGAGCCTGGCCCATCTCCCAAATCTGCCTGTTCGCATGCAGCCCCTCTGATCACCCACCCGCTCAATTGGCTAGATTAAGCCTTTTCTGTTTGCGGCATCGGATGCTGAGCACGGAGACCTCAAAATGGCTGCTACATCATCAGTAAAGGTGTGTGTGCCCACCCTGATGAACAAAAAAAAAAAAAAACAAGATGCATTGGGGAAGAGCAAGTCTGGCTGCTCGTTTTGTTCTCGGAAGCATCCGTTTGGATGGAAACGCAGTTCTTCGGGGTTTAAATGTAAGGAGAGTGATTTATAGTGAAGGGCAGGCATTGACGCAATAACCTAGTTAAAGCTGGAGCGAGCGGGTTTGGCATAAGGTCATACAGGGTGAGAGCCATGGATGCTTGGGAAATGGAGGCAATGGCTGAATGCAAACTTCATAGTAATGTTCTCAGATTTGGTTGAGGAACTATTTGGGTGGCTTTTCAGTAAGAGCTAATTGGTTTTTAAGGTGTCAACAGTATGGATGCACTGGGAAGGAATAGTTCGCCCAAAACTGAAAGAGGCAACAGAACTTTTATGATGATCGAAACCTGTATGACTTACTTTCCTCTGTAGATACGCTGAAAAACTTTTTTGTTGATACATTTAGTCAAAATGGAGAAAAATCACACTAGACCCCAATGACGTTCACTGTATGAACACACACAGAGAAAGTTTCAAAACGTTTTCTTTTATGCTGTGAAGAAGACAGCAAGTCACACAGTTTTGGAACAACGTGAGGGTGAGTAAATGAAGACTCATTTTTTGGGTGTACGGTCTCTTTAAGCAGACCTCTGTTGACTTTGGAGAAGAGGAGGATGAAAATACTTTTTTCTGTTTATATCATTTGTGAAGAGGGGTTCGGATTTGACATTTATCATGTCAAAACTCTCGGCCTTGGATAAACACTTCATAAACCGAATAAACATTCACCTTACTTTCATCGCAACGGACAGAGTGTGTAGACGTCAAGCAAATAAATGCAACCATAACAAGAGCTGACTTAAATATTTAAGTGAATGTACAAGAAAAACATAACCATCTACAATAAAGGTAAGGGATATGAGAATAACAAAAAAAATGGCACCTTTAATCTTCTATTAATCATATAGATGAACAACTTGGCCGTAGTCACTTTTAAGGAACATGTAGTGACCAAACTTGCTGCCGAACCTTTTTATATACAAATACAAGCCATTTTAAAAGACTAAAAGGCTAGAATACACTTAAACCCGGATAATTGCCAGAGTGAACGCAAACATGTCCCAGGATTTATTCCGGGATCGTTCCCGGGTTGTCATGTCCAATCCTGGAACAAGCTCCGTGTGAACAAAAGCCAGTAACAATGCCG
This sequence comes from Enteromius trimaculatus, assembly GCA_032361065.1. Lineage (NCBI taxonomy): Eukaryota > Metazoa > Chordata > Actinopteri > Cypriniformes > Cyprinidae > Enteromius > Enteromius trimaculatus. Next base: position 10,736,249 of record JAUMHP010000074.1, on the reverse strand, counting down.
TAAGCTATCGCGCAACTTTTACCGGGTTTTTTTAAAAAAGATCAATGTTCATGATGAAAAATTATATGCAAACTAAGGCTGCACGATTTGGGAAAAATGTCACATTGCGTTATTAAGGTCAAAATTGCGATACGATATATAAGTGGTTGGACTCAACTTGCTTGTTATAAAAGGAAAATGCACACACACATTACTAATAATGCTGAAATCTGTATTTCTCAACTGAGATACAGTATACAGTGCAATCTAGCAACAACAAATTAAAACTAAATTGTACAAAATTAAACAACAGTAACATCTTTACATTACTGAATTAAATGACATTAAAATAAAATTAAAAAGTCAAAAGTACAGATAAATAAAACAAATACCATTTTTTTTTTATATGTTGTCCCAAAACATTTTAGCAGGATTCAACATATATACTTCGTATATTTCTTTTAGTATCTCTTGTCCAGTGTGACAATCATTTCATCAAATCCCTCTTTGCTAAAAGTGCGTTCACAGCTGAGGGGACTTGGGCGAATATATCTTGCTATTCGCATGTAGTTGGACGCTTGAACATGTGCAGTTTACGCTGGTTTCACACTGCGCGCGGCGGCAGGGTGTAAGCAGCGTGTTTTTTTTTTGGTGCCCATACTAACGAATGAGAGCTCACAGGGGCAGCGCAGAAGCGCGTAGCAGGTGCAGAGAAATGACAAATCAAAGCACATGGCACACAGTGATCAGACACAAAGATGCTTGTCTATAGCCGGCTGCAGTACAAGCTCCCAGTATAAAAAAGCACAATCGGTGTGCTGCTTATGCATGCAATAAAACCGGCGTGTTCAACGCGCCAACGCGAGTCTTTGCATTGACTTAACATGTAAATCACTCGCACTTAACGCTTCATTTGCATCTGGTGTGAAAGCAAGAATGAATGTCTTGTTACGTCCAAAATGCATTTGTTTATTTAATATAATCACAACATTTGCTGTAATGTAATCGCATAGGCTGAAATCGCCATTGCGTTATGATTAATCGTGCAGCACTAACGCAAACTGTAATGGAGCAGAGCTCAGGGAGGTCATTACTATCTATGCTGAAAGTGGGACCATTTGCTAGATTAGCGAAACGCAAAGCAACACATTACATCGTAATGTCAGGTGTCTTTACGGGATCTTTATGAGATACGTGTGAACGCATAAACATATTCCAGAAAATCACTGGCAGTTTGAATAAACCTGAAATCATCCTGTGAAAAAAAAAACCCAAACAAACAAAAAAAAAACACGACATATTGTCTGAAATGTTTGTGAGAAAGAGGCTTAAATAACTTAAAATCTGAACAGATTTTTTTTTACCCAGAAAACTGTATAAAAACTGGCCATTACATAATACTAGACTTTCAAGTTGTTACGAACACAAGAGACTCTTGCAAAAAATGTGTTTGTTGTAAGGAGAAATATAACAAATAAAAGAAATTCCTAAAATCAGCTCATTTATTTATTTGTTCACTTTTTAACTCCATGCCAGCACCAAGGTTATTTTCATGGCGCTTTCTGAATAAATTATATACAAGGTATACAATTAACCAAATGTTATAAAAGACCAAAATCAGGTCTTGGTGAATTCTGGCTGCCTGAAATCTGCAAATCGAGACTGCAAATTGGGACAAAAACGGGTCAAATTAGTGTATATTCCAGCCTAAAATTTGGATAGCCTAGATTCCCACTTCCAAAACCGCCGCACACCCGAGCCCTTCTGACATGTTGCAGAACGAAATGTCAACAAGGTGACGACCCTCCATTTGCCATTAGGAAGTTTATCTTCAGCTCCTCAGCAGCTGGCTGCCACTCCGTGAACTCGCTTTCACAAGCGACAAAGCACCAGCGAGAGTGTGACCTCCCCCAGGGCGCGTAAAGCAGAAATATGACTTGAACAGCAGACCCAGGCCTCATGATCTCATGCTGCAGCCATTTCTGCAGCCTGACTCCAGTAGAGACGCAAAAGCAGGTGACAACACCTGTTTGGTCAAGACCTGCCTGATTTCTTTCATTCGGCTGTCACTTTGTCTCGCGCTGCTCCTCGCTCTGCTATCCACCACCTGAGGATCCGAGAATAGGCTTTAACTGGATAAAAACAGCTGAACAAGATGGTGAGAAATGTGAAAGATGAACAAACGCAGCACACCTGACCACAAAACATGCAGTCTGGACCAGTGAGATGCTTTAGGGGCTAACTAGTTCACAACAGTTACTTGTCACCTTTCTGTTTTCAAATTAGTCTTCCGAGTGAGTAAGCCCTCTGATCAATATGGACTGGCAGAACACTTGGGCTTAAACATGTGAAAGATGTCAACAGAACAGCTCCCTAAACCCCTCAAGAACATGAATCAAATGACTTTACAGAACACGGCATTAGATTATAGAAGCGTTTTGACTTCGCTGAAAGCCAGGCCACAACTTTTTCAGGTACTTCTGGACAAAACTGATCATCTGGCTTTTCTAGAAAGCCATTTAGAACACAAATTTCAGTCGATCGGGGCATCTGGCAAAGTCAAAGATCACAATTCGGAGTAGTTTCCAGCCCAGATGTTCCTCTTGTGTCGCTATAAAAACAAAGCTCTGTTTGTTTAAGCATCCTGACCAGAACAGCACAACATTGGCTTAACCAAAGGTATGACTTTTGGGCTTGGATTATCGCATTGTCCAACCACCATTAGATAGGGGAATTTTTGGGAAAACACATTTAAAAACTAGATACAGTAGCATAGCATATAAACTAAAGTGTATCTGAAAAACAGTAAACCGATCAGCAAAAGGAGTCAGAGCTTCTTTAAACTTGACATATTTCTCAAATGTTGACTTGTGGTGATTATAATGATAATAGAATGTGTGATACACAGTTTACCGCAATCCCATCAAAACTGCTACAGATGCGACTGGTTTTGGGCTAGGTGATGCACTCGGGTTTTTTTAGTTGGAGTTGCAGTTTTTAATCTCTGTGGTTCTGTATGCGGCAAATCTGATAGACTGTTATATCAACATTAATTATTAGAACTGAAGCTAGGGGAAATTAAAGTACAACACAGCAATGAATTTAGAGGGCTACGTACAGATACTAGTACCAGGGAGCATATGAGAATTAGTATCTGTGCATCTCCAAAAACACAAAATCATAGCCAATGAGAGTCCCAGAGATGTATAATTGGGCCGAAAGGAGAGAAGCTTACACATTTACATTTACGCATTTGGAAGAAGCTTTAATCCAAAGCGACTACTTCATTTAAAAGTACACATTTACATTTTATCAGTCCTGGTCTTTCTGGGATTCGAGACTACGCCACTGCTATGCTCTACTGTTGAGCTACAGGAAAGCTCACCAAAGTTCAATTAAAGGATCTTCACATTTGTACAAGATGCTGATGATCAACACTACCTTTAATTTGAGCATTGAGAAATCATGACAAAACTGGATCACCAAAAAAGAGAGTCACTTGGAAACTAATCTTAGAATGGGAAGACAAAAGCTGCAAGCGACTTGAAGCTGAAACTTGTCGAAAATTCTTCTAGCAGGCATTTTCAAAAAAAGAAAAAAAAAAGCTAAATAAAACTTCTATTTGCTTTGAATTCAGTACAGCAATGAACCAATTAACAACCAATTAAAAAAATGTAATTACAGGGGAAACAACTAATAAAAGTAAATTAATTTTTAATCAAAGTCTTTTTAAATCAGACTTTGTCTTCACAACATACCGCTTACTATAAACAGGTCTGCATTCATAAAAACACAAAGCCACTTCTATATCTCAAAAAAGGGAATCCCTTGCAAAAGGCTCATAAAATTTGGGAGTCCTTGGCATCATAAACTCCTGGCCTAAAGACCTTCCTATTGAAAATAAACCACAACAAATCACGTTCAAGGAATCCCACTGGAGCTCTACAACAATTGTATTCATAAGATGCAAATGAAATCTCTAATTTAAAAAAAAAAAAAAAAAAAAAGCTTGTTGACATATTTATCAGTATAAATCATTTCTCGCATCACGCGCAATCCAGCCGTAAAGTGATGCAAGCGTAATTGAGATGTTTTAAGTCAGCTGTGCTGTGATGTCACAAAAGTAGGTTGCTGAGGGGGAATTTCAGGACAGGCATATTAGCATACCGTCACCAAACGGCACGCCATGCGCACGCTCCTGCGCTGACAGGAATTCCAAAACCACTTCTGGGAGGTTGAGTCGAGTACAGTATCTAAAGCTTAATGGTTAATTCGCTAATTGGACCGTTGTCCTCACCAACGACCTACACAATAGCTAACTATTACTGTATATTACTCAGAAGAGAGATCTGCTGGGAATATGACCAAAATTTGCATACGGCCAGTTTTTGACACTAATGAGGCCAATTAGGCGGATGGCGCCCATGGCAACAGGGTTGTAATTGGTTGGCTTGATGCATTTGGGATGTATGGGTAAAAGGATGCGGGTTGAGTCAATATCGTGTTTTGGAGCTGCCATCGCATGGTGCATTTGATGCCTTACCTTAATGCACCTCTGCAGATTCAGTGAGTACCTGAGGGTAAAGCAACCAGGATGAGACTGCGACAAAGCAAACTTGTAGTCGTACCTGCAAAGCCACAAGCGGAAGACCGTCCGGCACATGCACATGAACACGCACAAAAACATTCACGATCATCTGCATACCGCATGACAGAAGGGGCGAGATCGTAGCTAATATCGCCGTCCCGGCGTCCGCGCACACCTAGCCAGAAATGGCGTCTCCCGCTCACTGTACTGTTCAGCCACAACACTTAAAATCTCGGTCTTCATTAAACAAGACAACAGCTCATTGTGGCCGTTGCCATGACAACAGGCCCTTCTATTTTTAAGCCGTGCCACTAATCAATTCCTGTTCTGCTGTCGCCCGAGGGAGGGAGGGGCGGTTCAGGAGGAGGGTGGGGGCAGTAGCAGGGGGCAAAGGGGAGGAAGTGTGTGGGGGAGTGAGGCTGAAGACAAAGAGACCAAATAAAGACAGCAACAAGATCTTTAAGATACCGAAAGAGGTGGCAGACGCAACAGCGGTTAAAGCAGCCTACAGTGAGGAAATGCGAAACCAGGTTTCCTCCTCGATTAGACCTGGGGAGGAACAGTGCTAACCAGAGGCCCGTGATAGTACGCAGGTACCAAAACCGCACTGAATGAATGAAACTGAACGTTTATTTTTGCTCGAACCTTGACACTCAGATCCAGAAGGCACGGACCGATAGGAGCTGTGTCTGGGACAGGCCCCGGTTGTCTCCCTGCGGCTGCTCTTCCTCGAAAATCCTCACATTCAAACTACGTAGAGGGATGAGAAAAACCCTCAACAGGAGGTTTTCTAACAGAGGTGGTGACTGTACAGAGACGAATGGAGAGGATCTGAATAAAGCTACGGGCCTATTTATACAAGATACAGACAGACTTCAAGGTTAAGGAGGAACACAATCTAATACTCTTGCCAGAAGAGAGAAAATACACAAAGAAACATTTTGGAGATCAATCGCTTTGATATCTCTTAGAAGCTAACGAGAATTTAGAGATGGTCACAAAATAGTAGCATAATTAAGTCAAAGCCATTATGAGAAAGAAACACATGTCCTTGTTTTTGTGCCAGTCAAGATCATTTTTATAATGGGGCTAGTTATCGCTATATGGTAATCACTTTAGTATAGGGACCAATTCTCACTGTTAACTAGTTGCTTATTAGCATGCCTATTATTAACACATCGGCTGTTAATTTGTATTTATAAAGCATGTGTTCTGCATTACCATATTCTACATCCCTAATCCAAGCCAATACCCAACTTAACAACTACCTTACTAACTATTAATAAGCAGCAAATTAGTAGTTTATTGAGAAACAAGTTGTAGTTAATGGTATGTTAATAGCAAAAATCGGGCTTTAAAGTAAAGCGTTACATATATTCACTTAGTAAGATTGACACGGGTATTATTTTAGATGTCCATTTTTGTATAGACGCTTGGCGAGTTAAAGGGGAAAAAAAAAAAAAAAAAGATACTTTTCATTTAATACTGCTGATTTTCTGTGACAACATGTCCCAATAGTTATTGCAATGGTCTATTAAAGGCTTGATAGCTACATTTAAATAAAAAAAAGAAAATGAAAAATGTCAATTTCTTTCCGACATAAAAAGGCAACACAAAATTGTTTTGGCTAATCGATACATTGATTAGATAAGCTGCATACATTTATAACATTTTAAAAACATTACAATGTGTCTAACCTGACATTAATTAACTATTTTGTCCAATCTTTAAGAGAAAAATCTGCTTTCATTATATAGCTGACCCATGCTGAAAGTAAGTCAGCGGTTATATTCACCTACGTGTCTGAAACATATGCTGCATCATTAAAAAAAAAAAAAAAGGCAGTTTAGTATCAACCCTCATATTCCGAGAGCTATAGCCTCCTCATGTGACAATAAGCATTGGTCTCCAATGTACAGTTGATACAACCAGAGTCCACAACCTTATGCAACTGAAGTGCGTCTGTCCTAAAATAAAGCCTGCATTATTGTGACTAAGGTGCATAATTATGCAAAAAAAACAACTCTTTCCAATAATCATATTTCAGAACAGAAGTCGTGCAGTATGGTTTGCCTGGTCGTGCTTTTAGCGGTATGAGCAATCCTTGTAGCATGCATAAATGCATAACATGTTTGTTATAAGCAGTGCCGACTGAACTGATGTCATTCTCAGAGAGAATTAGTCTCCTGTTCCTTTAAAAAAAAAAAAGAAGAAAAAAAAGGGAGTTACAATATCTTTTTTTTTTTTTTTTTTCACCCAGGGTACCCAGTGGAGTCAAAATGCGAGAGAGCCAGTCTAAGCCGGTTTGTAACCTCAGGGTATGGAATTATCTCTTAATATGTAGCCGTTAGTGGTCAGGACGTCACACGAACACAGAGAGAAGGAGAGAGAGAAAGAAAGAGAAAGACAGAACGAAAAAAAAGACAAAAAGGAGGGGGCCAAGGGGGCAGTAAGAGGAAAATGTACTTCTTACAAGACGCTGAATCTAAAACCTGGCACCTTGTCAAGACGGCTCATTGCGGAACTTCAGACCACAGGGTGGGGCATACGTTGTTTAAACAAAAAGAAAAAAAATAAAAAAAAGGAAAAATGCTGGAACGTGAGCCATCTGGAGAAAGCGAGGTAGCAAAAAGATTTTAAAATGGGGTTGAACTGGGAAGGAGGCAGAGAGGACAGTCAAGCGATAAAAAAAGAAGAAAAAAACCTGACGTGTTCAAATCAATTATATGCAAAATACACACACACGGAAAAATTACAAATATCTCCTAATACACAATCCGTGCACAATACCTTTAAACACACCGACATGACCAGTGCTTTATAAAGTTGAGATAAAATCTGCAGAGGCTCCCTTCTGACGCTCGAGGTAATGGGCACACATATACTCTGGGAAAACATGATTTCCACCAAGGAACCGGCAGATTTCAACACAGAGGACCACAACTTCAAGAAAAGACAGATTTCAGCATTCGTCCATACAGCACCCCTTCCAACAGAATGACCCAAGAAACAAAGGCCTGCAGCTGAATGGAGTGATATAGAGAGGATGCTTAAATGTGCTAAGGTTCAATTTGTTAATCTGCTAAACACAGTAATAAGACAAAGAGGCATTTGTGCAGGGATTATGGGAATTGAATCTTGCGGTTGCGCATGTTCAGAGAGTCAGCTATAATTCTTATCAAGGTTAACTACCACAGGTACGCCAGCTTTCAGAGATTTCCTCAAAGGTACCAGCTGAATTGTTTTTGTTTTGTGTTTATTTATACATTTTAGTTAGCCGTTTTAGCCGAAGCTACACTAAGGATCCAGTAATCATGTCAAATAAGCAAAGTTTAACCCAATAAAGTTGTCCAAGATGATATGAGAAATAACAAACATCAAGAAAAGCCAGGTCAGATCAGGTGTATTAATTTATAATTATAATATTTATTAAAAAAATAATAGGTGTATAATCTATTGTAAAATTATAATTTTAGTACTCATTTAATAAAAAAAAAAAAAATAGTTTTCATGTTAGTTTTAGTCTCATTAAGTTTTTTTTCTGCTTTTTATTACTTTCAGTTTTACAAATATTTCTATTATTATTATTTTTTTGTGATTATAGTGTGAAGTGTAATGTGTTAAAAGCTTAATTTAAAAAAATAATAATAAATAAATAAAATAATAATAATAATAATAATTAAATAAATTATCTTTATTCCACACCACACTGTGCCTCTAGTGCATGTCTAAAAAATTAAAAATTACATTTAAAAATTTAAGAAGTAGTAACTACTTGCAGGTATCTGGTTTTATTGTTAGGTGTTGTCGTATTACATTACCAAATATAACTAACTGATTAACTTAAAAAGCTATAATCCACTCCCCTTTCTTTCTGGGGAACACAAATTTTGAACAATTTTGTAACAATGCAAGTCATCTGGGTCTAAAAACTACTGAAATCCAATTTAACCCCATACGTAAAACGCACAAAAATAAAAGCGAAGTTTATGACTGCATAGTCAAAACAAAAACATCTCTAAGACTACTTTAGCTTAAATAAATGATGCAATGCCGTACACAATGTCAGGTCCATCAACTGCAATAGACAAACTAGCCCCCGGGCCATGAAAACTAAGATGGTTCCAGAGAGAAATGCTTCGGATGGGTTCCGCTTTCCCTTTTCATATTGCACTGAATTAAGTGTCCCAGCAGCCCTTCGATCAGCTCAACCCATCACAGAGCTCTCTCGCACCCGAAACGAGTGCAGCCGGAGAACCTCGCGCTACAAAAGCCACCCATCTGGGGACTATACGCCTATACCTCCCACTGTAATCATAAAACGGGTCTATGCGCTTCATAGACAGCTTCCGTCTCGCTACAATGTAATACATTGCGGAATGATGAAAACAGCTTGGCCTGAATCAATACTTCTGAATTTTTCAACCACAGCCAATACCTGGACCCGCTGCAATTAATGCAGTCCGCACCTCATCTTCAGAGAAATCCCACTTGAGAGACGTCGAGCAAATTAACAACAATCCGACGCTCACGTGACGGCCAAGACTCGTGAAGCTTGAAAAACTCATCTATTTCGCGATTGGGATGGTCAGACATCATCCACCAGAGAAAAGGAGAGAGAAAAAGGAAAAATGACAACATTCCTAAAGCTAAAAACATCTTCGTCTCTGGTCGGGCTTCTCGCTCTTCACAAACACATTCGCATTCTTCAAGAATCAACGCAAGAGGCCCGTCATGTCGTTTCTTGCTGCTGTTTATCCAGCTAAAGCATCAGGGAGGCCCTCTAATTAAACTTCACAGGAAGCCATTCATCTGGGCTGATTGTTTCTGCGTGGGGTTTAATAAGCCTTGCATGAGGCCTGCAGAACGCAGCCTCCCCATTCAGGTGTTAACAAGACCGGCGCACCAACATACATGCGACGCATTACAGTCGACTGAAACATTCCCTCTCGCTACCTGTTAAGATCTCACAACTAAAATGGTGGAGAATAATTAATCAGCATTTGCCAGAGCCGAGCGGAAAAAGCGGGAGTCAAAGGTCGACCACCAGAGGGATTCAGATACCTCTAAAACAGTGTGATGAAAATGAAACAGAGCCTAACATCTAGTTATTTATTTCAGCTTAGCCGCATGCACTTCTTCAACGCTATGAAGAAAAATCTGATCTATAAACAGGGTCGCATCTAAGCAGATTTGTCCTTTTTTTTTTTTCAGTTGTTCTAATTTGAAATTGATTTTTTAAAGATTTAAAGACACGGTTCACCCTAAAATGAAAATCATTAACTCATTCTGAACCGTAATTTACTATTATTTATGTATTCATTAATTGTTATTATATTCAGTTATCACTGAACTTTTAAAAAAAGAAATTCTGAAGGTCAATCAACTTAACCCTTGCTATTCCAATTACCTCAATTGTTTCAGTCAGCATTTCTAATAGTGTTGTCAAAGGACACGGTACTTCGGTACCAAGACGGTACTAAAAAATTTGATATGTTGTGGTACAAGGTTTTCTGAAGAACAGGCGGCTCTTAATCTGCTCGTTGAAAAGAAAGGAGGAAAGAGCCACATTTGGAAGTATCTTGTTTTTGAGGCTGAAGACAAGCGCAACATCATTGATCACCAAAAACCCATCTGCAAGCGGTGTCATTGAAGTTT
>JAUMHP010000074.1:10694828-10710049 GCA_032361065.1 Enteromius trimaculatus | reverse complement strand
GTTCTGTTATAATACACTAAAATCCCCCCCCCCCCCCCCCCAAAAAAAACAAACTTTCCCTGACTATTCCTAAATTAATTAATCATGAATTAAACCTTATTATATAAACCTATTTTACACCAATATCTGCCAATTACCTGCTAAACTCCTGCTGAGGTTAAGTTTTTTTCTATTCTGCTATTAAATATGTGCTTTATGACATTTGACTAGCTATAAACTTTACATCCATCAAAAATTTCCAATAGACATGATGGGAGAAGTGGTATTTTAAATGATAGTTCCTTATATTTTCTATCACTTCTCGTGGGTCAGAATAAAAATTTAAAAGCTTTAATGTCTTCTTTCATGCAACTTTGGTGAAAGTCATCTCACTCTGGCAAATATCAGCCCACTCACACAATTTGCCATGAAATCTTAATATTCTCATCACTCCTATCTTAATTAGCTGGTTCCCAGTCATTAGTCATGCGAGTAAGGATATGAATGTAATTACGCAAATTCACGTGCAAAGTTTTGGAGATTATGATGACAATGATCCCTAAAATCTATTTTTAGTTTTCTGAGCAGAGTTGAATGAATGTATGATGAATTCTCCAAAGAAAACAACTGTGTAAAATAAAACAAGTAAGAAATTTAAAGTCAAGTAGTTACGTGATTCTGCATTTCTCACAGATCTTTATCCTCATGACCTCACTTGTGCTATATTAAAAAGAGTTATGACGGCTGAGCTTGTTCTTTGCATATATTTGCATAATGTTTACCAACGCTAAGAGGCAGCAGTGCAAATCCACCATGTTTCCAGCGGGCAAGTGTCCAGCAATCATTCAAGCAATCTGTCATAATAAACATGAAGACAGTGAAGCAAAGGACATGATCTATAACAGCTGTAAAATGCTAATTCATAGACCAGATACATACAAACAAACAGTGACAAGAACTAACATCTTTCATGAAATGTTTTTCGTAAATGCGTATTGATTTCACCAGATGGAAAAATACAAAGTTTCTCCAGGTCAAGACATTGCAACTCTTTGGAGAATATATTTCACGTCAAGCATGAAGAATAACTGCAGCGAAAGTACTGGAGCGATGTAAAATTTGGTGTAGGGGGTGAAGATATAAGGGAGCTGGATATTATCTATTACCTCCATGCTGTTTGCCAGGCTACAGCTATACAAAAGACCATATCACTTTGAGAGTGAAGGGAAATACTGACAAGAGTCATTTGTCAGAGTGATAGGGCATTTATATCTGAACCAGTGCCGGAGTGGGAACCCTTAACCATTAAAACATCATTTGTCTTCCGGGCAGCATGATACTATCATGAATGTAAACTCTTATCTTAAGACACAATCACTCAATTGGAAAAGATTAAACTTTTTTCTTTTAATCAGGAAGAATAATGAACAAGGCAGTTAAAACATCTGTACTACTGTATGTATGAAATACAATGTGCTGTGAATTTCAGCTTAGACCCCTGATAGTTAAATATAGACCTTTAAAAAATGTCTGAGGTGTAATCTATCTCCTTGCCACTTAACCAAGGTCCCCCTATTTGCTAGAGGTGACCCAGAGTGAAACAAAAGCCTCCTGGTAAGAGTTTTTATCTGTGGAAGATGAGCTGGCAGATGGGTGCCGTAAATGCAGAAGATATTACACAGCAGAGAATGGGTGAAAAGTCATAAGGGTGATGAATGCCTCTGTGGTGACTGTAATGTAATGGCAATCAGGCTTTCTAGGTGATGTGATCCGAATATTCATGTCTTGTTGGAGATTTTGCTGAATTTCAGAATGCATTATTATAGAGTAAAGTGCGTGAGGAAATGCCAAGAATATACAAAACTGAAGAGCTGGCTTTCTTTCAGTGCACTCATCTATTGATCACATTTATCTGTCTAGCCTCTTAACTAAACTTCCTTCAACTAAACGATCTGAATTTAAAGGAAATAAAATTAAAGTAAAACAATCGTAGCAAATTAAGTGCAATGGGTGAAAATATAACAAAGTTGTAGAAACGGAAGGTGTGTCAAGACACGTCTAACTGTGAATGATTTATTGACAAAGCCTTACTTTGAAGCTTACAGGTTTTATAGACAAATAGATCTGTTTGAAATGTCATCTACAGAAAGAAATGCTTAATTTAAATTTGCTTAGAGTCCATTTATTTATTTATTGAAATATAAATATTAGTAGTATTAGAGACATTTGGAATGTGCAAGTAAATAAATGACGTCCTTTTGAACTTTATATTTAAACATTAACAAAAAACGTTTTATGTTTTACACAAACATGGACAATAATGAGAAAAGTGTCAAATCAGCATTAAATCAGATTTCTGGATGATCACGTCACTCTGAAGACTGGAGTAATTGTAATATAGCCCAAGTATAAACTGTAATAATATTTCGAAATTCCAGTTTTTATTGTTTTTATTATCTTTGATGGTCATAAGAGACTTAACAACCCCAAATGTATAATTTTGATTCAATTCTAATTAAAACTCCAATGCAAAGTAGCCCATTCTTAAATTCTGAATTTAATTTAACTTTAACATCCGCATTAAGATCATGTAATACTGAATCTCATAGAATATTGTAATTCTAAATTCATGCAACAGAAAAAGCCCTACTCTTGCTACAACACATCTTTTCCCCCCTTTCACAGGATGTCAGGAAACGTGTCTTTTCTGTCAGTGAGCCCCACGAGCACTTGGGAAAACTCCTCTGTGCTGAACGCCACCCCTCCTCGCTTTCCTTCCGACTGGGAGGCGCCCACATTCACTGTTGCCGCCCGCTTCCGTGTGGCAGCCACCCTGGTGCTGTTCGTCTTCGCAGCTGTCAGTAACCTCTCAGTGCTGATCAGTGTGACCCGGGGACGAGGACGCCACCTCGCATCCCACCTGCGGCCTCTCATCGCCAGCCTGGCCTCCGCTGACCTGGTCATGACTTTCGTGGTGATGCCACTCGACGCTATATGGAATATCACAGTGCAGTGGTATGCTGGTGATGCCATGTGCAAGATCCTCTGCTTTCTAAAGCTTTTTGCCATGCATTCGGCAGCGTTTATCCTTGTGGTGGTGAGTCTGGACAGGCACCATGCAATCCTGCACCCGCTGGAAGCTCTAGATGCCGGTCGCAGAAACAGGAGGATGCTGCTAGCTGCCTGGATCCTCAGCATCCTCCTCGCTTCTCCACAGGTAAATGACAGAGATGTTATTTTAATTGGAGTTGTCATCTGTGGGGCTTGTCTTGTTATGAAACAGCACAAAACTGCCTCAGAGGATTTATAGATGGAGGATAGTTAGAAAACACTTGTTGACGTGTCATGGATGTCTATTTTATTCTGGATAACAACTATAAACAGATCATCACACTAATTTAATTGCCAAATTGCCTACCGTGATGCACTTTTTAGTTACGTACCAATAAGTACATATCACTTCAGTTTCCAAAAGAAATGACCACTAGAGGAAGTAACCTGACACTTCCTTATTCCTTTCCACACAAATTTACAGCGTTTCAATTAATAAAGCATAGTTTTTGCAAAATTACTTCATCATGTGTCACATGAACATGACATGAACATGACACAAGAACATCATGTGACTTCAAAGCTATATTTACTATGCTGGGATATTTGAAAACTGATGCTTTTGAATGTTAGAATAACACATATCCAGCTTCATATCTATGGGTATCCAAAGACGGTAAGTTTGTTCGTTAGCTCACGGAGTGCAGAGACGTACTTGAGAAGTGAGGAGTTCTGGTTTAAATCCTGTGTAGTGATGGTTTGACCAAAAGAAAATAATAAAAAATGTGTAAGAAAGTTGAAATGGTACGGTTGCATCAATAAATGCGTTTTGCATTTGTTAACACTATCAGGTAGGTTGAGGGTTGGATGTGGTGTAGGGCATATTTCCAAAATGACAGAGCAAAAAATCTTCCACTTCTATTACCTGATAGCTATCATACTTTGCACATTTCATTCAAGTAATTAGTTGTGGTTTAAAGTGGTGCAATAACTGACCGTGGATCAGTGACTCTTCAGTATGCACTTGCTGCATTGATTATAGATCCTATTTGTCAAGCTACAGTAGTCCCGGGACATTTTCCGTAACCTTTAAAATGCCTGGTTGAATCTTGTCATTTTATCTTACCTCTCTGACAAAACTGTTTCTCTCCACACACTTAATTCCAGTAATGTTGTTTTTAGCAGCCCGTGGATGTGGCCATGGCTTAAGAGAGACAGTTAGGCAGCCATGGATAATGGGAAAGAGATGCAATTCTGAAGACAAGAGATGGATGGTTGATTGTAGATATCAATACATCTACACTTCCCTGCACCTGTATTCTGTGCACGTACTTCCCTCAGAGGAAGAAGTAGGGTTTTCCTCTGTCACACTCATCAGTGCTACCTGATCAATTGTGTAGCACAAAACAGGGAAGTATATCAAATGGGGGAAGAAAAGTGCGACCTGTAACAAATAAGTAAGGGGAACACCTACAATCAGGGCTGGGTAGATTACGTACAAATTACAATCCAAAGTTTCCCAAACTAGAGTTCATTATGCAACTACAGGGGGTTTAATAAAAAGCTAATAATTAATGAAATTGTAAAAAACACATTTTTTGTTTGCATATCATGTGTAGGATATTTTAGAAGGAACATTTAAAAGATGAAAAAGGCGAAATAGCAAGAATCATTAAGTTATGTCAATTATATATGTTAGCATCTAATCAATAAAAAAAGTAACTGTGGTCTGATTATGAGTATTTTAATATGTAATGTAATTTAACGTCATGCACTCGGTTTTTGGAATCTAATTATGTAATCAGTAATCACCACAGGGAGCTTTTTTCCATTACAATCCATGACATTAAAACTTTTTGGCTTCCTTTTACTCTATTTGTAAACTTTGCATTTCACATGGTTTAGTGATTTGCAGAGGATGTGTGAATATGTTGCGCAAAACAGCTGCAAAATGTAGCAAGCCTCTACATGAGAAATGAAAAGTGTCTCCTTTTGTGTTCCATATAGCAGAAATAAGGCAAATGCCCAGATAAACAAAAAAGGGAAGAAAAAGGATGTTTTACTGCCTTTCTTTATCAATTGTTTTTTTTTATCGTTTCAGTTATTTATTTTCAGGGCAATTAAGGCTGAAGGAGTTGACTTTGTGCAGTGTGTAACTCATGGAAGTTTCCAGCAGCGCTGGCAGGAGACAGCCTACAACATGTTCCACTTTGTCACCCTGTATGTCTTCCCTCTGCTGGTAATGAGCTTCTGCTATACGCGAATCCTCGTGGAAATCAACCGCCAGATGTCTCGTGGTAAAGGAAAGGGTAATTGACTTTTGCTCTCTTCTGACATGGTACCTGTCATTGATAAACAGTGTGGCTGCATCCAGATTTCCATAAATAATTTACTTTTTACGGCTAATAAGACAGGTCCTGCTTTGAATATGGATATTTATTATGTTATTTCTGATAAGACAAAGTCTCATCTCAGCTGGCATCAGTTTTAATGTTTCAAAAAAATAACTTAGAGGCTGTTTTTTGTGGTCTTACAGATCAGAGGCCATAATTCAAACAGCATTACAGACGGTTATGTGTTGCATCACCAGAAAGCCTAGAATTTATTTTTTCAATCCGGATCAGTTTTTCAGTTTGGGTTTTCTAGTTTCTGGGTCAAAAATATAAGGCTGGTCACACAGTCCCATTGTCAATAATAGTCTTCTTCTAACTTGCCTTGGGTTTTGTAGGTGGGGAACCTTGTCTGAGACGCAATGGAACCGACATAATCCCAAAAGCACGCATGAAGACCCTGAAGATGACCATCATCATTGTGGCGTCATTTGTGGTGTGCTGGACACCGTACTACCTGCTCGGCATCTGGTACTGGTTTCAGCCTCGAATGCTGCAGGTGATGCCAGAATACATCCATCACGTTTTTTTCGTCTTCGGCAACCTCAACACGTGCTGCGATCCAGTGATCTATGGTTTCTTCACACCCTCATTCAGAGCGGACATAACCAGCTGCTTCAGCAGAAGGAATCACAACTCTTCTCCCAAATCACTGGACCGACTCTCCGCAAGGAGAGGGGGTGCAAGCGGAGAAGCCGAGTCGGATCTCGGAAGTGGTGACCAGACCAGCGGACAACAAGCATAAAGAGTCACGATACCTCAGTAAGCTAGATTTAGCCCTGTAAACGTGAAATACTGCAATGTATATGCTGGTGTCTTTGGTATTTATAATACGATTCAAAATTCGGTTTGAATTCACTTGGAAAGCAACAGCATCATATTGTGGTTTTGGATATTAACTACAGGTAAATATTAATGTAAAAGACCAAATGACAGCACAATGCCTCAGGCAATACCTTGAACGTGAGATATTTGGCGGTTTGGCACAGGGTTATAAATATACAGTGCCTCGTGTGTAACAGCTTACATGTATGGAATCGGTTAATGAGAATCTCTAATTAATTAAATCTCAGAGTTCAGAGTGATAACCCCAGCTAAAAGCTTCTCTGACACGATGCTTATCTAACATTTCCTCTCTACATCCTGATTAGGAATGTCACTTAATGTTTTACGATGGCCTTAGCTCATGAATCATTCATTTATATTAAAATGCGGTTGCGAATGTTCAGACTTAAACTGTGTTTATCTGTGGAATCATAAATGTTCTTCGTTGTATTCTTCCAGTTGCGTTTTGTGTTGATGATGAGGATATGCACGATATGCCATCTTTGTGCTGTGTGCTTGTGATGAAAAATTTATGTGTGACCATATACAGCCTTAAAGGGATAGTTCATGTAAAAATAAAAATGTCGCCCATATTGTTGCATTTGTATGCTGCTATTAATTCTGAGGAAAAAAAGAGAATTTTGATGAATATTAATATTTTTGGACATCAATAATATCTTTTTTTTTAACATCAATAATATCAATATGATTGATTTTCATGTTTTTATGATTACATTTCAAAACTGCCAGACAACCTACAATCAGAGGTCAGAATAATAATAAAAGGTCAACTCAGAAAACAGAAGGAAGATCAAATGGATACATCGATGGTCGTTCAGAAGCACTTGAAGAGACAGGTTCATTTAACAGAAGAAGCTGGACTGTGTCTAGGAAATTCACTGGACATATATGTTGTGTGTCCTTCATGCTTTAAGATGTAATACTTGGGATTGTAGCATTTAAAGGGGAATTTATGCTGTGTACACCTTTCCCTCCATGTTTAGCCCAATGATTAAACACATGCTACTATACACATAATCAGAAAGTCTCATTAGGTTATAGTGTGCACTGACTGCTTGTCCAGTAGGGTTGACTTTATTATTACTTAAGAACATGTCTAGAACTTGTACAGGCTAATAGATAGATGTCTGAACAGCAGAAAAGTCACATTAAAAGCATCAAATCTTTGTTAACCTATTTCATGCTACATTAAAATATGATCTGAAGTCCTAGTCAAATCTCATTTCTGAAAATCTGTTGCAGTCAGCTCAGATTGGATTTTGCTTGGCTGAGGTACTTGTACCACACAGACTACAGGGTAAACACCCCTGCTGGACTCATTAGCACCTCTTCCAGCAGCGACCTAGTTTTCCCAGGAGGTCTCCCATCCAGGTACTGACCTCAACCCTGTTTAGCATTACTGTACAACCAGGCAAGAGCTGCAGAATAACAGCTGCGGGAACAAACAAGGCAACACAAGTGGTCAAATGTGGGTATTTGGACAGGCCCAAAGTTGTGTTTTTGCAAAGAACATATCAAGCGGAAAATGAAAAACTGCTAATACACAGCTCTTGGAGTTTTTAGAGTGCATATAGCAGCAAGTAATAAAGCACATTGCAGCTCTCTGCATTTCTGCCGCTGCCTCATAAAATATATTATACATACGGTCTGTCTGTATACTCGATTCTGATTCACTGGCAGGTATACATTAAAACCGTTTAATGCAGAGGTAGTTCCATGTCTATTTAATCACCATTATAGACCTATTCATGCACTGCTTTCATTGACGCACACACATCACTTGCACACAGAGATCGCAGTCTCACTCTGCACACACACTGAAATGTTCAGCAAACCAACACAACGAAAACCAACGCAGATATCTGGTCAAATAAAAGCACCATGGGACACACAAATTGGTTTTAAACAGCTGTGATACACAGTGCGGAAAGTCCGTCATTTAAATTAGATTACAATCAGATACACACATTATTGGATTTAGACTGACTCACCGGTGACTCATCAGTGACTCATCAATACAGTGGGACTTGGGACAATATCACCATAAATCCTTCAGTCTGAGTATTCTTGCTTTGAAATATCTTCTTTTCTGGAGATTATTTGGTGAGCACTCAATAGTCATTAGCTTTAGTTACTGATTATCAGTTAAGGATAGTGCACAATAAACCAAATTCAATGCTGGTAAAAAAAAAAAAAGTGTTCAGAGATCACAGTTAAAATATAATCTAATATAATCCAAACTTCTTTGCCAAGGGCATTTTGAAATATTTGAAGAGCACTGTATAATCCCATCATAAAACACTTTATCATACACATTTAATTTACCTTTCAACCTGCTCTTCTAAAATTTGCTGCTAATTCCTAATCCATGGAGCACAGCACCTAGATGGCGGAAACAATAAAAACACACTTATATATTTACAATGTCATCCATTCAGCAATACAATTGATTAATAGGGGTCCTGTTTCCAGCCGAGCAATTCCCGTTGAGATTAATGGAAATGCTAATCAGATAATTCTCTCCAGACTTACTCTATTGGTGTTTACACAGCTCTCGGCTGTCGCAGGCACCTGTGGCGTTTCTACTTTCTCTAGTTATATTTGTAGACAGATTTTTATCTATGTTACTATAAAAAAAAACTGATTACAGCACTTTCAATGTTTTATTGAAAGATCATCATCAATTAAGAGTTTTCTGAAGAGATACTGTAGTATCCTCAAGGTCCCTTACACAAAGGTACAGATTAAATTATCAATGATTGAAAAAACACGGCGATACTGGTGATTCCCGTTAGACCTATTTCTGCAAGTGGTGTCAAGCATTTAACATCTAAATAAATCTGGCATCCAGGCAGAAAAATAATGAGTGATCTCAAATTGATTACATTGTTTTCACCTGTGTGTGTTTGAGAGGGAAAAACAGAAGGGATGCATGGGAAAATTCATTCAGTATACTCTAAGCAGTTTTCAAATGTTGACACTGAGAAGGGGCTGCCATGGATTTCAAACATTATTCAGTGGAGTGCAATAGTGCTGTTTTTAAGTGTGCATATAAATCAGCGTGACTTGTGTTGCCGTGTGAGATATGTTCTCTCTGCCGACAGCTCTGACAGCTGCTCTGTAGCAAATGCATCCTAATCACATGACTACAGTGATCCCAGCCTTATCTCTGCACACTACTGTCTCTGTGAGAACGAGAGGGCACACCAGTGCATGTGCAACAATCACATCACAGGTTTTATCTCTGCCATGACCCTCTGATAGAAAAAACGAGGTTGCATGTGTTTGGGATTAGACAGAAGTTATTTAACTAAGCAAAATTAAACCAGCCACTCCAACGCTTCCCCACAAAGAATATTTCTTATACACTTAATGAAAGCAATGAACACAACAAGAAGCACACTTGAGACAGGACACAGCCTCATGTAACAACATGTTATAAAGACTACATATGGCAATATACTCCTTATTAATGACTGCAGATACGTTCGTAAAGCATATATCTCCAGCTGTGACATACTGTAGCAGTAATTTATATTTGAAGTATAGCTACTTCAATGTGAGTCACTGGAAGGATTTACATACAGCAATACTATTATTTCAATTTTTCTTATGAAATCATTAAACACACATTTGTATGTGTTCAGGTATTTGTGTGAAGTAATAATTGTAAAATGTACAATATATATACAGTATATATGTATATATATATCAGATTAACCAATGATTTCTTTAAGATGACATGAAATATTTAAATATAAGCTATTTAACGGACTACATATAACATGTAGATGTATGTATATACCCATACACACTTTTATATATTATACACATATTCATATATTATAAACATACAAATCCTTCTACGATACCTATATATCCGAAGACCACTAGAGCAAATAATTGCTGATGTTCTAAGCGTGCAATTATTTTTTAGGAAAGCGCACAGCAAAAGTAGCTCCAGGAAGATCTTGAACATATACATATTCATATCATTCCATAAAATGATTTCACATTGCAAATGTCTTTACAGCCTAGAACAGTAGAAAAATGAAAAACTGAAAACTAAATGAAAACGACACGGTCCAAGCAAATAAATGTAGCAAACCATAGAATTAAAACGGCAAATTATTTCCATTTTTTGCTACAAAATTACAGTGTAATGTTTTTACAAAGCATCACTTATGACAAGATGTGTGCTTCCATCACCCTCCCTGCTCTTCAACAAAATTACTAGTGTGCAGACGTGTTTAATTTAGACTGTATAAACTCTCAAGTGGAGCTTTAGCCAAAGCTATTAAAATTGGACATGCTTTGGTCATCATGCTTTCAGTCGCATCTGCATCTGGAATGAAGATCAATAAAACAGCCTTCAACATAATACTCCAAATTCTGATTCCTAAGAGATTTTCAATATCCAGACAACAAACCCTTGAAAAAGTCATTATCTGAATTCAGTGAGGTTCACATACACAACACATTTCTCTCATGCAAAAATAGCTCTCTTCCCTAGAAGATATGTGATAAATTCATTTTACTTAAGAAAAGACAGCGCCATAAGCTCAATAATTCATTAAAGTCTCTGAAATCCCTATCTTTAGGCTAAAACGCATTAATGTGAGGAATGCAGATATCTTTACAATAAGGTTTTAAGTGATTCTCATGCATACTAGGCTACTAGAATAGCAGCTTCAGTCCCACTCGTAGTCACAATACTGTTTATTACCATTGTGCCTTTGTGCAAGGCTTAAGCCCAGAGGACCATACCTGTAAATAGGAATTCCATTGCACCCTAAAAAAAGAGAGAGAAAGATAAAGAAATTGCATAAGGAGTTTCTTTTTGTGCGGTGCGCTATTTTCAGCCCTCCTTCTACCTACAGACCCTACACTGTAAAAAAAAAAAAAAAAAGAGGGATAATTATGCAGCTGGTGTAACGTCTGGTGCCGGTCAAAGAGAGCGCTGGGGACGTAGAGTTTGCAATAAACATAAATTTCCTTTTTAATAATAAATCAAAATATCTTGAAAAAATATCACAAAGCATTTAAGACGCCAAACACATTCGACGACGGACAAAACTGAACTCCAAAGACATGGGTTATATACATAGGAACTAAATGACTAAAGTGAGGGCAGCTGGGGAGACACAGGTGTAAAACAATCAACTAATAATGACATAAACGACAGGAAATCCAAATAAGGGCAAACAGGAACTAAAGTGTGAAAACGAAACCAAAACAGGAACACATGAAAACGAAGCTAAACCAAGAATGTAAAACACACAGACAAAAACAGAACTAAACAAACTACGAATGTTACAGCTGGTTTGCCAGTACCTTGTAGGTTTATATTTATCAAATTTACTGGCAACAGTTTGTTCAAATATAAATGACCAATAAACATACGCAAAGTCTTTTATCTCTACATAATAAAACTATTAAAAACAGCCTCAAAAAAGCATTATGGAAATCTTTTTCATTTTTTTTCTCAGAAAGGTTTAGCATGAGGCTGTTATCTTATTTAACTTGTCCTGTAAAAGATAAAGACTTGCTCATGTTTAATGTTCATTTATCTTTGAATAAACAGTAAGTTACTGGAAAACAGCTGTGAGTAGTACTGTAATTTCTACAGACATTTTTAACAATGTAGGGAACCTATAAAACCTAGTGAGCTGTGCATGCAGCAGCACTGTCTGTGGTTCTGTAAGTTACACATGCACACAGCACCATTTTAATTTTGTTAGACTCCATATGAGATTTAATTTCGAGGTGAGAAAAAAGAGTAGTAAAACTAGAAGTTTTTTCCTAACTGTGCTCAAAGATGAGTCATTCCCTCAAAGACCCCACACAACCAAGTGCTACTGACAGAGAACAAATACACTGCTTACTGCGATGCTGACTTGTGCGTCAACAGCCTGTGAACATCATCCAATCATACAAGGAATGATCACTGAATGGCTTTAGTGTGAGTGGATATGAGATATCATTCCCAGCGGCACCTGCCCTTCTCACTTGTCTTCCTGCAATGCGTCATTTATCACCCCTCTTCTGTAAATCTGTCTCAGTGACTCTGGCGATGACACTGCTGTTCATGAACAGCCCTAGTACAACAAAATCTCAAGGAACAATTTATTTGGGCAGATCATCTCTCCATTTTAACAGGCGCAGAAGTTATCATCCGGTTTTCTGTGCAGATTATGTTTAAAAAAAAATAAAATAAAAATCTTGCAATTAAAACCCAATTAAAAACATTTAGAATTGCTACAAATAATTTCTATATCAAATAAATGCTGTTCTTTTGAACTTTCTATCCTTAAAAGAATCCTGAAAAATCTTAGCAATATTTAGCAGCACAACCATTAGAGAACATTCAACATTTATAATTAATATTTATGGTAATGAAATGTTTCCTGGACACCAAATCATCATATTTAAATGATTTCCGAAGTATCATGTAACCTTGAAGGCTGGAGTAATGAACGCTGAAAATAATATAACAAAAAATGTATAATACATGTACAAAAAAATATATATATGAATAAAAAAAAAATATATATATATATATATATATACACACACACACACACACACACATACTTGCATTTGTGGTTAACGGGGACTCTCCATAGGTGTAATGGTGTTTCTTCTGTACAGACTGTATGTGGTATTGTGCCACACTGACCCTACACCTAAACCAATCCCTTACAGGAAACTGTGTGCAGTTTTTGAATATCATCAAACAGTGTTTAGTATGTTTTCTAAGCTTTTTGTTTTACGGGGACACGGGACGTGTCCTCATAAACCATGTTTACGTAGTAGTACCCATGTCATTAGACACGTTTGTGTCCTCATAAACCACAAATCCCAACACACACACATATCCTTGTTATATATATATATATATATATATATTTATTTTTTTTTTTTGCCAGTAATGTTTAATTGATTTTACTAATGCATTTACCTGGGTCTCTTAGCTGATTTCCTGATTTATTTAATCAAAAAAAAGTATGCTTAAATGTGTACTCTCCTTACAGTAAATATCCAAAACAGAAGTTCGTATTGAATCATTTCCACAGGCATTAAAAGAAACTGAGCAGCTAGCATTACATGGGACTGAGTGGAGCGAGTAAATTAAATAATTAATCCTCAAAGAGTTTTGAGTGTTGATCTTCATCAGTCTAATTTGATGTGGAACAACAAAGCAAGGTGTTGCAGCTTGGTTTGCATATCATGGCTGCACTCACTATGACACTGTGGTTTTTCAGCATGTTTAGACCATATTCATTGTCCTAGTTTGCCATGATATGACCTTGAATATATCTAATGTCTTGATCTGAACAAACAGAGCTCATGGCCTGAGAAAAAAGGAAAGGCAAGGTCATTTGTGTCTATGAGGTCAGAAAACAGACAACCTTTTATTGATCCTTATGAAAGAGAAACACAAAAAGCAAGCTTTCATTTTGTTGGCAAGCATGTCTGAATGCTAAAGATAGTCAGGACCTGAAGAATATTGTTACTTATGTTGTTTTTCTCAGACTGGCCTTGCTTAGTGAAACCTGAACCCTTCCATTACACAAAAATATTGTATAACTGAAAACAGTTCTTCGCATTTTTTAGGAACTTTGTAAAAGACAAAGATTGACTACATTAATACTTTTATTACACTTTTGTCACCTTTGTAGTTGCAACCTCCTATACAATAAAAATAAAAACCTCCTTTGTGTCCCATGCACAAAAAAAAGAAGTAAAGAAAGGAACAAGTAAACTATGACAATTGCCATTCATTTCAAATAAAAACGAGTGACATTAAAAAAAACCTCAAAGGCAATGATAAAAGGAGTGACATTTCCCTAGAAGTATGAGGGTGTTGCTAGAAATTTTAAAAAAAAGTTTGCTTTGTCATAGTAAAGTTTGTTTGTGTATTTTATTTTAAAATGTCTCTACATCTTAAAAAAGGAATAAACACATCAAATTGTGAGTAATCATCAATATGACATGATTCAGACAGACTAATAAAACAAACCTAAAGGTTATTCTTTGAAAAGGTGCCTATTCAGCTCCCCTTCAGTCCAACTTTACCTCTGCGATGGGCTTCCCTACACTGAACAGTGGGCTGACATTTACCACAAATGTCACAGTGTATTGGGGAGGCTCTCATAATTTGTGATCCCTATGGGTTCAATCAGCCGCCTGCTTACAGCCTGAAAATCAGACGAGAGTGATTATTTGAAATTATGAAGAAACATGAGCCCAAATGACTTAAATGAGCTCAACTATAACATTAGGAGACAGCAATTACTCGACGCAGGTGTGAGTGCCTACACATTGTGATGTAATTGGGTTGGGGATTTTTTTGTGGATCCTGTTGCTCCAAACAACAAAACTAAGATGCTATTGCTTTGAGCACTTCAGTTTTATGAGATCAATAAATGTTGATGCATAAGGTCTTTAAATGTCAGTTGACCCAAACATTTACATTCTGACACAAGATGGACTGCACACACCTGACTGACAGAAACCAAACTTCACAGGAAAGAAATCAGGCAGAGAAGCATCCTTGATTCTCACCATTTGTTTGCTCCTACTTCATAAAAATTCTTCCGTCTCCATCTATGTCATCTCTTTCTCACTTTCATTTTCTATTTGCTCTGTTTTCCTCACACTGTTTTCACTGCTCTATTTTGAAGATGAGCAGAGACATACTCCAGTGATGCACATAAAAGTACATAACTAGATTAGAATAGCAAGTAACTTGTGTGTTATATGCCCACGGCATAGTCGTGGGTCAAAAAAACGCTCTTCCGTTCCGATTAGAACATCAACAGGTTCTCCCCACTCAGTGACGCACCCACTGGGAAACCTGATGAAAGAGCTCTAGTAGTTGGCGATTCTATTGTACGGAACGTGAAAATAGAGACACCAGCCACCATAGTCCAATGTGTTCCGGGAGCCAGA
>JAUMHP010000074.1:10682985-10694019 GCA_032361065.1 Enteromius trimaculatus | reverse complement strand
ATGCTCAGCACATAGTAACTTCTTCACCTAGATACTACACTATAGAGACTGTGTCTGTTCCCCGAACTAGAAAATACTAACAACATCCCAAACAAATTAAGAGTAACAATTTAATTGATGTTAAAAAAAGAGCTGTGCATAATACAGAGAAACAAATGATTAAGCTGGGATTACTGAATATCAGGTCTCTTTCTACTAAATCACTTTTTGTATATGATTTGATCATAGATCATAAGCTAGATTTGCTCTGTTTGACACAAACGTGGCTAAAACCAGATGAATATATTACTTTAAATGAGTCGACACCCCAGGATTACAGCTATAGAAATGAGCCACGTCCGAAAGGCAGAGGAGGTCTAGTTGCTACAATCTATAGCAATATTCTCCGTATTTCTCAGAAGAAGTATATTCCCAGATGCACACACACAAACACTATAAGCTCTTACACAATCTAACATGTGTTTAATAACTGAACTGGAAATTAGGTGCTGGGCGTCCGGCCAGAGGAGAACTGGGCCCAACTAAGCCTTGTATTCCCAAGGTTTTTTCCCCCACTCTCTCATGGATGGGGTTTTGGTTACTTGCCGCTGTCGCCTCTGGCTTGCTTAGTTGGGGACACCTGATTTCCAGTGATTATCGTCATCTTGACTACAAAGACCGTCTCTGCATTTGATAAATAAAGTTTAATTCTCATCATTATACATTACCATCACTCTGTTCTACTTGATAATGTTCAGTACTTTGCTACAATCTGTATTGTTAAAAGCGCTATATAAAAAAAAGTGGCTTGACTTGACTATAATGGTATTTATTTTATTTTTTGACTACTATTATTTATTCACCAACAGCTTCTTACCTAAATACTTTAGTATGATGTAACATAATTATTTCATACTGATTGAATGCAAATTGAAACCAAAATGTGTTGAGGCTGCACAAAACACATAATTCAGGTGGGATGTATCATCGAGCTCAGCAGCTATTTCAAAGTGATTACATTAATTTAGCTCTGCAATGTATCTCACAAATGAGGCTGCATGCACAATTGCACATAATTGATAAACACACTAGCCTAAAGCTGATTGTGTGACAATGTAATTCTGTTCTCCAAGGATATTAACAAACTTGATTTAATAAAAAAACAAGGAGACATTGGACATTAGGCAGCATTCAGGCATCCATTTAACAGCTGAGTCAAGTCATCAGGGGGATCAAATTAAAATTACCAGGGGGGCACTAGTCAAGTGATTTTCACAGGGACCCCAGTCAAGTTGTTACAACAAATACAAGTTTATTCCAACCAGTGCTATGCTGCACCACATATGTGCTAGAAACAAATACGATACTGTAGCAGGGATATAGTGAATAAGTGGCACAGCAGCATTCATTTATCACAAACTGGGAAGATTGAGACAACTTTTTAGAAGCAATGTTACTGAAATAACCTGAATTAATGCTGATTTCCAGGAAGGTATTTGAGCCTTAAGTCATGACTTCAAACTACAACTCACGACTTTGTAGCATTCCAGGCAAGTCACATCAAACTGCCTGAACGCAAGGAATTGTGGTTGCATGGCAGACAGTACAGAGCTTAAGCTCTTTTACAATCATTTCTATCACCAAAGGTGCTTTCCTGTCTTATTTAAAGGGGTCATACAAACCTAGTTTTCCACAAGCTAATATGATTATTTAGGGTCTTAATGGAAAGTTTGTAATATAGTTTGTTTTAAAATTTCTTAAAGATATTTTAAAAACACAAATTTTACCACCATAAACAGCTCTTTAGAAATAACTCCGTTCTGTGTACTTCCCCTTTAAATCTTCACGGGCTCCGCTGACTCCGCCCCTCTTTTCCGAGGCACTCTCAGAGGATCTTTTTTTAGCCGTATTCATAGAGAAACTTGCTAATTAGCACATTATTAGGAAAGACGATTTGCAAAGATTCATTAAAAGACTTTATACTCACTGCTTCTGTAGGTGAGGCTGGATCATGAAGGATTCTCGCAAACATAAATGCATTCAGTTTGATCAAGGAGTCATGCTTGTCTCTGTGTCTCGGTCTGATGACGGCTCACTCAGGGCGGGTCTGAGGTAAGACACCAGTTCACTCTGTGTGACACTGCTGTCAATCATCTATTGTGGGAGTGGCCTCTGTTGGTCTGACGCCACACCCACATGCATTTGAGAATGGCTTGATTTCAGAAGGGGCAACTTATTTTTATTAAATCAAAAGAAAACTACCTGTGGATCTTTATCGTTGTAGGATGGTTGTGTACACACACTCCCAACACACATTTCAGTCCAAACAGCTTGAAAAAGTGCATGTATCACCGTATGACCCCTTTAAGGAAGAACGGCGCATAAGGCAAGAGAAGCTGTTATACCTTTTAGGAGCTGCCATTATCGTTCACTGGTGGCAAGTCTGACTTTGACTACCATTCCAGTGCCTTTTTACGGATAGAAGGTTGGAAAAACAATGGTTACAGTTTGCCTGGAACGCAGCATAAGACCAGACTATCTGCAGTATATGAATTAATACTGATAAAGTCATGTAGAGTCCACAAATTGGCCCAAGGAAAGTGTCCAATGGTGTCTTCAGAGCACAAAGTTGTTGAATGTAGGTTAAATTCAAATCTGATTCCATGTTATTATGACCTTGAATTTAGCTTGAAACGCAAATTGTTGTGTGTCTGTTTTTAATCTTCTGATATTTGATTATTCTGGTTAACTCTATTTTAAATTTACTCTACTTTACTCAGCAAAACAGAATCTATTATCAGTCAGGTAAATATGTATTATGCCCATTCAAAGATCAAATCATAGCAATACAAAACATCTAATTATTAAAGATTAATCTAAAAGTAAAATTTGCATACCTGACATAAATGTGTAGAGACACACACCACACAGGCTTTCTGACTACATAATTGCCTGACCCTTTTGCTGCAATCCTTTAAATACAAAACTAAGATGAAACAACCCTCAAATGGAGGAATATCCCAACAAATGGGTAGACCTGGGTAGTTTACATCTCAGTGGGAAGAGAAGGTCATTTGCACGAAGTCATCTCTATTGAAGTATGCAAAACATCTCTAAAATTTTCAATTAAAAAATGACACCATTGTACAGTCATACTGAGACAATTCAAAATAAATCAGACATGACTGTTTTAGAAAGAAACAACTGGAAAGAAGGGAAAGAAGTTTCCTGCGCCTTCACTCTGTGGTGTGTCTCGAAGATGCCTGCATGTTTATATTGTCTGTTTCTTAGGAGATCAAAGTATCTGAGGTTCTTTTATCCTTAGTATGGAGTATTGCTAGAAAATACATTTAATAAATTTACTGTGCACAGAGAAAGATGACTTTTGGCATGATTAAAAGTGATATGTGGCTCTTAACACCAATCCGAAGAAAGGCACCGGCAAGTGGCATGTTTCCGAAAAAGATAGTTTATAACATATTTCCCAATATGAACAATGTTATTGTATTTTGATCAAACAAATGTCGCCATGGTGGGCATAAAAAATGAACCTCAGGATGAAAACTAAAAAAAAGTATGTTCAAACTAGAGAACAAACATGTTATGAGTCAGCCAATAACTGTGATTTCACATGTGAATATGACCTCACAATCTTCACACATCTGTGAGAAAAAAATAATTGGTGTTTCATGTAACGTTTTCTGCTGATATCCAGAGCCAGTTCATCAGATTTCTGTTTAACAGACTGTAGAAAGTGAAAACAGGTGATCATTACCTTAGGAGGTTTTTGTAATGATCCTTCAAAAATTTTGTTTGGTGGTAGCTAATGGAGCCAGTAATTTAGTCATATTCAATATGTTTTGGCTTTTAAAATCACCTTTGCAGCTGGTACCCTAACTTTTTTTTTACAGTGCAGCATTAGCACAAAGTTAAATGTCTTGTCAATAGGTTCTTTTGAGGACGCACGAAACACAGCTGGACAGCAGGAAGTGATTTTTCTCCATAGGAATCAGTAGCAGAAACTCAGAATCCCTGTGTTTTGTGTTGTTTATGGATGTGACATATCCCGCCACATACCTCATATAAATATGCCATTCACTTTTGAAATAGCTTGTTTGCAGGGTAATTTTAGCCTGGATCCAGCGCCTCAATATTTCTATTAAACTATTCAAGTATTTCAATTTAGTTTAAAATAGCTCCCCTTCTTAATATAATGATCATAATAATTAATACTTTCTTATTTACACTGTGTCTATGTGCGGCGATTAGCATTTAGTGTATTCTGACTGTCTCACGCTGAATACTTAAGAGCAGCACTGGATTAGCTATCTGCATTAATATCGTAACATATTATTACATCTTATATGAATCATTTTTACAGATGACTATTATCCGGCTCAGCTTCTCTTGGCCCCAGATGCCAGGCACTTTGTCCTGTGTTTTTCAGTCAATTTCTTGATTTTTGTGTTGTTCCTTATAAACAACACATTTTCCTACACAATAACAGGCTGTTATTAACAGCTCCTTGCGTTTTCTCGGTTTGAACGATTTGAACATTCATAAACAATGCAAAACACAGGAATTTTGCACTTCTGCAACTCATTCCTGTGATTAAAAATCTCTTCTTGCCCTCCAGCTGCGTTTCGCGCCAAAGCAATGACGTCATGTGCAAACAACCTATAGCCGCATTCCATTACCCTTCATATTGCGCAAAATGGAAACGCGTCAATTTCGCAAAAAAAACAAACTCCCATATATCGGAGTATTTTTTTTTTACACTAAAACTTAGGCGACTATTAGTTTTTTTAAGGATGACGTCATCACGCACACCATTTTATCAGTAAAAGGCCAGTTTGATGGACAAGCTGGAGACAACAAATTCCGCAAAAAAAATTATTCTGCAAATTCTCTTTGTCGATAACAAAACTGTGTAAAAACTGGATGGAAACTTGGCTATAGACAAATATATCAGAATTTTATAAAACTATGATTTAACACAAAATAACACTGTGCCTTTGAAAGGCCACTAACCATGCGCCTTTGAAAGGCCACTAAACACATCTGCAAATAATTGGATCCATAAATAGCTCCTAATACAGGCTGGGTGACGGCTGAAATAAACACCGATGGGTCACAGCACTGATTATTTTTTTTATGTATGAAGACAAGCCCCCAGGAAGCATTGCCCTGATAACCTGCTGCTGAGAATAACTTTGTATACTCTCTATATATATCTCACATGCAAGAGAGTATGATTTGCCCATATAGGCAGTTTCAAGGCACGATTAATATCGCTTTTTAATGCAACCATTTAATCCACAAGAACCTAATTAGACACAGTGTTGCCAGTTACTTTGTCCATTTTTGCTCTGCGAATGAATAGAATTCCAAAACAAAGTCAACGTTGAATGATCTAGTAAAAGATTCAATGACTCACTAGTAAAGAGATTTGCTTCTTTAGGTAATTAATCATTGTGAATGGGCAAATGGGTTGGATGTAAGTCAACAAATCACTCGTAAAGACTAGCTGCTGAATGGATCAGCGTGTTTAAACAAATTGACTGAATTGACTCATTCATAAAGTCAGTCATTTGTTGCCATCTACTGGCGTATTATACTGTATGCGCGCCAAACACGTGAGTATCATATATATGGCATAAGTCCATTGTTGTGTATAAAAACCACAAGTATACGTTTTTATTTGGCGCACTATTTACAGGCCTGTGCATTTTCATGAGACCAGGCTGAAAATAACGTACATTTTACGTTGTATATTTATTTATACTATACTGTATAATTACTATTTTTGCATTTTAACATATAATGCTATTTCATTTTACTTCATAAAGCTGTGGATTTCAAGCGATTAAATTAATTAGTTAGTGTATGCTCTAGGTGTGTATAAATGCAGTCTAACCCTGTTCTGCTGCATTAGTCTGAGCCTATGGCTATAGAGAGCATCAAGTATTGGCTCATAAGACACTAAAAAGGAGACAAGGGAAATCCATAACCACAAATGAAGGCATGTGGGAGTATCTCTAGTGGTCTGTGTACTTGAACAGTTTCACCTCACATATTATATTACCCATCTGCTGCTATTTTTCTAAAGGAAAAACAATTCTCATTAGCAGAACAGCTTTATGACATGACATCGGTCTTCTTCAGATAAATGCAGTAATTGCATTTCAATCTATGGATGTTCAAGGACAAAGGAGCTTTGAACTTCTGAAGGAGGAGGGGGAAAAAAAGCAGCACAAGCTCGGAGTTGTGTGAGCCCATGAAAGGAATACAGTGACATACCTGAACCTGAGATACAGGCTTGTTTGTGCATCACATTGTTTGGACAGGATCTTTGCAGTACTACATGCTGACTTTGAGCTGACATTGCCCAGGTGACTGATGCTGCATGTCGACTGCTGAGAACACAGTGCACGTATCATGTAGGGAAATGCAAACACATGCTGATAAACTAATGCAAACGAATCCTAGACCTTATGTTCAGAATATGTGTAAATCAGCACCTAGAGACTAGCAGAAATGACATTGGCAATAATAATTAAATACATAACTTCATTATCATGAATTTTATTCTTTTGATTTCCAATTTTCTACTGCTAAACAGAATTGCCGTGACTTTGCAAATGACAACAGAAAGAGGCTTAGTGAAAGCAAAGGGTGCTGCGGGAGGTAAAAATGCCATACTGCAATGATAGAAGTATAAGAGATGCTGCAACTTCCCAGAAACAACCAATCCACTGGGAATTCAAGGGAAAGTGGAAAGAAACTGCATGCTGTGATAGACAGCATGAGTGCAGCAAAAAGCGATCATGTGGAGAAGGAGAGCTGATAAGATGCAAAAATAATAAAGACAGCCACTATGTAAATAATACAAAGGAAAGACTACAACAGAAAGCCACTTGACGCTTTGCTGCACCTTAAGACAGCTTACCAGAGCTGCTTGCCTCGGTCTGCCTGATCTTTGCATAAACATGGGTGTAATTACAGCTCAGGGGCTCATTATGAAGAAGGAAGGTGTGTCTCATGAAGATAGAGGATGATGATTACAGCCTCCGCAGAACAGAACAGACAGCTGACGATGTAAAAGGGCAAAAGATACAAAGACCCTGAAAAGAGAGAACAGGGAGGATTTATAGTACCTAGGTCAGACACATAACAGCAGGACTAGAGGTCTGTGGCAAACACTGCTGGGCTGGAATAGGAAAAGGAGAATTAAATGGGAAATAACATGCATAATCAGACATAAAATGCAAAATAAAAGTGCAGATGCACTGATATGAGATAAATTAAGGGATTGTGAAGGAGGGTTGCACACCGTATGCAAATCTCCCCTTCCTCTTCACACACAATACACATCAGCTTCAAGTCTCTGCTGTTTCTTGTTATTTATTGTGAGGTTCTCAAACTGAGGGTTAGGTTAGAAAAGCATCCTTGAGTTATTCCTCAGAGATGAACTTGTATTCAGACGGCTAAAGCAGGACGGATGGATCATTTTCCTGGAGTATTATTGTCTGATCTCTCGTTGTACTTATAATAATACAACAAAAGCATTAAAAGTTGTAGGGTTTAGTATTTTAGTTTATAGCTTTTAAAAAGAGAAAAAGAATATGTAAAGTGTAAATGTGAAAAAATATATATATATTTTAATTTATTTTATTTTATTATATTTATTATATAATTTAATTTATTTTAAAATTATTTTAACACATTAAGGTTATAATATAATTTTAGACATTATTTACAGTATATGATGCATACTGCATTATTATCCCAATGGAAAATATTTACAGCTGCACTGTCCTTGATCCTGTTCATGAACCGTGTGAATTTATTAAATCAATACAGGTACAACAAAGAGGAGGCAAAAGAGGAGAAAGAGGTTGTTATTGATCGGGGACTGGAGCGTTACTGTACAGCCAGCAATATAGCAGAAGCCGAAAATAGATAAAGCCCCATTTCTCAATTCAGAAGCGCAATATTATGAAATGGAAATAAGAATTCGGTTAAATGTAGCTTCTGCATACACACCTTAAGCAGCTTGTATCGTTTGTGGTAAAGGCAATCCAGTAATACAGGATTTTTTTTTTTCAATAAAATAAAATAATGACTAAAATGATTTCATTTCAGTTGTTTGTGCTACAGGAATGTTTGAAAGCCTGAGACACACTGCACGATTACTGACTGTCCCAGACGAAAAACCGGCATCTTGAAACAGTGTGGCTATTTCTGATTCGCCATGATTGTTTCACGATGCCAACCTTACATCCTGGACAGCTGAAAACCATGTTGTGCATCTCTGGTTTTATGCTTATCAAAGTTAACTCTGCATTAGGTTTTGGAACAGACCTCTAGACAGACTTAGATTAATCTGCTAATGACAAATGTATGCTCATGTGTTCACTACCATAACTATGCTTTTTTCTAGGAGATCAGAAAAAACATACAGATCTTCTCTGTTTTACCCATGACAGTGGAACTGTTCAGGTTTGCCGGTTATTAAAAAAAAAAAAAAATCTAAAACAACTCTCTCTTGCTCTCTTAGATGCATGCAGAGAAATAGGACCCATGAGTCAAAATTGGATTTTAAAAAAGCTGCTTTACTTCCGACGGAGGTTTATAAAAATAAAATAAAAAATAGAGAGAAAGAATACATATTATTTTGTATAATACACTATGGCCCAGTTTCACAAACGGGGCTTATCTTAAGCCAGGACTAGGCATTAGTTAAATTAAGATACTTAAGCAACTTTTACAAAAACGCCTTAAAAGAAAATATTAAAGGTGTGCAACCTAACACAGAACAATGACACTGACATGTTTTAAGATATGTCAGAGCAAGATATTTTCATCTGAGACCGCTCAAACATGCAATTTAGTCTGGGACTAACTTAAGCCTTGTCTGTGAAACTGGGAGTATAATTATATATTTCGTTATTTAAAAAAACATTTTTTTTTTTTATATTTACCCATTAAAAGAATAAAAGCAGAATTTGCAGAGTAAAAGCAGTTGGGTAATTCACAGAGCTGTTTAGTTTAAGCTTTAGAAGCCAAGCATCTTTAAATGATCTGATAAGATGTTGATTGGGTCTTGGTAAGATTAACATAAACCTAATCTTCTCTAGATGCTCTACTGCTCTGAATCAGACTTACTGTGTGAACGTCGAAAGCCTCTAAAGGAGGCTTAAGGAGGTCTAAGGAAGCATGTGCATCACACAATCAATCACAGTGAAACCTAACACACCTCTTTATCTACACACGTGATCGGGGCCATGTAAAAGCGCCTCTTATAAGCACCTAAATGTACCATGTTTCTGATTACACTAAACGCAGGTTTGGGCTTTTGATTCTCACTGGCTTGACATTGCATCTTCACCTCACAGCTGGAGATTCAGCTGTGGCTTTATAACTGCGCAGGGCTAAACAACACACCAATCACAGACTTGGCAGACAGGAGAGAAAACACAACTGTTACAAATATCTCGAAATGGTTTCTGCAAATAATGAAACAATAATAAAACACAATAAAACAATGGCAGTAAAGCAGACTAATGTGTCTCCTAATAGGTCTTTGGCGGGACTAAAACATGTGGTGTCACATCAAGAGACATCTCTGGGAAGGGCTTGCAGGGTGAGGTTTCCATGGCAACAGCAAAGGGGTCGAGAGGCTTTGTATGCGTGTATGAGTGTATATGTACTGGCAGGTTCAAAAAAATTGTATCGGTCATTCAGTCATTTAAAGAAGAGAACAAAACAGCAAGAGAAATATGAATGAGAAAATTAGCTTGAATTTTGATTCTGAAAAATTTTATTCTGCAGTGCCCACTTATCAAAACTCAGTAAGGTGAACAGCAACGAAGACACGAAGATCATTATCTTTTTCCCAAGTGTAAGCCTCCATTTAATTCAGAGTTTGGTTTATCTGCCCTAAAGGTTTGCAGGCATGTCCTTCAGGTATTCTAGACATGTTAGAGCACTTGACAAGTCTTTGGAGATTTGTTGTAATGTGTATGACCCTGGGATTTGATAAATGGTTGTCAGATTTTTTGGTGAGTTTTTGCATCATGCTCTACCATTATCATCTATTAACACTGTCCTTCAATTCATGTACTGCTCCTCTCTTATGAAAGCCAGGTTTTGCAACAAATTATAATAATAGTAATAATAATAAACATGGTTACTGTAGTTAAAGCACAGTAGCCACAAACCAACCATAGTTAATGGTTAACTATGGTATCTGTGGTAAAGGCTTATTCAAATGGTAAGCGATATGCCAAAAACATGGTTACTACACTTTTACTATAATAAAGCGTGGTGAGTCATAGGCTAGACAAAGTGAAACATACTGTATTTGTTCTGATATAACACAATAGCTCTGCAGTCTAGCACCTACCATGATCTATGCCTGCAACAAAATATGTAAGGTGGTGAGGGGTGTCAAAGAATATCTCTTGGAATTTAATAACTTAAGTGTGTATTTTCTTACATCATTGTTGTAACTTGTAGGCATAAAGATACAGAGCTATTTGGTAAGATTCGCGTGTGTGTCAGACCAGCTTTCTATGGCGGCCGAGAGAGTTCAACGCACTGCAAACATCAGAAAACACATGCAAACATCTTCATCAGGTTGACAACACAGGCGCTGCAAACACAGAAATGCTCTGCAAGTAGCACGGACCACAACGGAAATGTTTCAGGGGGACCTCAAAAAAGTCACGAACCCATCTGAGAGCAACTCTAGCTAACATAGCATTAAAATAATCTTTCACAGTTAAGTGTGTGACTCGTCAGATTAGTCTAATAATATCCCAAGGACTGTATGATCAGGCTGTTAAAATAAACACAAAAAAACTCACCTTTTAGTTCAGCGACAACATCTCTGCTCTGACCAAAAGCCATGGAACAAATGATCAGGTCCCAGATGGGTTCGTCACTTTCTGAGGTCCCCCTGAAACATTTCCGCTGTGGTCCGTGCTGTTTGCAGCGCCTCTCTGTGTTTGGTTGTGTTGTGAGAATTTGCAGTTTGCATGTGTTTTCTTC
>JAUMHP010000074.1:10668951-10682885 GCA_032361065.1 Enteromius trimaculatus | reverse complement strand
TTGCAAATTGCCTTTCATAATAATGTGCTAATTAGCAAGTTTCACTATGATTACGGCTAAAAAAAGATCCTCTGAGAACGTCCGGAAAAGAGGGGCGGAGTCAGCGGAGCTCGTGAAAATTTAAAGGGGAAGTACACAGAACAGAGTGATTTCTAAAGAGCTGTTTATGACGGTAAAATTGGCGTTTTTAAAACTATCTTTGAGATATTTTAAAACAAACTATATGACAAACTTTCCATTAAGACCCTAAATAATCATATTAGCTAGTGGGAAACTGGGTTTGTATGACCCCTTTAAAACATTAAAAACAATAATGTTGGATCATGCATTAAATGCTCAATTCCCAAGTTTTTCTTGCATACAGACTTTGTGTATGAGCTAATGTTAGCACGCATGCGAGCCACTTTACCGTTTTTTACATTTAATTTAATTTTGTAATTGTTTACCTGGTTTAATAATAATAATATTAAAAAATAATCATATTTAAATTAAATTATATTTTTAAATATAATTTAGGCTACATACTTTAAATGTTTGATCAAAAGTGTTGCTAAAGGGTTGGTTGGGACTTCTACACCTTTGAGTAAGATATTGCTAAATGTTATCGCTGAAATGTGTGACTATGGCCTGTTTAAGGAGACAGACTGGCTGAGGAAGGGCTGTATTTTCTTTTATATTTATGAGACAGAGCAGAGTGAATGGTTGGGCAGTTCTCTAATGTGCCATAGTAAAGCAGGTTATTTAGAATGATAGCAAGCACTTCAACACGCCTAAATGATATCAGGCTTTAGGCAATGACCAAAACAAAGGAGAGATTTTTGTGAGGAAAGACTTGGCGGGGGGGAAAAGGTCAGTGAGATGAAGCTGGAGGTGATGGGTAGAATGGCACTTGTTGATTCATGCAGCTGAACCATTGGCAGGATTTTAGAAGCAAGAAATCCTTTACATTCCTGTGGCTACTTGTCTGATTATTTCATAGAACAATGAAAGCAATATTTTACTATGCGTACAGTTGAAAAGTAATCACACAAAAATATTCTTATTCTTTTCTTTTATTTGGTTTCAGGCGCCCTGGAATTTGAACAAATAAGGAAAAGCAGAGATCAGAAACTGTGCTATTACAACAGTCACCTTAATCAAGAGAGAGCTCAGCAATGAAATCTTGGAGCATTTCCAAAGATATTCCCAATGGTTGCTAGGTAATGGCAATCATCATTATTCTCTTCAAACAGGAAAGGAATTAATCAAAGCCCATTCTTGAGAATGCAACCACTAGACAAGTTAATGATGCAATACTAGTAACATGCAGTATGTTGAAGATTTTTGATTTGTGATCTGGTAAAGACCAACAAGCCAATTAGAGAAATGCCGTAAGATCGGAATAGCAACATGATAAATCGCAAGCTTTGTTGTGCTGACAGATCAATTCAGAGACTGCAGTCTGCATATTAAGTCATCACCAGTTTACAAAACAAGTCAACAACCATGATCCATTTATATAGCATTGCTTGGTCCCTTCATTTAGAGTGGCTCTGTAATTGTCAATTCACTAGATCTCTGCCTTTAGTCTTTTTGGTTAGAGACATCACAGTCTCAAAATGTTTAAAGCTTTTCAGGTTCAAATAACTCAAAAGGAAGTACATGTTAAAGCATTGTTTTTCCTCATTGGTTCTAGCCCTCAAACTCTACTTCTCAACTATTTTTTTTCCCTCTTTTTTCTAAACAGCGGGTCATAATCCAAACAGATTGGGGATTCACTCATTTATGTGTGCTATTTAACCGTTGCACTTGGTATCTGCACATTAACATAGAGCCAATTTACACAAATTGAAGTGTAGAATATAAAGACGGATGAATCCCAAATCATATCTTTGCCAACCCACTGTTTTTTAGGTTCCTAACAAACACTTTCACATTCTCCTTCATCTGCTACAGAGAAATGAAAAACAAAACAGGTGTTTATGAAAAAGGACTTAGAAAAAATAGCAATAATTAAAATATTAATAATAATAACAACATTACAAAAACAAATATCGAAATGAGAATCTTTCCAAACCAAGGTAGGTACCAATGACAACTTTGTGAAAGAGAATAGAAAATAAGTTCTATAAAAAGAACCAAATACTGTGTTTAAAATATGAGTAATCTAAATGTTTACCACTATACGAATCACGCTATACAGCTACAAATCTAAAATCCTCCCTTCTTTCTTTCTCAAAATATTTCAGTTGTTTTAAATTAATATAAGGATGGGCGTTTTAGTCTATGGAGGGGCTGTTTGAACTGCAGTGATTGTGGGTAAACGTTTAACACTCATTATGTTCGAAAGGTCAACCTGGAGTAGTGTAGAACATCTTCAGGAAAGCAGGTTTCTTTACTTGTAAATCTTAATATATAGATCTACAGTTAAAATCATATTTGCTTTCTTGATACGAAAAAAATCAAGTTCTTTGGTTCCATTCATATGTTACTGTATACACATAGTTCCCTTGATTTTTATTTTTTTGGACTTCTACTGACTCCAGGTTTGACCTACTGTTCGCCAATCACAACAAAAACACACATTTATGAATGAACTCAGACATAACGTACACTCATGTATGTTTCCTGTGCTTTGGTAATGAAGTATTACAAAAGATAAAGGGTATGAATGTTAAATATGAAAGAGATATTTGGTATAATTATTTTTCTATACTATTTGGCAAGTTCGACTATCATAAAGAGGACACAAACGGTCCTTCTCTCATATCAACATATAAAATCTCCTTGAAAATATATCCCATTTTCATTTGGTTATCATTTAAAGAAAAATATAGCAGTTCCGTGTCAAAAGAGGGGAGACAGAAAATGTTTGACTATTAAAGCATATTATTGTTGCGGATATTTGTGTGGTTATTAGGTTTCTTATTAAGTCTATTTTATTGCATCTTCCCCTTTTACCACGAACTGCAAAAACAAACACAATGGCTTAGGTTCATCTAAAGAGGACATGGGTATAAAGACAAATGAAAACCTTAAACATTTTTACATCTTTGGATATCATAAAGCTTGGTTTTCATATTACAAACATTTTTGGATAATCTGCTGCCATGCCTGTTCGTTTGGGAAAGAGTGAACAGTGGTTTCTCAGTAAACCCAAAATCAACCATCATCTCGCAGCTCCTTCAAGTTCCCATGGCAACCGATTTGGCATCTGGAGAAAAGACCAGTTGGTCTGGCTGGAAAGAATCACTCTGGATAAGCATCCTCTTGATGCCATCACACATTCCTTGGTGGAAAGCAAAATATCCTAAGCTTTTGGTTTCACAGTTTTGTGTGTGTGTGTGTGCGCGCGTGTGTGGTATCCACATGGAGAGGCCCAAAAATATCCCATTACAATTCTCAAGGGTCCATGCATTCCATGTGGAATTTTCCTCTCTCATTTTCCGAAACAAAATGAATCCCTTTCTGTACCTGCTGTTTTATCTTTTTCTTTGGAGTTTAGGTTTAGCAGCATCAGAAAGGAATCCTTGGAGCGGCTTGGCAGGATCCTAATCATCCTATCCGAAACACACGATGGATCCAAGGTGTGTGTGTGAAGTATTCCACAGCTTAAACGCTCCTGTAGACATCTCTGGACGAGTTAGGGAGGGGTTCCCAGACAGCTTTTGTCTGCTAAGGCAATATTTGGAGCCAGAGGACGGGCAGCCACGGTCACACTCTCCATGGCAGTTGACCAGATGGGCACCTGAATGCAGGTTCTGGAGGCAGCTGGCACAGGCACTGGCAGTGGGAAGAGTAACGGGTATCTGCTATTTTTTGGCTGAGGTAGGCAAGACTTATTAGCAGGGGGCTAATGTCAGCCCAACATAACATTCTGAGGTAGCTATCTTTGGAGGTATACAGCTTTTGGTGGGCATTATAAAGAATAGGAAAGAGGGAAAGGTGGGAAGAATCCATCACCTTTATGGTTCCTCTGGGGTAGAGCCTGCCTCGAGGCATGTACGGTGAAACATATAACAATCAATTTCTCTGAAGCGAAGGCATAAGCAAGGCCACATTATTCATCTTGGTATATCCGAGCTAAGGCTAACAAATGGAACAAACCTCTGTTCCATGTTATCATTTTAACTGAGAATATAGTTTATTGCAGCTTGTTTTGTAAATCATGCAGTTCACTAAATTGCACATACTGAAGAGAATTATTGAGATTGCTATAATGGTTGGTCTTTATATTTGGCATCAGTTCAGGCACAATGTAAGGCTACATTTTATTACCAGAGGACACATTGCAAAAGGAAGTTTTGGTTTTAGCAGAAAGCCCTTTGGTAATAAAATATAAAGCAGGTTTGGTATCGTGTTTTGCTTCCATTGTGTATTTATGCTCAGAAATAGTGCAGTAACTATTTGTAACTTAGCATGCTAGAATAAAAAAAATGACTACAGTATCTCCTAAGGCTATCATTTGGTGTTCTTGTGCGGACACATTGACATAAAGATCAGTTCGAAAGGGAAAAACAAAAACAAACGGGACAGGCAAAGTTAAATCAGCTCAATTAGCAAAACGTTTGTAGTTAAAACAGGCCCGTTTACACCTTTAAACAGTAGCAGCAGTTTAGGTGACAGACGGGGCATGATCAATATGGACTAAAGGGAATTTGGTGGGCAGGCTAGTCAGAGGAACCACAAGGAGAGAGAGGCAGTGCTAGCTAACGGCTAATGCTAGCCAGCGCCTGTGCCTGTGCCTGGCAGACTGGATGAGTGCTGCTCAATAAGAACCTGGCATGGCGCCTGGCGATCTATATTATGACCCTGAAAAAGAGAGAAAACAGCCTTTAGTATGAAATGCAACCTTTTTATGAAACCCTGACAATCAGACCAAAGTTCAATTCCAACGGCTAACTCTGTTAGCAGACAAGAAAAAGGCTACTACTGAGGAAATGACAAACAACGCAGAGATACTTCTCAAGCTGTAACTACAGGGACACTACTGTGGTCAGATATTCTAGTGGTATTTAGATTAAATTATAAAAAAAAAATTGTAGCAATCCATTCACTAACTGTGTTGAGCTCATTTTGTGGCTTCTGTGGTCAAGAGTAAAAAAGAAGGTTGTGTTGGGGCTATATTTGCTATAGCTTTGCTATAGAAGCTTACTTGTGGAACCAGTTCAATGCCTTGAGCAGGTTGTGCTACTGCCGCTTTTGGGATGCCGTTGGGATGCCCTCCATCTTCACCTTGTGGTACAGACCAGCTGTCCTGAGTCCCCTTCCTACAGAGGAAACTGAGGGAAAAAATTCATGTATTTATTATACTTGCATTATTATATCTTATTATACATGCATAATATGTAAATATTATGCAATTGTTATTATACTGTGTATTTAAATTATGTGATGTTACTATAGTATTATATGAAGTCAATCAATATAAAAATTTGCACATTTCTTTAAAAGGTCCATTACCTGCGCCGATATCCAAACATAAGGAAGAGCACACAGAAAATGATGCAGGCCATGCCAATGTGGATGCCAACCACAATGCTGCTCACCGAGCTCTCTACACCCCTGCAGTTACACTGGGTTTCCTCTCCTGCAGCAAAGAAAATCACTATTATATAACAAATTATAAACACAATCATGTGCGCCCAAAACAAATGCTAATTTACCTGCTCTGGTTTTAGCACTAGTTCCGTCCTCAGCCAGCGAAACAAGTTTCTTCGAACAGTCGCTCTCTCCATTGCCATTGTAGGCCACCAGTTTTACTTCATACACAGCGCCGGGGTCTTAGGAGGAAAAAATGGAAACTGTCAGTATAACACACACTCTGCAATCAATCAAAGTTACTCATGCATTTGCCTCGCACATGCACATCTAAAACATATTCATTGAGCTGGTTTTGTTGACTCTGCAGTCACAGTAGAACTATTGATCAGCTGAGTCATGGTGATTGAGATACAGTGTTAAACCTCCTGGCCATTGTGGTCCTTCTTTTACTTGCTAACTGCAGTTTTCTTGTTATGTGATGTTGAATTTATTTTTATCAATATATCAATTTTCACACTCTCTTCGGAGTTCTCTGAATTCACACATTTGTCTCTTAACAATACTAGGAAATGCTTAGAGGAGCATTGGTTCTCTAGTGCTCATGGTTTGCTCCAGGTCTTCTCTTACAGTGGGTGAGTGGGGCAATATGTCAACTGTCACTGTACAAACATAATGGCTTTTTGAGAGCTGCTGTAACAGGTTATGTAGACAGAATAGTTACGTGAAAGAGTTTACAGCATAAAACATTAAAATAAGGAAGGCTAGATGGAATCTGAGCTGACAACATGTTTTTGTTGTTGCTAAATTGTACTTAGGGTTATTTTATTTAGATTACATATTTATTATTATATTAAAATTATTTATTTATTTATATATTTTTTTTAAACATCAAAATGTTGTTTTATACGTAACAAAAGCCCTGAACAGAAACATTTTCAGATTGCATTTTATGATTAGCTGACACATTTAACCTTTTTTAAAACGTAATAAATACAATTCTCTGCACAGAGTTTGAAAACCTCGGACTTTGCTTAAAATCAATTTATTTACAGATAAGTAAACCGTTTGGAATTTGCAAAGATATACTGAATCTATAGTCTATAGGTGTGTCAATAGTTTCATTTAGTTTACACAAACAAGAAAACCAATTTTCCCTCACCTAGATGAGAAATGGTGTGAGTGTTAACATGGCATGGCAACTGAATCGGTCCCAGGATCTCTCCGTGGGGGACCCTGCGGTAAGACAGTCGGAAACCCTCAGTTTTTCCAGGCTTATTGGGCAGCTCCCATATGACCTGGACTGCAGTGGTGTTTATTGCTTTGGTGAAAAATGTAGGTGAACTGGGCACTAGATTGGGTGCAAAGAGAGAAAATCCATTATAATATGCTGGTAGGAAAGTACACTGTCAGAATTTATTCTGTTTAAACAAAACGCATACAAAAAGAGAAGCCATAGAAAGAAAAAAACATGCTCAAAAACTTCAGTGACAAAGCAAAGAGAAGGATAATATTAAAGGACATGGTAGCAGACAGAGGGAACCAAAAATGCTGATGTAGGAAAGAGAAGAGGCAGTTAGGAAGAGAGAGTTTGAAATTGTAGTGACCTAAGCAAAACATAAAAGCATGCAATGTATAATATGTATGCAGCTACATACCGCCCCCTAGTGTTGTGGAAACGACAGTGCTGGACCGTTCACTAGCACCCAGTGGAGAGTAAGCCTTCAGGTA
Organism: Enteromius trimaculatus; assembly: GCA_032361065.1. Classification (NCBI taxonomy): domain Eukaryota; kingdom Metazoa; phylum Chordata; class Actinopteri; order Cypriniformes; family Cyprinidae; genus Enteromius; species Enteromius trimaculatus. Next base: position 10,675,634 of record JAUMHP010000074.1, on the reverse strand, counting down.
GATGGAGTAAGTGGTCGCAGGTTCAAGGTTTGTGAGGTCATGCTGAAATGTTGTCTTACTCACGGCCTCTTGTAGTTCTTTGCTTTCAGGCTCTGAAAACAAAAGTGCACCAATTATGAAGTAACACCTCAAAAATACTAGTAGAGAGCAAAATATACTCCAGTGTAGTGGAAAATCTGAATTCCACAGACACTCACCACCATATTTGCGGATATGCAACACATATCCGATGATCCCGTCTGTGATTTCGGCTGGTGGCTGAGTCCAGGACAGCTGCAGGGTGGTTTTAGACAGAGCCGTGGCTTTCAGGCCCTGAGGGGCATCGGGCAGCTCTTTGGCCAGGGACACAGCCAGACGAGCACTGGCCTGGTTAGTGCCGGCAGAGTTTTCAGCGATGCACTGGTATATAGCCTCATCCTCTGATGTGATGCGAGTCACGGCCAGGGTGCTAAAAACATTAATTATTATTATTATTTTAAATCTATTCTGTAAAAGTTTAAATACACAAATATTGCACATCTCACAATTTGGATGAGAGAATATAAAACAGGTAAACACATGCATTGGTAATGCATCCAGACAAATTATCGCAGGTAAATAAAGCAATTAAAATACTGTACACATACGATGAAAAATGTGGAAAATAAACAACTACAAAACAATGAATAGAAAAGAATAAAAATACCAAAATAAATAATAATAATAAAAATCTCTCTCTATATATAAAGACTTTTAGATTTTATATGAGCGTGTACCTATAATTGCGTACCTGTTATTGTTTGTGAGTTTCACATTATCACCCGGGGTGAGTATCTTTCCATTCTTCAGCCAGATGATATGAGGCTCAGGAACACCCTGAGCAACGCATGTGAACACAGCACTGCCTCCTGCTGGCTTTGATACAGACTGCGGCCACTGAATGAACTCTGGAGGAGCTGGAGAAACAGAGGAACAGGGTGAGACCAAGGTTCCTATAATTAAATCAGGTCAAACCTAGATCTTACCCAAATTCTTTTTTTCATTGAAATAAAATATATGTTATGCATGTATTAAAATAACTAGAACTGCAACTGACAGTATATGCAGTCTTTATGCATATTTATGTGAGATATACATTTTTTTAACAGCAAGACACCTTAATAGCAGTATTTAATCAATTAAAACCATTTAATATTTTTTCATTATAATCGCCCATTGAAACACACTAACACCAATGTCAGATTTTGAACTTAAACTCTTTTTGTAAGTCCACTGTGTCTTAATGAATGACCTCGTCTGGCTCAGCAGTGCAGATCCAGGTTCACCGTTACGCTTGACACCCTTTCAGTGTCCACACAATGGCCATGCATATATGTAGAGCTCTCCAGACCGCAGGACTATGCATCTCATTGATCTACTGACACCCACCACAACCAAACACCCCCACAATAGCCCCTTCTCCCTGGGAAGAGGGTCCGAAGTGGTCTGTGGAGGTGTGGAAGGTCATAGGTCAAAGGGAACCCTATTTCAATAGACAGCTATTAATCAATTCAGGCACAGATCTTTAAAACAGTGCCGCTTCCCCTTCAAATGAGGTCAAAAATGTTTAAACCGTTGGACAAAAATATAGATTTGCCAGATCAATATGAGCTGCAGAGAAGCTGTTTAATTGGCTTTCACAGCTGATTCTTCTGCTAATCATCGTGTCCTGAATAATATCTCTAAAGATAATTAAAAATTTAAAAAATGTAAAAGATTTAAGATGTACTTCAGAATCAGCTTTGTAATCAAAGTACGTTTTCCAGACACCCACACACACACACACACACACACACATATAAGTAAACTCACTTTGATTACAAATTGCGAAACACACACACAAACATATTTATATCAGTATGTATAACCTTATATAGCATTTACATATAACCAGAGGTTAAAATACTACAAATGTATCACATATGTGCAAGCAGGCCTGAAATAAAAAAAATACAGCCTATAAAGACACTTCAGTGGGTTCTGCTCAGGCTTTAGGGTCAAAGTGAAAAGTGGGAGGGGCGTGTGTATAATGAAACTATAGCAGTGCACAATAGGACCGAGGTCACTTTAGATACAGCCTGAATGAACGGCAGTCGCACAGTGTGTGTGTGTGTGTGTGTGTGCGTGAGGGGGGGGGGTGTCATTCATCAGCCACGTCATTGTGGTTCTCCTCTCTCCCAAGATGCACTTCACACTTGAACCTGAGTAGAACCGTTGATGAATAGACATCATTGAATAGAAATGTTTTAAAGTGAGGAGGGACTAAATAAAGGCCAGAGCGGAAACATGCTGCATCTGTTTGGCTGAAATAAACATCTGTGCATCTGGAGCATTTTTTATGTTGTTGAAAAAAGTCTCTATGATGCTCAAATATCAAAGATGGTTATTATTAGCAATGATGAAAATAGTTTTTTTTTTTTCTGCTTTGCACTTTTGTGTAAACAGTGATCATTTCGATCAATCATCAATGCATCCTTGTTGAATAAAATATGAGTTTCTTAAAAAAATAAATAATAAAAATACACACTTTTCTGAACTTATGAATTATAAAATATTAAGCAGCATAAAAGTTTTCAACATTAAACACAAAGGACTGGAGTAATGGCTGCTGAAAATTCAGCTTCGCCAAGAAAAGAATAAATCACGTTTTGAAATATATTCAAATCGAAACAGTTATTTTAAATTATAATAATATGTCAATATTATTTCAATATTTCAAAAACATTTATTATTACATAAAAAAATGAAGGCAAGCATAAGAGACTTTCTTAAACATTAAAAAATGTAATTATTCCAAATGTTTGACTGGTATTACCATATTACAGCAACTTCTATCAGTTGATATTTAACATCTGACCAGATTTCTAAAAGTGAAGCGATTATACTATGGTATGAACATGCAATTTAGTTTTTTTATTGTTAGAATGTGTAATTATCATTAAAGGCTATTTAAAAACTAAGGTCCAACTTATACTGTAAATAAATACAAGCACGCTTAAAACACACATACACATGTCGATCTGTGACTGATTCAGATGGATTTATAATTTCATGACATGCAATTTCCCCTTCCTGCAAAGAGGAAGCAATCAGAGTACAATTAAATAACAGCATCAGCTTTTGGGGTCTGTTTTCCACTCCAACAGCTAACCAGCTGTGTCTTTATAGCCAGGATCAACTGACAGCATCCATCTCATGTATTGATCAGTTATTCTTTTAGCAGGGTCTCAGATCCTGACCTTGAGTCTGATCAGGTGGCTATTCCTCATTCATTTAATCCTGTTCTGTGACTTACACAATCAATTAACATTATTGAAAAACATGGCTGCCTCTATGATTTGAATAAACTGGTTCTTGAATGTATTCGTGGATTTCAAGTCACACATGAAGACCTGAATCAATGAGACTCATGATTAATATGAATTGCTATTTCTTCACCTGCTTTGATGTTTGGGCATACATCTTTTAGACTGAGAAAATGTAACTCAGCCGAACCAGATATCCTTTTTATATTACAGAGGTCATTTTTCATATTAAAAATAGCCCAAGGTTAAAATAAAGGAAGGGGTTCCCTCAAAACAAAGCTGTTATAACGTCACAAATCCCCCCTTTAAATTTCGTCACCCGCTGCCTGACCACCAGCTGGGATGAGAACAACTGCCCTCATAATGCTATAGAAACTGGGGGAGGGGTCATGAAGGCCCAACACCCTTCCTCATTTAAGGACCATCCATTCTGCTGCTTCATCACCTGTCTGTCAGAGGAGGCTCCACCCCCTCTGCTTCCTAGGCCAATGTCAAAGGTGAGAAATAAGAGGGCAGAGGTGATAGGGGACACCTCGCCCCTCCTAAAACATACACATGCACACTAGGAAGACTGCTTTTTGCCTGTCTGTCTTCCTTTATGTTCTCTATTGTCCACATCCTGGCTCAGCATCTGTCCTAACCTTCATGACTGTGTGAAAGTGCAGACCTCATGTCCACAAAGAGCAGTCTGGAGGACCATAACCTGACATAAACAAACCCCTCAGCTTTGAACTTGAGTAGGGTGTGCTGATTTTACCTTTGTGTCTCACAGACAGATTAAGTTATCAAATGTGTTCACACAACATTACTAAAATATACAAATTCCCCTTTCGGCTATTGAATTTCATCCCTAAAATGATTTAAGACAGCTTCTATTTTAATATATTTTAAAAATGTTATTTAGTACTTTGACAGCAACTGTCAGCAGCCATTTCTCCTCAGCCTTTCAGAAATAATATGCTAATATCTTGTGTTCAATTAACATTTTGTATTATTATCAATGTTCAAAACAGTCGTGCAGCTTAATATTTTTGTGTGTATTAATACAAATTAAAAATGTCTTTATTGTCCCTTCTGAATAATTTAATGCATCTTTATAAGTTTTAATATCAATATCACTGACCCCAAACTTAAGAACTGTACACTGTAAAAAAAAATGACAGTGATTTTAACAGTAAAAAATTTGAAAACGCTACGGTAAAAACCTGTTAATGTGATGTTTTTTCTTTGAAATAGTTTTTTTGGGATCAGTTATGTTTATCAGGGTTGTATGTTACATGTAATGTTGTTAAATGAATGTTTATTGCATATTTCAATTTAATAAGTCTTACCATGATGGTGGTTAGTGTTTGTGTGAATGACATACATGTTACTATTTAAAAGCTACTTGTGATGAGCTATGGCGTGACTTTCTCATCACCACCTGCATTTGGTAGTTATCAGTGTATTTCAAAGGTACAAAATAGATTTCACTACTTTAATAGGTTGGAATATTAACATTATGTCAGTTACGGTTTATTATTAGAAATTACGGTATTTCACTGTAAATTTAACATAAAACCGTAAAAAAAAATATTGTTACTGTATTTTTCATGGTTTTATTCTGGCAACCACAGCTGCCAGTTTTTTTTACAGTGTAAATATACTGATACAGTACAAGTTAACACATGTTAAATAAATAAACATAATTTAGAATGAATTTGAATGAACTAAATAATGAACAATATGATGTTTAAACGGTAAATTAACATTTACCAAGATTAATAAATGACATAATGCTGGAAATCCATTATACTGAATGTTAACTAATGATATCATATTAAACCGTATTATTAATCAAACATATTCTTGCACAATTCCTTCATAATTAATTTAATTTGTGTCACTCTGTGTTACTCTGAATTTAATTTTGCTGCACTGATCTGCATTTCTTAATGAGGCTTTTCTCAGGGATTTTTGGGAAGGTTTTGCTTGCTTTCTTTTTTTGGGGAGAAACAACCTAACCTAATCTCTTTGTTCCCATCTTACACAAAAAGTGGATCAATAAATGAATCAATACATTCAAGATTACCTCCCCCAAATGGCTTCACTGCCAATTCTGTTGTAAAAAGACTGATAGGGGTGACTATTGATTGATCAGACTTAAGCTGGACATTTGGGACACAGAACGAGAAAGCACACCTGGGTGCAATTTCAGCAACAATTTAACAAATGAATGGATGCATAAAACTAAGGGACAACAGGATAATCTTCATTATCACAGCAGTTATTTCAAATATCTGCCTCCTGGCCATCACTTCTACTGTTTAAGCTTTTAAAAGGCATTATTAGGATTATTCTTAAGTTCAGATGAATAAGAAGCTTAGTTGTTCACACTTACTACTACCGACTGTGATATTAAATATGACATGGATCATTTTACCCATTTGTTTTCATGTTGTTCTTTCCTAAAGACTCCCAGCGTGCAGCTACTTTGAAGAAAGCCAATGAGAAGAGCATATATACCTCAGGGATATATGATCAGGTCGAATGTATGGACAATAGCAGGGTGATGGATGAGATGTGTCATGGGGTGTTGAATGGGGGATATCTCCTAACAGCTGACTTCATTACCCAAGCTATTTCTCCCAAACCCAGCTGGACAGCAACAGCAGGCCTTAATTACCATAATGGTAGCCAGAATCTCACACCATCAGACCCAGTACAGAGTGAGGAAAAAACGCAAGGAGGGTCTGAATATTGATTTCTCCTGCTGTGCTGACCAGTCAGCTTCCAAGGGTCATGTTCAAAACCAGTTCTGCCTCATGTCTGGTCCTCATAGCGGCCACAAATACTATATTCATTCAATACAAACACACACAAGACAATAGGTTTGCTCTGCTGTGCTCAGTGAAGTGTGCAAATAATAAAATTACTGTAATAGTGCAGCTTTGTGAACTTCTGTCACAACAAATCAGGATTAAGGAGTGTGGGGTCAACTATTATTTCCCACACGAGTTAGGACCATTTACGAAATACTGAAGCTAAAATACTTTACTGATTTAATACACTATGATCCAATAAGATGGGACCAATACGATTATATATAAAAAAAAAAATAAAACTTTAAAGTAAAAAAACTTTTTTACTTTAAACTTTTTTTTAATTACTAAAAAGTTTCCACAAAATTAAGCAGGTAAAAAAAAATGTCTACACTGACAGTAGTAAACTAATTTAAGAAAAAAGAAGAATGATAAGAAATGCTTCCTGAGCAGGAATTCAGCATAGACTGATTTCTCAAGAATCATGTCACACTAAAGACTGCAAAAATTCAATTAAAAATACCTTCAATACATAAATTAAATGTATTATATATACATA
>JAUMHP010000074.1:10654510-10664824 GCA_032361065.1 Enteromius trimaculatus | reverse complement strand
ACTTGTAGGGATGCAAAATACATCTCTACTATTTTGGTTATCAGCGATATTTGAAAAGGCAATATAGCAATACCTTTAATTATATAGAAAATGTTCAGGCATTTTCACATTTAGGTAACCTTTAACATCCTCTAGCGCTCAATTAAATTGTATGTTCAAAAACACTAATAGTTTGATGACGGTGGTAAAATTATCTTTATCAAATCTCAAAATAAATATACGTAATGTACATTGTAATCATGTGATGAATAATTTACTTCTACAAGCTATCGGTATAGTCCGGAAATATCTGTTTCACGCTTATTCAAAGTGCATATAGAAAACTACTGCTGCAATAACTGACATTACCCATGTGTCTTGGATTCATATACTTATCAATACCATATTAATACTGGAGTCTATAAATATATAGCACTATAAACTACACTTCCACTAAAGGGAATATCTGGGATGCACCTTTTGCTGTTAGGTCACACACTGAGCAGATATAGATGGGATGAGTCTGTCTCTTCCTTTTTCCTTTTTATGAGGGCTAGCTTACATCTGACCCTTCCCTGGCTTACTCCACCCGAAGTGTTAATGAAATTCAGAGGTCCCAAGGGAAAGGGGGGTTATGTCACACAAGCTGGATTCAGAAACACAGAGAATAACACATGGGCCTAAGCAATAAAAATATGAATGTACAAATATAATAGTTAGTAATTAGTTCTCGCTTGATATATACCATATCCAATACTGGAATGTGGCAGGAGGGATACAAATAGACTGGATATTTAACACTAACCATCTTCGAGAACAATTAAACAATATTCTGTTTTCTAAGATAGAGGTTTTCTGTTTCTGCCCACCTCGGAATAGAAACGGTGTTTGAGGATCTACCCATTAGAGAAGTTTGTCACTGCACCTCAAACTCTAAAGATCTCCATTGTTGAGTAGCAAAATGCATGTTGGATTATAAGCGTATGCTAATAACCCAATCTAACCTGCATGAGACCCGAACTCAAGCTCAGAGCTCAAGTCTGGGGATAATTCTGATCATTCAGATGAGAGGTTAATAGAAATTGGGTTTTGGGGGTTTGTAGATAGTGCTCCAAACAGCAGGAGACCCCCACCCATCCCCACCCCTTGAGCTGTGACCTCAGTCCCTAAAGGGTCATGAGAGAGTTGGTGAAGGGTGAATGAACAACGTTGGGCTTAAGGCAGACAGCCTGTGTCCAGTCACACACACAGTTCCAGCCCCCAGGTTGGTCCGTTGTCCCCAATCTAATGTTGGACCTGAACTTCACAAACTATTGTTGGAAGCCAGACATCTTTCTAATGACCTTCATCTCTAACCAGAATCTCTTAAGGGTGGCAAAGATTTACAACAACCACCATCGTCTTACTTTCAACATATGCATATATAAAGTCTGCAAGGCTGCATTAAAGGGAAAAACAGCAACATTGTGAAATATTATTACAGTTTAGAACTGTTTTTTATTTTACCGCATTTTACAACGTAATTTAGTCAATTTGATGGCAAAGCTAAAGCTGCAGTCAAACCATAATTGTTTCTTCGATGAATAGAAATACTTTTGAATAAAATGTCTTTTGAAAAGCCTTATGAATGGAAGTGAACATATAGATCTGCAATGTTTTATAGCTTATCTGAGGATAAGAAAAAGAGATCTGAGATATTCTAATTTTAATGCTCATTATAATTTCTATATGGGTCTCTCCATTGTCCAGAGAAGATTTTTGCATTACTGAAACTGGCCTGCCACTTTGAAAAAGTGATATAAGCCTTTGAAAGAAATTCTAAATGTATACGAACATTCACAAAATTCCTCTCGCTCTCTTTTTCTCCCATTATATCCACGGCAGCAGCAGGAGATCTAACGTAAACAATAGCTGAATACGAACTTGGGGGAGGAATTGTAAAGATACTGGGTGGAAAGGGGGATCATGCTGCTCCGGGTGGGCTTCTTTTGACTCCTTAATGGGAGCTAAATTCTTCCTGACTACAACAGCCACAAGCCGCCTGCACAAACACTCCTTTGTGTTGGTCATTTGAGGCGAAGTTGTCTTTTGTTTAAACACTGATTGTCATTAGGTGGCATATGCTAAGTTCAAAGTCATGCAAACACACTTGCATTTCCACTTAAGAGAGGAAACAACCCCATGCAGTTTCACTCCACCCTCCTCATTAACCAATTATCACCCAACAATTAGCTCTTTTGTGCTCTTCTCTGGATCTAGCCTCCACCTTTCATAAAAATACCTGACTCAAACTTTTTAAAGGATGTTTTAAGATGCTATTTTCAGTCATATAATGGTGCTTGGCAAAATATATGTGTTTCTATTAATTAGATCGTGTCTGTAGGTCAACAGCTTTTTATGAAAAATCTTTGCCAGACCTAAAACCTTTGGGTAAAATCAATAAGCAATATGCTTCAATTGCAAGGGGGAGCACACCCCATCACTATGGCCTCAGGTCTTTAATTATTGGGATAAGGACCAGAAGGGGGTCCAGGGCTTCCATTAAGCCAATCTCATTAATGGAGCAACCAAGGGTTAAAATGTCCCTCTGCTGCAACATGTAAGTTTTAATGCCACTGTTAGTTCCTCTTTGGCTTCATGAACCCTGATGACTTTCTTTAACAGAACCACTGAAACTATAAATGTTAAGGGGTCTATAAACAAACCAATTTTGTGGCTGATTAGCCTATACATTATGTTACAGGTTATTACGGCAGCTTCATTACACTGAGGAAAATGGCTATTGCTTCAATTAGAACTATGAATGTTCAGACTGAAGTGGCTATGGGATCAAGCAAACGTAATTGCTCACAACTTTTTGTGGTGACATTCACTGGAGCAAAAAGCAGGCCACAGGATCTATATGCCTTTGGTCAAATTTCCCAAGTTTCTCAACTAGCAGGAAAACCATGTAGCGATTGAGACATTGGCCACCCACTGCAGCTTGTACCCTGTATGTGGATTAGCTAGATGATATCTTGTCAGATATGCCTTCTGGAGTAAGAACTTTCCACAGATGAGGAGTCTGTGGAGGGATTACTCCAGCATAAACATATTCAATCCTGCACACTCATAAACCTCCAACAGCTTTAAGACGATTTTAAATTTACCCCTGCTTCCCAATAAGGCTGGAGCAGTGTTATGGAGATCAGGGTGTTGGGGTCAGGTCAAAGGGGTGGGGAGAGGTGGCCACTTTTGTCTCCCCGGCTCTCTTTTTGCTCCACCCGCATTGGACCGCTCCGCTGTCCAGAAGGGGGACCCCAAAGGTTAATACCGCCCAAGGTCACCGCAGCCCCTCTGTCTATAAGGTCATCTGTTTCTCCCCCCCTCCTCCCTGAGACTCACCATCTCCTTCTGTTCAACTTTCCGACTATGTTTATTTATTATTCCATGGGAGATTTATTCTAAAGATCACTTATGATCCAAACTCATGGCCCTAACAGCTGGTTTGAAAATAAACCCAATCCAGCCAATTAAATAAATAAATATATATATATATACAAACAAGCAGAAATGTTTGATTCTTATAAGAATTACTGAGAAGGAAAACAATGTTACCGAGAAGAAAAAAGAAGTTTCTACAACATATGATTGCTCTACTCTAATAGCTTATATTGCTTTGGATATTTTTAAGATGTTCTTAAAAAATTTTAGTAGCTTCAAGATTTTCTAGTATACTATTTCTATGAAAAATTCTGTGTTTTTTGTGATTCTATATCAACACTACATACAAATATTTTAACATTATAGCACAGTCTTGTTATAGCATGCATTTAACTTTTAATCATTTCTGTAATTTCTGCTCAATTTAATGTTTTTGTTAGACTTAAAACCCTAATACTTAAATCAGCAATTAGCAAGGACTAGGAAATGTCAAAATAACAGCTGAAATTACTATTTTAATTAACTTTTTACCCAGAAGCAACATCTTTATGCATTAATAGCTTGTCCTGCATCAAAAAACACTCTTTAATAAAAGTATTTGAGGAAAAAAAAAGCAGTTAAATATTAATATTGTAATATTTGAATTAGTTTTAAGGTCATACTTTCTTGATTCAATACACTACTGAGGACTTAATAAATAGAAACAAATCAGACAGTTTGAAGTATAGTATTAATTCCAATTACAAACAGTTATTTGATACAGAACATCTCAAAATATGATCTTCAGATCTTTCTGGTCAAGTTATGCTTGTATAAAAACATGAAAGCAAAGTGCACACAAATAGCTAATGGGTGAATAAAATGACAAAATAGGGCTATCTTTACGATGTACAAAAACAATGTTTATACTCACAAGAACCAATAAACGTCAGGAAGGTCAGTAAAATCCGTGGCTTCATTTTCCTGTGTAAAACAGATAGGCTACTTCTTTGGGGTTAAAAAGAGTTTAAAAAGTGAAAAGGAAAAATGCTATTTTTTTTCTAGTGCAAATGTCTTTCTATTCGAATAGTCAACTAATCAAAAAAAAAACGAAGTAAACCTAGAGTAACATCGTTGCACTACACATTAACGGCGCTCCAGCTGGGCGCTGCTGGTCACGTCCACGGTCACTTTGAGAATACCCCGCGAGCGGCTCCAGCCTCCAGCACAGCGGCGAGCGCGTGCAGAGATTATTCATGATATTGTTGTCGCCGCTTGACGTTGACGCGCGCGCTCTCGCCGTCAGTGACAGGTGGCTCTGTGATGATCATGAACCAATTGTTCAACCAACCGCTGTCTTTGGGTAGGTGCGTTATTATAGCTAGGCCTAACAAACCACCTCTTTATTACTTTACCGCAAGGGGTTACACTCAGAAACATCGTAAACAAACCGAATCAGAATCAGAAAACTTTAATGATTCCGCAGGAAATTACTTATGTGATGACTATCACAACACACACACACACAAATATGCCATTAATCAAATACTCAGATTTTAAATATTAATCTCATAAAAAAAGTTCTAATACTAGTTTTTGTTCGTTGGGATAGCAATGAAATTTGGCACAGGTTTCGTTGGTTGTAGTAAACAGAACAACAGGAACTTTGTGGTCAGCGTTTGTTGTGATACTGCAAAGTAGCCTAACCTCAACAAAACCACCTTATTTGCATTGCATTTTAAGTTTAACCAGTCTCACCCTGTGTGGTCAGATCTAACGCACCATTAAACCCAGGAAAACAGCCAACAAACTGATTCAATTAGCAGCGATTTGCATATGAAGCAGTATATGAATGGATCTGCATGCTTAATAAAGTGAGTGGTCTGCCCAGGGCCGTTTCCTCCCATTATAGACTACTAATTGAAAGGAAGTATTTAGAGAAACATTTGAACAGGCAGAGAAACACCAATTATAGGACTGTTCAGCCTCGCGATAAAAGAACACATTTATTCAGTGACATAAACTTTTTATATAGAGGCAATAGAATTATTCACTAAAATCTTTATTATGCATGTGAAAGAGCCTAGTAAAATTGTTCCTATATAACATTAATGTTACAAGAATGAGGTCATGCTGTTAATTAAGCAATGCAAAAATACTAAATATAGAGTATGGGTCCAAATATGTGACACCACTAGTTTAGCATTTTTAAAGCCTAATGCCATTTGTAATTTGCAAATAAAATAATTATATTATGTAATTTATTGACATTTATGACATTATATTTCTTTTCGTTATAATGTATTATTTAGTTTTCTATTTATTTCCAGATTTGAACTCATTTTTGAAACTCATATTCAAACTTTTTAGCTTAATGTTTTCTTACACAATAGAAATATGATTTTTTAATTAAATGGCATAACCAAAATAGCAAATTGTCTTGCGTCGTAGTACTGTAATGCTCAACAAATCTAATTATGTAATCTAATTATGTTCAAGACACTTTAGACCAATGACTCATTGAACATTATTCATCAACATAGTGGGATAGAAGCCACAAAGTCTATGTAAGGATTGTGAAAAAGAGCAGCAAAGTAGTTTCTGTAAACCACATTATATCCGTTTTGTGTTATAGGATTGGCAGTCCTCAGGCCAGAGGAAGAGATCGGCGAGTGTCGCAGAGAAAAGGAATCAGACGGGCCTCACCTACCGTTCCGCTCGCTCCTTATCCCATTAGGTGCTCTATGGCTGCCCAGTTAACCATGGATACAGGCACAGGGATAATCCACCCTAACACTTAGGAACTCATTCACTGCTCTTTCCATGCCTTTTATTTGCTGTTAACTCTATTATGCACAGGGGAGGAAAAGAATCAGAAGTCATGTACAGGTTTTCATAGACGTATTAACAGTGCAGTCCTAAACATATTATGTAGAGGACATCAAAATCTATAAATACTTGATTCGTTTCTGAAATATTGTCAATCTTCATCACAATTTGAAGGAGTATTAGCTGTGTATATATGGAAAGAAATTAGAGAACAGTAACCACTGAAGTTTAAACAAAAATTATGAATTAGTAGGAAGTGTAAAGGACCTTGCTTTGAATGACTTCAGCACATCTGCGCCTGCAGGAAATCACTAGACATAAGTTTCCATAGTTTGGTAACTGTATCAGAATTCTTAAAAAGTCATTCACCTTGCCATGTAGCTGTTTAAGAGGCCCGACTCCTGCTGCAGACAACATCCCGAACAACACAGTTCCCATCAGACCCGAATGAATTAAACTTGCTCTCATCACTAATTCTTCTCTCTCCACACAACATGCTCCTCAGCAAAGGTGAGCTTAGCCTTTTGATTCCTTCTGCTGATGAGAGCCTTGTTCACTGCTGAGTGTGTTAAACATGCCAAGACAGTTTCAGTCACCTTAGAGCGGCCCGCCATCTTGCAATCTAATGCTGCCAGTTAAAAAGGCTTGTCATATAATTAAGGAAGTTAGCACCAGTTGCCAGATTAACACCAATAATTTGGAAGTTCTATTTGAAATTTCTTTTCAAGGGGTCATCGGATGCGAAATTCACTTTACAAGTTGTTTGAACATGAATGTGTGTTGGAAGTGTGTGTACACATCCATCCTACAATGAAAACAATCCACATGTGGAAAATGGGCATGCAATGACAGCTTAGCATAGATAATTGAATCTGATGACCAAAGAGTTTTTTAACTCGACTCTTCTGTAGTTACATAATGTACTAAGACAGATGGAAAATAAAAAGTTGTGATTTTCTTGGCTACGCACTACAGTATATTCTCATACCAGCCTAAGAAAATTAGCCTATTTTCAAAAATAGTTGAGTGTTCCTTTAAAAACTGCTTTTCTACGCTGGTTAGAATAACTTAAAATGGGATCATTTTATGGTGATAAATAAATTGTAATCTACTGTTTGTGTGTGTGTGTGTGTGTGTGTGTTATATATGTCCTTTAAATGACTGGGGAGTCATGGGACAAAGAAAAGATGAGACAGAGAGGTATGAGATAATCCTAAGAGGTTTGTGGAGATACAAATGGTATGAACGGAAAGAAAAGAGAGGAAAAGGACACTCAGGGGCAGTTTTCCTGAACAGGGTTTAAGACTAGCCCTAGATTAAAATAAATGTTAAGAGCTGTCTTAACTGGAAAAAGCTTGCACTGAGATATCTTAAAATACATAATTGTCATTGTTTGGTCTTAAAATGCTCACAGATAATGCATTTTTGTAAGACATGTTTCTAAAAATTCTTAAATGTCCTAAACTAGCAAAGATCTAGTCCTGGCTTAATCTAATTCCTAACAGGGAAACCGGCCCTGAGAGTTTTAATCAGCAAGATAAATGAGGCAATAATTCTACAGTTGTTGCTAGAATTATGCTGTCAAGGTTTTTTTCAAATAATAATTTTACAGGAAAGTATAGGGATGACAGGAAATGTTGAGGAAATGAGAAGGGCAATGAATCTAAAAATAAGGTTAAGCTAGATTTTAAGTATACCCAGCTAAGTCCTACATTTTGCATTTTTATATCAAAATATTATTAAATAATTCAAATGTAACATAATACAATTTAATATGTATAGACAACGTGATAAGTATGGTAACATGGCAAATCTCACCTTCATCATGGTTATTTGTTGGGATGTTTTGAAAGACTGCAAGAACAGGAACTTACACACAGCACATAAAAACTCAAGCATCCAGTTCTATACATATAATATCCAGTGGTGAAGGGTGCGCATTAATAAATCAATGCTAAAAAAATAACAGTATTTGGAAAAACAAAACACACACACAAAAATATATATATACCATATATACCAACTATCCGGTGTGAATGTTCCAAGAACTCTGTATGAACTATTGCCATTGTGTCTTTGGGTATAATTACTTCACCTCCGTTTGATCCAGAGAGATTGTTGATTTTCTAAATGATTAATTTATTAATAATTATAAAGTAGGCACAATTATATACAAAGACATAATAAATATGGTGGTAGCTCTTTATTTTAACACTCCTGTTACTCATGTACATACTATGTACTTATTATGAAATTAAAATAACTAGGTACTGGCCCTGAACATAACATTACCTTTTTTTTAAACCGGGACTTTCTTTGATAGATATACTTGCAAGTACATGCAAGTTCACATACTGTAAAATAAAGTGCAACCAATGTGGCTTTACTGGGTCTGGTGTAAACTGCTAAATCAGTCCTAAACCTTATAGTTACAATATTAGAAAGTACGCTTAGAGGTATTAGTCCACTTTTTAATTGCAATACTTGTGGAATTTACAGATGGTGTATTATTCATTCTGTCAGAAATGTAAATGTATTCCAATATTCATACTGTGAAAATAATTTTCACATCGAAGACCTCTACCAGAGAGTGACAAAGCAAAACTGATAAATGGAAATATGATAAAACTGCATTACGAATAACTATGATGAAACTGCATCAAAGGCAGGTGTCAACAGTCAGTTACAAGAAGTCACAAAAATGACCCCGCTCACACTGTAACAAAATACTATAACATGCAAACAAATGGATATGAAAACTATAAGTCTATACATAACTTATTATACATAATTAGTTTTGATCTAAAGTTTAAAGAATAAAATGTTAAAAGGATTTACTATGCTTTACCATCAAGACATTTTGATGAATTAAAAAAAAGTTAATTTAGGCCCTAAACTAGCCATATTCCTTACATTTTCATATTATACAAGTTATTCTATGCTATGATGAAAATGCTATGAAAATAAAAATTTCCTGAACAACTCATACACTTCACCATGTATCTGTACGTAAACAATCTATTTCTATTTATAATAAAATATAACCAAAAATGCATATTAAGGCACATAGACCTGCTATTTAGGACCTCTGTGTGCAAAACTATTTATTAAAACATAATTTCCTGTTTGTTCCCTTAAAGAACCTTTTAGCGGATTAATAGTTTACCTTTTATTTGACTCTAAAACTATATTTTAATTTTACTGGCAAGTCTTAGAAGTGGACTTGTCCGAATGAATGTGTCATAAGAACACACATACGTTTTGGTTGACTTTTATGATACACTCATGGCCAACCTAAGTTACTGTCCAGACCGAACGTTTCTAGATCAAACTCCAGAACAGAGTCCGGAAGACTTGATATGTCCTGGTCCAGCCAGGATGACGGGTCTGAAAAGGTGGAGAAACATGGTGAGAAATTCAAGTGTATGATAGAAGAATGATGAGAATAATAAGACATACAGGCTAAACACACTACAACTATATATAGCCTAATGTATCATATTTAATACACAAACATGTTTGACATCTACTGCATATAAGTCTGTACATAACTGGCAGTTTATTTATAGTTTATACTTTTTTTTAGCAAGTGAATGTCCTTTTATAATTCTGATCATTCTGCAAACCATGGTACATGTGTCTTTTTTCGTGAAATCTTTACATATTTTTATAAAGTAAATGTAACTATTGTAATAATTATTATATTTTCGTCGGTAATACTGTAGTAAGCAACTCAGCTTTATTTGATTACCCACACATCAATTCAAATTTATTTATTTGTATTAGGCATGTGTGGAATGTTTGTTATATTTTTAAGCCTTTAAATATCATCCTATTAAGACAGTAATGTGATATATATAGTGACAAGTGATATTTACAGTGGGTACAGAAAGTTTATTTCACTCTTTGTTATATTGCAGCCATTTGTTAAAATCATTTAAGTTCATTTTTTGCAGATTTATTAAAAAAGACAAACTGAAATATCACATGGTCATAAGTATTCAGACCCTTTGCTGTGACACTCATCTATTTAACTCAGGTGCTGTCCATTTCTTCTGATCATCCTTGAGATGGTTCTACACCTTCATTTGAGTCCAGCTGTGT
>JAUMHP010000074.1:10590210-10647563 GCA_032361065.1 Enteromius trimaculatus | reverse complement strand
TATATATATATTAAAACGTTATGATATCATTTGATATTTAATTATTTTAATTTATGCTCTTTGCAATGCAGCCAAAATGTTCAAATATTGGTTTAGAGACTAAATATGTTCAGTAAGAAATGTTGAAAGCCACTGTTTTTGGCCATGTTTTCATGACATCATATTTTTTTGTATAATGTTCACTAACAAAATATTTCAATAAAAAAAAAAAACATAAATATATAGAAATCTCAGATTATTTATTACGAGTTCAAACTGATTTTATGAAATACTAATGAAAGGACCTCTGAAGGAAGGACTACAGACGATTCGCCATAAAACTACAATTCCCGCGTGCCGCCGTCGTCCAGTGACGTCTCTTTGAAAGTCTGTAGATTTACTTCCGTTACGCGGCGGCAGCTAACAGAACAGAACATGTCTGAAAAAAACATGGAGGAGAAAGTTGAGCAAGCTACAAACAGTAAAAATATATCTCTGCCTATGTCGAGGGTGCGATTAATCATGAAAAGCTCCCCCGATGTGTCCTGTATTAACCAGGACGCTCTTTTCTTGACAACAAAAGCAACGGTAATTTGATGTGTTATTAATCAATGGTCAGTTGCCTGGTTATCTGCATTATTTAGATACTTCAGTCGGAAAAGTGTTTTGGTTTTAATCACTAGAAACATATGTGATATCAGCTTTTAGTTTAAATACACATTCCCCATAGTTCTAATAGCTCTATTTATATAATACAAAAATCTTCACACTTGTAGGAGTACAAAGGAAAGGCTCCGACAGGTTGCTTATCACCGACTTAACGTTATGTTTTTAATAATTTGTTTGACATTTTCATAATTTCCTCATAGGAGCTTTTTGTCCAGCACTTGGCTCTGTCCTCCTTTAAAAATGGTTCGGGTAAAGAGACAAACACACTGTCATACAGTGATCTGGCCAACACAGCAGAGGAGACGGAAACATTTCAGTTTTTAACCGGTGAGCCCTGGCAATTTGTGATGATGACAAACGCTATTCAAACTAAATCAGCTGGTGAGTAAACAGTTGTGTCTCTTCTATTTTTAGATATCCTGCCTAAGAAAATCTTGGCCAGAGACTATCTGAAGTCAATGGAAGAAATGGAAAAAGATGATGACAACCTGTAGTGATGTATAGCGAGTGGGAGGAAATCACTGTGAACTGGTCCTGACCACTTCCTCGCTAAAACAGTGGATAAAAGCATAGGACATTGTCTTACAAGCCAGGACATTTCACCCAAAGAGTTGTACTTCTACACCTCTGTTGTTTTAGAGAGGTAATGTACATGTTTTACTTAATGTAGTCTGTTTTAGCAGCCACTTACACTAGGAGTTGTTAAAATGTCAAAATAGCCGCTGCAGTACTGGAAACCAGCTTATATGGTGTTTTGTCATGCACCATTTGGAGTTTTATTACTGCTTAACACATCTGTAGAGTCCATTCCATTTAATGTGAAATTTGCTCTTCAAATTAAAAATGTTTTTCCTCAGGGTTTAAAATGTATCTTAGAGATATATTTCATGGCCATGCTTTAACGTTTTAACCTCTGAGGATAAAAATGCATTCCTACTTGACTCTGGGCTGCAGCTGATGATTTATATAGTGTACTGTATAGTTTTAAAATGCTTGAACAGTCTGAATTTTGTATTTGAATAAATACTTTTGCTGATAACGTGTTTGCTATAATGTTGTTTTTAATCTGGCAGTCAGTATCTATGATGTGTAAACTTGCATGAACTTAGAACATTAGAAGTGAACTGCTGCGGGTTTTTTATATTTATTTATTAAGCGTTATCTGTAAATCAAGCATAATAATTGTAACTTACATTTTTTTAGGGAACAGTCTATAGTCTGGGGGTATAAAAATAGATTTTATTGCCATTACCTATTATTTATCCCATTTACTTCATGGAAACAAAAACAAAAGGAAAATACGTACCAAAAGAGAAATACACGGTGCTGCTGGCATGCAGTACATACATGGTCATACAAGTCTTCTTTGTTTGATAAATGTAATAAAGCATGCATTTTTTTAATTTTTTTTTACACGTGTAGGTTGCGCTGCTCAAGTGAAATTACTGGGGAAGCAGTTTGGACAGTCGAAGCTGCATAGTGTTCAAAGATCTCTCCAGAATGGCAAGATGTTTCTCTAGAAAAGCTGCTACTTGCTCCTTTTTACCAATGGAGTCTTTCGTGTTGTGAATTTGCTCCTTCAGACTGAGAGAAAGAGAGAGAGAGGCAGAAAAAAAATCGATTCAAATTTACTGATTTTGAAGAATGACATTTTGCAAACATATGCTGCCATAAATTTCCATGAATCAAATCCCACTATGCAACTCTTTAGCGCCCCACGCCCAAAAAACATTTACTACACTCAGAATACTTAATTTGTGAGTATATGAATATTTTGCATTAAATGAAAAAAATACACATTTGTAGAAACTTCATCCTTTAATGAACCGTGAATACATTCTTCAATTACCTTGAGAAGGTATAATGGTTTTTCCCCTCCTTCCTCTTCTCATCCAAATCCATGAACACCTTCTGCATTGTATCAGCCGTCTGGGCCACAGTGAGATGGTCAGCCCGCACACCCTGCATGTTCTCCTTGGCCTGTAGGTCGTAGGACACACCCTCTTCCTCGAGACCACTAGATGTGGATACGGCCTGCAGTGCCGCCCTGTTCTGCAGCAGGAGAAGACGGGACTTCTCGAACTCCACTGGGCCTGCTATATCATCCCAGCACACAGGGGAGGATGGAGGAAGCCAGAAGCGCTGAGTGCAGTTGGCCGGCCTGCCAGGCATCTCTTTGACAAACGGACTATCAGCTGGGAAGCTGTTCAGGAGTTCGTGTAATCCAGAACCCCAGTCCAAATTCTCTAGCTCTAGCTCCGTCACTATACTGCCCGCTGGGTACCAGATAAACAGCAGGGAAAAGCACCAGGACAAACAAGTCCTCATTCTGTCCTGGAGCAACAGCATACTGGTGATATTGAACAAACAGTAAACAGTATTAAAAGAATTAAGAGTCCTTGCACTGTGAGCTCACTGTCAAACCCATATTTCTGACTTTGTAAGCAAATGATGCTGCATATAAGAGGTTCTCAATATAATGCTCAATAAAGACAGGATGACTTTAAAAAATAAATAAAAACTACATTTAGGTTATTTCATTTCCCCCCCCAAGCATGCTGAATTATGAGAAAGCTGCATATGTATTAAATCACTAATTTAAAAAAGTATGACAAGTTCTTAAGTGGCCTTCAAAAGTAATTTTTTTAGTTTCGCTATTTTAATTTTAAGACGAAAAATATTAAAATACGTATCGGATTGCATACAACATTTAAAATTCCATTTGAACATTTGAAATACCATTTCAAAAAGAAGTCAAAAATGTTTAGAACTGCTATTGAGGATATTAATGTTGTCATATTTTTATTGATTTTAATACATTACAAATCATATTACTGGTTTTTGTTTGTTTGTGTCGTTCTTGATGTTTTAGTATTCTGACATCTGCTTAGTCTACTATATCCAGTTTCCACCAAGAAACGGACCCAAAAGGGTCACCCATTGAAAGTTATTTATAATGTTTTCGATTATAGCAATACATTTTACGGCTTTCAAATGCATTACTTCAACATTCCCCCGGTTAGTCAGACAAAGAGGTAGTTCGAACCATTACTAACGGGGGTAAAAATACATACAAACACGGCAAACTTAAACTTAAAAAAATTCTAAAATAAACTCGTTTTTTATTTATGAATGGAGTTATATTCCGTCGAATTCTGAAGTGGTTAATGAAACGTAAAAAAAATGCTTTATATTAAAAAATGTCACAAAACGTCGTTTTCGCTATTGAGCTTATAACGAATAAAATCAAGCAAAAGCAGTTAACACCTTAAAGTGGTAAAACTATTCAAAGTTTCAGATAAACTTACCTCAGACTATAACAGAACAGCAGGCAGAAAAAGAGCTCGCGTGCTTTTCATAAATGAGCTATTGGAAAATCTGACTCGCTCTTCACAGCTCAGAGCTGCTCACAGCTCATTTGTCTGGATAAGCAAAGAAAAGCCTTTTTATTTTCACAAACACAACACAACGCTAAATAAACAACGGGCGCTGTACATAAAATGGTCAAGAGTGGAGTTAAACAAAACCAACGTCTGAGATGTGATTTTCCAGTTCCAGAGTTTTATCAGCTGGAAGGGTGGCCGGCCGTGTCTCAATACCTTGAGAGCTGCCTAAGTAGACAGCATTTCAGACAACGGAATCACATTCTTTTGTATAACACTGTGCAGATGTGCACTAGGTTTTGATACACGGTCATTGTACACTTTTTTTTCTTTTGATGTTAAAGGAGTATGGAGAGATCGGGTTTATAAGAAAATCTGACTTCTAGACTGTTTTAAGTTTAGATTATCCTTAAATAAAACCCTAGCTTTTACTTGTGCAAGCTAAACTGTACAACATAAAGCTTAGTTTTACGCTGTAGTATGAGAAGAGAGTAAACACCAGTTTTGGCCTCAGGCAACATTGTTTTGAGGTTTGCAACAGGCTGTTTGGGGATCTAGAAAACATAAGTGTAGAGAGATTTTAAAGGCCAATATGATCTCAGCAAACAGGAATGGAAGAAAAGCTGGCAAAAGCACCAGACCAGCATGTCCAAAAAACATCAGTTTGAAGTTAAAAATCTGGCATATAACATTAAAAACACAAAGACACGGCAGGCAGAGGAAATTAAGTTTATTAAATGATGCAATACACAGTCAAGCGAAAGTGAACTATATTAAATGATACGTTTTCACATTATGTCTTAGCAGGGTTTACAGCATATCTTGGTTTGTAAATTTATGTTTAAGAAAAAAAAGAAAAGAAAAGCTCACACTTTACATTATCAAGAAACAACAACAAGGAGCTTAGCAGTGAATGCAAACATGAATCAGAAATTAAAGAATTCATGACAGGAATGACAGCAAATTTAATTTGGCATGTTATAAAAGGAGCAAACACAAGGTTAAATGAAAGATAAATTGCTGATGTGAGAGGGAGGTTTGACACCACGGCGCAGTGCAAGGAAGCCTTCGAATAGAAACTTTGGTCGCTTGGCTTTTCCATCACTAGCATGAACATGATTTAAAAACAAAAATAAAAAAAATAAAATAACAAGAGTGTCCTGGAATTTCAACTGTTTGTAATTTAATTATGAAAAAAGGAAAGAAAAAGATGATTGTCAACTTACAGAGTAGAATTTGGAGGAAAATAAAAAACATCAGTTCCAGGACACTCCTACATTCTTAGGAGGTAGATTTATGGCAAAAACGTATGGCCTGATTTGTAGCGACTTGCATGCTGTAGTTAAATAGTGCATATTTTAAGGCCAGATATACTTTGTTCCATCCATAAATGCAGTTCTAAGGCTACATTAAGACACAGGTGAGGGGATTGAGGACGAGAGGCAATAGCAGATACAGCCCTTAATGGCAATACCTGAGTCAACTGTAACTTTTGACTGCAAGACGTCACATGATCAACTGAGCAATGCTCAAGCTATAGAGGCTCTGTAATATTGTATTCATGTCAGTGAATATGACTAAAAATCTGTTAGAATTGCATTCGATGTGCATCGCTGCTAATCTTTGAAATAGCGGCTCTGGTCAATCACATAATTCAGAAGACGCTTGCACAGCTTGTGGCCATCAAACCTCCCTGTAGGGGAAATCATTTGAAATGAGGTTCACAAAAGAACAATAAATGAAGTTTATGCAGCATTTATCAGGCTTATGAGGTACTTCACATCTATACACTTTTTTTTTTTCTCGAAAAGACCAACAAGTCATATGGTTCCTTAGAATTCCTATTGTAGCAGAAAATACCTCGTCTTAAATAGTCTTAGTCTGTGTGCCCAATTACAACAGGGCATCCTTTAAAACTGCTTAGAAAGTGCAAAATACAAATACTGATCATTCTATGCAGCATTCACTCAAGGTTGCATGATAAATGTACAAATTATTCAATGTGGCGCTGAGTATCAAATCAAAAGGATAGTCCCTCGATCAGGGGTGGGAGAGATTTTAAAAAAGGCACACATACGACAAAAAAAAACAAAAAAACAAAAAAAAAACCACGCTGGACGTTTTTAAGCTCGCCGATGAAAAAGAATCTGAATGATTTCCATACAACCTCTTTGTACCTTAATATTGATCTCTCAAGAAACTCAAATGCCAGTGTATTAGGAGGCTTAACGCATCCTTAATCAGAGTCTGAGACATCAAATCAAAATCGAATTCCCTTCATAAAATGTAGCAAGGTAAATACACGTCAACCGCAATGAACAGCAAGTCTAACATGACAACTTTTAAATACAAATAGCTTATCGCAGACTCGTCGCAGAACTTTCCTCAAACGGATCAGGGTCTAATGAGTGCGAAACATCTTTATTGCAATACTGGATAGAAATCAAGTAGAAGAATCAAGTAGAGTGCTAGCACTCCAAAGACAGTAAAGCTCAACGATTGCCTTTTGACACAGGTTGACAAGCTGCTTCATAAGAAAATGTTGTCAGTTTCCCCTCGAAACACAGAGCAGTGGTCATTGGACGTTTCTTGTCCAGTATGTTATCCATAATATGGCACAATGCTAGTAACGGACATGTGGATGACACTGCCACATACCAGATCAACTCAACTCAGTCAAGATCCAGAAAAGAACACCAGCAACTTAACCACCATGTTTTGGCAATTATCTTGGCCTGAATTCTGATTTGCTCTCCATAGAGAATCTGAGAACAGCTCCACTCAAAAGCTACAGTCGAGAAAGATTTTAATGACGCTCTAGAAGCTGATGAGTATTTATCACTACATTTTAAAAAGGGAAACTTTCAAATCATTTTAATTTTGGTCCCCTGCAATTTTGTTACATGCTGAAACATCCCTCATGTTGATCCGCCATACAATTAAAGAAAAAAAAAAAAAAAAGGAAAGAAAAAGAAAAACTAATACACTTAACACACAGTATAGGCTTGTGTTGTTTGGTCACAATTATTGTTCTTTGTCATGAGCACATATACATATATGTATAAGGGATATTTTAAATGTTAGCACCTGACACTATTGAGGTAGTTTTCGAAGTTGGTTTAAAAAGCCAGGTTGTGACGAAGCTCTCAATTATTCCAATAAATCAGTCTCAAGACCCCATTTTCATCTTACAAGCAAGCTCATATTTGAATAAATAACATGTTAGCATGTAATGAACTAATGAAACTGTGCTCTTTAACAGGACTCTTTGCAATATTTTTATCCCTCACAACAAGCATAAATTTTGGTCATTTTAGACTAGTTTAAAAACTAGTTTAGAACTTAAGCGGGGAAACATTCTAACAAAAAACAAAAAAAAGTGTTTTGAAACCCAATAATGACTAGCTGAATGGCAACTGACCTGTAACGATACGGAGCAGAGGTTATGTTTGTGCACACAAAACTAATCCCACGACTATGTTTGCTGGTAAAGCAAAAGGGCTCAAATGAAAGTGAATTTGGCTTATTGGTTGATACATGAACACAGCTGTTATACCCTTTGGATGAAACTTGAGTTGGAAATCCCAGCAAACATACTAGTACTCTGCAAAAAAGACGAAAAACACCAAAACACTGCCTCATGTACACTTTTTACAGTACAGCACCGCAAAAGTCAGCGATCCAAGGATCTTTGTGCCAGTGTGTATTCTGAATAAACTGCCCATATCTGTTAATTTAGTACATCACAACCATGAATGGTGAGATACAGTTCATGGATAATAAAAGCCCAACGATTCAATGCTGCTTAAAATGTGCATGCATAAAACAAATGGGAGCAAAGAGATGAAAATAACGCAGATGTTCTTTTACCAGTATGCAGGTGTATGAAATACATTCAAACTGTTCGTTTGTATCCTTATGGTTTTAGCAGGTCAAAGGTAGCGGATTTTAAAATTGCCACCTTGGGAATTAAAAAGCAAAGAGTACAGTAACAAAACTACCATGGTATGTAGAGAGAGGCTTACATTTCTGCTTCAGAACACTATAGTGCAAAGTTCTAATGCGAATACATTAGCAATATGTTAAAAGACCACCTCTGATCATCAAGCTGAGGGGCACAATTCTTTTGATGAGACTGGCATTTTCTTTTTTGTCTGGCATTAAAAAAATTTGAAATTAAAATATAAACATTGTCGGGGCACCAACTAAGTATTAACGCAACTAACTAGTTTTATTGAAACCATAAGATGTAAAGCGAAGAGGCATGTGGAGACTGTAACCCCACACAAAGCTGGAAAGACACTTCGCCAAGTAATATACAAGCTTCACTCAAGCAGCAACAGACAACACTCTAGAAAAGACGACTCAAGAGACATAATGTTAATGGCGTAACATTGATAAATAATTCAAAGTTTCCAGGGAAATTGAGGCACCATTTCAATTATTAGTTAACACTGTATGTGCCTCTTAAGAATTGAAACAGAGATGCTGCAGCATAGATTAACACAACGATCCCTACAAAACCAGCACCGTACTTCATTCTCCTCCCTTAATCCTTGGCTCCATTGCATTTGCATTCATGGATATTTGAACGGATTTATTTGAATCAAGCATATGCGTCAGATTGCTAAAAGCATCAGTTGATTGTATTGTGGAAGGAAGGAATGAAAACAAACAAACAAAAAAACAAACAAAAACGCACACACACGAGACTTGCGAGACTAACTCAATTTGGTATGCCTGACAAATTTCAGAGACAAAATCCAACAATTTGACCCCTAAACAGAGTGACGGCTCTGAATGGAAATGAGTTTTTGCATAGTGTAAGAACTCAAGACCTTCTTACGGCAGTTAACTTTCAATAGATTAGTGCCAATATGATTGTATATGAAGAAAGAAACAAGGCCAAGACTATTCTAATATCGACGGTTCTTCTCTATAACCTTACAATCTATTCACCAGTATGCAAATTGGTAACACCTCTTCTGATATAGTGCAAAAACATCTCATATTTCATACTTGAGAAATTGCATATGTTGTAGACCTGTGACTAAGGTGCTGAATTTCAAAAAGGTTAACATAAAACTCAGTAACGTCTAAAAACAAAACTAAAGCAGGTCATGAGTATGAAAAGCCTGGTTGAGAAAATATCTGATTGTTTCATGGAATCTCTTTGAGTAGTAGTTTGAGCGATGATTTCATCTCATGTTTTTGTTGCTGTATGATAAATACTATTCAAACCAAAAGTAAAGAAAACAGGAAACTATGTGACACACATTCAAACAAGCATATGGATAAAGCGACAATGCGCTGCCATTTAAAAAAGGACAGAAAATGATCAAACTGAAATTCACACTATACATTTATGAACATTTTTATAGCTTAAAAAGCATTAAAAGGAAAGCTTGAAAGCATCAATCAGTTCACAGAAAGCATATAATAATCTTTTGGATTCATATCTGACTTATGAAACATCAAATGCTTCATATCTGAAACTTACTTGCAACTTTGAATACATAGCTTAAACCTACCATGGTAAAACAACAGCAAAGCTAAGTCATCTAGGCTAAATGGCAGCAGGTATGGCCTCTGAACAAATATGAATTAAAGATGCGTTCAAGACTTTCTGTGATATCTACCACTTTCACTTTCAGAGGGACGAAAAGACGACATTCCCCATTAGTGCAATTATGAGGAAATGACCAGTGCGGTAATGTTACCATAACACAAGTAACAGGTAACAAGAGGTAGGACATCTAGTCATTTCCACACAACTGCACCCAGATAACACACGCATGATCCAGATAAGCACCGGAACCAGGGGTCTGTGTCCATTGCTCTTCAAAGTGCATCTACTTTCACGAGTTACGAGATCAGCGCCAAATAACAACATAACTCTAGTCAAGTATTTGAAGATAAATTAAAATGCCCCTTATACACAGTCTGTTGGGTTCAGAAAAACAAGGGTCGGGGTTTCAAGGTTTCAAAAGTCAGATTTCACCAGATCAAAAACCAAATATACCCATTAAGCTCTCTGACCAGTCCGTGACTCTTGTTTAAAAGTTGAAGTTAAACAAGACACTTAAAAAAAAAAAAATGGTAGTCTCAAGAATAAACTCTAGCACCTACAATTACAATGTCCTATTGTGCTTCAGTTATGTTAGGACATTAACTACAAGTACATATGTAATCTTGTTCGGCTAACAGGAATAATTGAGAGCCATATAAAGAACATCCAATTGTTGATAATAAAAATAGAGTATTTTGTTAGCTAATACTGCTACAGTGGGTACGGGTTTTGCACTATTTACACTACTAAAAGTACCCAGCATGAAAATGACTACATTACAAATGTTCTATATTTAAAATTCATATACACAAACAAACCACTAAAATCTCTTAGTTAAGAATGCATAGTTAGAAAAAGATGGTTAAAAATTTTAAGAATTTCAAGTTAAAATTGAAGAATTATTTGGGGATGTGATCTTACAGTTGTTTCACTAACAAGACTATCAATCACTACACATCATGATGATATGCTTTAGAAAGGATAAGACTGTTTACATGAAAACAGTTTACTGACAGATATACAATGTATTGCGCTTCAATTTGGACTACGTTTGGATTCAAACTAAATACATTTTCTACTCTCTTAAGCAACAAAAAGCTAACTCGCCTAAGGGCCCCCCTCTGTTACTTTACAAAAACCTTTCAAAGAAAAAAATCTAAAAAGAACGTATCTTGTGTTAAAAAAAAAAAAAGGATTTTTAATATTCTCAAAGAAATCTCCAAGTTATAAGATGGAGTTTCTTAGTTTAAAAAGAAAAAAACTACTAAGGTGCATTTGAAATTTGTATGTATGAAATTTTCACTCTTATTTTGCGTCAATGCAACTGCATGTGTATTATTCTTAAAAAAAAAAAAAGTCTTGATTGCCTGTATGGCCAGCTGGAGTGCGATGTCAGTTTTTAAACCTGGCCAGCGCAGTACAGTCAAAGTTCACCGCTAGAAACAGTGCACAGAACCAAGCAAATCCCAGGGCTCCAGATTCCCCAATATTCAGCACTCAACTGGCTTTGCGTTTCAATGTGAGGAAGATTTGACAACATAATTACATTTCAGAACAGGTGCTAAAAGTAAAGTGAAAGGTGATGGTATTTTTTCCATAAGGGAGTTTTTCATGCATTTTAGAAATTAAACTCATATACCCAACCAACTGAAACCTTCGGTTACAGTTACAGCGAACAATTAAAAGAAATGCTCATGGCAGTAGAATTTAAAATACGTAAAAGATAATCTCATCATCTAAATGCTTAGAGCCCCAAGATATTAGTACTTTTCATGACAATTATCCATATTCCAGAGCTGTTTCCGCACTGAGAACCCCGGCGTAGGTAAACGGAGGGCTTCACTTATGAGAACCAGTCTCATGTAAGCGGCAGAGAGCCGGAAAACTGATTGTCAGCACAATTCCTACATTCTTATTTCCAAATGCATTCTTGGTTCTGGACATACTGTGTTCAAAGTTCATGATACAAGCACATGACAGTGCTCGGTCGCTAATGTCATTGGCGGACAGGTACAGTAGGATGACTGAGCCCTGGACTGAACAATAAATGACACCATGATAAAAAAAAATTCATATTAGCACAAATAAATGAAACAAAACAGGTTAAGTACTTTTGTCCTGAAGTCCCCATCTGGTCAGTGCACTTGCTTTTGCTGATAAATAATTTAGCTGTGGAAACTGCATCCCCACAACCCCTAAACCTGATCTATGTTGTCCTAAACTAACCCGAACCCATTGGTTTGATGAGTTTGTAAAAACTACTGTTTGACAGTCTCCATCACCAGCCTTGGCAATAGTATAGAATCAAGCCCACCCGGATGCAAATGTAACTTTCAGTGTAAAAATAGTCTGAATTTTTGGATTGACTATGTAAACATGGTAACCTCTAATCTGACATGCACATGTACAACAGAGAAACATAACCATGCCCTCCAAACCAAAGGGGAAAAAAAGATAAATTAATAAATTCACATATTACAGTTTTAAAAATCATGGATATTTAGTATGTACTGAAATTGACTACGTGGGCAACTGGAAACCTAACAGCATGGTGATTCTTGGTTTTTTTCCCCCCATTTGAAAGTTCTCATTTTTACAATTGAGGCAAACACATAAAAATACACACAGACACACACACCGTGCTGTTTTCAGGATGTAGGGCTTGTTTCTGGCTATGTTCAGGCGAAGTACATGGTGCGCAGTGTGTCCTGGTGGATCTGCACAGCTTTGGCCAGGGCTTGATGGTCTCTGCCATTACTCTGACCTGACGTGTGACTGCCTTCAGCACTGCCAGCAAACAAACACAAAACAATTTGATCTACTGGTATAAAAGTGCACAACGAATAAGGTCTTGCATTATAAAAAGTCACTTCTAGCTATTTAAGGAAAAAAAAAGTGAAGTTGTGAGTTATAAGAATTAAGGACTTATTTTAGTACACTGCATAGAGCAGAGATATTGCAGCCTATAGAAA
The DNA here is from genome assembly GCA_032361065.1 of Enteromius trimaculatus. Taxonomy (NCBI): domain Eukaryota; kingdom Metazoa; phylum Chordata; class Actinopteri; order Cypriniformes; family Cyprinidae; genus Enteromius; species Enteromius trimaculatus. The sequence goes on along the minus strand of JAUMHP010000074.1, from coordinate 10,634,991 downwards.
ACGTGTAACAAACAGGGATATATAGCCTTCTCTACATGCTATGGTAATCATAGTAAGACCCAGTACCTGTCATGTTCTTTGTCAACCAAGTGGTAGCGAGCACGAAACGCCACCAGGTGGGCATAGTAGGCTGGTGCAGGAATGGAGACAGAGCGGGTGCAGCGCACGTAGGTGTGGCACAGCTGGTAGGTGAGGACCTGTAGCTCATCAGAGGTGAAATGGTTGTCGTCCCACAGCACGTGATAGTGGGACGGCCTGCTGGTTCCCTGTGAAGATTCAGCAGTTATGAAAAACCTAAAATCACACACTTAGAGTAGCATAATGATCACCAACACTATAGCCAATTAACCTCCACTTGTTTAAGTACCTGACAGCTAGGAATACAGCACTCACTTTACATAGTGAGTCTATGAATTCTTTATCAACCTTTCAGTATTTATCAACCTTTCAGTAGGATCCCATTTGAAATGTTCAATGGTACCTGAATTCCGGCATGACTGCAAAGATAAAAGTCAAACTCAGATGGATGAGTAATTTTGGTGTCAACTGTGGTGCCAGCAGGGATGTTGCCACTCTTTCCAACCTTGAATATAAACAGCAAATTTAAAAGACATTAAAAAGAATAAACATTAGAAGAAAAAAAAAGAAAAAGTCATAATTTAACATACATGATTTACTTAAGGACACGTACTTGTAAAACAAATTCTAGAAAAATCATTCTTTTGAAAAGAGCAAATGGTTAAATTATGAGCACTGCTTATAATCGTGTGTGCACTCATTGCTGGAAGTTTGTTTTACAAAGAAGACCTAAATAAAAATGGTTGCCATAACCAACCCGCTCATTCCTGTCCATGCAGAACAGCCTGGTGTGATGCCTCTTTTGCACTACTACGAAGGTGATTCCTGGTTGATAATCTTTCTCCAGCTTGATGCAGGCTTCACGAATAGCTAGGAGTTCGTGCTGTAGAACCTGCACAGACAAAACAGTACAATTAGGATTACACTAAATGTGTCAGCAACACTTAGCATGCACTGACAAAAACAGTTTAGCACTGCAAACTACCTGGTTGAACTGGCCCTCTGAGATGCCATCTCTGTAGTAGATGATGCGCGTAGGTTTAAATCGTGTGGATTTGTAGAACTGGATCAGTAGCTCTCTCACCATGGTGGCTAGATCCTGAATGATGTCCTGACGGTGCTGCTGCACCCGCACTGTGGCACAGTATCGGCTTGGGTGGGCATCCATGCTGCCAACAACCTAAATATATGTATCTTATTTAGAGTGCCCATTAGCTCAGATATTATTAAAAGCCTTAATAAAAACACTTCTAAGGTTTTGTTGGCATGTCTTAAAATGGTATAATATGATATGGCTTAAAAATGGGTACAAGATGTAGATTTGGACTATGCAATTAAAATATCTATGCTATTAAAAATAGGTTTGTCAGGCTTACAGCAGCAATTGAGGGTTTCTTGCCATCTCCAGCTGGTGGATGAGTCACATCTGCACCCAGAAAGATGACTGGTTGCTGAAACACCAAGGGCCTACAAACAAAAACAGCGATAAAACAATGCGCAAAAAACAAACAAACAAAAACACACACACACACACACAGGATAGGTAGCTGTACTTTCTGGTCAAGTTTCATGGGAAAGCAGCCCAGGTGTTAACCAACAGCCAAACAAAGAAAGTGCCTAAAGCTTTCTGCATATCAAAGACTTTTTTAGAAAAGCTGCCCTCACCTGCCCTGTGGAAGAAGAATATTATTGACTCCACCCAGTTTGACATTAATCTTTAGGCAGAGGTTGGAAAGGGTCTGGGGTGTGGTTTTCTGAACATTCTTCACCTGGACACACTGCGTGGCCATGCCTAGAACAGTGTCTCCAACACGCTTCACCTCAGCTGTGAGAATTGACAGTTTAGAGTGTTGCAAAATACAATGTAAAGAAAAACACAGAAGAAACAGAGGAGTCAAATTACCATAAACAGGAGTCTTTCCAGGTAGGATGACCACCACCAACTGTAAGCCTTGGTATGTGTACTTCAGGTGTTTGAACATGGGCTCCACACTGTCTGCTCCTTGGGCATATTTGCAAAAGCACGGCTGGCCCTGAATGGGCATCCCGGCATCGCGTGATATCTTTCGGAGCTGGTCAGTAAATGCCCTAGAGAAAACAAATAAGAGATTAGACCATGTAAGGCTCTGAACTTTTTTTTTTTTTTAATTCTACCAAAAACCGATCCAGGTCAAATCTAACTTACTTGAGAAGAAGCTCTGTACACTGCCTCTGCGGGGCAAAGCAGGCAATAGCCCATACTTTGATCTCAATCCCTGTGTGGAACTGCTTGTTCCTCATGTCCCACACACCCTGGACTGGGGTTGCTATTGCTTTGTTCTGAAAAATTCAAAGAGACACGATCAGATTAGGAAGACTGGAATTCAACCACAAGGTCAGCAAAAAAAAAAAAAAAAAAAAAAAAACAATTTAATCAGGACAGGTTCCTACCCTTCCACCATAGAGAATTGAAGGTGCCTGAAGGACCCGACCATTGACCTCAGTCATCTCGTCTTTTACCATAACTCCAAACTCACGCACATAAGGATCGGTGTTGAAGTTGGCACTTCTCATCTGTCACGACCAAATGAAATCCATCATGAGGTGTGGATGAGATTTAGAAGAATGAAAAAGTACACAGAGCTGCACAAACCAGTTTGCTGATCTCATCCTGGCGGTCAGGCGCAGACCTGGCTGTGGCACGTATCATAGTGGAGGTCTGATTGTCTGTCAGTTTCTTGATGCATCTCTGTCCGGCTACTATGTTACAGACCTAGTGAAAAAAAAAAGATTAATGACTTTCAGTGAAATATGAGACATTGTTGGAAAAAAGTAAGCATAGGATGTGGTCTATACCAACCTCCAAAGGAAGGTAGGTGTGTTTCTGCTCCTGACCAACTTGTAAACATGGGAGATGTGGATATCGCAGCACCAGTTTGTACTTATCCTTGAAATACTGGGCGACAGTGCATTCAATGGTCTGACCATTCTCTTGCTGCAAGGGAAATCTGGAGGCAGGCAAAATACACTTTAACACCGCATCACCAAAATGAGGAATGTAAAATGTAATGGCATTCAAACAAATAGACCCCTAAAAATAAGTTTTAAAATGTGCTTTGTGAATGATCTTACGTTTGATGGCTGGCTGGTCTCCTAGTGACATTACACACCCTGTATTTTCTCTTCATCTGTCCACAGTGAGTGATTTCAACCTTCAGTCCTGACAGGTGGAAATAAATCAGTGTTTAGAAAATCATAAAAATTAATTGCATGAAAACCATTAGGGAAGTCACTAATTACTGTAATGAATCACCTTTGATTTCCTTGGTAAACTTCACTCTCTGGGAATCCGTTAAAGGCTTCTGTTGCTCTTCGATGCTTTTAAAATCCAAAACCTCACACATGAACTCAATCACAGGTTGAGCTTTGTAGAATGCAGTAGCAGACACTAAAGATAAATATTATACAGAGATCAGTATAATTTGTTTTTTTAAGAAGTATTTATTGTTTACATCAGCGCACACTAACCATCAATGTTGAGCATCATCTTCCAGAGGGATGGTCGGACAGACTGATGGAAGCCAAACCAAACTTCTCTTCCTCCACCAAGGGGGTTGGAGCAGCCCTCAGAGGGAGTGAAGAATGAACGTCCGACTGGGGTGTACCTGCAGACACAGCAATAATATGCTCTAAAATGGCACAGTGTGCAGAAAGAAAGTAAGATGCCCCCCTAAGGGTGATTTATGAAAAACAGAGTTAACAAAACACGGCCATTAACCTCATAGAGGGCAAATGTCTCATGACAACGTCCAGAGCCTGAATGGTCTCAAAAGGGATGTTTGGTAGCCGTCCAGACAGTGCTTCATGTAGAGCTTGCAGACTCACACAGGACATCCATTTGATAGCTACTTTAAAACTCCTGTCTTTTCCCTCCCCTGGAATTGTGACCTCCAGCTCCACCTAAAAGAGCAGTTTGTGACATCAGTATAATGTGAAAAAAATAAAGAGACTTTGATGTAGCATTTTGAGAAGGTACAGAGTAAGAGCATAACATACATCAGTAACTGCTCTATCAAACAAACATCATAAAGTCAACACAGACTTTAATATGACTTTATTAGTGCATACTTTGTCTCTTCCAATGGGTAAAGGCATGGCAGTGTAGAGATTCTTCCTTCCATCATACACAGGTTTTCGATCTCCAAAGATCTGCGTTTTAAAGTGCTGGACCATGTGCTCAACAATTTCACTAAAAAATAAATAAATAAATAAATAAAGTACATACAAACATCCTTCCACACAATCAGTTAAAATTCCAAGTTTCAATCAAACAATGTTACCGGTTAACTCTCCGTGGGCATTTCTCAGGTTTTATATCTATGTCGTAATGGTACACCTCCAACTTGGGTATTTCCATTTCAAAGAAGTTGGCCTGAAGCTTGATTGTCCTACCCATTGTGCCAAAGTCTGGCCGCTGAGGTGGTTTAAAGACATACTCTTGTGCTGGAGGAGACAGGGGAGCTATGGGACACACACAAACAATTAGGTTTTTGAACATTAATTAGAAGCGCTACCTTTTTTTACCAAGTCTATTATTTAAGATAGAAATGTCCATTTTTAGTTCAGTGGACCTTTGAGCAACTTAATCCCATTAATTAGGCCCACACAAACACTAAGGTAAGACTATTAGAGCTCTGCTGTGCCATATAACTCAAGCACCCCACCTTACATAACATCTTTATTTGGTATATACAAACTAACTATCACCCTCATGCTGTTGTACTGAATATTAAAACTGAATAATAACAGCCATGCTGATGGCCAGTACAACAGCACTAGGTTACACATATTTTTGTTAACCCTAAAATTAAACCCAATTAAGTGCAAAATACAGCTAAAACTAGTTATAATTATTCAACTTAAAACAGATTTAACATTTTAATTTTCTTCAAATTAACACTTTTTCTTTTACAGTGTAGTGTGATACTGATAGTAATAGACTTTACTGCTGTTCTAAACCAATCAGCAGGCAAAAAAAATTAAAAATACTATGCAATACTAAAGGTTTTAGAGAAACAGTGCTAAAACAAATCTCTTATAAGTAAATTAAGTTTAAAGACAATCATTCCTTTGGATTAAAGCCTTTATTAAACATTTCAAGAAACTTGATAAACAGTACTGAAAATATATGCTGGGCTGTCAACAGGCCAGCTCAGCCTGGGCCGCTTACCAGAAACATCTGACCCTGAAGACTGATGTCCCTGACACAGCTCAGCAGCTATAAGACATAATAACTGGTTTATTTCAGACAAACCTCTACATTAGAGATCATGTGCAGAAACATATGTAAAACCATGAAAAACAAAAACAGGTTTCCAGTTCAATAAACACTGTAAAATTACACTTTGATTATAAGATAACATTTAAGCAGATGATTTTAATTGTTAATATTCATCAGATTGTGTTTACAAATATCTAATGTACAATAAAATTCGTTCACGTGGTTTGTTGATTAGGGAAATACCCCCCCCCCCCAAGTTAATACAACCATGTTAAATGTGTGAAACAAAGAGGCTGTGGGTATCTGAAATCTTTCCTTCCTTGAACTGTCTCACCCCCATCTTATCAACCCTAAAAACACAACACGGCAGGAAGATACTAGGGACATGAACCCATCCCACTGGGTAACAGCCCTTTTACCTCCTTATCACCAATAACACACCAGCAACTCAACAACCTGCCAAACTCTCCCACACACACACAAGTACCAGGATGTCTCTTTTTATTGAACTACAGCAACTGCTTTTCTTTATTTCACTATTTCAGAATCCCAGTGCATATCAACAGTGCTCTAAGCATAGGCTATGATACAACACTCATTACGAACGTGTCAACACTTTACAATAGGATCTCATTTGTTAACATTAAAGATTTAGCTAACATAATCTGACAACTGTATTGTATAAAGACAACTGTCATTTGTAAGTTTACAGTGCAATAGCTTATGTTAAATTCTACTTTGGACTATATTAGCACGCTGAAAATAACCTGTTTTAAGAGCAGTGTTCATTTTTAGGTTATGCATACTAATGCAGTAAACTAAATGGTACTATCTTTTAAAGTGTTACCAGCTAAGTTTATGACTTGAACAAAAGGTTGTTGTTTTATTGCTTAAAACGTGCGAAATGCGTTCCACCTTACTGAAATGTAATAAAGATACACAGTACACTAAAACGTACCTTATGCTCTAATAATAAATGTATGCTAATAATTTATACAGACACAGAAAACTTTAGCTGAACATCGCGACTGTGCAAATACACAACAACAAAAAAGTTACAAATCGACCGGAAACGTGCAAAATCTGAAAGGAGAACAATTAAAATAGTTTAACTACAACGTTAGTAACTTTTAGTTAGCTGGAGCAAGTCGAACTGGTGCCTAACTAGCGATCTAACACTCACATGAAATAACTAAACAGAAAACTCTAACCTACGCTAATAACTCCGAACCTAAAATAGATGAAAGTACGTCATAATAACGTTTAAACGTGTACATGGATAGCAGTTTAACCAGCTGCTGTAAATTCAAAAGCCAGCAGGTCAACAAGCTTAGCTAGCAGGCTAACAATAACAATGGGCCTACAAAACAAACCATCGAAAGAGGTGCAAAACAACACTTCAGAACTATAATCCAAAACATTATTTGAACATTTATGTCATATACAGCCGAACGACATCAAACTACATTTTTACCTTTATCAAAAACATCACACTTATTCAGTTAGCATTTCGTCGCTAGCACGCTCGATAATCATAATAATACTCACCGCCAGCTGCTCCAATGGGATACATTTTAAACGCTTTCTGCAACGAACTTCAATCGCAGACCGATACTTTTTGCTTTACTGATGCCACGTAACACATGCGGTAACGGGAAATATGAATTTTAATTTAAAACAGCATCGATATAGAGGAGAAAACTAGGATTAATGAGCGCGCTGAGTTAGTGGAGCACGAGAGCTCTGAGTGGCCCCATCCCATCCCCCCTTCACAGCACGAGCGCCTATTTACCCGACACTCACACACTCTCACTGCTTCACAGCTCAAGGAAACAGACACTAACGTGTGTGTGCGGTATCTCAGCGGCGCCTTATGCTTTATTTAATGTATTTATTCAAAATTATCAAAAGCAGTAACAAAACATTCGATAAATTGCATTTAACTACGTCTAAATAAACGCTGGGGGTCATTATACGTCATTTCCGGCTTTGTTCAGAGGCTGTTTTAAAAATAATTTAGTTGCTTATATTAATGTAAAAGGTTTAGGGTACGTTTATTTTGTTATTTTATATCTATTTTTTATATCTATATATTTTTATTTTATTAAGTTATTTAGGCTAATCTGTTCTGCTGTATCACACAATGTAATTTCCGAATTTATCATCTTTTATTTATTTTTTTTATTTTTGCTCCTATATTTTAAACAGAGAATATTTGTCAAACATATTGACCCTGAGAGTGGGTTTTTATCATCTGATTAAGCATTTAAATATTATTTCACATATTCTTATTAAAATATACCTTACATATAATATATACTCTATTAACAATGGAGACCTATTAAGTTTGGAAACATTTGTTTTACATCAGTGATTGTGAAATTGTAGTTATTAAAATGATTAATTTGATTTTGGCTGTACCAAACAATGTTTTTACTCATACTTTTTTTTTTTTTTGTGACTAGTCAACACCTGCATTAATGCACTGCCGCAGTGGCCATGTATTGTCTTTTTTCGAAAATGGATAACAGACGTAAAGAAACTAGGGCTACCGTGAGTCACCATGACTTATCTCCACTTGGTGGCACCATTTCTCCACTATTGCTGATTCCCTCACTGAATGCTTGCTGGACGACTTCTCTTGAACATTTAGGAACAATAACAGTGCAAACTGGCAACATTTTGAGTCGTTAATTTATATTGTACAAATCAAGGTTTGTCTCATTATCATGAAATCAGTCACACTAAAATGCTGTGAGTAGGCCTTTTCATGCAATGCTGTCATAAACAGGCTAGAAGTAATCAAGCACACGCTATGACAGAGATGCACATTTAATAATGTGATTTGATTTAGTTTTGAGTTATAAATGATCGCAATCTGAAAAATGATGCAATTTTCTGGTTTCACCAACGCATATTAATATCTAGATACGACACAAACACAACAAAAATCTCAGAGGTTTTAATAGCCTAGACAAAAGCAAATAACAAAATGCTTTATAAGTCTGAGAGGATAAAACTGTACAAAACAATATCTGGACAAGTATTTGTGCCTTTAAATTAGTGCTGTGTTCCAAACATATTTAAGGAATCAGACATCTCTGCTGCGCACTGAGAGGAAGGTTTACATGGAATAGATCAGCAGCCGTCAAATGAGGGACTTATATCAAATAATAATCCATTTCCCTTTCAATTTGTTTGTAAACATACCATAAATACCTCTGTTAAGTTTTTTTGTTCTTCTGAAACTGGTTGAACGAGTTGGGGAGTAACTGCCGTCTGGCTGCGCTCCTTGGCCAATGGCACTAGATCCTCCCTGCAGTGCGTAACAGCGCAATTTAGGATTTAACCAAGTCTTTGCTGCGGGGCTTAAAGCAGTCTTCAAGAGAGAAGCTTGACGCTTGCACACACAATGTTAGTGTAGACTCTGTGGACCCCTATAGAGTTAGACTGCATTTTTACGTTGTCTTATCCAAACTATGACTGGAGTATTCGACAGAAGGATTCCGAGTATTAAACCTGCAGATTTTCAAAACCCTTTTCAGCTCTCCACGATGCATCATCCATCTCAGGAATCTCCTACCCTGCCGGAGTCGACAGCCACGGATTCTGGCTATTACAGCCCTGCTGGAGGAGTTCATCATGGCTATTGTTCACCGAACTCGGGCACGTATGGGAAACCTCTTAACGCCTATCAGTACCAATACCACGGAGTCAATGGATCTTCTGGAAATTACACTGCAAAATCCTACCCTGATTACGGCTCCTACTCCACAGCATATCACCAATATGCCGGAACATATAATAGGGTGCAGTCACAACCGAGCCCGCAAGGTCAGTTGTTATATAATAAATTCATTTATTTATTATTACTGTTATTGTTATTATTATTATTAGGTTACTACTACTATTACTATGTATTACACAGCCTGCTATTATCATGGCTGATCTTTATTTTTTAACATATTATATAACCAGGGTTTTACATTTTTGCTTCTTATCATAAGGTCTGAATTTCTATAACTATGTTGGACAAAATTTTAAGCTGTTGCAGCATTGCATCTATTTCGAAATGGGTTCTTTAACGAATTACTGTTTTATTTATAGCTACATAGCCTATGCAAAACACTGCATGCATTAAAAAGATAGATTACATAGAAAACAAATAAATATTTAGTATGATAGTAATAGTAAATAGTATAGTAAAATAGTAAATATTTAAGAAATTATTCTCTGACGATCAAAAGTCTCAATGGCTTTTTCCGAGTAGCAATTGGAAAGCACTGATACGCTTGATATAAATCACTGCAGGAATCGAGAGTGCTTTTTTTATCCCCATATTTATCTAATTTTTGTTCACCCATCAGAAAAAGAAACAGCCGAGCCCGAGGTGAGGATGGTCAACGGTAAACCCAAGAAAGTCCGGAAGCCCCGCACCATCTATTCGAGTTTTCAGCTCGCTGCTCTACAGAGAAGGTTTCAGAACACGCAGTACCTCGCGCTTCCAGAGAGAGCCGAGCTCGCGGCGTCGCTGGGACTCACACAGACGCAGGTTCGACAACATTTCATTTAGTGTTTTATTGTAATGTCTTTTTTGTAACACTCGTATAATGAAAAATGGCTATTTCCTTTAAATTAAAATATTAATATGAGCTTGCGATAATTTTTTTTTTAATTTATATATTTTTTATGTGTATATATATATATATATATATATATATATATATATTGTTTTTCACAGACTATTAAAATAATAAACGATGTTAACGACTTAAATAACGATGTTAACGATATAAAAAAAACATTATTATAATTAATTCTAAGTATCAATCTAACAGAAGCAGCTAAAACGCTTTATTAAGAAATCTCATGAAACCTTTTGTTTCTTTACAGGTGAAAATTTGGTTCCAGAATAAGAGATCAAAACTGAAGAAGATCATGAAAAACGGCGAGCTGCCACCAGAACACAGTCCGAGCTCCAGCGACCCGATGGCGTGTAATTCACCGCAGTCTCCCGCGGTCTGGGACTCACAGGGTCCTCAGAGACCTCACCATCAGCCGCAAAATATTAACACACCGGTATCCACGTTTCTGGAAAGCGCCAGCTCGTCCTGGTATTCCTCCACCGGGGCAATGAATTCTCACCTTCAGGCACCCGGCACGTTACAGCACTCGTTGGCACTCGGATCAGGAACGTTGTACTGAAATTTGTTTATTATTTTGTTGTATATTGGACTGGTGTTAACTTTTTTTTTTTTTTTTTTTTGAGGAATATGCAATGTATCGATATGGCAGTCCTAGAAGAACGTGTATAATGTGTAAATTGTGTGCATGTAATTTATTGCATTTGGAAGAATTATTAAATGTTTTAAATGGACAATGGACCCAAACATTCTGAATGGTGCCTTGAATTTTGACCTCAACGCGTACATCCGCCGATGTGCCAAAACATTAAGGACAACCCCAAATAAATGTGTGTTTTTCTTTAATTATCAAACACTTTGTCTTCTTTAAGTTAATTTGTAACTCAAAACAAATCAATGCACCGAGCACTTTTTTGGCTGTAGAGCCTTTGTCATTTACTGATTGCTCGAAATTGCTGATTGCTAAAGGGACTTTAACTTTGCAGGCCTAAAAAAGAAATGTTAAAATGGCATTTGAGAAAACCAAGATATTGTATAAATGTAAGATTTTGGGATCGTATGTTCAGGGCTGAGTCACTATTTAACTTAATTTTACAATTATAATTAATTTAATTTAATTAAAAAAATTTTTTTAAAAGGATTTGCTTCAGTTAAAACATTACATTTTAACTGAGTGTATTTGGTTATTATTACTATTATTGTTATCATTATTATTATTAAGCTATTAGCTAATTCCAAATACATTTTTACGTTAGAAGAACTCAATTTTTCATCTTTATCCTGATTAAAACCACCCCTGACGAACGAAAAATTTGGTCTGGCAAACAGTGTGCTCTTCCTTGCTGTCTTTGTGTTCCTTACAATTAGTAGCTTTGAATTGTAGTGAGGAGGCGAAGGGACGGCGCGGAGATCTGAGGCAGTCCGCATGCCTGTGGGGGCAAACCGGCTCCAGCGACCACAACCCAGCCCTGACAGATCCTCCTCCTGGAAAAATGCTGAACATCTCATTAAAACCACTGCTAACATTTCTACAGCTGAATGCCACGATAAATCGTGAAAAGGACTACCAGGCGTGGCTAAATTTGAGATTTTCTTTGTTGTCAATGGAGTTGATAATATTGCAGGCCTATAACTAAAATAATAAAAAAAAAGTTCAATAGTCTACTGGCAATATTTCCTCACAAGTCTTCATTGTTCAAAATACACAAGTTTAAGTTCATTCATAAAACAACAACTAGAGACTGGATTTTCTAGAATAGAATTGGTGTTTGCCCTGTTTGAACACAAAAGGGTTAGTTTGAACTATAAATCAAAAAGAAAGCGGGACGCATGCTATAGGCCTATTGTTTTTTGTTTTATTTGAAAGCCTAGGTAAAGACAAGTCGACGTGACGAATATGCACCCAATAGAAAGCCATGAAACGATTATGAGAATATCGTAGTATGTACTAATAGGCTTATGCATTTTGTTTATATCCCTCGCACCCCTCCCCACGCGCGTTCGCTTACGCACGCAGACGTTGCGTTCACGCTCAAAACACACACACACACACACACACACACACACACCAGAAACTCCAACTTTGCCTGTATTTCACATAAACAAACGCTATATCCCATGCCATTATATCGAGAGCCTTGTTAAATTCCAACTGAACATTTTCCACTCAACGATTTCACTGCAAACCGTGTATAAATAATGACAGTTAGCTTTACTGGACACCCTCAACTGTAACACTCAACAATAATTATACTTCCACCAGGATTAGCTCCATTATCATAATCTGGACATTTACAATTATCTATAATTTGCAAAGATGCGCCTGGTTCTTGATTGCAGAAGGTTTTTTCCCTGGCTCACCATCACTAAACAGTGACAGTAATAACGGCTAATTTTGCAGGCAATATATAAGAGGTGTCGGGGTGTGCAAACACTTTCACACCTGGATTTGCTTACTCAACACAAGCGGTACACAGGAGCGTCCGCTTTCACAACGGTATCTTTATTGAAACATTGAAACCAGAGATTTTGATCTATGCCAAACAATAAATTTATCGAAGGTAAGTGTTGCTCTATTTCCGTGTTGTTGGCTGGTCCGAGTGTCGCTGATGGGTGTGCATTGTTATGATCGGCTGTTCGACTTGTTGGGATAACCAGGGTATTTTACAGGAAAACGTGTGACATGAAGGCTAGGATGTAGTAAACCGGTCATGATTTGTCTTGGCGTTTTATCTCTCCTTTTTCACACGCACGCGCGCGCGCACACATCCTTGTATATTTAGCTAAAGAGTGCTTCATCAAATTTAGATTAGGTCAATTCTCAGTATTGTTAGCTTCGTGAAGTTCTGTATCCACGGCTGTGTGTCTGATTGTGTCTCTGTCTGTCTGTCCGTGTCTGTCAGGGGCCCTCTATGTGTAGGGGCCTTAACTCTCACAAACACATTTTGTTTTTATTGTTATGCGTAATCAGCTGTGATTCATCCAAAAAGATTTAGCTGTAGTATTTTAGGTAGCAAAAAAATCGCAGGGTGTATTTTGAAGACATTTCTGTGTGCATAGTGCTGAAACCAATGACAAGCGTGTTTTTAACAGTTTCTATTTCAACATATAGGCTACGTTATGTTCCTATAAGCAGAGCAAACATCCCTTATCCGTTGATGAGGGAACCTTTTTAGAAAATCAAGCCTCATTCTCTGCGTCTGGGGCATCCACGATTTGACAGCTGCAGGGGCTTCTCGTCTCCCTATTCAACATTGTAATTTTAGATAATATCCCAAGCGTTCACTCTCCTCGGCAATTTGTACATGAATAACCGAATAATTTCATCTTTTGTTTCGTCTTTGCCACTTCAAATCCAAATAAAGATGCCTTTTAGTATTAAAAGTGGTAGAAAATTACAGGTAATTATCTTTGACGGTAAAAACGCTGTAATCAGCGGGCTACATCAAAAATTACCCTAATTATGTCTGCATTTATGAGAATGGAAAAAAACCCTCTCTTGGATAAAACCCATAAATTGTCCCAAATATCTCCTTCATATTGAACGAGACTGCAGCTGGATGCTTTGTTCAGGATCGATCCTGTGGCGAAAGGCATTCAGCGTCTCGCAGATCAAGGCAGAGAGAAAGGGGAAAAACATTTTGTCAATACCTTAATAATTGAGCTAGAGAATGACAAGATGGACAAGATGCAGCTCTATTCTGTAGGAAAAACACTTTGAGAAACCACCAACTCGGGTAAGCTATTTTGCTATTGCTTCATATCTTTCCAGCATTAGAAAAAAAAATGTCATAATGTAAAGGTAACTATTTACATATTACTGTGCAAGTCGTTAGTAGGTCCAAGTCGTTTTGTATCTTTTATAGAGAAATTATTTATTCAAAGCAGAAATATTCCAATGATCAAATTAATAAAAAGCATGTTTTATCATGTGTCCAAAAGAAAAAGGCACGACACGTTACTTGAAGTCATGTTTACTCCATTTATGACAAAACATAAAAAGTTTTTAACAACTAAAGTCGGACAATATATTTACAATCAAATTGCTTGCATTCGCATGATCAGAAACATCTACCCAAGAGCTTCGAGTTCGTTTTCAAATGCGACTCAAGCGCGTGCGTACGCGTGTGATGTGACAAAACGTTTAGCTTCCTGTTCCGATTTCATGTTGGCGATGAATGTGTTTGTTAAGAGTCAAACGTGAGAACAGATTTTTAATCAATCTGTTTATGATGCTACCGACAGTTAGTTCCATTGTTGACCTTCGCCACACCAGTCTTCATCCTTCAAAAGAAATCGTCCCCTTAATAGGCAGAATATGTCTCTATTAAGGATGTTAAGCCGATGACAATGTGCGTCCTAGCGCACGTAAACTGGGCGAAGACAGGATGTCAACAAGGCCCCTGGCCTACAAAAAAGGGCTAGTTGCCTATCTCTGCATGGCGTCCTGATGAGGCGACGAGTACCAGTGTGAGTAACCGGGCATGTAGCTGTTAGCAGACATGTTTACTCCTTTAGAGGAGGCTGAGACGTCCCAGATAGGAGGAATGACTGGAGAGCGCGGGGACAGAGCGATGGAGACAGGCAAAGGGTCAGTCTCGTGAGGGTTACCGCCTTGTTTCAACAACTTCTTGAACTTGGACCTTTTGTTTTGAAACCATATCTTTACCTGAAAGACAAATGAAAAATTTAGCTTGCTAAATTGTTAAGTGAAGCTGATGTCTTATTTATTGTAACATGAGATTTTTTTTGCTAGGGTAAAAAAAAATACAAGTATTAGCCTATCTACTTACAAAACAAAATTATAGCAATAACAACAATTACGACATAATACTCAACCTAAATGAGAAGCAAAATGCACTAATAATGCAAATGAGTCCACATCTCACCTGTGTCTGTGTGAGCCCAAGAGAGGCAGCCAGTTCCGCGCGCTCTGGTAACGCCAGGTACTGAGTCTGCTGGAAACGGTGGTTTAGTGCCTGGAGCTGCAAACTCGAATAAATCGTCCTCGGTTTTCTGATCTTTTTCCCTTTTCCGTTGAAACGTATTTCTCCATTTTCAATCACCGTTGTTTTCTGCTGTTCTGAAAAGGGTGAATATTGTGGAATGATTCCCGCACATAAATTTGTATAAGTCTGTACAGAATTGTAAATGCGATTTTTTTTTTCGACAAACACAAATAATTTGTAATGTTCATTCAGGCACTCTATAGCATAATTACATTGTCTGTCATATTTAGGAAATTGCATGTAGTGACATGTCGAGACGGAGACAATTAGATGCTAATTATAATTTGCAATGGTGGGTAGAATCACTGGCGGAACGCAATAAATCATTTTGAGGAGAACACCGTTATTGCTGACATTGGACTGGCAAAACTAGGCGAGAACAAAAGAGAACGGGTAAGGTGCTTTAAATTCGCGCTTGCAGTGCATGTCCTTGTTACATTTTTTTCGAAGTACAGCTTAGCAGCGAAAACAGGGCTGTATGTTTACGCGTGCAAATACGCTTACCTGTGGCGTCTAACCTGGTCTGTGCTCCGCTGGCGTTACTGTGGTAGGACGGCAGGTATGGACTGTGGTGGGGATGGCTTACATAGGAGTACGGTAGCGACCTGTTATAGGAGTTCGAGCCGGAGTACGGAGAGCTGTCGTGCTGATGATGATGAGTCCCGGAATGGAGACAGTGGAGCGGATAATGGCTGGCGGCCATCGACGGGGAGCTCTGTTGTGAGTGCGATTGCTGTCCAAACTCCATGAAAGCAGATTTTGACGAGTCTTGAGCCTCCAGACCGTCAGCCATCGTAGTCATGGTCATCATCAAATTTTCTGCTTTGAGAGCACTTACCCCCTATCTCTGAAGTCCAAATGAGTCCTTTCGTTGTGTTCGCTTCTTTCTCTCCTTGGTTAGGAGATATTGCGTTATTACCTCCACAATTTATCCTTTTTTTGTCCTGTAATTCTCACGCGGTATGGTAGAAGGTGGGCTTGCGTAAAGGCAGAGATTTTAAGGTGGATTCTGTTAAATTTGAGTCCTTGCTTCCAGACTTGATGCAGCCACTACAAGTAAAATGGTTTGTCTCCAAAGGGCAGCGCCTTCCGATTGGTCATTCAACCTAACGTCATCAGTTCTCTGCTTTAGCTGAGACTTCACAGTGAGTTAACCTACCTTAACAGCTCCCACCGTAGCCATAACCATGTGGAGAATAATAATGCTGGGATATCCCTCTGATATTCACTAAATTCCCACTCAGCTACGCGACTCCGGAAACAATGTCGCGCGCTGCCATAGAAGTAATTAATCGCGTTGGTTCGTAACCGCGGCAGTGGTGCCAAATAACGCTTAGCCTACAAACCTCGCAAACACTGAATGCATCGAACCGATAGAACACGATACAGGACAGCTACTTCACTGCCATACGTACAGCTACAAAGTCACTTTTATATGGACCTTAATCTTTAAATGCACGGATACAAAACTGTAGAATTCACAATATTAATAGCGCAACACACACACATAAAGGAACATACACAAATAGGGTGTGATTTACAATATAGAAAAAAAAATATATATATATAGTAAGCCTAGGTGAAAACACGAGATGGCAAAATAGTTTTAAGCGACTTCAGAGAGGATTCACGTGAACTATACAAAACACGCCAGATATGGTCTGCTTTAATTAAGCCCCAGTCACTGGAAGGCCCGGGTTAGTGACAGCCTTTCCTTGTAGTAATCACGAGCCAGTCACAGTTGAAAATATATGCAAATTACGAGTGCAGTTTGTGGTTTGGCAAATCGCGATCACACTATAAACCACGATGTAAATATACCCTACAACTGCAAGGCTTTCTTCATTCTCATCTCACTCCATTTTTATTTTATAGACAACGAGTTTCCTCATGATATGGCATAAATTTACTTTAAATGGTAATAGAAACGCAATTACGGTCGCAATCAGTTATATCCAAATCCTCTTTGATTACCCGTTACACTGTATTCAGACCGGCGCTGTAAAATTAAGAACAATTCGTCTGTAATGATTATGGACCTTGTTTATTTTGGGAGGTGGATTAAAAGTGGATATAGCATAAATTATCCGCTAATTATACACCAGTGTCGCCTCAATTATCCTCTTATCAAAAATGGTAGCCCTAAATGCAGCATTTAGTTTCAATTTTCTCCCTTTCTGTAACAAGAACTGCGTACCTTGCTATTATTACCAGGGATGTTATTTACTTTGCCGGATTTAAGAGTGCACAAGCGGCGTAGATAACCATTTTCCATGGTGGACTGAACTTAGGAGAGACAGAAAGGCAGCTGGTCGCTCTGAAAGCTTCTGGACTTCATGTAGTCAAGATATCAAACATTTTGAGTTCAAAAGAATTACGCCAGGTAAGAGGAAAGAGAGCATTAGATCATTCGTTTGAACTATTTGATATTTAGGCTATTGTGATGTGTTTTGTTTCTTCTAAATATATATTTTTTAAATGCCACAATTTGCTTAAATGCTAAGTGGTGATCAGGAATTTGATTGATTTTTGCTGCTGCATGACCAGTGTGAAAAAGTTTGTCAAGCAAGTGAGAGCGAAACCAGAGACATAGCATTGGCATGGTACAAACAATTCTAATAGTTCTTCCAATTATGCTTTCTTGCTGGCATTTTAAGTGCTTAATTGATCGAGACTTCATGGTTTGGTACCTGTGTTGACAGCTTACCTTTGAAAAATTGAGGACATGCATCTAAAATGGCTGTATTATCCAGGGATTGATCTATTCAATTATTTGATAAAAGCTGACAAAATTCTGCAACACGCCATGAATGTTTCAGCGAATATTGTGCACAGGCTCCGCGTGGTAATTAGAAAATACGTATTTACGTGCTGCTGAATTATCGTTTAGTTGTGTTTTGTAAATAATTTGTATTCCATTATTAAAGGAGGTGTGAAAATGGAAAAATAGAAAGATCAAATATGTGCCTTAGTTTAGAAACACCAT
Organism: Enteromius trimaculatus; assembly: GCA_032361065.1. Lineage (NCBI taxonomy): Eukaryota > Metazoa > Chordata > Actinopteri > Cypriniformes > Cyprinidae > Enteromius > Enteromius trimaculatus. The sequence goes on along the minus strand of JAUMHP010000074.1, from coordinate 10,617,015 downwards.
CATCAATCTCTTATAAGTTACAAATTTTGAGTAAAATAAAATTACAAATAGGGCCTGTTTGGTTGCACACACAAAATATAGTTTGATTATCATTTTAAATATTTCATTTCTGCAATATAAAGGCGAAACCAAACTCGTATTAATATAGCTAAATAAATATTTTAATGCAGGCAATTTAAATTTTGTACATTTTAAACTATAATGTAACTAAATAATGAAACTTTTATATTATGCATTATTATTATTGGGAATATAATCATAGCAAAGCAATGCATGTAAACCCATAAGTATCATATTACAAATCTGTCAAAAAGAAAGAGAAAGAGAGGGGATCTGTGTGGACATGCCGGCGCTCGAGTGCATCCATGCAGCCTTATCTGAGCCTCAACACAAAACTATTTTGAAATGGAATCGTCTTCATTCCGAAAGCGCACCGGATCTTCTTGTCATTCGTCCGAACAGACATATTGACCGGCTCGGATGGAAAGACACCGTCTCGATTGTACAGACTTGCCAGTCCGGCAGAGGCGGCTGAACGTGTCTGCTCTCCCCCGAACTCAAGCCCATCGGCTGTAAACAGACTCGCAGGCGTCGACGGATTTCCATGGCTGCTGAGCAGAGGAAGTGGCGAGGCAAAGCGAACGCAGATGGATAGCACGCGCAGCTGTCGGTATTCTGCGCGAGATCACTACAATAGAAATCAAGAGAGGAGAACAAATACCACCAGACCCCCTCCCTGCCATTTAGCCCAGGTCTCATATAAAATCACGTATTTTATTTCAGAACTAAATATTTAACTTTTCGGATAGGATGCTTAAATTTGATTGGAAGTCGTTGACAAATACATAAACATAAAAAGAAGGGAATATGCAAACGACTGTTAAATATGGACATAAATTCGATTAAACGTTAAGATTGATGAAGTAAAAAATATAAATTAATTAAAATCAAAATAAGATTATTAATGTGAAATAGCCTATATATTTATATATAGGCCTATACTCAATTAAGGCTCGTGTTTGAGCTGTTAATTCTCGCGTCACATCCTCATTCTTGCTCCTCCTGATTGACTGCTGGGTTGATTAATGTAACTTTACACTAACAGTGGTCACGGTTTGGTTACCATGGTCTTAAGATCATAACACACTTTTGATAGCCACGCATTAACACGAGCGAGGCCAAGCATATAGCTTTGCGTCTCTGATGTGCATATTCCATCCCAATGCACAACAAAGAACTTTGTTTATCTGTAGAAAATAAGAACATAGGACTGTGTAGCAGCTACACGGACCTGAAAGGATACTTCAATGTTCAATTCAAAATTACAGCCAACGCAGAAGCGCACGTTGCCTCTTATGAGCATTAATTTTCAGTTCATCTAAATGAAGGTGGCTCTGCTGAAATATCTTTTATCTTTTGAGAATGTTGCACAATTGAGAACAGTGGGATTTTTCGGGGTTCTTTTTCGACTTAATAGAAGACATTATTAGCTCTGACAGCACACGGCTCAGGTCTGGGGGAGAGGATTTTCTAGAGAGATGACAGACAGGAAGGCCAGCAATCACAGGCTTTTTTATCCGAATGTACTGTTCGATGCCGTTTATCCCTGATGATAGAAAATTGCTCTGTTGCCAGGACGCGGCTGCTGAAATAGAGGGCAAGAGCAACATTTCCATTTTCCAGTTTGAAAGCCATTGAACTGAATTAGTAAAATGAAAAAAATCCCGCGGTAAACAAAGAGGGGCAAACAAAGATGCACTTTTTTCCTTGCGCCGAGCCCCCTTTCATTTAGTAAATTTTTGTTAGCTGCTTTTCTGAGGCTTTGAATTCAATACTTGCAAATGTAATGGGCTCCTGATGTGCACCGGAGATAATTACGCATTTCCAATACATTCTAAATGTAAAGCAAAGTGTAATTTGTTCCTGTTTGCATATCAGTGCAATATTTGTTCACGTATTACTGTTTACAATAGCACTATTTCAAGTCTAAATAAATATTGAAGGTCAATTGAAATATATGCACATTCATTACGCACACTAATAAAATAACTGTTGCGAATACATACGAAATTAATTGTCAAGTGGCTTGTCATTCGCCTCGCATTGATAACATTTCTTAACTTGCAATCCGTAAAGTCTCAGGGAGGAGTTTGTCAGAATATTACTTGTTATGACAGTTTGAAAACACACCCAACGAATAGTAGGTTTACGTGTCATGACAGACACATGCTTTATTGTTATTTGGGCGCGCAGTGGCCGACCACAACACGCGCATTTGGTAAACAAGCGCGCGAAAAACAGACCTTGATCGAGACGCACGAATAACCAACACTCCTTGTCCAGACATTTCACAGGTGAAAAAAGCCAAGTTTACAAGACTAGCTAAGACAACCATATAATCATAATTTTGATAAGCAACAGCACCAGTTGTCATTGCTCGCCAAAACTGGGAAACTCGTAAATATTAACAGCAGGAGATCAGCATGACAGTTATTTTCATGTGTGACAGTAGTAGCCTGTAAATGTTAAACGGAAAACTGTACAAAAAACCCCCCGCAATATTATTTCATCCGAAAGGTGGAATATATAGCCTATTCCAACTTTTGAAATAAATAATATTTCGTTTTATTTATTTATTTTTTTTAATTATTGAAAGAAATAATATTAAATTCTTATTTGGTATTGATTATGATTAGCAGTGATACTTCTGTTACTGGTATCGAAATGCAATTTAGCTGTCGTTAACAATTGATGCTATTGCTTTACGCAATAATCCAAACATGTCTTTTCTCAAAACTGGGAACATTTGAAACCCCGCTAAATACTGTTAGAATCAAATAGGCATTTTGTACGCACTCCATTTATCAGACCATTGTACATTCATTTCTTTATTGACATTCACAGCTTTTAATCCACTGATTTCTCTTTGATCTTTAAAAGCGGGTGAAATCAATGGCTATATTAATATTTACGTGATACGGAGATTCTGTGGCCTTTTAGAAGGACAGTATTTTGCATATCACGGGCAGGTGGTTTAGCTCGACGGAGCTCTATATGTATATATTTACCTTGAATTTGTGCCTGCATTGCCTGAACACAGCTTTTGGAGCGCCTATATCCTGCAGTGCATTTGCCTGAGCTATTTATCCACCCATAGCCATTATTTATAATCATTGCTATTAGCTGGCTCTGATAGATTTTGATCTTTGATTGAAGCTGGTCCAGCTAATCTGATTCGAGGGACCATGGTTACGGTTTCTTTGTGTGTTAATCATGTATCTATACAACAAAACATACCAATTGTATTTGCTTAATTTTCTGATATTTCGGTTTTTTTGTTGTTGTTGGGATACGGCTGGGAATTACAGCGTCGAACAACAACAAGAAGAAGAAAAAGAATATTAATTTAAATGTAAAATTAAGTATTTATTCAAATAGCTGGTGCTATTTTGTGCTGGCATTCGGTGGGCTGATCTTGCGTGTGATTTAAGGAGAAGTTTCCCTGATCTGGATTTCCTCAGGTCAGGTGAGGAAGTGGCACAAACAAAGAAGCACGGACATTAATTGTTTGCCTGAAACTCAAGAACAGTGAGTTTGATGAGGCGTAAAAAAAAGAAGAGAAAAAAAGTCACACCTGGAGAACCGCCTTGTGCCTACCACATTCATTCTCCTGCCATGGTTCACATGAAAACCAGTCTGCAGGAGCTGCGTGCATTTCTCAAGCTTCTGTTCATGGCTTAAAAATCACAAATGACGAGCAAAAAAACAAAGACTAGCTGAAACTACAAACTTAGCTGATGAAGAACATTTGTAATTCATTCACAAAAGGTTCTGCGGGAGCTATAAAGACTGCACAGTCACACCAATGAACCTGTGAAGCCAAAGAATGACTTGAAGGGAAAAAAATTAATGTTTAAAAAACACAAGCTGTTTAATTAAGTTATTCGTTTTTAAAAGAGGTACTGAAAAAATTGCAGAGAATTACATTGAAAGAGCAAGCAAGTCCACTTTACATTTTACATTAATGTATATTTTATCAGACACTCTTTTAGGCTTATGCAAGGAAAAATGAGTATGGTACAAAAACATCAGTCTCTGGATTTTGGGCAATGTTTTTGCATAGTAATGATGGATTAATGGCTGTAAGGTTAATGGAAGACACAACATATCTTCCATTTATTTCAGATTAAATGGTGCAAATGCACTAGAGGTCATAAATTATTTTTGTGTAGATTGAAATTTGGAGGGAAAAAAAACATTTCTCATAATTAAGCATGAACCAGACTATTAAACTTTAGGCCTTTTGTGTGGTAACATTAAATACATGAGTGTAAAAATACTGGAAAATAAAGAATATAAATCAAACAAACAAATAAAATTATTCATGAGATCATCTGAACAAATGTTGTTTAAGCTCATAAGCACATTAATGTTATGAAAATAAATAAATAAATAAATAAAACAATCCCCTCAGCATTTATTTTCATAAACTTTAACAGCCATTTCAGCTGAAGGGTTTTAGGCTTTTCTCATTTTACCAAAACACACGGTGGCAATCACAGTGATAACTGCTCTTGGAAATGCATTAAACCAAGGAGCTCATTCAATCAATGTAAGGAGAGGGTGTTCAAAAGAATGCTGAATACACAGTCAAATAATTCTACGGATGACCGTACAAAACATCCGAGAGGCAACAGTAAAGAAGCTTTCCACACATTCCATGAGAGCTGGCATTGAAAGAATAGAGATGCAGGTATGTTTTTGAGAGGGGTAGATGTGTGGGGGGAACCGAGGGTGGGCTGAGGGCTGAAAATCATCTCCATATAGAGCAGCAAAGATGAAGGACAGTGGGAACGTTGTTTGAGTTTGGATCTGGATCAAAATGGATCTGATCACACCAGACTCGGGACATGTGGCGGTTTAAATGGCATGGCAGGGGTGGTGAGCTGTCAATCACGAGCTCTCATGCTTGCCTCAACTGCTTTCCTTCTTTTCCAAAAGCCAGCAGACCAGCGTAGGAAGAAGGCGAAAGTGTGTGGAGACGCTTGAATATTCAAGCAAAAAACCAGCATCGTTTGATGTTTCACAGCTGTGGCCTTCAGAAATGTAGCTTTAACCGACACTGTACATCCAATAACTGGGGATTTGATCGTACACAAGCCATTCGTTTGTTTCAGCAGCTCAAAAAATGCATCTTTTCAGGTGGGTGTGCAAATGCTCTTCCTAAACAACAATGGAAGCCTGGATGAAACGATGTTATTGTTTTGTTTGATGACATGTGCTTTAGCTTTCTATTGACTGAATATGAAGCACCTCATCCACAAATCCTGCTGTTTCTCTCTGTCCTGCGCCTCTTCTCGGCTCTCACAGTCACCCCTGTTCGGTTTCTACAGCTGCAGTGAGTGAGATATGACCAGAGAATTGGCCTCTGGGAGAGCAGCAAGCCATCCTGGTGCTATTAGGCTCGTGGCTAATAATAGGTGTTTCAGTCCGGGGGAAGATCAATCAGGGGGAATCATGGGGAATGTTCTGAGGAGCGCTTTTACACATCTGTCCAGATGGATGAAATTACACTTGTCTGTTTTTAGTTGCATTACTCCCAAATTGGCTGTCTACTTTTTTCTCTCTTTCTCTCACTCTCCCCTCATTCATGTGTCAGTGGTCTACTAAAAGGATTCGGCACTAAACTCCCTGTCATTTTGGTCTTTCCTCACTCACTCTGCCCTCTCTCCTCACTCACCTTATTTACGTTCTTGCATTCAAGAAGTCGTATGTAAAAATGATGTAGAATCTACACAAAAAACAGACAGGTTGGTCGAATTTGATCACATTTATGTCATTAACAATAAGGTCAATGAAAGCTGAGAGATAATTACTGTAGCTGCTAAAAATCATATTCAGCAAAAATAAAATATGTAACTTTGTTTTTAAAAACAGAAATTGTGTATTTAGTACTGGGTCAGATTTAAAAATAAAGGGCTATAAAATAAAATAATACAATTAAATGAAAAATTAAATGAAAAATAAATAATAGTTTTACATGGAAGTCTGGAGAGAGAGATTATTTGCAAAACCAGATGAAACAATTTTGAAACTTTAAAAAAATTAATTCTTTTATTGTACATTCCAATTAATCTCAAATCAAACTGCAGTTGGGTTATTTTGATTTGGTTAATACAAAATACAGCTAACTCACAGGATAAAGCACAATAAAAACATGATTACATAATTAAAAAAACATAAAAAAAAAAAAAATCAACCATTCACACACACACACACACACACATATAAATATATATATATATATAATTAAAAAGCTTTTTTTCATTTTAGAAAGCTGTCAAAGAAACATTTCTCCAAAAAAAATAACAGTGAAAATTAATGTTAATATGAATTAAGTAAAAATGAATTTAAGAAAAACTATTACAGCACCTCAATTAAACTAAACTAGCACTTTGTTATGAAGACAAATGAATATTATATCTAACATTTAGACCACTAATAACACCATTACACAAAAGCTAGATCTTCATTTATGCTGAAAATATAATTTGTAATTACAAAAGAAAGAAATGTTCCCTGGTGTTCTCAGACTTCTGGACCCCCACTGTATTTGTCATCAGCTCTGCTATCTCTATAATTTAAAATATTTAATTACATGCATTTGCATTGTGCAGCTGCAATCACAAATCCCCAAGTTTGCCATCCAAAACAATGATGTTTGCGTACAATACTTGCAGCAAGTCATTAGAAGAGAGGAGTCACCATTGCCAATGCTTATGTGAGCAAAAATCCTCTAAAAACAACGTTTTGCACCTATGCCCCAAGAAACCCAGAGACTGCAAGCAAAAGCACACATGAGAATGTGTGAAACTGAGGCATTGAAATCCTGACCTGCAGTAACCCCTGAACAGGCGAGTGCACTAGCTGAGGAGGTAACCACATGCTGGACGGCCCGCTTGCGATGCAGCACCAGCAGTTATCTAGCACAATGTGTCAGTCAGAGAGTGGGGCATAGACACTGAGAGGGGTCATTTGCAGACTACGAAACAGCTGCATGCATCTGCGCTTCCTAACCACGACGGCTGACAGCTCGAAATATTTGATACTTGAAAGTGGCTGTCTGGCAAGTTGTATTGAATTAGCCTTTTTCATATTACGCCCTCCTGAGTTCTTACACGGACCGATGTCACTTCTATCAAAACTCTGAGACTGATTTGCTTGCGGTGTGAATTTGTATAAGTATCTCCGCCGCAGCCACAATGGGCTGGCGCACACAATATGGGCACTCTGAGAAATTACCTCTCAAGAAAGACACAGCGGGATACTTTTTATCACTGAAAATGAATACTGTACATCATTGTTGATTCTAAGCCTGCGGAGAACCTGATTTGAGATGTTCTCCTATTTTTGATTGCCCAACATTGAGAGATATTTCAAGCACTGAGCAAGCCGTCTGCGAAGAAAGACGCAAGCTCGATGACCAGAGGAAGAAAATCAAGGCTCCCCAATGTGTTACCCCTGGCAACGAGGGAAAATTAGCATTGACGTGAGCGAGGCCACGGTAAGGCCTCTGGGTATTTTACGGCTTGAAAAGTGACAATCAAAGTAGACGTAAAGACATACTCTCGTTCTATTTATATTGAAATCAGCTTCTTTTATATTTCCAGAGAGGAAGAGCGCCAAACTTATAATGTATGTATTTTGTTCATTTCACCGTGCTGCACGTCGAGCCTGCGATGCCTGGGCTCTCGTGTTTGCCCCCCGCTGCGGTAAACAGAATGCGCCTCTCATAGCAGATGCATTTCAGGCCACTCACAACACGCTAGTGAGGCTGACATGGCCTCCCTCATTTTCCGCCACAAAATTCAGCTCTGGTGATTGCCAACACACATAATGATAGCGTCTCCCAGAGTCACTGAGGTGTCCCACTGACGCGCCAATATTCTCTCTGTCATATTGCAGGAAATTCAGCGGCTACCCTGGAGAACCTGCCTTCCACATGCATCACAAGTTGTTTTGTTAATCGAAACAAAGGGCGGACTGCGTGATCCACGGCACAGAGCGGCTCGCTGTTTCCTCTCATTACAAGACGGCCTTACCAGCGAGGAGGAATATGCATGAATACATTAAAAGGTAATGAGGAAGCTGTCAGGAGAGGGTCGTTCGGGGCAGCGCTCGGCGTTGGAGAGCTTTCAGAGCGTTACGTGATGGACTTGTCATCTTGGGACGACAAGGTGGAGTTCAACAGCGTTACTAATGGCAGCCGTTGCCAGGTCTTTCTTCGGGCTGGTAATGCAGGTGCAGAAGCGTCTCACCTTGTATCTGTGTTGTGTTTTAAACGCTAAATTAAATATTTCACTTCTCAAACTATGAATTGTGTCATTTCTCATGCATGAAAGAAAACGTACGCTGACTTTTTTTAAAAATAAGAAGGACCCGAGGGTGAACCATCATTCGCAAGCATATTTTGGAATATTCACATCAAGGCAACGTGGAAACGCATAATGGAATGTCATGGCAACAACACCTGGCAACAGTTTATCCTCATGCCCCTCCCCCCCAAACCGAAAGCGCTGGAACATTATTTCTGTGAGACAGAAAGCCCTATGAACAAATAATGGGTGAGCGCCAGTTTAAATAAAGTATGGTTTATGACTTGTGGTCAGGACCGTCTCTCTTTTTTAAAAAGTGTGCTGTATAAAAACCGCTGCCAACATTTTTTTTTCTCCATACGGTTATAATACAAAGTCGTTTTTTCCCCCTTCTCACAGTGAGAGATTCAGTCAATAAAGGACCGGCAGTAGACCAGTAGTCTGCAGCCACAGGAGAATGGAACAAACCACACACGCCAAAACAAACTGGTGCTCCTTTGCGATTTTTCAGTTTGAGCGTTTTAATAAAACATTTACAGTCCTTCTGTGCAGGGTAAATGTTTTGCGAGCATGCCCTGTTTCGCTTTTGATACAAATCAACAAAAAGACTGGAGGGATTTGTTTCCGTCGCCACCAAAATGAAGAGCTATAAGCAGCCCATTGGATTTCTGAAATACATTTGAGCCCAGGTCCAGGTGTTTTGGTCTAATTCGCAAACAATCCGGCTGTTGGATATCAAACCAATTACCCAAATGAATTGTACAATACCGAGAAACAGACACAGCAATTTTCTACTTCCATTTATATGTGCCACTGCAATTATAGATCATCAGAAACTGTCATTAAGTAACGCTAGGCTTGTATTAAGACCATACAGACTGTAGTCACTGTCTTGCAACTACAAAAAGAAGGCGTCCATTAACGCGGCCAGCTTTGTAATAGTCTCTGGCCTTTAAAAGATTATGACAACAACACGAAAAAGGAAACACTATTTTTTTTTTGTATACATCAAACAGCTACCAAACACTCACATTGGAGCCAATGATAAGTGAGTTGAATTACGACTTGGTCAAACAAGTCTCCATGTTTATAGAAACGGCTACCTTTTTGTACAAATTAAGCAATTGCAGCATTGAGAAAGTGAGAACTGGCTAATTCATTTTAAAGTGAGACACACTAATAAGTAAGGTTTCATAAATCATATTTTAGACCCTACTGGGAATTGGGTTTTATGGATATCTTTTAAGGTTGGTGACCAACACAGCAAAGCACTTAAGCAGAATTAATTTTTCCAGCACTCAAATGTCTCCACTGAGGTATGCAGCTATCCCCAAAGTCCTCGCGTTTGAATTAAAACAGCTTTAGGTGGGAGAATTAAAGTGGCGAGTTAAAAACGAGCTGAGGTACATTACACACTGGCTCGTAAAGTTGAGAAAAGTCATTCATTTTAATACACACCAATCAAGCTGTTGAGTGACTTACTGTACGTGAAGTTTTTACCGTGATGACATCTCTCTGCACAGACAGACAACCTGGAGCGCAGCTATGCACATTAACTCAGCAGACAGACGGTGCAGTTTACTTTAGTACCACTAAAACTGCAGAAAACTGCTCATGTTTAAGATGAATTACAGTTAAGGTTATCCTTCAAAAGCTTTTATGTGAGTTTGTTAAGAAAACAGACATTCTGCGACAATGCACATGCCAGAAAACACTGAACGCAAGACATCCTTCCCATATATAGTGCCTACAAAATAACTATTTACAGGGCTGAAGAATACGGTTTGTATTTGCTTGTTTGTTTTTTGCTTACTTTTACATTAACATTAACACCACCACTGTGTAGTTAGGAAACAGAAAGCAACAAAATGTATATTTTTAAATTAATTTATCATGTAATTGATTAATTTATGAATTAATTTAAATACCTTCATTTATAATTGAATAAATTGTATTTTTGTACCAAAAATAAATACATTTTATACATAAATTATACAGTTACTATTATAAAAGGAAACTCTAATTCATAAACACATACATGGCAAAAACATTACAGATTTGTATGTCACATTTAGTCTGATCTTATTAATGTTATCAAGACTCGATATGAGTTCTTGTAATTTCAACAAAAAGCTTGATATAAGCTTAGATGTTTTTATCTAGTAAACAAGCAGAAATTGCAAATGTCACGCAAAACTAAATGTTTGCGTCTGAAAGGCATAAAATGGTTTAAAAAAAAAAGAAAGACTAAATCGTATGTCGCTAGCCAAATATGGCGAGTGACAGTTCAATCAACTCGAAACTCGCCATGAATCGAGGCTCAATTTGATGCATTAAATTAAGACTTCGCCTGGAAACTGTTCAGTGACAAATTGTTTAAAGACTTCTCAGCGGTAGTGTGTTTATCTTAGTGGGTCTTAAGTGGTCTTGTGAAAATAACAGTAGTGGCCAGTCTGAGCCACATATGTAGCAGGTAAGTCTAACATCAGCACTGCAACATGCACCACCATCAATGTATCTGATCCCCTGTGAGCATTCCTGATAAAGTGCTAAAGGAGGTGGATGGCGAGAGTACATTAAAATCGCCTCTTTGACCTTGGTTTATGCTAGCTGTTAGACTGTGAAAAAGGATAAACCCCCTAAAGAGGGGCTGACTTTGTGTGTCAGGTAGAGGGCTGTCAGGGTTAAAATCTGTCTTCAGACACTGAGAGGAGGCTGTAACGGAGCCGGGCCAAAGGCTGCAGGAGCCAGGAGCTCCTGCCAGTACTATGTGGTAGAAAGCTGTTAATGAGCATTGTAAAGCTCTTAAACATAATGATCTGGACTTCTCTTCCAGTGCTAATGTCTATCACATGCCCAAACCCGGCCGGCCCTTCAGCCTGACTGCAGCGTGTGTCCAAGATGAGACTAACAAGAAGGATGACCTGGAGGATGGAAACAGACAAGTGCTGAGTGTGTGCAAGATGAAGCTCAGTACAAAGGTCAATGATGTGATGCTCGTTTTTGTCTAGATCTATTCATTTATTCAAACATGCTTTAAAATAGATTTGAATACAGTTATAAGCCTGCATGTGTTCTTTTTGACATTTTTAGGGGATATAAATTCAAAAATGTCAGGGTGATAAAACTGTCTTGATTTATAACGAAGAAAGGGCCTCATTAAAAGAACTATTTTCACGTAGTTTCTGGCATAATCTTTTATCATTATTTCTTAGAAAAACATATTTTATATTTAAAAATACTGCTTTGTTTTTGTCTGCCAAAGTCATGTGGTGCAACCATCAAAACAAATCAAATAATTTAAGTTTTGATGCTCTTCAATTCAATTACATTATTTTAAATGACTTAATATTTGTAAAATAACAACATGAATAAAAATTTGAATAATAAACACAGTCTGCTATGAAAATATATCAAAAACAGTGAAAATAATATGAAATGTACACTCAAATTCAAGGTATTAGAGAAATTATACTATTTTTCACTTTCTTTTTTAATGGTGTATGGTTTAAAATAATATTGGATTAAAATAATAATACAAAAAGAACATCGCACAAGTACCTTAAACTAACTTTTTATAGTATTTTCCCCTTATTATAGACATCTCATTTGTCATTAATCAATTCACTTTGTGCAAACTCAAATACTTCAAAAAATAAATATGCGATTTATAGGAAAAAATATGGGGCGGTGAGCTCCTTTTGTCACTCTAATGCATAAACGGGAGCATTAGAGCACCGCAAGATTGGGATTTATTGGCTCTCAGCTGAAAATCAAACAACCTGACACTTGCATAAGCATCTAAAATAGCCTAATAAATTATCACACATTAGTGAACGCTCCAAGTACAGCATGTTAGCTGTTAGAGACCGGCTGAACGGCGAACACCAAGGGACAAACACCACTCTGTCCTCTTGATTACATCAAATAAATACTTACAACACATGATGGAGGAGGAAAAGTCTTTTGTGTGAACACTTTTGGCCATGAATCAGAGCGCTGACATTTTAAGGCCCCACTGTTGGTTCTGCCGCTGACTTGCTTTCACACAGTATGTTGCAGAGGCTCAACACGTGTTCGTGACAAGCGGCTCTAGAAGAGCACTAATAAATATCTTGCGCTTTATTCCTGCTTTGAGGTAGACTAATTAACCGTGTGCTGCACGCTCTCCCCGATGACATACGTCCTGAAGAGAGCCAAAAATAACATGGCTGCGGGAACACAAGAAGGGAGGGGGAGAGTGTGTTAGAAAAGTACAGGTTTTGGGTGTATTTAAGCACACTGCATCTGCATTAAGGGCTGAGCTGATTCTCCCACAGGGGTGTTTTAGAAAAGCCCTGGCCTGAGGCACGAGAGAGAGGGTCTGCTCCGCTGCAGCACGGTGAAGGACACTAGACAGAGGCACCTGTGGCGGGAAACTAATCTCACATGTGCAGCTCTGACAGGGCATCCGTCAACAAGACCAGAGCAGCGCTGAGCTGATCCATTAACGTTAACAATTGGCCCCTGCCGTGTAGTGAGGAAACAGGCAATAAGTTAGGGTGGAGGATCTGGTTTTAAGGTGGCCTTCACAGGGCAACGTAATCAAGCCTTTAGGGCCAAAACACACTGCGAGAAGGCAAAGCTTCTAACTATGCAACTGAAATGTGGGAGATTATTGTGGAAGTTAATGTAAATTGTCTACCATTCATTTCACTCTCAGAAATAAAGATACAAAAGCTGTCACTGGCGCTACCTTTTCAAAAGGGACATGTTTTTACCTAAAGGGTCCATTTTGGTACCATAAAGGTACATACATAAAAGGTACCACCAGTGACAGCTTTTGTACCTTTATGAAAAAGATTTGCAGCAGTTTGGACATATTTTATGAGGTGGATAATTTGTACAAATTTGTGCGACTACTGAAAAAAATAGTTTACATATACAAAGTTGTAGGAATTAGTATGAAGGATCACCCCTAACTCCGCCCCTAAATCTGCCCTGCATACAAATTGTACAAAATCATGAGGTCATACGAATTAGCCACCTTGTAAAATAAGTACAGTTTTGTTTTTTGGTTGAGAGATTATGGGAGTTCCCCCTAAAACAAAAAAGATTTCGCAAACAAACATTAAAGTTTAAAGTAAAAATAATTATAATAATAATTCTCAAGTTACAGTAAAACTGACAGCATTCAAATCACTGGAGGCTGCAAATTCTCTGCTCTGAAATAGTTAGCACCACAACGTTTGACTTCACATCTGCATAAATTGGAATTCTGCTAAAATTTTACCACTGGTTGACCTGGTAACATGGTTCTGCAAGCCACTGAAAGTCTGACCATAAACTGCACTGCAGCTAAAATAAGGTTGCATTTTCTTTTTTAATCAGTTGCAAAAATGAACCGAGGAAACCATTTGTTTAAGAACTGATATGATGTACAAAGCATCACACTTCAAAAAGAATCAATGCATGCTTAATTGTACTGCAGAATTCGAATGTGGTTTTCTATGCATCCCTTTTTGTGTATGTCTCGGTACGTGGGCAGAAACGAGTCATACAAAATCGAAAAATGATTTTCTCCTCCATCGTCTACACTCGACCACAACATCTGACAGTAGGCGGATCACATGAGCTTCACTGTCTTCTCAGCCATCGGTGGCTGCTACATCGTGTCACTACTTATTTGCATAAACTTGAACTCTGCACTCATTTGCATAAAGTTGAACTTTGTTATGATGTCAGACACACCCACATCACTCACCTCAAATCCCCAACTTTTACTGAAACGGAATGACTTCCTTTCACTTTGTCCCTGCAAATTGTGGGCAAAGTGAGCATAACCTCAGAAAACATACTTGTCTTGGAATCTTGTCGAAATCCACTTGATTCAGGTATGATGTCGGAAGTCTCTTTTCTAAGTTGAATAAAACCCTGAATGTTTCTTTATAAAATCGTATCAACACAAAATGCAGTTGCTATGGCATTTTTCTTGAAAATACACTGTAATAGTGTTACAACAATAACACCTGAACCACACGACGCACCCCAATCAATCTTTTTCGGCATTTGATTTTTGCTTTATAAAAGGAGAAAAAAGTAATGATTGGTGCTGACTGAATGTGAATATGCCTGCCGTGTAGGAGCAGTAAGAGTGCTGGAGCTGAAGGCACGATGGAAGACAATGGATGAAAGGAGCTGTCAGAGCGAACAGGAGAAGAAAAGAGAGAAGTGCCATGGGAGCGAAGCACAGGGATGGGATGACAAAGCTGGGAAGTGACAGAGGAGGAGGAGGAGGGGAGGGGGAGGAGGACACAAGGTGAATATGAGATCCATCAGAGATCAGACGCCAGCTCGCTCTTGACCTCTCTCTCAGTTTGGGGAGCCCAAGATCTGAAAATGACATCAGATAGGGGAAGTTTGACTCTCTTTCATGTTTTCATCTGTCTCTCTTTCATGATGCCTGCACTACTCTTACTTGCATGGATGGACAATGTATATAAAACACCAGACACTGCCTGCTGAATACATGCATATCAGACTTCTGTTGTTCTGCCTAGAAGACAGATTCTGTCTATTAGTTTATATTTCTATCTTTGTGTTTATCCATATACATTTCTATTTGCCCATTTAGCTATCTACCTATCTATCTGCCTGGTACATAAATCTATACAAGACAAACAGACAGATAGAGCAATGGAGTGATTAAGTGGTTACATAGACAGACAGATAGATAAATAATTGTCCATAAATAAACAGACAAACAGATAGAATTTTTCTCTATTTATGAGACACACAGAAGGACCGATAGATAGATAGATAGATAGATAGATAGATAGATAGATAGATAGATAGATAGATAGATAGATAGATAGATAGATAGATGTCCATTTATCTATTAGACAGACATCTATCATTTTTCATTCTATCAAATGTATCGATACAAATATGTCGTTATAATTTTTGTGGTGTTAAAAAACACACAGACTTTTACTGTAGAAACAATGACTAAAAGTCAAACAGCGAACAGCAGCAAACATCACGAAGCATATAATGTCACCCAGCTCGAACAAGCAGAGCAGAGAAATGTCAACAAATCCTCCAGACAGCTGTTCGGGGTTTCTCTACCATTGCTTGAATTTTGGTCGGTTCGATGTCTCCCACACCACTATTTCTATAATCCTAAACAGATTTGCTCCAACCACCAGAAAAGCCAGAGTCTGGGCGTCTCTGCAGCGTTCTCCACAGAGAACATTAATAGGCTGCATGTGCTGATAAATCATGGAATGGATTAGACGCAACGTATGTGGTCCTCTGCCGTAACTACTGGTGGCATTTAGGGACACATTTTAACAAGAACAGAAATTGATCCACGCTGTTCTCACATCCACACTCACAGACTGAGTTTTGTCAGTTGACCAAGAACAATGACACGAACGACAGGATGCTCTTTTATTTCCAAAGAAATACTAAAAACATACAAAACTCTCATCAGCTGGTGGGTCTGAAAAAAAGAAATCTCTGAAACATATACAGTAATGGTGACCTTGAAAATGTACACCCCTTTCCTTCCATATAATAAAACTGCAATATATCTGTCATTTCTATACATGTCTGATTTCATGGATGAATGAGTGTCTCTCTGTGGCTGCACTCGTTCATTTATGTGGGGGGTCGGGGGTTCAGATGCAAACTCTCCACATGCGCACAAGCTGCTCTTTCTATTGCTATCAATGCTGGAAGGGCTGCCCGTAGTGCAACCAGGGGAAAGACTGATCACAATTATCCAAGACTTCGGAGGGGCAGTCTTGTCTGGGACAGCAGGGTGAAAATTACACACATGCACACATGCCTAGAGAAAATAGAGCCAGGGTCAGGGGTGTCCGGATCTCAGTGAGGAGATGAGGAGATCATGCAGTCTGTGATTTTTGCTATCTCTCTTTTTCTGAAGGAGGGGCAAACGGGAAATGAAAACGGAGGATTGGGCGGCTTGTAAACAATGAGGGTGCTTAATGGATGCCAATCTAATATGCCTGAGGCTAGAGAGACATCAGCACATCAACACTCCAGAAAGAGGAGGCCGCACAGTCATTATCTATAAACAAGCACACAGGCCTTTTACAAGTGCTAATAAAGATAATTAGTAGAAAAACTTGTAAACGCATTAAGACCTATTGAGTGTCTTATGTCATTTGTTTTTTTACATTGTTCGTTTCTTATATGGGTCAATGACATGGCCGCTCATTTTTGTCTACACTATTAATTACAATGAAAAATCATACTCTTACTCACAATGACTTCAATACACCTTTTTATGAGGATGCAACTGTCCTGATGTTATAATGAAGGAAAAAAGCCTCAGGAAAAGAATGAAATTCTGGAAAAGAAAACCTAATCCTCTATAATTATTCATTATTTCTTAGAAAAACCTTTTCAACAAAACTTTTTTACTGTTTATTAATGTTATAAAAACATTTATCCATAAATCAAAGTAAGTAGGAATTTTAATGTTTTTGAAAGAAGTCTCTTATTTTCATGAAGAAAACAATTTAATAAACAATATTGTAAAATAGTAATAGGGTAAAGTATTATTAAATTTGAAAATAATAGTTATCATAGTAATATAATTTGCAATGCAATATATTCTTGTGATTGCAAAGCAACATTTTTAGCAGTCATAATTTCAGTCTTCAGTGTTATATCTTTAACATAATTTGCCATTAAGTCAAGGTGTACATTTCTTTGTAGTAGATTTTTTTTTTAGCAAAATTCATATATCTTAGACATTCATATCTTAGACTACCCTTTTTACTTACAGCAGAAAGATAATTAATTAAGCAATGTGCCACGACTAAAGGAACACTGTTTTGTGTTGTATCAAATGAAGCTCCACAATGTTACGGCCGTCATGACGGCACAGGGCAGAAGCACAGAGGTTCTGTCAGTGTGTTGTGAACAAGCTATTAAACATAAGCATTAAACAGCCCTTTTTAGCACTGTCAAACATAAGGACATCGGTGTAGCCCCTTAGTGTATTTAAAACAAAGTATTCCTAGGTTTCATTCTAAAGTACACACTAAAACAGTTGGGCTTTATTTAATTACACAGATCTCCAGCCTCTTAACGCTGCTTTTCACTTAGTGTATGGTTTGACTCCCTGGCTCTTCTGAAAAATGCCCATTATTCTCGATGGTGGGTTGGCCATAATGGACAAGCACAGGCATTTAACAGCAGGGTCAAAACAAAGTTTAATCATTTCAAACTCTTTATAGTCTCTTCAACAGTGCTGAAAGCCCATGAAATACCTGCACACTACAGTACAAGTGGTCATTTTTGTCTCCCAAACTGATCATCCCGGTAATGGCCCACAAATACGAGGTGGGCATATAATTTTTCAAATTAATTGCTTTCTATTTTACTCCCTCTCTCTTTCAGTTTTTTTCCCTTCATTCAATATCAGTGTAGAATAACAGTGATTCAAAGCCATTCAGAGAGAGGTAAGCATGTGAATTCAAATCGACATTGAAATGCTATAAAAAAATTTAAAATCTCTTGCTTAAAGGAAATTGTTCACCTAAATTAAAAAATTGCTGATAATTTTCTAAACCTCAGGCCACACAAGATGTGGATACGTTTTTCTCTTCATGGGAACAGATTTGGAGAAACTTAGCATTACATCATTTGCTCTACAGTGAATGGGTGCTGTCAAACAGGTGATTAAAACGTCACAATAATCCAAAAGGTGTAGTTCATCAATTAATGTCTCTTGAAGTGAAAATCTGTTAATCTGAAACAAAAAATCCACCACTGAGGAAACCGTTAAAAAATACAGATAAAACACTGAAGACAGCAGGGAATGTACTTTTTCATTGAGAATATTATTTTGAATAATAGCCAGGTTAAAAAGCCTTAATAATGGATTCATTAACTCCATTAATTGAAAGAATGGAGTAATGTGGATTAATTGTGGGTTATAGTGATGCTTTTACATCTTTACTCTCATTTTGACGGCACCCATTCACTACAGAGAATCCATTGGTAAGCGAGTGATGCAATGATACATTGTTCCAGATGTATTCCAATGAAGAAACAAACTCTGCATTATGGATGGCCTGAGGGTGAGCAAATGTCCAGCAAATTTTTCTTTTTTGGTTATCTCTTCCTTTAACGTGTACCACGACTGACAATATATCATACTTGCTGGTAATCAACATTAAAATGAGCAAAATCACAGACGATCTTAGTGATCAAAGAACATTTATAAATATGGTCTTAAAGAGGCTCCCCAAACAATTAGTAAGCTGAGAGGCCTTTTTGTTCAGCCCAGATGCAGCGTCTCGCCTTTGAGGACAAGTGTGTGGCTTTGACCCTCGTTCGACAGTAATGACGCAGTCTGACCCCTCAAATACTTCTCCACATTAGAATCACTATTCACATCCTTTGCTAGCAATGTGCCTTTCGCAAGCATACAGCCGACATTCGGGATCCAATGCATTGTAGTATTCTTGGAACGTTCCACCTCCCCCTCTTCCTGCTATCTAGAGAACTAATCTAAAACCCTGCTATTATGATTCTTGTACTTGGCGTATCTGAGGCCAATTTAGAACATCAACACCATCAATCACAAGAAAGAGGGGCCAACACTGCTGTCCTGCAGGTTTTCTTGCCATCCAGGTCACGTCCTCTTCCTACAAAACTTGTTCGCTCTCGGGACAGGCCTGTCTGAACCCACTCAAACCGCTGTCTGTGTTATTGTGCGTTGTTGACGAACTTTCGATGACCAGGCGATGTAAGTTTATCCAAACAAGGGCACCGCATTTTCTCCTCGGCTTTTGAAAGGAAGAAAGAATGGGACAGAGACAAGGACAAGACATGGAGGAGCAAAAAGACGTCGAAAAAGCAATAAGATGAAAGGAAAATATATTTTCGGCCTTCAAAATGTCTGCCTTTATCCTAAACAAAAAATTGCGTACCAAATAAAGCCTCCAAGCAAGCAAATAAACAAGAGCTCATGTGAGTCATCACCTAGTAAAACATTGTCAGGGATGGTTGGCATGTACACATAAAACGAGAACATGTCTCAGGAGGAAAACAACTTTGCCCTTTTCTATTTCTCAGTATGCAGAGTTTATAAGACTATAAAACTCATAGAAACGCTCTACAAAACATTTATCTTGCTATAAAGTGCTTATTATACACATGCATTTTCAGCGCATTGAGTTGCTCTACATTTATCTGTGCCACACAGGCATTAGCGAGAGATGTGCTTTAATCAGTCCACAATATTCAAATCACTGTAAAGTATACATTGATGAACAAATGCATGCTAGACAAAAGACTGGTTGCATTCATTCTCCTCTCTTAATAGAAAATGGCTGGGCTACTGGCACAGTGCCACAGTTGTGCTCATCAGTGGATGATATCACATGTAATTATCCTCACACACCCACCTAAGCTTCTCAATATCATCAAAACACACGGAGTACAAATAATCATGTGAATGAAGGGTTTGGAGGATGCTACATTTACAGTACAATCCAACCTACTTTACCACTGTGTGTGTGTGTGTGTGTGTGCGCAATCGATTACGAGGGACAAGAGAGTAGTTGTTTTTAAATATTATTTATGCTTTAACAGGAAAGTGGTGGGGAAAGCCTGATAACTAAAAAACTTGTATGCCATCATGTTTTTAAAAGTCTAATCAAGGTTGCATTTGTTTGCAAAAGGCAGTTTTTCTTTCATATATGTCAAAGTATAATTTATTTTTTATTTTACATACATATTTTATTTATTATTATTTTTATTCCTGTGAAGGCAACCCTGAATTTTCAACAGTCATTACTCCAGTTGACAGGATCACGTGATCCTTTTGAAATCATTCTGATATGCTGATTTAGTTTAGATTTAGTACAAAACAGCTGTGTGGTTTAATATTTTTGTTAAAACCATGATATATTTTCCAGAATGTTGATCAATAGAAATTTTACAAGAACAGCATTTATTTGAAATAAAAACCTGTGGTAATATAAATATCTTTGCTGTTACTAACCCAGAAAAAGGGTGTTATATTTTTGACCCAAAAACAGAACAAACACTAACTGATCACTTTCCATGTCATTTTGTCAGACCTTAAAAAAATCAAATGAGCTTTTTTTCGGCCAGAACAATCTGCAAACTGGTCTAGACTAAGTTCAAAAGTCTGGCTATAAGTGATTTACAAATAGTTTCCCAATTGAACCTGCTTCATCCATATTACTGTAATATCATGGCAAATGATAATGCTTTCCTGCCTAAGACATTATGCAACCAAATGGACTAATGTAGACATAGATCATTGTGAAGGATCGTTTTGGCATCATCTGCTATTCAATCTTACTGCACTTCTATCATCTTGCTTAGTGGTGGTGTGCCCTGGGGCTAAATTTTCTGGCCAAATACCAAAATAGAAAGTCGTTGCCCTAAAAGGAAACAAGTGGTACATGGTTCTACTATCCCAGACATGTCACGCTATCTCCAGACAATGTCTAAGATAGGGGAATCCCCGGAAGCATGCGCCAGGGATGGTGATTTGTATAAATGTGATAGAATTATCACAAATAGCTGACATATTTAAATAAATTAAATGTGTGATAATTACTGGTGCACACTGATATAATGTAAATAATCTGAACATGTAATTCATGCATTACCATGGCAGGCTTACAGAGGAAAGCCTTGCTGATGCCCCGTATGTAGGAGGAGAAACCATCTGGACCAGAGGCCAAGCACCACCTCTACTCCACTGCCAAACAAACTAATAGACAAGAGAATATAATGAAAATAAAGCATTTCATGCCAAGTTAATGCAACAAAACAAAATAATCCTCACACACTATGTCTGTCTGAGCAAACATGAGAAATAGGCCTACACTTTTTGTGTTATGATTTATATCAGACGAACCTAAATATGACCATACATACAGTCCAAAGATCAGCGAGAAATAATGGGAGTGAATCTAAATTATCTTTCTTTCTGTTCGTACATGGAAAATAGGAGTCACTCCTGAAATTGTTGATTGAAACATGAGCCCCAACAATTTAACTAGCTTCGTGGCCCAGAGAAACATGATTGATAAAAATTGTAACGTTACGTCCTCGACAAAAGTTGCGTTTTGTTTACGTTACGCCCAAGCTGTGAGTTATTTTTTATCAACACGCCCTCTCTGAATCATTACATATACGTTTCCCCCTTATACAAATTTTCCCAGGCCTACAGTGGAGAGAGACGATGTCAACATTTAAGACTTGGTCAAGCCACATACCTTCGCTCAGCTCGTTTTTGAGATTTCCTTCTAGCACATCAGGCGACACGCACCTGTCCAAACGACAGTGACGTCACTACGTAAAAAATAGTTAACGGTTCTGTACGCTCATTATTATTTATTTATTTATTTATTTATTTGTCAGATTATTTCAGTCTCTTCAGTCTAGACACGTTTTGAAATAATTTTAAAGTTTTTTGGATCCCTTCAAATTGATCATTAGACCTATTATTATTATTACTATTATTATTATTATTGATTTATTAATCGTATTGGCTAAGCTATTTATTGCGTTTATATGTGTACTTAGCCTAGTTATAAATTTAATTAAAAATATCTTTTTTTTATAGCCTACAAAATAATCAAGTGCTCCTTTTGAACCTGCATGTATACTACTGAACTGCATTAATTGAATGTAAAGGAACAAAATCAAAATGAATAGAATGCCAAACTTAGCTACAGTGTGTATGAGCCTAATACATTTGTCAGTAGCACTTATAAAATGTATATTCTTGTTAAAAATCAGTTACACATATTTTTAATTTTTCTCAGACATGCCAAAATTTCCAAGAAATGTAAAGATCTTTCTATACAACTCTGTTATATGGAGAGAGAGAGAGAGAGAGAGAGAGAGAGAGAGAGAGAGAGAGAGAGAGAGAGAGAGAGAGAGAGAGAAGAAAAAACTGGCATTCTATTCCTCACAAAGAACTTGATGTGTGTTCTGAAGAAGGCAGGGTATAAAAACCATAAATTGGACCCTTGGCATCACTATTCTTTGAAAAGTCCTAATGACAAATCACTACTTTCCCTTTCACCCCCTAGTATTTCATCTGCAGACTACCCATGGTGCTCTGGTCTCCTTAAAAGCTTGTCACTGGCCGAGATGTTCAAGCCTTTGGCTATATTGTAGATTTTTTTCTTGGTTTCTTGCCCTATAACTTACAGACACACAAGAGAGGCTTGATATGCTCTGTGTTAGATAAAAAAAAATTGTATTGGGTAAATGCAGCTCACAGCTTGTCTACGGCTCAGGAACCAAGAAAATTTTGCTAATGGCTCAATATGAAATATATTAAATACACTTAATTATGCACTTCCTGACATGTATGCTCCTTGCACAAGTGGTGCCAGAGTACTCAAGCATAAATAGGGTTGGGGTAAAAATGTATCCATGTCATATAAACAAACGACAAATTTTATTTTCACACTTTGCATTAATTTGGGAAGCTTATACATTAGCGTGTGTTAAAACATCATGAATCATGGTGAGGCCGAAAAACAAACAATTATTGAAAATAATGACTTTTATGCTTGGTGTGTTTCTGTCAAATCATCAGTAGCCACTAACTGCTCTCTGTACTAGCATGTGAATGTTTTTGTGAACTTCTGCAAAAGGCACCTTGCAGTTCAACTCATGCTGTTTTGGAAATGAGCTGTCTCACTCAATACGTCATCCATAATTTTATTTTCTTGAGAGTTGCGAAAACATTCACGCCTCCTCCACTTTATGGCGACTTCTCTTTGAGCATGTCAAGCGCGGGTCAAGGGGACAAAGACTCATTGGAGGTAATGCAGAATGTTTACAAGAAATGCTAATAATTACATCGCTAAACAACCCGGCAAGCTGTAAAAACACGCTATTCCAGACCTCAAGGGAGAAGAATGAGGATTATACCCGCTCTGTTATCTTACCAGCTTGCAACTGAGAGTCCAGCGTTGGCCAATGGGTTCTACAGACACACACCCAGGTGACCAGTGCACACACAGCCTTGTGAGTCTAACTACTTAATAAGTGGCTGTTAGAGGTTTTCCTGGACAAAGTCCAGAGCTGAAGGGGCCTTGCTCAAAAACAAGGACAGCTTCATTTATCAATCAGTCCAATCAGGGCCATTTCCGGGCCTATGTATTCACATAGCGAGTATTACTTGATTCCATATTGCATTGTGCAACCTAAAATCAAGGCGAGCGTATAAAATGCTGTTCAAGCCAATATTGATTCAGTTTGACACATAATTCTGATGGACGGCATAGCAGAACATTTAATATATGGTTCATAGTATGTATATCTGAAATGATCCTAGCCATCATGATCAGATGCCGTTTTACTTCTTTGATCAAACAAAAACACATTTTCCCACTCCATTTATATGTTTTACAATATCCCTCTGTATGCTTTTGAGGTCATTATATCCTGAAGAATGTTGCTTCATTTCCAATCCTCTTTATAGATGACAGATGAGAAGCGGGCAGGTATTAGAGTGGAACACTTTATCACTTACGCCGTAAGCCCCTTGATGAGCGACATTCACTTGAGAATGTCATTCCAGAGAGAGAAAGAGAGAGAAACCTTTCAGTATAAGCCACCAATCACAATGAACTACTGTAATGTGAGGTCAGACAAATATGACCAACAGCGCGACTCTTAATCATGCTGTTGCCAAAAATTATTTTAATGCTTAATATATTAATGTAATAATGCTTTATTCACAAAAGCACTGTTGAGGCCCAATGTTTATTGTAATTTTAAGTGGAATGTGGATTTAAAAAAAAGACTGTGCCAATGTTTTGACCCAAACTTTGATAGAGGGCCTGATGAAATTGTAACTTGACAACTTCGCATTTGACACCCATACCTTGCTATAATTTCTTTTGTTGTTGTTGTCATGAATCATTTTAGTAAGAGTATTTAATATAAATAATGTGTAAAATTAACATTATATGCAGAATATGGCTTTGGATTGTTTTTGTAGCCATGACTGATGTACTCTAAATAATGGGGTGTTTACACTGGAAAACATTTGAGTTTATTTCGAGGGACATGGGGCTCTTTGTTTCTGAGTATGTTGTTATTGGATGGATATGTGTTTTGTGGCAAATCTGTGTCAGAATGATAGAAACAGATCTATAACCTACTGATGTGTTATCTGGAATGTATAATACTCACGAGGAATATAAATAAAACTATGCGCAAACCGAAAAAAACCCCACAAATGCTGTCTAAAGTAGTATATAAGGGAATAACAACAGGATATCTGTAGCACAGACCGTTCACCACTGAAATAACTGTCTGTTCTTGCAACTTGAGATAGACCTCCCATATTTCATTTCTCTCTTGCTGATAGCATTTATCAGCAAAATCCTGATAAATACAAAATATGCAACTTAAGCCTGAGCATAACTAAGCCGCAAAGGTGGACAGGATTACCGGGCCGGCCGGGACAGACGTCAGATTGTATTGCCATAAAGGGTCATTAGGCTGTTGGCAAACTGTACCTCAAGCTCCAGCTGACAGGCCTTTTCAAGAAAGACAGAAGAAAAATAGGAGAGTAAAATTCGTACTGACAGACAATTTAATTGAGATGAGAAAGATGAGTTGTTTTATTTTGATCGAATGTGCAAATAAACATTCACACCTTTTGACTATTTATTTTGTTATTAATACAGGTGCTCACATGAAACACAAAGCTCAGTTGATGACTGAGTGGGATTAAAAGTACTTGACAGATATTCAGGAAGCATATCACTCCACACAGACTTCCAAAGCCAAAGCTGACATGTTTTCCTTCATTGGATTATTTAGCTTTTCTTATTCTTTATGATCATAATCACTATCCACAAGATGTCAAAGTCTTACATGCAAAATAGTTTTTCATTGCCATTCACAAAAATACAGCAAAGAACTAAGTTCATATATAGCGCTTGCACTTCTGCGCCAACAGTCGGTCTTCACAGTGAAGTATTCGCTGACTTATTTGGCATTCTTCTATTTATGTTGAATGAGAGCGGCGATTATCTCATCAAGGCCACTTGGACAGGTAGACAGGCCCATGTTCTGGTGTGTTGTCACTTTCACTGGCAGAAAGAGAGTCGTGTCATTAATCTGAGTCAGTGATCAGTCAGATGGGAGCTGGGGGGTGATGACGGCCTCCGTCCTATAAAACCCTCCTGTCCCCGCCGCTCGTCCTAGCACCCCTCAGGCCATATTGTGATCTCCGTCCTGATAAGGACCGGTGGAAGCGAGACTGCCAGACTGGCCGGGCAGGGTTGGAGCCTCTGTGAGGACTCAGTTGCGATACTGTCCTGGAGGGGCCAATGAAAGGCATTCTCACATACGAAGAAAGGCAGTGAGTCAGTCTGGGCAGCCCCCCTCCCCATCTCCTGAGACTCCAGGCGCCACAGTGTAACTGCAGTCTCAGGTATGCTCCACGGACAATGTGAAAGATTCCCAGGCCCTTACCTGAGACAGACTTCAGTGGTCCTTCCACTTTATTCCAAGAGCTTATAAGCTGTATGCGATTATTTTGATTAGTAATTCACCATCTTTATGGCACTGGTGTAAATCTGGAGCCAATACAGGATTCTCCTCATCGCTGTGTCCATAATGTCTGCTTATATATAAGCTGTCCTGTTTTGCTCACAGTGTATGCTGGATTTGTCAGCAAAAAATGAATACACCGTCATCATCCTATCTAAATTACTTCCATTTGCTGTCGACTTATATTTGGAGTTTGGATGATTACAGAATAATTTCAAAACAGAATAGAAGAGTAGGATACTGGTTAAAGTTTTCTTCATCTGTCAGCAAATTGGAACCACAGGACAATTTTCATTGTGGCATGTGTGGTTTTGTGGTGTATGTGCTGTCATTTATCTAGACTACACAATGTTCTGGCCTGTGTCTGTTATATAATTTTTAAGAAGTATCTTCATTGGAAGAATTTATACTCATTGTCATGCTTTTTTTTAAAAAAAACGTTATTTGCAAAGATCTTGTTTTTTATTGTTTTGTCGTGTTTTTATTGTTTTATTTTTAAGCTAATGAAAATAACTCAACTGCAGTTTGATTGAAATGTTTATGAAATAAATAATAATATAATAGTATAATAAAATATATCTAAGAAATACGAATAATAATTAATCGTTTCATTGGTTTCCACAAATGAAAGACAATTAATACAAATACATGATGTATAAACAATAATAAATTCACAACTAAATGTAGACTCGTTTAGATAAATAAATAAATGTATGTAGAATCATTCAGCCATATTCATCACTCTTCAAACTCTTATACAGCTCGTATAATTCAGGCAGTGAACTCTTACGCATATCAAAGAGCGAGGCCCAGCCGCTGGTCTGCGCATGCGCAC
>JAUMHP010000074.1:10568270-10581096 GCA_032361065.1 Enteromius trimaculatus | reverse complement strand
CCAGTGTCGAGTGTTTTTTTCAAGTTCAACACTTTGTATATCCCATGTAAACTTAATTTCCGTGTTAAAACGTTAAACAATCTTAATAGAGTAACCGGTGTTGTTAACCGGTAAAAAAAACAACTTATATAAAACAATTTTGACCTTTATTTAACATCAAAATTTAAATGAGATATACAGTCAAACCAAAAATTATTCGCCAGATATTTTTGCTGGTGGGTGCATGACACTATAGTTCCTTAATGTAAATAAACTGTGACATATTATACACAAAAATGCTTCATACAATGACTACTATTTTGGGTTTATTGTCATTTATTATCCAGGTTATCTGACATTATCAATGTGTTCTGTAAATAAAGTAAGCATAAATTCTGATATTTAAAATGTTGAAGGTGTCTGAATACATTTTATTTTGACTGTACATCACATTAAATTACACATACTGCATACATACCCAAGCTTTGGAGAGGTAGGGTAAACCATTTCAAAAGTGGTTTTGGATGTCACAAAACCGGTTGTATTATTGTGAGTTTGTGTTTTACAGTACACAGTAGTTTGTTGTAGCCTGGGGTATCTATCAGAGCTACACTGTTACTTAAGGTCATGATCTTGGCACAGCACCTGTTTATTTCTGGCCTGTAGCCATAAGCACGTAGTCTTTTCTTTTGCACGTCTCTCCTCACAGCACTTGATCTGGTAGCTCCGCCTGCTTTGGAAAATAGTGCTATTTTAAGAACCATAACCACACCGCCTGACCTGTCTGTCAGTCATTCACACACACACACACACACACACACACACAAAACAGCACAACTGCTGCTAGTCCCTAATTTCCACAGGAACTGACATACACGTGCTTTTTGCTTTACAGTAGACTTGATAATAGGATTATCACTTTCAAAGTGCTTAAGATATAATTGAATCTCATACAATACAATATAAAAGTTGTTCTGTAGCATTATAGGGTCAGAGGTTGATTTGTTGCTGGCTGTTTCTCTGTTGTATCTGGTCTGTAGAGAATAAGTGGAAGCAGGCTGACTTCTGAGAGGAAGAATCATTGCTTCCAGGTGATATTGTGTGGGGTTTAGAGAGATAGATAGAACAGATACTGTCCTAAACTCACACACGGCTCAGTAATCCCAGAAGAACTCAATATTAAAGGATATGGCAAACACTGATACTGTATCTCATAGGTTGAAAGCACAAACATAAATGAAGTCACAGAACCTCCAATGTTACTGAAAAAAAGCCTATACTGTATTAGATTTGTATTGTATATATCCCTATCTCCTGTGTGCTTGTTTATTAAATATTATAGCTAGCAAACAGCTGCCTAAAGACTGTAGACTGTATAGTAGGAAATAAGGTTAATCTCAGTGAATCACTTTCATCATTATGCCAAATGTCTTTTAAAAGATAAGTGAGTCATGGACATTCAGTTTGTTAAAATCATCCCAGTCATTCAAGATCAAGTTTTCTTAAAGGAATAGGTCACCCCAAAATGAAAATTCTGTCATCATTTACTCACCCTCGAGTAGTTTCAAACCTGTATGAATTTCTTTGATCTGATAAACACAAAGGAAGACATTTTGAAGAAAGTTTGTAACCAGACTGTTTTGGTCACCATTGACTCCCATAGTATTTTTTTGTCCTACTATAGAAGTCAATGGAGACCCAAAACTGCCTGAGCTATTTCTTTAAGCTTGAATTGCTCTGCAGAAGAATTTGATTTGTTCGAAATGAGACAAACTGAATAATAATCACTATACGGCCTTTAAACTGTATTCATAAAGATCATTCATATTACCTTTATATCAAATCTTGAATCCTAAAATTACTCAAACTGATTTAACTTGTCAAAAAACGACCTTAAAACCTCCTTTATAGCTTGAAATAATAAGGCCTATCTAAAGAGGATCTATGACTATTGTGTCTTCTTTCATTATTCGGGGTTAAACCCTGATAAGCACTTCAGTTTTTCCTCTGACAAAAGGACTAATGGCTTAGACTTCTCATCCTATTCAGCTGTTATCTGTAACGTGCCGTTGGCATACTCCCTGGTATTATCCTCTTATGGTAAATATGGCTTTCCGTTTTTCATTTCCCCCTCAAAAAATGATCTACAGTCTTAGCTGACAAGCTTAAGATCTGAGTTTGATTATATAGATCTTAATAGCCTTTCATTAAAACCTGTGGCTTTTTGTATGCATGGAGTGGAAAGAGCAAGAACTTTTGAATGTATAATATTTAGAAGTACTACTTGGAATACACTATAATATATTAAATATTTATTTTTAATAACACAATATTAAATGCATCAGCCATCTTATTGTTCCCTGGTAAAGGAAAAAAAAAAAAAACATTTGACAAGAAAATGTAAACAACTTTGGAGCATTGTCTACATGGTAACAAATTTAGAATTTAGTCATGAAGTTATAACGCAGAAACAATGTCAGTATATGATTCCTACAGGCTCCAGGAGCAAGTATTTCTTGACTGATGAAGGAAGAAGTAGATGATGGACACCCAGTTCACAGCGATTGGACATTGCAGCTCGTATTGCACATCTGGCCAGATGCTGTAGAGTACGAGGATTGTTTGTACAGACAGCAAACAAAGAATCATAGAAATTCCTGTACCTCTAAATGAAGAAAAAGAAACAAAGTTGAAAAAGCAAATTTCATAAATGTATAGCTTACTTAAACATCACTGTACCGCATTCAAGGTAAAAATAGAATGCAAAATAGAAATTATTCTTTGTTCTTTCGCATCGAGTCAAGTAAGAAAGTAAACGCATTTTAAATATGCCCTAAAACTGCAAAATACAGTGCAGTCATACTTTCAATCAGTATCTTGTTTTCCTTATTTTTTTTCCTTATTTTAAGCATAATAAATAGTTTGTTTCTGACCTCATGTACAGCTTCAGGTATAGCAGCTCTCCATTTTTTTGTGTACTTGACATGTTCATAAGAATTGACCATAACCTCCACTGCTCTGGGGTATTCATAACACGCCTGCAACACCTACTTAATAGAAAGACAATAACCATTTAGTGCAATAACCATTTAGCTGACCATAAAATGTCCACTGATATCTTCACTCTTCAAACATATGGAATAATAAAGCCGTCTTGTACCTTGTGAAACTGTGGTGGATAGACCCGTGCTGCTCCATAGTTCAGAAGCAGCTGATAGCAGCGTTCAGGAACGGCCCACGGCCTGATCTGCGTCACCTTCAGCAGATACTGTATTGCTGCACATCCATTGATATCCATAGCATTAGTCTTGGCACCGGCCTCCAGTAACATCTGGATAAGCACTTGGTCACAGTTCCAGCAAGCTTTGTGTAGCGCCGTTTTCTTGTCTTCCTCGTATAGATGTAAGTTAGCGTTGTGGTCCAAAAGGATTCTGCAGACCAGATGGTGGTCTGAGCTGTAGGTCCGCTCGCGAATATCCATGGCCCAGAATGCAGCAGTGATCAGAGGCGTCTCCATGTAGCCATTGACGGCATTGATATCAGCTCCATGGGCAATGTAGAAACTCACCAGCTCTGGGATGCCATTGCGGGCCGCAATGTGCAGAGGGGTGTCCTGGTTCTCCTCACTGGGTATGTTGATATTTGCTCCTGCATTGAGATTAGAAGATTAGAGGACGTTTTTGTTTTTTCGTCCAGTAAAAGTCCAGTGCTTTTTAGGACCACATTGACTTCCATTATATTGACAAACGCAGTTACATTCATACTTTTTCTTTGTATTCCACAGAAGAAAGACATTCATATAGGTTTGGAATGACCCGTGGGTGAATACATGTTGACAGAAACTTATTTTTAGGTAAGAACTAAGAAGATTTTTTAGATGTAAATCTACAGACCTTTAAGGATAAGATGTTTGGCACAGTCCAAAGACTCTTGAGTAATGCAGTAGTGTAAAGGAGCATGGCCACTCAGGGACATACTGTTGATCCGTGCACCCCATTCTAGCAGAAGTTCCACACAGTCAGCATTAGATACCGTACAGGCCACATGTAGAGGGGTTTTCCCATTAGGTTTCCTGTTGACCGCTGCCCCATTCTGCAGAAGGACTATGGCACTCTCCATTGCATTGTACATCATACACACGTGAATACCCATCGCCCATGATGTCTCCAACTTATAACTTGGTAGCCAGTAACCTGTATAAAAAAAGTTATATATATATATATATATATATACATATATATACACACACACACATTTTACGTCCGAACTGACTGCACTGGAGTTTCTATTTTTAACTGTTTTATTTTCTTTTTTAAATCAACCTTTAAATCATTTTAAAAGTTTTTAAATGCTTCGTTTTATTGCTGTGATTATTTTTATTTTATCTCATGATTATTTTATTTCCTTTTACGTAAAGCACTTTGAATTACCATTGTGTATGAAATGTGCTATTTAAATAAACTTGATTAAAATGTACAGTATATACATGTGTATATGTTTATATTTATGGTGTCACTGGTCGTAGTGTTGTTGTTGTTAACCAAAACGTTTACAAATATTTTTTAGCAATTAAAATAAAGCTGAAATAAAAAAAATATATAAATATTAGATGACAAAAGATAAAGAAATTTTTTTTTTTTTTATAAATGCTGTCTTGGAAACTAACTGAAATAAATAAGCGGAAGTACTACAATTATATGTAAACAAAAAAAAAAAAAAAAAAAAAATAGTCAAAGTCACATAAAATTACTAAAACCTAAACTAAAATTACAATGAAAATATTGAGAAATTATTTTAAAAACTTATTGACAGTTAACATGTAAATATATTGGAAATATATAGCAGCATGATAATATTTTATATAACACTAAAATAACATAACTGCTGCCTGTGTGTTTTAGAATTACGTTTGGCTTTTTATGCACCTATCTCAGTTGATAAATCTTATTTTCATGTGTTGTTTACATATTTAAATAGGAAACCCGAAGCAGTAAATCAACTTAAAAAGCTTGCTTATTGGTTGCTGGTGGTATTTGGGGCAAGGCTCGTCATTATCTGTGTAGGACAAGAGGAGCCTTGCATGGCCTAAAAGCCACAAAAGTGAATTAATCTGAAATGGTAGTGTATATCACACTGTTCGGATCACATTCAAAGTGATTCAAACTCATAGACGACGTTTAATTATGTGTTACTGGCAGTCTAGCTCCACTCTGTGGCTGGATTACTAACTGCAGTCATACAGTATCAGGGTTTCTCTGGTAAAAGAGCGACTTTTGTGTCGTCAACATGAATTACCTTGCTTATACGAGGCAAGGATCATATCGCGGTCCTCCACGTCTAACACAGCGTCTATGTCAAGGCTGGTGGTGCGAAGGATTTTTGCAACCTCAACCGCGTCGTTACGCGTGAGCGCTGCTAGAAAGCGTGCCTTTAGAAGGTTATCAGCTTCCCGCCGCGACAAAGTCCGGTTATCTTCCTCCTCTAAACCGAGAACTGCTCGAGGCCTGCTCATATCTCACACATGCACCGGTAAATCCGCAAGAGACACTCTTTCGGTATGTTTGAGTAATTCCAGCGGTGAGGAGCGTGTGGAACACAATCGGCTTCGAGTCAGTCACAGGCTGACTATTAATAGACTGTGAGGTAAAGAGGTCAAAGCATTGCACACGATGAAAAAATTGGGCTACAATAGTAACTACAGAGTACTGTTATTACTACAGTAAAATATCGACCGCATTTAAGAAATGTTATAATGGTTTTAGTCTAAAGAAGCCATTATATCTTTATATATTATATACATTACATATACATTATATATTTTTTCTCGAGTGAACCCATAGCGATGACAAACGGTGAGAGATGGTCTTACCTGCCTTTTGGGAGGCAAATCTTGTAAAGGAACGTG
The DNA here is from genome assembly GCA_032361065.1 of Enteromius trimaculatus. NCBI lineage: Eukaryota > Metazoa > Chordata > Actinopteri > Cypriniformes > Cyprinidae > Enteromius > Enteromius trimaculatus. The sequence continues at coordinate 10,575,212 of JAUMHP010000074.1, read as the reverse complement.
ACAGATAACAAGACATTGAATTACAAACAGGTGAAATAAAGCTATAAAGTTGCATTTATCAAAATGAACACATCAATAGCTGAAATATTCAGTATTGTTTCCACTGGGCATTAAGTAGAACATTAAAAGTTTCTCAAGTAATAAATCAAAACAGAAGGATTTCTTTAGGATTGTGGAGTAAGAATACTTGCAAATGCAAACTGGAAAAAATAATGCAGTGTTGATAATGGGACATAAGTAAAATCTGAACTTAGAAATAGTTTTTTTTAACAATGATAGTCTAATTTGCAATATTCTTGACTAATAAACCATCAATGCACTTCATGGCGATCAAATTTTACATTTTGATGAATTGGTACAGTCTTGTAATCTTTTGTACGATGTGCTTGCGGCCTACTGAGGGTTGAAGTTAAGGGAGGATCTTAATGTTTAGTTTTTCTTTTTTTTTTACTTTTCCACAACAAACTGTAAAATGCAAAAAAGTCAAAAGTCGCTTTTGAATCCACAAACAGCTTGCACACGAACAAGTCGAGACATGTTTGGAATGATCTTTCATTGTATTTCTCTGACCAAATATGTCATTTGAAGTGTATTTACAGTCCCAACATGACAAGCTTTCACAAGGCTTTTAATTTTTCATGAACAAAAATAAAGGACAGAATTTAGTAGTTTTGGAAAGAATGGGTATGGCACATTGAGGTCCCTCATGCGGGTGTGACAAACAAAAATACACAAATTAATGCTCTTTTCTCAGGCGTTGCGTGCAGTTCCTCTACATACCCTGACTGACTCTGCCGTACAGTGAAAACAACAAACCCATGAAAGAGAAGCACATTACTGTCCTCGGATCCATACGTGATTATCCCTGCACGCAGACACATTCAAACACAGACCCGGTCTTCGGTCTCCTCGTGGAATTGATACAAAACGCCGGGATTAAAAGCTATTGCTTAACTTTCACATACAAAAGTCAGTATACCATAAATGGGTAGGCAGGTTAGATTTGGATCTACAGCAGGATATTGTTCAGGTGATTCATTGCAGAGGGCTAGAAAGGTTTTCATAATGTTACGACAAGCGTCTTTTTGCAATTACAATAATAAAGATAAGTTCACAAGAGCATGGTGAGTTAATGAACAAACATACAACCTCCCAATTCTCCACTTTTTGATTACAATTAAGTTTTTTGGTAGTAATATTTTTTTCATAAATAATGTGAACTGATTTACAAACATTTCATTGATTGGGAAAACAATAAATAGACTATGACAGGCTTTAAATGATTAGAGATAAATAATTCAGTAATTAACAATAATATAATCTTAAATGGAGTCACATTTGAGTGCGTGTAATAAATCCACAAGGTCATGAGGCACTGCCTAATGTCCACTGTACAGTGCCCAAGTACCATTGAAGCTGCCTTCGTGTTGCTATGGAAATAATCATTAATTCAGATGTAAACATGAGCGATATGTATCGTCGTGTATGAGAAAACAGCATGTTTACAAGAACGTAGAATTGAGAAAAATGTGGTACAGACTGATAAAATTGGGCAGAATGCGAGTTCAGGGGGTTAAAAGGACTCATCAAAGTGGATTCTGGAATGCAAAACGTCTGTAGGCTACTGTTTTGTATACTTACAACTGATACATATGGGAAATGTGTTGCATAAATTGAAAAATACAACCCAGGATAAACTGATAGAGGCGATACTGGTTACTCTATGCAGTAAATTACATTACAAATGACTACGTTATGGTGCTCTCTTTGTGAATCTGACAAATAACTAAAAAAAACACTGGGATCAAACTGAATAAAATCTAGCCCGATAAAATAGCATACACTACTGTTTCAAAGTTTGGGGTCAGTAAGACAATACTGTGAAATATTACAAATATACAAATATAATTTATTCCTGTGATTATTACTCCAGTCTTCAGTGTCACATAATCCTGCAGAAATCATTCTAATATGCTACTTAAGAAACAATACAGTCGTGCAGTTGGGTTTTTTTTTGGAAAATGTTTTACATTTTGAGCGCTGTGAGCGCAAAGAACAGCATTTCTTAAATTATTACACGGCTCTCTGGAATGCTTGATTCTGATTGGTCAGTTGAGACATTTGCAGATTCGTTCTTTTCAAAATAATTTTCCAAAGTAATAACGCATAGTTGGTACTACTTGGTACATAGTTTAAAAACCCTCCGCGCCAACAAAGATTACCGTTTGTCGCCATCTTGAGACAAACACTGGACAACCACAATTAACAATGGAAAATTTCATATTAATAATAAATAATATTCGTATGTAGATGTTATAAATTGTCTTAATAACGTTTCAATGTTAGTCACGTGGTACTATATCTTTCGCAGAAGGATGAAAATGTTAATTTAAAACAAATCTGCCAATAAAATGTTTCAAATTCATATTCATGTCCAGTTTTTTTCCTTATGTGGCAAGTAGCCGTGTAATAAGCCTACTGACCCCAAACGTATGAATGCTAGTGTACTGTACATAGATGGGTCCGTTTTAAGTGCACATTTGTCATCTGCTCTACAACATTAGGATGCCGGTAAAACAGAGGTGCATTCACACAATCGGTGTGATCCAGATCGTAACCTCAAACCGTAAAAATCAAATAAAAATCTAAACAGCACTTCAAAAGGCAGCACTTGGGTCTAACTGAGATCCTAGCTCAGGGCGATGGAGAGGGCTAGAAGCAGGTAGCTGTGAAACAGAAGCAGCAGTGGGACTTTTCTTCTTGCTTTTTTTCTTTTAAGTCTTGCATCTTTGGAGAAAAGTTTAAAATGGCAGACTCCGTGAAATCGTTTAGTACCCCCATTGCTACCATTTTTTCTTCCAAAGAGCATTAGGAGGATTCAAGCTCGGAGAAGAACGTACACATCAGTTGTATTCATCTTGTATACTGGCAGGTCAATGAAGGAGATCCAAACAGGAGGTTCAAAGTATACACAATGAGGGTCCGTGATATCCCTTTACCCGGAATGGCTTTCTTCTCACAGTAAGGTTTGTGTTTGCCAGTGAAGCAGAATGTAGTGGTTCTTGTAAGCAGCACTCAAAACTCTTTGAGGTGAAGAGACACTCGACAGTAACACTGTCTGTCTCTATGACCTGTGCTTTGTCAAAAAGCCTTCATATTAAAATCTCTCTGCGTTCCTCGAACAAACTATTCTGCTTTCGATAGAAAAATGGCACGTTAGACATATTCATATATATGCTTTTTGCATATGTACAATGTCTCAATGTCTAAAGGTGCTTGTAATGCAGAGTTTTTAACGGGCATGGACGAGCTGATATGCTCTGGTTCAATTTATACATATTCTCCATATGCAAATAAATAGATATTAATCGGACATAAAACAAAGGAATCCAAAAAAAGCAGTGAGCGTTCTGCTAAAACAAGCAAAAAAACCTGAATATTGTTCGGTAAAAATAACGAAATCCATATTTGGAAATTTTGGTTTCAATTCATCCGATGGCAGCTCAATAGCCAATAAGCCCCTTTTGCAATGAACTTTCAGTCGTGTGAAATGCTGAACTCATCTGTACTTATAATGGTGAGATAGTAGTGAGGTGAGTAGTGTCATTCAGTAGCGCCCTCTCCTGGTCCGGAGGAGTTGCTATTTTTCCGGACCGGTTTCTGAACCTGCTCCAGTTCCTTCTTGCGCTGTTTCTCCATTTTTTCTCGGTTTCTTCGAGCTTTTTCCATCAGCACCTTCAGATCCTTCAGCTTTTTCTTAATCAGAGCCCGATCCTGAGAGGACTCTACACCCAGAGCCTGCCAAAAGCACACACGGACACACTTACAGAATGTTCAGATGGGTCCTAAGAAACTATGCCAACCTCTAAAGACAACTTTCTCATTGCAGGGAAAGCAGATGGGACATAAATTATTCTAGCAACTTTAGCACATGGCAGAGGAAGCAGTCCTTTGACGGATAAAAACAACTACTAACCATCCGTTACACACATTTAAGGTTTAAAAAATTATTTTTTTCTGTATAAAATAGACATCACTACTGAAATAAAAAATATATTTTAAACCAAAAATAAATAAAAGAAATGAATAAATGTATTAAATTTAATCAAACAATTTGTTGTTGTAAATGTTAATATTAAAAACATATATTACACTAATTAATTAGGTTTAAAACAATTAAGCTAATTATGTTTAAGTCATCTGTTGATAATTGAAAAAGTATATTTTTTTTCTCCATCTTATGTTTATCATATAACTCTAAAAATAGAGTGTTAACAGATTAAATTATCCCAACAAATCTGTTCCTCACCTTGAGTGCAGTGCTGTCAAGCTTGAGTAGCTGCTCTCCATCCACATTCTTGGCAGTAAAAAGAGAGACATACTGTTCCAGGTTCAGACCCATGAGCCAGCATGACACCTGTTGACATGTCCATTCAGTCACACTGCGGTTCTGCCACTGGTACGGCTTTGAAGGAGGACCGTCATCTAGAATCTGACACATACACACACAAACTTAAGGCACATAGTCATCAGCCATTTATGTAAATGGCTTTGTTTCCAGAAATCAAAGTTAATACATTTTGAATGAAAAAAAAATTATCTGAGAAAAGAAAATTCAAAAACTAGACTAAATATAAGTATTTTAAGTAAGAAGAGTCATTCTAGGATACAAACAAATTCTCACCTCGTCTTCAACCATATCCACGCTCTAATAAACGCAGCGTGAAGGACAAGAAAAACACTCACTGAATCAGAAAAAGCTGATCTTTCCAGGCAGAACAAGTGATGCTTTAAGTATACAGCAGTCAACATTTAAAACCTTTCATCAAAGTTCTCCTAAAACCAAAATGCGTTCTTCTTTCAGCACAACTTTGATGAACGAGATTTGGAACGACACAAGGTTAAATAAATCTTTTTTTGGATCTTTAAACAGAATTTAGGTAGTAGGTACAATCAATACCTCATCTGAGGAGAGCATTAGTGTTTGCGATCGGCCGGACATCTTAGCGTCGGCCAGGAGTCCACTGATCTCTGTGGAGCTGGTGCTGCTGAGGCTGAGGTCATCAGTGACACCAGGACCCTGGAAGAGAGACAGAGCCAGAAATGCACCTGTAACACGCAACTGTTATCTGATTGACACGTTTACCCATGTATCATTTCGATTTGCTTGAATAGTTTCTCCATTACTTGAGAGGTAATCATTTATCCCTTGATTCTGATTGTTTTATTGACTGTGACAAAGAATTATCAGTGTAATTACTGTTGATTGACAGCTAAGCCAATTAAGTCTCTTTAGATTAACAAGACAAAAGGAGACATGCACACCCTGACAAAACGCTTTGTGTACACCAATACTGTCACTCATATGATGATTGTGATAATTTGTCACCGAGTAAATTCATTTGCATTTTTAAGTGAGAAAGTTTGTTAACATGATGCGTAATCAACTAACATGATGCATTTCGGTACAATTCTGGTCAGATGTTCTGAACACAAGGTCACAGCTTTGAGTATCAAGCGGCATTATGTCTCTGTTAGATTTTGCTGAAAAGCTTTCTCATTGTCTCAAAGAGACACTCTCTTGTTCCTGTAGAGACTATCCACACTGATAAGATGGACATGTTTACCAGTCTGGTTGTCTCCAACACCTCAAAGTCTGTGAGAGGGATTCTGAACTGAATATGAAAATACTCAGAATATGTTGGGCTGTTCGCTGGCACAAAAGAGATTCATACAAATCTAATTTAATTCTAGGACTCAGCACTGGTGACAGGCCAGTTTTTGTCCTTCAAACCTATTACAAGATTTCACTGTGTATCATATTTGTGCACTATAAGAAGGTAAGAACATTAATTTTCCAAAACTTCACATTAATTCAGCAACAATAAAACAGTAATGCGCTACTACTGTATTTCTACAGCTAAAATCAGAGAAACATCTGATTAGCCTGGGATCAGAACAAATATGACTTGATACAATACCACATAATATGAATAGGAGAAGAAGCGTGGCCAGGAAAAAGATTTCTATTCAATGGAAATGCAACACAGCAGAGGGAGGTTACATCACTAAACAGGCAGCAGGTGTTTATATTTTAAACAACTGATTGTGATGTATTTAAAACTAGCTATATAGTACTTGTCTATATAAACGTGACTTTTCTCACCTTGCTCTTGCATCTTTCAGGACTGTTCTCTGCTGAAGGCCCTGTGGAGCTAAAGATAGGGGACTGGTTATTCAAGCATACATAATGACTGAATGACTGGTACTCGGCACAGACACTGACAAGAGCCGAGACAGATCATACTCACTGCATTTATTTTACTGCTTTACAGACTTAAGCCTCACCCTTAATTTAGTTTTTTTTTCTATTTTTTTTATTTGCATTGTTAAAAGTCTATTGTAATTCGTGGTTTGAATCCAGGGACTGTGACGCTGTGATATATGAGCGGTCATCCGTTTATTCCCAGAGGAAATAAAACCTTGCATCAGCTGAGCAATTCTCTTTAATCACCGATTAAGCAATTCTTTGAATCACTGAAGATTCATTCGAAGGCAGGATGTGTGTGTATGTCTTGCAGTCTGGCACATCTGAGATGTCCTGCCAGACCTTATTAATTAAGTGTGTAAGATGAAGAAAAATAAAATGAGGAAAAAAGTTTGTACATTAAACCCAAGGACCAAATCATACCAAATCCGAGCAGAAAAGATTTCTTAGATTTGTTTCTCTTGTAATTAGTTTGGAAGCGCTTACAGTATGTACTATTATTCATCTTGCGGTCCTGGAGACCTCAGTTTTAGGGCACAGCTGGGCATACTTTACAATTCATGAGACTTACAGTAGGTTATAATGCATTAAGCTACATGTAACAATGCTATGAAAATTATCTATTTATGTTGTTCTTTATTTACCTTTTACCAGGAGATTCTTTTGGATCCTGC
>JAUMHP010000074.1:10549193-10565722 GCA_032361065.1 Enteromius trimaculatus | reverse complement strand
AATATTATCTAAAAAAGGGTTGAGCTTGGTCAGTACCTGGATGGGAGACCTCCTGGGAAAACTAGGTTGCTGCTGGTAGAGGTGTTAGTAAGGCCAGCAGGGGGTGCTCACCCTGTGGCCTGTATGAGTTCTAATGCCCCAGCATAGATGATGAGGATACTATACTATAAAAAAGCACTGTCTTTTGGATGAGACGTTAAACCAAGGCCCTGACTCTATGTTGTTTTTTAAAAATCCCAGGATGTCTTTAGAAAAGAGTAAAGGTGTGCCCTCGGCATCCTGGCCAAATTTGCCCATTGGCCTCGGGCCGTCATGGCCTCCTAACAATCCTCATATCTACTGAACAGCAGTTCACATCATAAACACAAGGTTTGTGTCTTTTACATTCATTCTAACAATTATATAAAGCCGTTCTGTACTTTCATACATCATCATCACACTGTAAATGTTCTGTAAATTTAGAACTGACATCACCTTACCCCAAATCATGTCGTTTTTTGCCTGATTTCTCATCGTGACTTGCTGAAGAGCCTGTAGATAAATCAGGCAGAGACAAAAAACAACATTTACTGTATAGAGGCCGTATTCATTCCCTCAAGTCTCCCTCTTCTTATGTTGTCTTTTCTTTAGGGACTTTTCCTCATTGTGTCTCTCAGGCATTAACCATAATTCATTAGGTCTGTAATTGAGCCCTAATCAGTTATTAATGGTTCGGTGTATCTACCCTCATTATCAGGTCCCTGCTGAGGCTGTGGGTGCCTGAGCCTGGCTTCTGTGGCACCAGCCACCCTCGAGGATTGAGGCCCAGAGCCCTACAGACGGCAACAGAAAGAAAAAGAACAATAAGTGGTTTCCTGTCTGTTTTTGCTGACCCAACAGTACTTCCTTCTATTTCTCTGCAGAGACATATTATGGCTATTACAGACACTTACAGCAGGGTTAGGATTCTGAGAGAGCAAACACTATAAATAATGTTTTCTAACGAAACATAAAAATATGCTAAATAGATAAAAACAGGCCTCAGGCAACAACAGTTTGCAACTTGATACCACCGTACAAGACGACAATACATACAATAACGCATACTATATTTAGTGTTTAGTGACGCTATCCCACCCAAGAAAACTAATTCAGAATAAAGAAAATAAAGCACAACAAATAAAGCTGACATATTCTGCATATACTTAAATGAAGCATGAGATTCACTTTCACTCTCTATCAGTGCATCAGTTTTAAATGTCCTCTGACTGAATGAGAGGTGTTTGGTGTGTGTGAAAGTGAGTCTCACCCTCTCGTTTCTCTCAGGGTGAGTTACACAGGCTCCTGTCAGCTCATCCAGTTCTAGTACACAAAACAGAACCATACAATTACATAATGTAATATACACAGATGCAAAACAGCATTTATATCATATATAAATACATATTGTTATAAAAATGTAACATACTTTTCTTAAATATATACTAGCATGTGTGTATTTATGTACACATAATAAATATACCCAGCACACACTCACATATATTATAGAAACTAAAAGCTATATTTTGGATGTAATTAATTGTGATTAATCATTTGTGAATAAATTAAAATGTGAAATGTTATGCATATTGAAATGGTAAATTAAAATGAAATTTTAAAATATTTACAACGTTCTACACTAAACACACCATGTAAACACAGTGCAGTGTAGGAAATGTATGAATTTTTCTAATAATTCATTAAGCCTCTTGCAAACATGGAGCCCAAACTATGAAAAAACTCTTATATAATATATAACTCTTATATATATATATATATATATAAAATGCATTTAACATAAGAAAATACGCCTTCTGGCCCAGTCAGAGCTCTGATCTCGACTAGGACCTCAAGAGAGCGCTGCAAACCAGATATCCCATTAACTAGCTATGCTGAAAGAGGAATGGGGAACAATTCCTCCTGACCATAGTGCGGTCCTGATCTGCAATTATGGGAATCGTTTGGTGGAGGTTTTAGGGTGGGACATCAACCACTTTGTCCAACATCCTTTTATCATCCCTATAGTGAATATTGAACATAGTGTGTCCAATACATACATTAAATCAAATCATTTTATGCCTAAATTCACATACTGTACTGTACACATTTTCATGCAAATATAGCTCTCACTGCTCATATAACTACGATAGGAGAAAATAAAACTGAGAAAAAAAAAACAAAAAAACAGGACAGTAATCTACTATCAAATATCCGGTACTTTGACTGATGAAAACAAATAATCCTACGACAGACTTCTGGCTAGTTTGCTTATATGATACAATGTCCTGTAGTGCCATATGCTATTTACGGATATTTGAAATGAAATGGGCTCTTGCTGGAAACAGAGCTGAAAGGTTTCCTGCAGAAGAGGCTTTCAGTGAACTAAGGCCGTCCCTGCAGCAGCACTTCCTCATAATCTGCCTCATTCAGTCACAATGCATCCAATCAGCTTTCCAGCGGTGTCCACTCTTATCACAGTGATCATGGCGGATTCAGAATAGGCAGATTTGAAGGGCCAGTGCCCCCATTACTATTGAGTGTGTGAGGTGTGAAGCATCAAGCGCCTGAGAAGAATGATGCTGCTTTAATTTCATTAACAAACCTCAGTTGTGTAGAGCTGCAAGATCAGAGTTCAAGATGAGAGAGGGTGGAGGGGCACTGGTGCAGAATAGAGTTTATTACAGAGATATACTGTTACATAACAAGCCGAAAGTACCGTATGCGAGGCTGTGAGGAACAGAAATATTTTTTAATATGTCACACTGTGTCCCTGAATATTGTTTGTTCTGGTGTCAATGTGTTTTAATTAAAATACAGTATAAATTATTATCACATTATTATTATTCAATTATTTTTATTCAAATTATGATCATTATGATTATTATTACTACCTCTAAAATATTTTTTTATTTGTTATTATAAAATAAAGATAATAATAAAATTATTTGTGTAATTAGCTCATCATCATGCATAATATAATAAGTTTAAATTTATGTTTAATTTTTGTGTTGTTGTTCTTAAAATAAATAATAATTTTTATTTCTCTCTCTCTCTCTCTCTCCCTATATATATATATATATATATATATATATATACACATATATTTATATATTAGTATTTAAAATATTGTATTATGCATGATGATAATAATTAGAATATAGGATTATTTTATCATTATAATGCAAAATACAATAATTTTAAAATAAAAAACATATATAATAAAATGCATAATAATAATGAATAATTAGCACAGTTTGTACTCTATATGTAAATTTCCTGTAAATATTTTATGTTAACAATTCCTATTCAGTTCCCTCTTTAACGGCTTGTTATGTTTATTTCAATGAGGATAAAAAATAAATGAAAGCAATATTTATAAGCCAGTAAATAAGGGGTGTGTTTTATGCAGTGGATTTGACAGATTTCCCCTCTGTAGTAGCTAAAACCTTTGTCCTTTCCTCCTATCTTTTTGATAAGCACAGCTTTAACCGAGACTGATAAGGAAATTTGTCTGGTGTATTAATTGTTTCCTGTCATATTATGATGAGGCCCATCTGGTACCTGCATGGTGCTTCACCTTTCGCTATATCACTATTAATAGTTTGGGTGCAAAAAAGTGACCTGCTGTATAAAGTGTGTCCTGGTGCGTGAGAGTGTGAGGTCTGGTTTGAGGACACTTGTCAAACAGCAGACGAATGACGATTTTGGTAATTATTTAGCCAGTGGGTGAGAGTGTTGAGGTGTGTGTATGTGTGTTTTTGTGACACACCTCCTGCAGCAACACTTCTCCTTGGACACTGTAAGGCTGTCAGTCTCTCAGTCAGCTGGGCTCGACTCTCAGCGCTGTTGTTGTTATTGTTTACCTGGATGCCATTTTGCTTCATCAGCTGCATCAGCTCTGACTCCAGTGTAGCAATCTATACAAAACCGCATGTGCTTTAGGTTTTATACAATACAGATATAGATTATACAGTACAAAATAACGTCCCCAAAGTGCGGTAAAAACAGTAATATTGCTATATATTGCTATATACAATTTAATTTTTATAATTTTCCAATATATTATATACATGTTATTTATTACATTTTCAGTGACTATTATGCCAGTCTTCAGAGTCACATGATCCTTCAGAAATTGTTTTGATATGCTGATTTCCTGCTCAAGAATTATTTCTTCATTTATCATTGCTAAAAAAAAAAAAAAAACAGTTGCATAACATGTTTGTAGGAATTTATACTTTTTTGAGATTCATTGATTAAAGGACAGCATTTATTTAAAATAGAATTCTTTTATATAATTGTAATATTATATTATAAAGATTTACTCTAACATTTGATCTTAATGTGTAAAAAAAAAAAGAAGATTAATTTCTTTAAAAAATTCATGATTTATTTACTCTCCCACTTTCACTTTTTTATGTCAATTAAAGGTTAGAATTTGTAAAAGAATTTGTAAAATCATATTTAAAAAGGGTATGAATCATTTTGAGCACAACTGTTTATATATGTACTGTATATGTACGGATGTATGTATATTATGTTTGTATATACATATATATATAAATACATTTCATTATTTAATTAAAAAAGTGTTACAGGGTAGTTTATACTCCTATTTCTAGCAAAACATAAGAATCCTGCTCAGTTGGGGAATCCGGACTCACAAACATGGATGATTTTACAGTACAAGCCATAAAATGCGGTGGAATGCACTGACGTGTGTGTGTGTGTGTGTGTGTGTGTGTGTGTGTGTATGCAGATAATTACCCTAACTTGAAGACTCTGAATTTCTGCCAAATTAGCTTTTTCCGCCTCCTCCAGCCTCTTCTTCTCTGCATCCTCCCTCTGAGCAAACTCCATCTCTCTGTAAGCAAGCAAAGACAGAGATTTGGCGAAAGGACAATAATGTTAATGCTCATATTTGGTTGAGAAGGGTTTGCATGGATCTACAGTATTAGTGTGTTGCGAAGGGCTTCGAGAGCAGAGTACCTCATTATCAAGCAAATAACAAAAAACAAATCCATCAAACTACTGTCAACTGAGAGACTTCTCGTACAATGGAGTGCCATGACTGCTTACTCAGGCTTGTCGGCATGGATAGACAGCGACTCTGCAGTTAACTATGGCAATAATGCCTGAAGGGAAACCACAATTAAAGGCAGTCAGGCTCCAGAGGAGAGGAGCTGGGATTAAAATGACCACAGAGATCAGCTTACACACGCTTTTAGGCTCGAACGCTGAGATTCTCAAACCCTCCAGCCACACAGACATCATGAAGATTCAGTTCACAGTTATGTAATTGCAACATATCTTTAGGTTGCATTTATCAATCTCATTATGCACTGCAACATGCTCAAAGCCCATCCTATATTGTGGACAAGGTGACATCAATGTTAATTAAATAAATAAAATGAACTCAGTCAAAAACTCTATAAAAAAGTTGTTTACACTGTTAAAAAGCTGAATTCTGCACAGTTGGACACTTTCAAAAACAATCTGGACATATTACCGAGTATTCATGTGCCAGAAACATTATTTCTGGGTTTGTACAGGTTTCAGAAATGTTTTTTTTTTTTGGATCGTTGGTCTTCATGACGATGACAACGATGAAACTCCTTATTTATGGGCATTTCTCCATTTCTGCCCACACAGGCATGGACCAGAGAGAGCTAGATCATGGTTATCAACGGATAAGAGAGCTCGATCGTTGTTGACTTCACTCGGCTGCACTGCACGGGAAATAGCCCTGTTTCCAAAGAAGTGCATTTCTGGTTGTAAAGGCAAGATAACTTTTTTAAGCTTTACAAAAGAGCCCCGCGTTACGTGAATAGTGGATGCCCCTTTGTTTTTCTGGAACAGCAAAGGAGTTTCACAAGTGCGTTTGTCGACGAACGATTTATGAACAAGGCCCAGTCCGACACTGTATTTGCACATTCTTTGATACTGAAAGATGGAGCTGTCCCAGCTACAGTATAACAGTTCTCGGTCAATGATTCAGAAACGGCATCAAATATCTGTGTTCTGTTGGCAACCCACACAGCACAACCCCAGGAGCTCGGCTTCTTTCTGAGAGAATCGTAAAGCTGTATCTTTCTTTTTTAAATATGATAAAACTAAACACTTTTTGGAGATATGAAGGATGCAGTACTACTCGATGGGTACTTAAGATTAATATGAGACTGGGTGAAACTGGGTGCCCCATTTTAAACATAGTATAGTGCTGTTAGCTTAGGCCCCGTTTGTTTTCATTTTAAAACATTGTTTTAAGATTTCTATTTCAAATAAATAACTTTCTATTCAAAGAAAAATAAACTGTATCACAGCTTCCACCAAAATCCTAAGCAGCAAAACAAAAAAAGTTTTTAATGGTGATAATGGAAAGAAATAATTACTATATATACCTACAGTATAAGTATTTCCTATGTGGGTAGCCTTTAAGGTTCCTTGATAGTTGGATGCTACCTAACATGGCAGCTCCCTATGTAGGCAGCAGACAGAAAGGCAACAAACATAGATGCAGACCACCGCTACCTTAAAAAACTCAAAAGCTCTTTTACTGCCATTCATGGTAATGAGCTCTTTTGTGAAGAACAGCAACCATATAATCAAGATCCTTACCTGAAATGTAATTAGCATTCTCAGTGATTTCTGCTACGTTTAAATGACATCGGTAAAGTAGGCTTCGATCATCTCAGAATCCGTACCTCTGCTGGAAGTCCTTAATGAGCTTCTTGGCCTTGTTGTACTTTTTTTCCAGAGCCTGATACTGACTTTGGGCCTCCTTCAGATGCTCGTTGACTGTATGGCACAGCGTCTGAGCCTCGATCCAATAGCTCTCCAGTTTCAGCATCCTCTCTTTATTGTCCTCAATGCTTTGCTTGAGCTGCGTCTTCTCTCTCTCCCACCTTGCCTTTTCTTTTTCCACTGCAGCCAGCTAAATAGGGAAACCAGGATGGAGACACAGGGAGGAAACGAAGGTTAAAAGTCAACAGAGCATATGAAATGTTGAAATGAAATGTTGCTGTGCATACTACTTTACACTGAATTACTGAATGAAAAATACATGTCAACATGTCTTCATATAAGCTGGAGGAATATAAATAGATTTGTTCACACCACAAACAAAGTCAAATTCAGCCGTGACTGTCTACACTGTCATTTTACAAGTGATGAAATCTGATGTTTGTTCTGGCAGTGTAGTCAATGTCCGGCGCATCTACACAGATTGCTATAATAATGATGTAAACGTCAGCACCATGCAAAACGATTGGCTCCGACAACAAGAGTACGCGTCAGTGTAGAAAGCTGTAATTTGTGATTCTGCTCGTGTCTAACATGACATTTGCTACTGAATTCACAAGGTGCTTGAGAGAAGGTGATTTAAGCATTCATGCATATACAGTTCAAAACCGCTGACTCATTCACTATTCACTACAGACTGAATGCCACCAGCTCTGAGGAAAGTGTGAGTAAAAAAGAGGTATATTTGGAGATCAAGATGCTTAGTCAGCTGTTTTTGCTGTTCAGACTAAACGAACACAAAACAGATTTAAGTCGGCTGTAACTAAATCATCAGATCAGAGCAGAAACTGAAAGTAAAGCTAATCAAATATTTGTTTTCTTGTAAAGGAAGCTAAGATAAAGCTGTAAATATTCAACAAAAACTAAAACTTAAATTAGACACCAAGACACGAAAATAAGGGCTAAAACTACTCAAAGTAGAAATATTGTTAAAATAAATAAATATGAAAAATATAAAACAAAATATTACACATTTTTTAACAGTGTGTAATAGTAAATAATACTAAAATAACATTGATGTTTTTGCTGCCTGCTAAGGTCATATGGGTGCACCTTTCTCTTGTTTATTTTATTATAGGGTATAAAACCTCTTAATAAAAGTTAGTAAATTCCAGTTAGGGAAAAAGCTTTCTGTGTTATCATCAGATACAGTAGCCTCTTACCTTGTTCTTGAGTTTCTGGATCTCAGCTTCAGTGACAGTGTGTTTAATCTGCAGCTGTAGACACAAAGGGATGAGAGAGAGTAGAAGAAAGATGAGTGGATGATCAAGGACTCCTCTCAAAGGAAACTGACCAGAGAGGCTCTCTCTGCGTGACAACTCTCTCTCTCTCTCTGCAAATCCAGACTCAAGAGAAAGAAGAGCAGAGAGCCAGCAGGAAATAAACTGAGGAATGAGTAAGTTCTGGGATACAATATATACACCATTTCTCCTAAAAGAATATAGTTTCTAATAAGCAGTAATTGATTTGGGTGACTATGGTGTAAAGCTGCTTTGCAATGATATGTATCATGAAAAGCTCTATACAAATAAATTTGAATCGAATTGAATTGAATTGAATTGAACGAAGATAAAATAATTTCTTACAATTTACAGTTTATTGCAATTTAAATGAGCATACTAATACATTTATGATCAAATTTGTTTATATTTAGCAGCATTTTTAACAGCCATTACTTTACAGAGATGATTTCAATATGTTGATTTCTTTCTCAAACATTATTGTCAACGTTGAAAAACGGTTACTTAAACTATTATTTGACATTAAGCTAAACAAACAAAAAAACATATTTATCTGTATTTAGAAAGAAAATAAAACTGACAGCTGATATTTAGTTTGACCTCTTTAGGTTTTCTAAAAGTTAAGTACTTTCTTTCACTAGCCAAGTTTCCATCCAAGGCTTTTTTGCGAAAAAAAATTTAGCGCTTCAAATATTTTACCGATATAGCTTATGGAAATGCTAATTATCGATAACATTTTGTAAATGTCGACACTGTATTTTTCCGTTTAACTTTAGCGCATAAATTCTATATCGATACTTCAAATGTCGCAAAAAAACGTTTGGAAACACCTTTATTGATCCATTTGTTTTAAATGCATGCCAAAAAAAAATGTTTACCTCATTTGTTTTAAATGCATGCCAAAAAAAAAAAAATGTTTACCTCTCGAAACTTCTGATAAAGTTTAGTGGCATCCAGTTCTGATGGCGAGATTATGTCCTCGTTTTCAGGTAAATCGAAAACCTCAATGGCCACATCTCTGTCTGTTTCGGTCTGGCCCGCCTCCTCCTCCTCATCCGTGGCATACTCTCCTGTCTGGACACAGACACACTGGAATAAACATCCACACTGCATTTACTGGAGCAACCAATGTGAAGGGTTTCTATCTTTAATGGGCCAAACTACATGGCGTGTCTAGGACACTATACAGACACCAGACCATTTGATATCCTAAAAGCAGATTTTTAGCTTTATATTAACTAGCACGCGTAGCCTCCATTTGCACAGCTCACTGACAAGTACTATTACATTTTAAATTATTAAACTTGGAAAACCACAGAAAAGTAAAAATAAATAAATAAATAAAACAAATCCTATTTCCCAAACAAAATTAAGAACCACAAGTCTTTTGACTTGAGCAAGTAAATGATGACCTAACAAGAACGGCCCAGCAATCATGTATCAAGGCTCCAGCAAACACTCTGAACATCTGAGGGACTGTGTAGCAATACGTGCATAAAATCGAAAAATTGGGTTTGTTTCTTAATGTGGTATTCATATATGAAATACAATACTGTTTTGGTCTCTTATGCTAACTAGGCCTGCATTTATTTGATGAAAAATAAAGTAAAAATAAAATAAAACCATTTAAAATACAAGTTTTATATTTTAATATATTTGTGGAAACCATGAAATTTTTTTGGTTTTGAAAATCTATTTGAAAAAATCTGTTTTTGCAAATACACAAAAAAAAACCCAAAAAACACATATATATATATATATATATATATATATTTATATGTGTGTGTGTGACCCTGGACCGCAGTCTTAAGTCGCTGGGGTATATTTGTAGTAGTATTGTATATTTGTAGTATATTTGTATGTTACACATATTGTAACATGTTCAATGTATGCTTGTTCTCCCCATGTGCTTTCCCTGTGACCTAGTTTTCTGTTAATTGTGTATTCTGTTCAGGTGTGTCTCCCTCATTTACGTTGATTGTCTTCCCCATTTAAGCTATCCCTGTGTTTCAGTCTGTGTCGGTCAATGTTGATGCAACAATGTTTCTTTTGGTCTCTTCATGTCTAAGTTTTGGAATTTAAGTAAAGCTGTTTTTGATTGAATTGAATTACGTTACTCATCGTGTCTTCCCTGAACCGGCACGATACACATACACACACACACACACACACACATATATATATATATATATATTAGCATACTGAGGCTGAACTTTGAAGGGTTTTGGTCTGTTATCTCTTCAAAATAAAAGCGATTCATGCAGCATCTATTTCTCCTGCTTGCGTGTGGATCTGCCAGAGTTATTTTAGGTGGATGGATGTGCAGACACACACAGACAGGTTGGTTCTGCTTGGCTGGGGCTTGTATCTGGTTGCAGGGCAGGGCTGTTCCCTGTGAGGCCTTCTTTCCAGATCAAATTATTCTGCCTGGCGGGAGACCATATATAACCCTGCCCTACTGTACTGCTTTAACCTGAGTGGTCTCAAATTTGTCTCATTTGTGTCTTCTCGTCTCTCTCTCTCTTGGCCCACGTATTAAATGAGAGGACACAGAGCGTAGCACACAACAAGACTCCATATCATCAGCATGATATTACCTCTCTGATACTCTCAAGGGGCAAATTAGCTCATTTTGGAGTGTCACATTCAATTAGTATATGTGTCACCATCCTTTTAACATGCTGGTGGTTGCCGTACCGCACGTTTGAGGAAACTAATTGCAAGAAGGTCATATACAGAAGCAGAGAGAGAACTTAAGTTACACTAGAAAATTATGAATGTCACAGTATTAGGTAACAAAATAAGTGCTATTTACTATATTTCTTATTACAGTAATATTCAATACAACTATATTTGTCCAAATAAATTAAAAACAAAACACAATTTTTGGAGCATTTTGGGAGCATTATAATGTACTGAAAATAGATTTTATACATAATTTTCTAGGGATAAATTTAACAGTTATGTGCTTTTAAAGATGAACTTTATGTGAACAGTAAATGTAAAGTAACTAAAAATGTAAAAAATATTTAAATCTCAATACAATATTATCCAATGAGAATATGGGTTATTTTTTAATTTTTTAAAAATTACATTTACCAGAGTTTGCAATTATGTGATCAGTAGAAAAGACTACTAATGTAAAAATGTTGCTAGATAGACAGACAAATAATTATAATATATTTAAATGGATTTTTAACAACTATATACAGGACAAGATTGTGTGTGTTTGTGGTTACAAGTAATTGCAAAAATGGCTGATAAAAGTAGGTTATACAACAATCTATCAATATTTAGTTTTATATTACATAATGCTGCGAAATTCATATACTTATAAATGCAAGCTACTGTATGTCCATTCCATCACCACTAACCTTTCCGAACCTTTCTTGGATGTCCTTATAACCAGCATCCTGCAGGACCTGCTGTTTTAAGGCCATTTACTGCTGGCAGGCAGCTTGTGAATGGTTTTGGCAGCTGCTAATCCACAGCACTGCAGGATTTCAGGCAGTTTCACACCATTCTGCCTCAGTGAACTACACCTTCATTTTTCGAAGCCTCTCTTGAATGACACTGATATGACACATTTAAGCAGACATTCACATGTGCTGACGCTCAAGCACGCACACACAAACACCCATCCACCCACACGCAAACATGCAAATCTTTTAGCAGGGACTGCTACATTCATTACAATTCCTTACGGGCAGCCTGTCTGCTGGGAGAGGTCGACTGTGCCAGAATTATAAAACAGCGCTGATCGCACAGCCATTTCAAGAGCACAGTCTGCATCCGAGACGGCCGCTGCACAATATCCAGACGTTACCGCAGAGGAGGAACAAATAAAACCATGCGGGCGCATTAGAATGACATCAGCTAAATGCATAACCTGAGATTTTGATGCAATTTTGCTGCACACGCACCCAGTCGAAATGCTAATTTAGATTCTCACTGACAAATAATGAGAGGCGTTAAAACTTCACTCTTGCATTAGTATGTGTGAGTCTTGCATCATTCTGCAGCATGAGAGACTATAATGCTAAATTGTCCGTGTCCTCCAAATCACAAGGTAGAAATTGCCTGGTCTACTGATTATACTAATTATTACTATTACTATTATACTAATATACTAATTATCTCTGAATCGTAGCGGGCAATTAATTCAACTCTTTCTTCAGTCAGTCATCAGAACTTTGGTATAGGATCCCACCCCTGTGACAGGCCTGCATGCATTATGGTAATGCACTGCCCTGAATCCTTTGAAAACAGATCGCAGCACAGTCACAGACGTGACAACAGACTTGTGGCCCTCTTGTTTGGAAAACCAGACTGCCCCCCGATCCACTAATGAGAACTGAGCAATAACTACTTAGTGACTAGTAATATAACAAACCCCTTCAACTCTCCACGGAACATAAAGCTGCCACTGTGGGTGTTTTTCCATCAAAAGCTCTCAACCACCTTAGCACACCTATAACAGAGCTGAAATCTAATTTGTAAAACAGGAGAAATAGCATGCCTTTACATTATTATGTAGTAAGACTTTTTTTATTATGTACTAAGGTTTTAGTTTGACAAAAACAAAATAACAAGTGGGATATAATCAGTTTTACACTTTAAAATTTTATTTTTGTCAAGTCAAAAGAAAATTGTTAAATTATAAAATAAATTGTATTCTTTTTTATTATATAAAATATAAATTATTAATAAAAGAAGTCAAGATGAACATTTAATAATGGTCAAAAAATTAATAAAAATAATTTTAAGTAAATGGATTAAAAACAATAAATAATCAAAATGATTTTATATACATATATATATATATACACACACACACACACACACACACACACATTAATAATATACAGCAACGAATTACATATATTAATGTAACAAAGATTAGTCTTTTTTAGATTTTGAGATTTAGATTTTATTCATATTTTATATTTAATTAATTATATTTTATATAGGGGAATAGGGGCATAGAATATGGTCTTTCAGCATATGTGCTTTAGTAAACCGCCTATATATTAATAGTAGGAAGGATAATTACTATTTAGTTAGAATTGGTCCTTATACTAAAGTGTTATCATTATTTTTTTTAATATGACCGAACAGATTACAGCTAGATTTCCTATAGGCTTTGACTAACAGAACTGCTTCATCCAGCTGCACTTTAATGTGACAAATTGTAACAGGCTGAGGCTTGTAGCATGGACAAATCATGGATAATAGATTTGAACCTGCTCCAACTGGCTCGTGACGGTTGATTAACCTGCTCAGACAAGCTCTGACGTGAGACCTGTTCTGTGCTCACCTCGTCATCATCAGCATCATACTGGGCGTACTGTTGCTCCATCATCTCTCTCTGACGTCTCTCCTGCTCCAGAGTCTGACTGATGAGTTGAGCCACCTCGCTCTGCTGTCCCGGATGCTCCCGGCCAATCACAAACCTGCAAGTACAAACCAAATACCAATGAGAAGTGAGGAGGGGGGGGTGGGTTTGTGAACAAATGCAGTTTGGCAGAGGCTATAAAAGATTATGGCTATTGATTTTCAAATGGAGACAAAGAACAGAATAGATTTTACATAAATGAGGTGAGTATAAAAATGAGGAAGGTGAAACTGCATGCCATTCTGTAAAATAGAGAAAAGTGTAAAACCTTTCTTTTTTGTTTCAATGAAGTGGAATATGTCAGGCTCTTTTCTTGCAGTGTCTGGTTTCATCAAGCGTTTTTGTTCTCACTTCATTGATGGATTGCATCTTTTATAATATACCCTATAAATCAACGATCGTGACAGGAGCTAATTCTTGCGAGGTTCAGTGTGATAAATGACTGTGACAAAGTGAACATAACTGTTTAAAAACGTTAACAATTCTACTTGAGAAAATCAGGGGGAAAAATTACTACTGAAATATTGAAAACATGAAAATAAGGTAAAGTTGGTCATTTCTGCACCATTAGTGGCACCAAAGATAATTGCAATTTGTTAAATATCAGTAATCTCTGAATGTGAATGACCTGCCTTACAATACTGAATTCAAATAATTTAATAAATAAGTGAATAAATAAATAATCAATAATTTCAAATTCAAAATTTGAATATGCAAGAAGCACATTAAAATGTTAAAGCTACTTCACCTGTAAAACAAAAACCACATTCTTAAGAATTCTTAAGGACTTAAGAACAAATCAAGGGGCACAATTTATCTGTGAACCTGATATTTAAGCACTAATGACTGACTAAGTGAACAGATTTACTCTTTAAGACATCATATAGTATATAAAGTAGTACGTGCATATAGTTATCTATGCAAATTAAATCAGTGGAAGTTGTGAACACTTTTTGATTACAGACGGATGCACTTTTTCTGGTTTTCAAAACCTCTGCCCCCAGTCATTTATTATAAACCTCGGAAGAGCCAGGACATTTTTAATATAACTCAGATTATACACCTAGGATGGATTGAGGGCGAGTAAATCATGGGGTAATTTTTATTTATGGGTAAACTTTCCCTTTAAGTTGTCTGACACAATAGTTTGGAGTTTTAACAGATGTCATTTATCAGTTGTAATCCATAACATGAAAGGAATGGAAATGTCTAATAGAGGGGGAAAAAAAGACATTCCCCTCCAACAATATTCAGCGCATCCTCTACACTACACAATCCATGTTTGGAGAACCAGCAGGGAAGCGCTCAGCATGGAGTCCTAATCACCCTGTTTTACAGGGTGGGCCATTTATATGGATACACCTTAATAAAATGGGAATGGTTGGTGATATTAACTTCCTGTTTTTAGCACATTAGTATATTTGAGGGGGGACACTTTTCAAGATGGGTGGTGACCATGGTGGCCAATTTATTATTTATTTATTAAGGTGTATCCATATAAATGGCCCACCCTGTAGACACAAATAAGTGGCCCAAATTTGATCTACATCTGAAGCAACAACTGGGCCAAAACCGTGCTATGCCAAGCATCTCTGCTGCTTCTGCAGCGCAGCTGACCTGGAAACAGTCCTCTCTTCCATCTCCACACCACACGAAGGGCTCCAAACTGCTCCAGGACAGAGCTTTCTTATGGGCAAAATCCACCAGTATTGTTTACATACATCTGGAGTGACAGGATGCATTTCAGGATATACGCATCACCTCACCCTGTGAGGAGGCTTTTCTGCAAACTTGCTATAAAAGACACCGACACCGGATCATCACAGCAATGAATCGCTCGTAGTCGAGTGTATTCATATATTTTTTGGTGGACAGATAGATTTTAGGACCTGCCTCAATTCCTACACTACGTTAAATATAGCACAAGTTCCAGATCTGGGCCACACTGCATTATCGGTGAGAACAAAGACAGATAACTTTTGTTCAAAAATAAATATTTTTTCGTTTACAGGAAAAATAAGACAAAAGTACTGATCAAGAAAGTTATTTTATGTCAGTATCAGCTTGGCTAGATGAAATCCTATTACTCCAGAAGGCTCTGTCCTTTACAAGAATGAAAAATCATTTATAAATGTAATTCATAGGTTTGGAACAACAGAATTTTCATTTCAGGATGAACATATTATGAAATGACATAAAGCCTTTAAAATAAACAAACATTTGAAAGTGAACGGGAAATATATTTTTTTCAGTGTGTTTATAACTACAGAGGATGTATAATACACCCCTGACAGCATCTGTTTAAAAACAATACGCTCCATCATGCTGTGCAGCTCTATTGTTAATGAAGAGTCTTGTTTTCTCACAGTGTGAAGTACTTCTGCCGGCTGAGATGCTTTTCAAAGACATGCTGTCGTGTCTAAAGGGAGTGTAGATACACTAATAAGAAGTCTGTTTTTCTCAGACGAACGCTGAGTGGGAGAGAATGATGATGGCATGTCATGCTTTTTCATATGCTAATAATAACACTGGTCACTCTAGCAGCTTGTGAGGATGAGGGGATGTGAGGAGCTTGTGGCCTGGGATTAATGAGATATAATAAACCAGCAAAAATGGTTGTATCTTACCTAACCACTCCCTGTGTGTTTCTCAGGACAGAAGCAGCGAAGCTCTGGGTCACTCCGACCAGACTGGTGCCGTCAACCTCCACGATCTGATCATTCACTTTAATTCTGTAGAAAATGAAGGTGGACATGCTGTAATGCTTGATACAGTGACAGTACTGGTCCGTATGAATACTAAACAGCGATTTCTCTATCATTCTGAGATTACTTTTTTAATAAAAGCTTAATTATGTTCTGCCTGAGGCCTTCTCATCACTCTGCTATGATTAATTGTTTCAGTGCATCAAATATGCTGATGTATGAAGGACACAGTACATCCTGGGACAGGGTTTCCCAGAGTTTGTGAACCCCTAGAGTTTGACACAGAACTTAAAAGAAATTGCGCTAATATAATAAGATAGAAGTATAAGATTTATTTCTGCATAATTACAACAGATATGACTTGTTTTC
>JAUMHP010000074.1:10515459-10535937 GCA_032361065.1 Enteromius trimaculatus | reverse complement strand
AGCCCACAATATACTACTTTTATGCTATTTTTATGGTGCTTTCACGCATTTCGGAAGCTTGAAGACCAAATAAGAAAAAAAGGATCCTCTTCAAGCCCACATATTTAACTATTGATAATGT
Source organism: Enteromius trimaculatus (assembly GCA_032361065.1). Taxonomy (NCBI): domain Eukaryota; kingdom Metazoa; phylum Chordata; class Actinopteri; order Cypriniformes; family Cyprinidae; genus Enteromius; species Enteromius trimaculatus. The sequence goes on along the minus strand of JAUMHP010000074.1, from coordinate 10,535,816 downwards.
ATGTGATGCGAAAGACAGCATATTTCCTATTCTAAAAAAATTTATTAGCATTATTATTTGTAATGATCAAAAAGCAAGGTTATCCAAACTAGATCCTGGAGGGCCTACACGTTTTTTTCATTTCTTTTATTTTTATGGTCAAATTTCATATCCATAAAATGTAAATTCTCAGGGGAAAAAAATCATGTTTTTTAAAAATTAAAAATGAAGTGAAGCTTTATATTGAGTACATATTGCCCACAAAAAGAAAAGAAAAGAAAAGATGTGCATTTTTCAATGTTTTCCTATGAAACTGTTAATATCTCCCCCTAGCATTTGAAATTGTTTTTGTGTTTGTTGTATTTGATTGTATTTATAGTTGTGTTGAATGTATAATAATAAAAGAAATAATAATAAAAAGACACAGAATCGACACATTTTGGCGCCTCTGGGCATGCGCACATAAATGCAGCATCACACTGTACAACGATAATTAGTATTTAATTATTGTAAATGGTAAGTTTAGGGCTGGTGTAGGTGTATACGTTAATAAAACACAGGCAGAAAATTTAATTAGAAACACCTAACTTTTCAGAACAGCAAGTGTACCAGGAGTCATGTGACAAAAACCAACCAATCAGCTTCATCCTTTCCCGTAACAACACTGAAAGCTCAGCCGAGATGGAGAAACAGCTGATCGCAGCCCAGGCCCGGCTCCAGATAGGAGATGCAAGGTGGGCCAAGTGATATTCCAGGTGGGCCGGCGTAACAAAGGTGGGGTGCAGTGAATATACTTTTAATTTTAAGCCCCCATTTATTTATTTTTTTAAGCGAAAGGATAAAAGCCTGTTATAAACATTAGTCTTGTAAGAGTCATTATAAAATTAATATTAGCTACAATAGATTGCAAAATTTTGAATAATTAATTTACATTTTACAGGGTTAAAAAACATCTGAGCGTAATAACCTCCTTCTTTTAGTTTTATAATGTGCTGATTTCTTTTGATTTGTTTTATCCTGTGACATGTTCTTATGCGTTAGACAGACGAGATGAAAGGTAATACATAATACCCCTCCTGGGTAGTCTGATTTTATAGATGTTCTGACTCTAAAGCGCTCAAGATTAAATGATAAAAGTGCCGGTAATGCGTACCGGAGTGTCTGACACATTTCGAGCATTGGCTTTGTTATGAAAGAGTGCTCACTTTGGCTGACGTCTTCATTCAAAGTTATAGTTGAAGAGGCAATATCTACGTGACTCTTGGAACAAAGTGGGCGCGGGCGCAATCATCAATCATATTTAAAGGGAAGCCGGGCCGTCCTGACCGCATCACTGTCTTCACTGGGTGTTTATGCAATATTTGCATTTATTCACATCACATGCGATTTGATTAGCTACTCTTGTGGTTGACAGTCACGGTATGGCTAATGCAGGACATTACGGAATGCGCATCAGTGGAGATTTAGAAGCGGGTACGCAAAGAGCCGACCTTTAAAGAAGCGCACACCCTGGCCTGCACTACACCACTGAGACTAACAAGACCATGCACCAACATGCATCAACAGGTGCTGAGCTGGCTGACAAATATCTTGTAAGATGCTGTGTCTTTACACAGCACTGTACGCGTGATCGCCAAATCGAAAGTGAAATTGAACAGTGCAGGGGCTCATTCAAAAGAAGTTAAATTCCACGCATATTGGTAGCAGCTCCCTGAGGCGCAAAAATTATATACATTATTAGTGAATTATTAGTTCCTGAATTTATGTAATGTACCCCATCTAAACAGTGCTAAGTCAATAATCAAAAGAAAAAATCAAAGGATAAATAACACAAGCCTAATTTACTGCATGAAACTGAAAAAGTTGAACCAGGGAATTATGCTGTGATCGTTTTGAGTAAATGGAGGGAAGAGTGTTTGAGAGTGGATATATGCATTGCGGGAAGAAGCATAAAAAAGAACAATTTAGGAAGCTCAATTGAATATCATAACAATTTTGTGATTGGCTGTTTAGTAGTGTGGGGCCAGGGTGGGCCAAGATTCTGATAGGGTCCCCCGTGGAGCCGGGCCTGTCATAGCTGTACATAGTTATCCATTTAAATTTAGTAGCAGAGCTACTGCAAGGGATCTTTAGTGCTGGAAATCAACTTATCCTTTGGTGAAACGTCCGTGTCTTCATGGAAAGCGTGGGTCAGACGCCAGAGGAGTGCAAGCATAGAGCAAGCAAAGATACAGAAAGCATCATGTCTAGTGTTTTCCACGTGTTTTAGACGCGATATGCGCCTATCATGGTTATGTTTTGAAAGAGAAAAAAGGCATATTGCTGGGCTCGGCCCAGACCAATGAGAACATTTGGCGAGTCCAATTACCAAGTCCAAGACAAGTCATAGTGCGAACACCAACGAGTCAGAAACAAGTCCAAGACGATAGCAAAATGTCTCGAGACTGGAGCGCTACAGCCCTGCTTCACATCCCCATTTTTGTAATGACAATAAAGTGATATTTCTTGTTTCACTAGAGAAAATGTCATAAGTGTTTAAAACAACATGAGGGTGAAAACATTTTCACCAAAATATCCCTTTAATCAGCCAATGTGCTAACTTTACAGTACCACAAACTGCACACACCCATCAACAGACCTAATTCCGCTACGACACCATGCTGAATTTAGCACAGATAAAAACGAGGCTATGAGGGATAGACTTGCAGCCTATTCATTGACATGCACAATAAAGATAGATGACTTCACAGCACACAAAACAGTATGGGGTTTTAGCCTCCTGAAGGTTTTTGTCAGAAAGGGGTTACATTAGCAGAACAATCAGTATGTTAATACTTTGGACGCACTCTGCTCCTATCCTTTAAAAAGCCTCATTTTCATTTCTGTCAAAAATATGGCAATGAATAAGGTTAATAGGATGTAGGGATGTTATGCAACTTGCCGACAGATGAACGGATCTGAACATTACAAACCTTTTTTTGTTTATTGACATTCATGATAGGACAGAATCGGACCAGGATTCGAACTTGGAACACCCATCGTGCAATGATGCTACATGTCGGCGCACTGCCTATAAAGCATTGGGCTTTTTGCCTATAAGGCATTGGGGGGTGTTTGAGCATGCTTTTAAATTCTCATTTTGCTATGCTAAGCAACAATTATTTTTTGCATTTGTGTTCTTGTTTTTATGTAACGCACCCCATCTTAACAGTGCTAAGTCAATAATCAAAAAAATCAACTGCATGAAACTGAAAAAGATGAATCAGGGAATTATGCTGCGATGCCTTGCTCGTCAGAGTAAATGGAGGGAAGAGTGTTTGAGAGTGCTGTTATTCCACACAGCCACTAGAGCTGCTCGCACAAGAGCCTCTTACAGCAACTCCACATTAATTACGCTTTAATATGGAAACGATCCACTTAATGAGCGACTAAGAAATATTATGAGCAAGAGAGAAAATGTTCAGCGTGATTAATGACTGACACTTCCATTCAACGTCAAGCCAATCTAGTCTGGCGAATGGACAATGTTTTACCACAAATCAGTCCCTTTCTCGAGTCTGAACACAGACTGTTATTTCCTCAGTGTCTGCAAAAAAAAACAAACAAAAAAAAAAAAACATCTGGCCTGGGTTCAGAACTCCCTGACTCATGAAAAAGTCTTTCTTTGTCAAGCTAACGACCAGGGCAGCTCAGTCGAGTTGACAGTTAACCCAGCCGGCACAATGCCATTTTACAAAAGCCTGGCATTTTCTGGTTGCTCCATGCATTACAGCACTATTTAATAATACTTTTATTTATGAAAGAACACAGCACACAGCACCCAGATTGATCTAAATACCAGTTTCGAACCGTATGTTCAAATGCACCGTCACACTTTTGTCATTCGGCAGCTGTGAAGACCTATATTTTGCGTTTATAATTAGCAGCCAGATCCAAGATTTCGAACGGAGAGTAGCATTGGGATGTGATCTGATTAAGAGACTCTAAGAATACAATACTTCGAGAGCAAAAAGGTGTACAAACTGGGCGTAACGGACCTTTTAATTCAGCTAATACCAGCACAAGACCGCTCAATGAAATTCAGCTCGTGTGAGGGAGATTAGCAAGCAAACATCACGTTTACCCTTTGAGAGAAGGAGGGGAACCGGTCCAGCACCGCTTAAGAGTATTAATGGGACTGATCCAAGCAGGGGAATGTTTGTTTTCAAGCGTTTTCCACTTCTCCATCCAGCTTCCGATCAGAGTTAATAGAGCTCTAAACACATTTCCAGCAGCTCAAATATTCAGCAGTGATTTTCATGATATCGCAACTAATCAATGACAACAATCCTAGTCCACCGCTGTGCTATTATACGGCCAAATCAAAGATAATTGATTTAAATGCTGGCTAATAGAATTGATCTCAACTCTAATAGGCTGCAAAATGCATTTCTGAGAAGTTAACACAGTAAAAATCCCCTCTCAAACAAAGTGATTCTGTAGCCTCCTTACAAAGACATCGATAGACAGACTGTAATTACCTTCATGCTTCACCTTGGAAAAAGTTGCGAACACAGCAGTTATCTATGTTCTCCTGAGAGCGTGACTTGATCATAGTCTAGAGGAGCAGGGATTGACAAGCGTGGGGACAGACAGCGGTGGTGTGAAAGGTTACAGCAAGGAGAGCCAGCGAGGCATGTGAGGACAGAAGCTATATGTGTTCATTTCCCTGCAGGCATGAGTGGGCCTCTGGATGTCAGTTTATGGTTCTGTCTGCTCATTATCTAAATAGCACTAACATAGGCGGACAAAATAGAGAATTGCTCTCACTAGGAGAAAATCAATAAAAAAAGGCATTAATGGCCTCTATAGATTTAATTATGACTATGCTATGAGACGTGATGAACAACAGGAACTCAAGATGCTAACAAGATGCAGGTGATCTCTAAACAAGTCTTTAAAAAAGCTTAAAAGTGTCCATGAGAAATATTAAATACAATTTTGTATGATGTATTACATATTTTTTTGTTTAATTTGTTTAATTTTTGTTTTTTGCCTTAATCATTATTTTCAAGTTATTATTTATTTTATTAAAGTAAAGAAATTAAAATCTATCATGATCATGTATCATTTGCCCAACTCATTAAAATCATCAAGATTTGATGCAAGATGAGCTATGAAATACGGTACAAAGTAAAGATATCTAAATATGAGTTTGCATATACATAAAAATAAAGCTTAAATAAAACCAAAATAAAATTTAAATATTAGATGAAAAACTTAAAACCTTAACCAATAACAAGAAACGTTACCTAGAAATTTAGTTTAAACAGTAGAACAAGAATTACTTGAACTAATAAATTAAATAAATATATTAATATTAATCAAAATATAATAAAAATTACAAGCACATATGTAAATTAAAATTGTGAAATAAACTAAAAATATTAATAAAATACTATAATAATAATAATAATTAATTTATACTAAAAATGGGAATAGTGATTTTGTGATGTACATCCAAATTAACTGGATTATTGAAAAATCAAAAAAAATTTGTGGTATGTGAAGCGGTCCTAGCCATCAATTGTTGACTGGAAGAGGCAGAATTTTTAACAGACAACATAAGAAGTCTGTGATACATCAGAGAGAAGTCAGCTGCTTTACTGTAAGACTGAGACATTTCAATTTCAGCATTTCAAAAGAAAACATATGCGTGAATGAATTCTTAACAATAAGATATTATAGTCAGTTATAATAAGAATATAGTCAGGGTGAATTTCCATTTCATGTAGACTTTAAATGTCACATCACTGACCCACTAATACAGTTAAAGACCAGCAATAAACTTACTTTTATGGGAGCACAGCTGAATCGAATTTTTCTTTGTTGTGGAATATCATCCTTTTCCTCCTCTGGAAGACCGGGAATCTCTGTAATCTCTGATCCTGGGTCATAGGAAAGATCATCATCATATAGGTCATCCTCAGGGTCGGTGCAGCTCTCCCCCCAGCCCTGGTAGCAAGCATCTCCGTCGGCATTGAAAATAACTCTCTCATTGCCACAGTATTCCTCATTGGTTTCTTCAGTTTGATCCTCTGTAATCCGGCTAGACTGCTCTTTCACATTACCGTCTGTGTCCTCGTGGACCTTGGTAGCTACAGACTCATGTGAATTTCCTGCAGCATCATTGACTTGAGTCTCTGCTGAAGAACTGTCGACGGCCTTGGCTGAGTTTACTTCATCTTTTGGTTTGGGTTCACTGGATCCATCAACCAGCTCCAGGGTTTCCTGGGCCTTCTTCTCATCAGGTTTCACCTGGTCCACAGCCTCCGTCAGAGGACTAGGACTGAGAAGATCTTCGGAAGATGAAGAAACCGGCAGATTGTGCTTGCTACCCACTCGTGTCCTGTAAAAACCACTTGACGGAGACTGCCGTGCACTGGTATCGTCCTCGCTGGCCTCCCCATGTCTCTGTAAGCCATCTGGGGAGTACAGCCCTCTTCCACTTCCGTGGCCTCTTCTGAAAGTAGGCCCGAAGCCCTGCTGGTCTACATTTTCGAACACAGCACTGAGCTGACTCACAGTGGGAGATGAGGCCTCTGTCCTGGAGCAAAGACTATCCAAAGAGTCCGTACTGCCTCGGTTCGAACGCGCTCCCCGCCAGTCATCCAAATGCTCATGAGAACCCCTCTTTTCCCGGCCGTAAGAGTACACGGGCGACTGTGAAGCATCTCTGGAGCTCTGCTCAAAGAGTTTCCTTGCTTCTGAGAATTTGGAGTTATGTGGGCCACCGGCAGTCCGCTCTCCAGTCCCGTGCTGGAACTTGACCACCGACCCATCCGCCCTGTTGATGAAGTTTGTTGGCTTGTTGAGTTTCTGTGGGGAGGTCTCCTCCCTTGATCGTCTGTTGGACCCAATGTTCTCAGTCCCCATTTGCATGAACATGTTCTTGATGCGACTAACATGGGCCCCGTATTGCCGCCCTCGAGGCTGCCTGACCCCTTCCTGGTCCTTGGGTTTGGGGTCTCCATCTTGTCTCGGTTGGTCAAACGCCTTCTTTAGAGCCTGGAACTCCGCCCTGTAGGCATTCCGGTGCGGGGAAGCGCTCCTAAGGGTATTCCTCTCTGCCGAGGCCTCTGTCTTCAACATCTTAGCCTCGACAATGGAGGTCTTCTCAAATATACAGTAACATTCCTTCAGGTTGTTTGCTGGGTGCAATCACATTTTGTTGGGGATGCCTGAAAACATTTACAAAAATATTATAAATAGCTTGTTTGTTTACAAGTTATGCAATTGCTTGTGCACAGAACACTTTATAAAAAGTGGAAACCTGACTCTATAGAGTAAATTAAATTAACAGGCGATATGTTTTAGAAAGTAGTCTCATGTTCACCAAGTCTGTATTTATTTGATCAAATAAAAATCCCGTAAAAGCAGTAATACTGTGAAATATTGTTACAATGAATTTTTACAACAGATTTTTTGCATTCATTTCTCCATTCTTCAGTGTCACTCCATCCTATCAAAATATACATAAAACCAGAAGCTTCTTTAGCCAATAAAATAATCTGCCCATGAGTATAATTGCAGAAATGTAACTTTTTTGTCAAGCCAGGTTATTATGAGCTACTCCATTCACCCGTATTGTTTCTAATATGCTCTCTAAGATAAGAACTTACAGTACAGAACTTCTTTATTTCATTCATTCACACTGAGAAAAACAATTTAAAGACTATAGAGTCTAAAAATAAGTCTCACAACAGGCTGCAGCCTTGGCAAAGAAATATGAAGTTGATAGAATGACCTAAGACAGAAGCCTCAAGAGTCCAAATAGATGCTCAGCCAGAGAAGAATAGAGTGTGTCAGAGAAATTGGCTGACTTTAAGATAAGATACGGTATAAGAACAGGTTTGAGGTACTATACTAAGAGATTCAAGTAGCATCCAGATTGAGAATGTTTAGATGGAAGCTCAGTTTGATCAGCAGCTCTTTAATTAGTCGTGCTGACTAGTCAAAAATGAATCGAAGTGGCTAACATGATGTAAAGCATTTAGATTGGAAATGTTTAGTGGGCTTATTTGGTACACAGGTGGACATGCATCTTTTGCAATCAAATTCCCTTAGTGTTTGAAATCTCCCAATTTATAATAATTCTGCTCACATATAGACAAAAAAATGACAAACTTAGTTTTGGGTTGGCTTAATGGAGTCACTTCCCCAAATTCACTGTTACAATAGCCTATTGACTGTTCACGACGTATATAAACAAAATCTGTAAAACAACTCTGCACATCAGTTTGTAAACAACAGCTCAAAAGGGGTTCGGATGCTGGAGGATGCCTTTACACGGGCTCTAGAGCCCACCGCCCTGGTTCTTGAACATTGTGCGTGATCATCACTTTGCCATAAGGGCCGATGGAGCACTCAATTTCAGCGCGATGTTGTTGATGCACCGATGTGTTTTCGACGCAGATCTCGATATGACTCACAGATTACATTCGCCTTCCATCACCCATCGTGTACCGCAGACAGCCGCTGCATTTTACGCTGCAAGGATCTGTTTAAAATACACCCCACATCTCATGAATTAATATTTTATATCTATAATAAAACCTCGGAAAGCCAGATGCACGTTTCATACCAACACAAGGACAAAATATAACTGTGCGCGCGACCTGCACGATGTAAAACAGTTGTTGTTGGTTAAATAACAGCGCACATTTAACTCTCGCAACATGCATAACGCAAATAAATGTTTAACACGTTTGTGGCAAAGGTAAACACGCATTTAGAACAAAAGTGCAACCATTGCGCTATTCAAAGATGATGAACAACCAAACCTCACGCGCATCACATCACATCGCCTGCATCACTGACAGCTCCATCCCACAAACCCAGTATCCAGAAACACTCCAAAAATACAGACCTAGCTCATTCCAGCGAGTGTATTTAGCCAGAGCTAGCGAAACATCGTACACAAACACGAAGCAGAAGTGACACAAGTATTGCTTAAGTCCCTTGTTGTTGCTCCAAAACAAAAGAGTCACTTACCTACGCCTTCAAATGTAATGCCAGTTACCCCAAGAATAAATGTCATCGCCATTAAATTTTTAACCCAATTGGAAGAACATTGAATCACATTTTAATTCAGCTCCTCTTTTAGCATCAGGCTGCCATGCTGGACTTCACCAGACAATTGACACAATATGACATACAAGCCGGGCTTTACACACACACACACACACACACACACACGAGCGCGCAGCCAGACAACGCCATTGCAGAAGAGGGGTGATGCCGCCATTCCCTTAGTAGGGGTGTTGATTCAAAACAACATTCAGCGTCAAACTATCCCTCAGACGAAACCAGTTCCGTATTTCTAAACTTACTCATCGAAATGAATTGGGATACTTGTCTGTGTCCTATTTTTATGAGAGCCTCAACAACGTGACAGGTGTGTAACCTTAATTTTCAAGAATGGTTTGGTCCAATAATCTGGGTAGAGAGGGAACGAGCAAACTGCAGCCTGGCAAAGGAAAGTAAGTAATTAAAATCGCAGCATAATAACTACAGTGGGTGCGTTAGAGACCACGTGGCGACAAAAAGAATAATTCAGTTCAGTCTATAATGTGATGAGCTGATCAAATCGAGTTTATATGGAATTTGGGAGCATTCAGAATTCAGAGAATGTAGCATTTTTTATTTATTTATTTTTCATAGACATATGTTTGCATTCATTATTTCGTGTTTCGAATATTTGCCATTTTTAAAGGCGAAACATTTTTGAATCATTTATATAAACAAAATTTGTTTGATGAAAAATGAATTTTTGCTTTCATACATGCAATATGCACTTTTCACTTCAAATACAAATTCTGAGCTGCCTTTGCAGCATGAGGATAGTGACAAATATAAAGATAATGAATTATTCAGGTAATGAGAGAAATAGGATTTCTAATATTCTAAATTGGTTTTAAGAGGTTTAGTCTAGTGATGTTTACTGCATTCTAGGTCTAAATTGATTTTTGTTTACTTCTAGTTTGTTTATTAAGCCAATGTTGAATCCCAATCTTATTTCTTTGGTTCTGTGCCTTTAACCCAAAGACTGCTAAGGAAATTTAATGAAACCGCTGAACTGTATTGTGGGTAGCACAATAGACAACGGGTATATTCTGTTATCTCTCTTTTTTTTTTTTTCGTGCTATTTATTGCATAACACTTGATCCCCTTGTATTCCTGTCAGCGGATGTCTTGAGATGTTGCTTAGCAACCTAAAATCTTGATGGCACAGGATGCATGCAGCCTAGTAGCACTTTTGTTCATGTGAGGTACAAAAAAATGACCCAACAGAAGGGTTGTATCACTCATGGTGCTCTCTATAGGCTGTCCAGTTGTGCAGCGTTGTGCACTGTGAAAATGGCCATGACCATCTGCGTTCTCAGCCTCTCCACGGGGGGTTGGATGCATTTTAATAGACCTTATCTCATTGTCATCTTTAGAGCTTATGGGGCATGATGGATGGGGGAGGGAGGAGCCTCCTGTGCATTATCCTTAGAGAGGGGTTGTCTATGTGTGTTACAGCACTGACTATATGCTAAAACCAAATAAATAATGAATCACATTTCATTGGTCAACATACTGTGTACATATGTCACCACTTTTAAAATTGAAAGTAAAATGTGTCGTGAATCACAAACAGCAATGATAAACTAATTGCACTTGAGACACTTTAAATTCTATAATATAATGCAATATAATAATATGGGCCATCAATGACCATCTCTATTGATGTATGGATAGTTAGGATTTTACAATATTTGTCTGAGATACAAGTTTGAATAGGCTACCTGGAATCTAAATGTGTGTAAAAAAATAGAGAGAAAATTGGTGACCTTAATAGACATTGATTTGGGGAGAACCTATCATAGCCCATTCAGCCTAACCGGGGCGTGCAAAAAACAACAATTTCAGACATTTTTGCTATTTGTCTGAGACATTTGATAGATCTCATAATGAGCAACTTTGTCTCAAGAACCATTGTTGTCATTCAAATTTTTCATTAATTATTAACAAATATGTTAAACACCTACTTTTGCAAACTAGTCCCTGGTTTTCCACTGCAGTAATAATCTATGTACTCTCTAGATCAATAGTTATCAAAATAAAAATTAAAAGAATTGTCCTTTGGTTAGCTATAATTGGCTCATTTAGAAAAGGGGAGTGGTCAAATAAACCAGTAAGCCTACAAAACTTTAAAAAAAAACCTTGAAACTTGGTGAAAACTTGTCACATGACTCTTAACAATTATGCAAAGTTTCACGGAGATCGAACCATAGGTGGCGCTATATGCCTCAAAAGACAGTTTTTTCTATACAAAATAAACCTCAAATTTTAGAACATGTCCAAATATTCACAGAAACATTAAATCTGTATATCATATGATAGATCTCCTCATTCTGAACAACTTTGCCTCTGGGAATAATGCTGTCAATCAAATCGTTCATTAAATATTCTCAGTTATGTTAAAAACCTACTTATGCAAACTAGTATCAGGTTTTTGGCCCAATCTCGATCGAACCAATACAGAACAATTCTCTCGACTCTCTAGATTAATAATTTTTTTAAAAATTATTTTGTACTTTGGTTAGCTACTGTATAACAGGGTCATTTAAAAAGGGGTGTGGCCATATATATATATAAAACGTAAATAAAAACACAAAACTTTATGAAATGTGGTTAAAACATATGACAGATGAGTCTTAGCAAGCATGCAAAGTTTCATAGAACTCACACTATACAGTAGGTAGCCCAAAACCATTTAAACACAATATTTCCAAAGTAAATGACCTTAAATCCCTCATATATTCACTTATAGACTATATCTCCATATAATAAAATAGATCTAATCGTTCTGAACAACTTTGCCTATGGAATTAATGATGTCAGTCAAACAATTTTGACAAAAAGCACTATAATAGTTCTAAAACTTAAACACAGTGTTGTGTAAGAAGATGCAATTAATAACCACTAGATGGCAGCGGAAGACCACAAATGGGCTAATTAGACAACAAAACAGAGCTGTTTATATTTGCTGTTGGAGACGTTATCAAATTTCAATTATAACATAAAAAATCACATTTAATTAAAGTTTACCATTTTGCTCACACAATATTTTTATTATCATTACAGTGAAACCTGAAAATAACATAAACTTTTTAAAAGAGAAGACTTGCAATAATTCTCACCTATCATTTATTTAAAATATCTAACATTGCAACATTGTGTTTGTATTAATATAATAGTTTATCCATTTAATTTCTCTGTCTGTCTGTGTGTGTGTGTGTGTGTGTGTGTGTGTGTGTGTGAGCCTATTGTCCATTTTCAATGTGCTTCAGAGTCAGCCATACATTCTGGTTGCCTTGTACAATCTCAAAGGCCTTAAAAATGCTCGAACCCCGGTAATCGCTGCTTGCAGCTATATTTACTATTGTTATTGTATAATTATATTTAATTCTATAAAAATAATTTTGTCCCCGCTGAGCATCTTTTCATTTACAAATAATGCTCACTGAAATGAAATATAAATGAATGAATGGATTAAAAAAAGAAATATAAAATAAATAGATAAGATGTAAGATAAGCATTGTAAATCTCAGTAAGAAACACTTTAAATAAGACAAATGTAAATACATTTACAAGAAAAAGTTAATTAAAAATTGCAAAAAGAAAGAAAGAAATTAATTAAAACATTTTACATAACACAGAAGTATGAGCAAAAGTTCTAATCTGGCAGCTAATTTTCGATTTGCATTTTACAAAAATATTATTGTATGGTAGGCTATATGCTACATATGTTTTTCATTCCGTCTAAACTGGATCCCCCCTGTAAATATAGCTTGTGATTTTTTCCAGCATCTGCGCCAGATGTTTCAGCCAACCAGCGTCATCAGCTTCAGTGAGTGGGAGGAATCCGAGCAGCGGAGGATGATGCTTATGGCTGTCACATCCCGAGGACCACCAGCGACACTTCAAATGTGTGATGTTAACAGCTACTGCGGCAAGTGAACGATGGTCTCGGTTGGCGTTTTCGTGGGGCTCATAGTGGGTACGTATTTAGACTTGAGACGACGACACTGGGAGAAATACTCGTTCTTTTCCTTTGGAGGATAGCTAGCCTGCTGGCTAACGGAATAGCTCTCGTTTCTCATTACATCATAATGGATAAACTGACTGGCAGTTAATCGTTAATTCAAAGCTACAGAGAAGGTATATCAACTACGTGAAAGATTTAGATTATATTATTTTATACATAAATGCCAGCAACATGAATACACTTGGTTCTTGTGCCTAAACGACAGGAATGTCTTGTAAGATTACGACGGCGTTTTTCTTAGTACATGGTTTTATTGTCATTTTCCCCTCTATTATTCCTGTTTTGTCCGTTGTAAAAGCCGTAGTTCGTTCTGTCAGTGGCATAGACGGACAAACCCGGGCTTTAATCGACTCCAAACAGAGATCTGTGTTTCAGAGTGGCGGTGAGTGATTGTAAAGAATGGCTGTGTCTCAAACACTGGCTTGCTGCCTGCCTAGTAGCAGTGGGAATTGTGATTCATCCCAGTGACTCGAATCGTTTGAGTCGATTCAGTGGCCTGTTCTGCAGGTTGTGCTACATAATTACTATTTCATTTTTGTTTACAGTAACAATTCGACTGGGAGACTAATTGTCCAATAATATACCAATAATAATAATCAACAAAAGCACTTAAAAAAAGAGGGAGGGTGAAAAATATGTGAACCAGAGTGATTCATTCTATTTAAATGTTTTTTTTTTTCAGCACATTTTCAGACTACTTATACAGAAGGTATAATGGCATGTGTAGGCAGATACCCAAAGCGGTACATGTGATGTTCGAAATGCTCACCAGGTAGGCAGCGCACTAGATTTTGAGACAAAGCTGATGTGTTTGAAGCGATCATAACACAGGCACGGCACTTTGCTGTGCAAAGCTTTTTGGGCTTAACACCTACCAACCTGCTGAATCACCAACCTATATAATTCACCTTCCTCTTGACTCTTTTGAAGTAGAAGGGGAAGAACTACTTATTTAACCAAACTACTGTTTTTGTATTATAATATGCAGCAGCCCAGTTATTCAACCTCTAATACTGTATATAACATGTTTTTTTTTTTAAATGCTTCACATAAACATTCTGATGTGCATAATAAATGTTGCATTTTATGTCCATTACAAATGAATGCTTTGATTTTAAAATCCATTTCTCCAAATGCATTAAAATAAAAAATCTGTATTACCTGATAAATGGACGGCTTGAGAAAAGCATTCTCTCACTTCACCTTGAGTGTGTTCCCGGCTACAGCTTAGTCATGACAGGCTGACCCAGATTTGTGCATAACATTGACTTCCAGGCGCAGTACTTTGAACAGTTTGACGTCTTCTCAATCCTGCAATTAGTCTGCACTGTTTTTTTTTTCTTCCCAATGAATCGTAAAGTGCATGAATTCCCCCTTGACCGGAAAAGAGAAGTCAGCACAGCGCTGATTCGACAGTTCAGTAGGACATCCCCGGCTGTGTCACGGAAAGGGAGGGAGCGAAAAAGAAAGTGTGGCACATGATGAATATCTTTATTTGGTCCACCCAAGGTTAGCCCGTAAAATCATAAACCAGGAGGATTAACCATTTCCACTGCAGGGCCCGTGTGTGATTTGTGCGTGTGTTTGCGCATGTGCGTGTTCGCTCTGTCGTTATACTTAGTGTCGCAAGGTTTGGCATTAACCATTAATGGTTAATCTATTAGAATATAGTGTTGTGCATTACCTTCAGTTTGCCTTGAGTATTCAAATCGTTTTACAGACTCTGGGATGTGGTTTTGTTGCTATTGGGTTTATATCAGGCTCTGGGCTAAGGTCGCCCTCGGGGTGACAGAATAAACCATCTGGCACTCCAATTATACAAAGCATGCATCTGTGACCCCATGTGCACAAAAACATCAACACCCAAGAAACAGATCAATAGCTCCACCGTGGATAAAACCATTAGTAATGACACAGCTGTTCAACAAGCCCCTACAGTGCATAGATGTTTGCCTTCAGTGTGGATTTCTGCGATCTCTGCGCATTAAACTAGATTTTTGCATAGATATATATATATGTATATATATATTCTATACGTAGAATATTCACTATGGTGTTTATTAAACAACACTGAATCTACAAGTACAGAGAGAGAGACGGTTTTAGACTCTTCCTCTGGTATTTGAGCACAATTCTGCACGGGTGACCAGAAGTTAGTGCAAGTCTTGTTGGGTGGATGGTTTTGTTTGAGTGACGGAAAACAGAATAGAACTCATTAACATAAAAAAGGCTGACACGTTGACAGTAGTCGTGTCAGCCTGAACAGATGCATAAGCAGCTGTTTATTCAACTTAAAGCATAATTTCGCTAAACTCATTAAATTATGAATTATGCTTGCCTATAGTGTTTAGTTGCATACAATGTCTACATATCTTCAGTAATAAGTTAACTAAAGAATTTATTAAAATGAGGTAACACACAAAAAATAATGAAAATGTGAAATTGACAAAAGTGCACTAATCTGCTTTTTTGGATATTGTTGTAATTCAGATTATTTTTATAGCACTTGTCACTATATAACTTTATCTTATTAATTTAATGATTTGCATATAGTAACCACTAATAATATTTAAATATAATATTTAAATATATTTTGAATTTATTGAATTTACTCTATAAAATGCAATGTAAAGTGCAATTAAAGAATAACGTTTATTTTGTTCATTTAAAAACAAACATGTAAATACAAATATTAATATTAAAATATATTGAATACACAATATATACTCTTGTAGACATTATGCATTTTTGTTTGAATTTATGGGGTAGGCTGGTTTTAATCCACAGGACGTTTTTTTGTGTTTGTTGATGTCCCAAAAGATTATTTTATCTTTATGTGTGCATATTTATGTCAGCTCTCTTTGTGTAATGCCTTGGTTTTTGCCGTTCTGACCCGCTTAATGTGTTTGCGCCACTTTCAGCCTCCATGTAAGCACATGCTCTGCCTTGAGTGATGTGCTAGAAGCAGTTTGTATCTTAAAGCTTAAAGAGATCTGTAGTGCATGACTGCAGTAGCTTTCTCTCTGTGCAGCACACTCCCCTGTTGAGATATAAAACCAGCTTCCTCCCAGCTGACTTCAAGTCAGAAAAGAACGAGACTGTAAAAACATGCTGGCAACCATCTCTCCAGTATCTATTATGAGCTACTGAAAAAGCGGAGCGCTTTTCTTTTAAATAATGCTTGAACAGGGAGTATGTGTATGTGTTGCGCCAGAGAAAGGGAGCGAGGGATGGGGGATGGCGTGTGAGAGGTGCGTTTGAGATTGTGACTCACTCTACTACCGTTTTGATGGGACTGATACTCCAGACACACTTACCCACTCGCTCACATAACACATTCTCACACGCTCCCACACTCCCACACTGAAGATTTTCAGGAGAAAGACACACACCCTGTTATATAAATGCATTAAAAATAAGTTAAAATAGAGAGTTCTGGAAAAAGACAACAAATTATGATAACATTAACATAACATTGTTATGTGTGTCTTTTTATGAAGCAACCAAATCCTATTAAATTATTTATTTATTACTATGAACATTTTATGTTTGGTTTTATATAAAGTATATACAAGTATCTTATGCTCACAATGCCTGCATTTATTCTAAAATCCAAAATAAAATATATATAAAAAAAAATTATATAAACAATTATTCTATTTAATGTGATTTATTCATGTGATGGCAAAGGTACATTTTCAGTAGCCACTTCTACTAAATTTTTCAGGATCACGTTTTGCTTGAGAAATCGTTCTGATATGATTTTGTATAAATATTTTTACTTTCAATTTTTAATTTTAAATTTAAATTTAATTACATTGTTATATGTATATGAATAAAATATATATATATATATAAATATATTTAATTTATAAAAAGTTTTCTGAATTGTATGCATGTATGTGTATTTATTAGTGCTGTATGTTTATATATTAAATATATTCACACATAATATAAAATGTAATAACATAAATGTATAAACATGTAAATATTTTCCAAAATATACTGTGTATCTATATATGCATAATACATTTTATTTTGGATGTGATTAATTGCAATTATTCATTTGACAGTACTAGTATTTATATATATACTAATATATAATAATATGTAAAAAAATATATACTGCACTCACATATTATGCAAACAAAGACTTTTAATTTTTGATGCCGTTAATTGCAATTAATTGTGTGACAGCACTAGTGTGTATATATTTGATTGTTTTCCAATATTTTATTGCTCATTTAACAAATTTGTCATTTCTATCCACAACAGTGGTCACCATCCTCTCTAAGTCACACGCCGACCGCAACGTTTATCCTTCGGCTGGAGTGCTTTTCGTTCATGTTCTAGAGAGGGAATACTTTAAAGGAGAGTTCCCACCGTATCCAAAAGCAGGTATATTTACTCCACCACTTACTCAATAATAGTAACAGTTATGAAACAGTTAAATGACAACATCATTATCCATATCCAAAAGTTTCGCTAAATTCATTTTTATTAAACTCGATCACATACTTTGTAAAACGCTGCACCCCGAACATTGGCACGTAATGCCAGTTTACCTTTTTTATTTTGCAGTAGCCATGTAAAAGCACATTTGGCACACGCTCTCATACCTTAATGCTTAAATAAAAATGATGCTTCATTTCAGGTGATTCGAGTAATGACCCCATCACATTTAACACCAACCTCAAAGGCTATCCAGACAGGCCTGGATGGCTGCGTTACATTCAAAGAACCCCTCATAGTGATGGAGTCCTCTATGGCTCACCAACCGCCGAGCACGTGGGCAAGCCGACCATCATCGAGGTGTGTATAATCATGTATAAACACATGTGTAAAAAAACAATTATAATGTTAAATAAATATATTTCAAATAAATGACGTTAACAAATCATCCCGACCCAGCTTTTGAATAGTAGTGTATAGTTTTTATCTCAGTGGAAAAAAATTGAATCATTTTTTGCTTGGAAAGTAGAAGGTAACAGGGCAAAGTTGAATTTGCATGCAAAAGTATGCTTATCTCTTCTTTGTGTATTGTTCAGGCTTTCGATTCATGTAAGGATTTGGCTTTGTTATTCTTCTTTACCCTTGAGAAACTGTATGAGTTTGCATCTGGTTCTGACATCCTCTGCATGGCATGAATGTAAAGCTGCCCTGAGCCGGGCTTAAACTTTCCCTCTTGCGTGTTGCAGATTACCGCGTATAATAAACGCACTTTTGAAACTGCCAGGCACAACTTGGTCATAAACATCATGTCTACTGAAGGTGAGAGAGCCAAGAACGGTTTTAGTTGTGCAAAGCTCATTATAACATACAGCCATATGCTCAAAGAAAAGCTCTGTTGTTTGACTGAAAACTTAATATGGAAGACTAATCCTTAAGTATGGAAAACATGTCTTTTTAAGATTTTAAGATGTTAAATGTTGTAAAATATTCTCTGTCTCTGATCTGCTTTGTTTATATTAAATGCTATGAGATTCCCCTTTCCTGATCTGTGTTTAGCTTTAAGCTGAGCAACTGTTTGAGTGCAGATGTGACCTTATCGTCACGCAGTCCACCATCTGGCATATAGAGACACTTCGACATGACAGCCTTATTATCCGACTGTTATGTAACCTAGTCTGGATTACTTCTAATTGCATATAGGAAGATGTTCATGTCTTTTTTCTCTTGCTTTCTGGCAGAATTTCCTCTGCCTTATCAGGCTGAGTTCTTCATCAAGAACATGAACGTTGAGGAGATGTTGGCCAGTGAGGTGCTGGGAGATTTTCTCGGTGCGGTCAAGAATGTTTGGCAACCGGAGAGACTCAACGCCATCAACATCACTTCAGCGTTGGACCGGGGAGGACGAGTGCCATTACCCATCAACGACCTAAAAGAGGGGTGAGCTAAAGATATACACTGAAAAATTCAATTAGTGGCACAGCAGTGTATCTTCTGGCTAATCTTAATTATACTAACAAGTGGTTTAGTAACTGTATAAATAGCAATATTATTCAAATAAATTCATTCTTGAGAAAGAAAAAAAGTGAGAACATTTTGTCCCAGAAGGCAGAAGAACTGGGCCTGAGAATTTACACAAGAGGCTGGCCTTCTCAGTTCACATTTCTTCAGAGAAATTCCCTCATGCGCTGGCATAAGTTGTTCATCAAATATTCATGTGCTCATTCAGAAGATAAAATGTTCCAGATAAAGCATTTTAGGAGCTCACGGTTAGAGCCGAAAACACTCATATAGACAGACAGAAGATGTGTATTGTCTATCCAGTGCTATTGTCGTCAATACCTTTATGCTGTGTTTCTGTGGTTACGTCAAGTGCTGATTCACTGTCGAACTCATCTTAAACATTTATGAACATCATGCATAAAACCTGGAGCTTCTGTGATGTTGGCAGTGTGTATGTGATGGTGGGAGCAGACGTGCCGTTCTCATCGTGCCTTCGAGAGGTAGAGACCCCACAGAACCAGCTGCGCTGCAGTCAGGAGATGGAGCCCGTCATCAGCTGCGATAAGAAGTTCAGAGCTCAGTTTCACATCGACTGGTGCAAGATCTCTCTGGTGAGCACCGGATCTCCTGTCATGCTGTGGAATCAGATCTACCATGAGAGGCCACTGTTGTGTGCAAGTCAACATGACATTTACTTTTACTTTTAAATATTAACCATAAAACCATAAAATTAAAATCAACATTTAATAAAAGTCAGACTTTTACAATCCCCATCATTATTTTCAAATATGTAAAGATATTGTATTAACTGTGATTATTCATAAGTGTTGAGACATCAAACCATAGTCAGCAAAATATTGGACAATTTAGTAGTTTTTTTTCCAGCACTTTAAATTGGTTAAATGAGACATTAAAGATGTTTTATAGAATTCCATTTCAAATAAATGTTTTGTGGAACTTTCTCTTCACCAAAGAATTATGAAAAACATTATGGTTTTTATAAAAATATTAGCCGACACAGCTGTTGAATAATGAATAATATTAAGATAATATTCTTCTTAAGCAAAAATCAGCATATTAATATATTTTGTGAATGATCATATGACACTAAGGACTTGAGTAATGGCTGATGAAAACTCGGCTTTGGCATCACATGAATAAAATAATTCTAAATTAAAGGAGAAGTTCACTTTTGAAAAAACTTTTGCTGATATTTTACTCACCTCCATGTCATCCAAGATGTCCATGTCTTTCTTTCTTCAGTCGAAAAGAAATTAATGTTTTTGACGAA
>JAUMHP010000074.1:10470900-10508630 GCA_032361065.1 Enteromius trimaculatus | reverse complement strand
TAACCACAGGATACCAAGAAGACATTTATGAACTATTTTCATTTACAAAATTTATAGTTATTAAAAAAATTATTACAAATAAGACAAGTAACACATAAAACATGGACGTAGTAGCCTAAGTTGGAGAATTTTGGCCAGTCAAAAACATACATACAGTCCATTATTAGTAGTACTAGTGTGTGTGTGTGTGTGTGTGTGTATACTAATAATAGACTCTAATAATGTAAAAATATTATTCATAAATTACATTTATATATATATATATATATATATATAAGTTTAATTTATACCAAGTTTAGCTTTGATAGCTTTAATTCTGTCATGAAATTTGAAGTCTTATTTATTTCCTGAGATGGGAATAGACGCAGTTTGCGTGGAATTGTAATGGAAATGACTAAGTATAGCCCGCCTTCCAATTCCACCCCTGCCAAACTCTCCATTTATAAGGCAACGATTGTGAGAAGTCAAGTTAGTAGTAACTTATCAGCCGAGTAACTTAACAGTTTGTACCTTATCATCAGACTACTACGCGACCTCAGAATCCAAACTCTCACAATGGCATGTGATTTGCGTGGAGGTCTTCTGCTTATTTTTGCTGTCCTGCAAAGCGCCGTCGGACTAATGTTACAACACAAAGGTAAAGGGAACAAGTTGCTATTTTAACGGCTTCTTCAAAAGTTGTAATACAATGGGCGAAACAGATGCGTTGTTTTGCTGAAACTGTAAGCGGAAAGTTTGCGCGTGAGGTTTATCATTTTTTTAACCCGTAATTTATCCCCCCCACAGAAGTTTGTCTTTTGCAACTTGAAGAAGGAACGTGCAACGACGAGATCCAGCGCTATTACTACAATACAATCACCCAGCAGTGTGAAGAATTCAGCTATAGCGGTTGTGGAGGAAACGCAAACAACTTCGAGTCCTTCATGAAATGTCAGAAAACCTGCTTCAGGATTCCAAGTAGGTTTATTTTAAACGTCTTCTCTGAATAACATTACACATAAGCATCTTAAATGTACTTTTTATGAGAGCTCTGAGGAAAATTATGGCTAAACAAATAACAGAAGCATTATGTTTACTTTGTAATATCCACAGTAATTTGTGCAAATGATGTGAAATGCTCACTCTAACATGTTTTCTTCTACACAACAGAATTCCCTCAGATCTGTCGTTTTCAAAAGACAGAGGGGCCCTGCCGGGGCCTCTTCAAGCGCTATTTCTTCAACATGACCTCTATGCAGTGTGAAGCTTTCACTTATGGTGGTTGCCAAGGGAATGAAAACAATTTTCAAAACCTTCAGGAATGTATTGAATATTGCAGACCTCCTAAAAGTAAGTAACTATTGAGAAAGACTCATTTTGAGCTAATCTTAGATTTAGGCTTTTGCATTCGATGCCTTAAGTCAAGTATATAAAGCGCGAATAAAATACATGCAAGCATTTACACAAGATGGTTGGAAAGTGTGTTTGCCATCTTTAGAAGAATAACAGGAAGGAAGTTTTAAATCTTCATAATCATTTGGTGAGGAAATGTCAACAGCATTACTAAAACAGATAAGCGGAACAGAAGAGAACATTGAAGCACCTGTGTACTTACTGCAACCCTAATCGTCCTCATTGGAACACATAAAGATATTTTATTCTCATCTTTTTAAATTATCAGCACAACAGGCTTGTTTAATGGCCATCTTGTCCAAATGATTTCCAGTCTCTTGCCTTAGTTAATAGAGCCTGGCTTCACCTAGAACATCTTTTGAGGTCCATTTAAAATGCAAAGATCAGACTTTAAATATTTTTTTCTTTTTTTCTTTTGTTGTCATTTTTTTTTTAGCAATCCCTGTGATTTGCAATGATATTTTGGAAAAAGGAAAGTGCTTAGCTTCCATCCCAAGATATTACTACAACTCTGCTACAAAGACATGTGAGGAGTTCATATACACGGGATGCGGAAGAAGCAACAATAACTTCATCTCCAAACAAAGCTGTATGGATGTTTGTGTTAAAAATGGTATGTCTCATCACCTTGGGTTTGTCTGTGATTAATAAGAGACTTTATCAAGTCATTATCAAGACAATAGAACAGCATCATTATTATTATTAACATTTATTTTCAGTGTCTAACTGATTGTCTGTTTTGTTGTTCTCAGGGAGCAGACACTGGAGTCCCAATAAAAAGTCTTCAAAAGGGTACCTAAAACGAGTAAAGTCCCAGCTATCAAAGTAGAAGTTGGCAAAATAATGGTTTATGAAGGCACCGTTGGCACTGTATTACTGACAAAGATGATTGCACTGACTTTACAGCATTGGAATTACAGGCAGCAGTTCATACACATCTTACTCTCAATGTATATATGATATTGATTATATTTGAAAAGGTTTGTTTGATAAAAGTTTGTTTAATATTTTCATGTATTTCATGTATATGTAAAATGTTTATTTTATTTTTAATAAAATACAAATGTACTACTTTTAATTATTTGTATTATTAAATACGCTATTTTGTAAAGTCTAACACTGTATAAATGATAAAGCAATAATGTTTAGTTGACAGTATTTCAATATGGAATGTTTTTTATGTCCTTTGCCAGAACATGTTAATCATATCATCACTATATCATACACAGCAGATATATATATATCAAATTGTCTCATGCATTTAATGTCACTTTATATCAAAGCCAGAATAAATAAATAAACAAATCTTGAATACAAGCATTATGAGTCTTTCATCTGCATCATTATTTCTCTAATCAGTTTTTTTTGTTGTTGTTTTTTTGTTGCTTATTGACCAGTCATATTAAAAATTTTATAAATAACACAACGCATCATCTGTACATTAATTTTCATTTCCAAAGTGCAGTACCATCACATTATAATTTTATTTTTTATGTTATTTATTTGTTATTGCTGTAAAAGTACATCATTTGTGCAAAAAGCGAAGCAATATATTGTTCCACGTAACTCTACGTGAGCATTTATTTGGACGCCTATATATAGCGCCCCCTAGTGTATTTAATCAATCAAGTAAATAACTTGTTTGGCCAGATAAATATAGATAGTCTAGACATAAATTGGCCTGAGGCGTCTAAGAATTAAACTTCATGTCAAGATCAATAAAGCAAGGCTGAAATTTCCATTAGCAACTTGGCATAGTAATATTCTGCAAACAAGTGTAAGTCCAATGCTATAACTCAGTCGATGCCTTCAAATTAATTTAGACTAAAACAACCACAAGGTGGAGTTCTTTATTCATGCAGTATAATGCTCTGTTACAGAAGCTCTCTTTAAGAAATTCCTTCGTTGCGACACTTTATACAAGACTATTAATGCTCATCTTTAAAGATACACAGGCTATTTTTCCAAAACGCATTTCTGCAGCTCAGTATTTTCAGGAGGCAGGGTGGTGTGATATATATTTTTTTGCCATTGCATTTTAAAAAGTGCTGTTTCATCCACTCTGAATAAGACAGAGAGTTATGCAGTATTAAGGAAAGAAATATAAATATCTAACTTATGGAGTGAAGACTGTGTACCCTTGCGGTTAAAGTGCTTATCCTTAAGGAGAAACCTCCTGTGATAACTGGACTATATGATATGTTTGTTATACATTCCGATAAGCTGCGGCATTTCCTCCAATAACAATTTCCAGAAATACAAACCCTCTTTTAGCCTCACTCTAAATTCATGTCAGTTATGTAGGGAGTTGCAATCATGCATCTTTCGCAGAGTCTGCATGTCCTGTGCTGAAGTCTCGCAAAGGTTAATAGTTTTATACTAAAAAGAGATTTGCTGGCTCTCAGCAGGTTTAGCAGGTTGCACAGCAGCACAACTGAATTTGCAGCTTAATAAAGTCTTATTTTATGTAGGATTGCTCAGAAGCAGCAGGATACTCCCACAAAATAAATAATCAGTCACTCAGAAAAGGTGTGCTTTATGTAAATCACAAGTCTGGAACTTTCATTTCTCTACAATGACACATTTAAATTGAAAGTGACAGTTTTTCAAAGGAACGGCAAAAACCAAATAAGACGTGTTTAATAATGCAGTGCACCTCATAAGTTACTGGTTTGTTGAAATTACGCTTTCTCTTCAGATGAGGCCCCAAAATATATTTGTTGAGCCACCATCTGGGTTTTAGTTTTTGCCACAGTACACTGTAAAGAAACTGGTTTAGGTTTTTTAAACTTAAACTTAAAATACTAGAAATTTCTGATTGCCGATAACACATGGATAACACATGGAATTCTTTTTATCTATAATTTGCCATACATCATGAGCGGTTAAAAAGAAAACGCTGTGGGGTTGTTATAGGGTTCTTCTAACACATCATGGCCTGTATCTCATTTGCACAGTGCCTCGGGGAGAGAAGGTGGCATTGTGACAAATTGCAACGTACATGCCAAGTTTGCCTGAGCGTGCATCAGACGTGATGACGAGCACTCGGCCTAATTGTCACAAATGGTTTGTTATGCAGACTACACTCCAATTTCTCATTTTTAGGGCTCCACAAAGATATCATGGGTGGAGTGTGTGACAACAGATTCAAATGGATTAGAATCAGATAATATAATAGACATCATCAATTGCCACATTATTTGTCTGTGAGAGGTCCATAACACAATGTTTTGGAATATGCTGCCAGCTCAGTTGCATGTCTCTTCAGGTCACTGTGAGCTTATGCTGCGGAGAGACACTCGATCCTAATGGAATTATCATTGTTCAGAGGAGACTGTTGTTGCTTATGAAAAAGGTATGATGCGACCTCATGGCGCTGGCCTGTTTTCGCCCCCCTGTGAACGGCATGTATGGCCTTCACAGTTCCTCTGCTTTTTCTTTCAGGCTTGAGCAGGCTGGTGTTCTGCTCTGATAGCCGCTGTGAGGGAAAATAAGGACGCCTTGTCTTTGTGTTTCATGCTGAGTTTAACCTTTAACTGAGGTCAGACTGTACTTTGAGAAGCATCTCTTCTGAATGTGAACGAATTAAGGGGATAATGTATAATGTATATTGTTATGATTAAAAAAGCAGCATGATTGCTGGAAATAAACAAATAATCTAACATTTGCTAATATTCAAAGCAAAATCGAATTCTATTTAGTGCTGGAAGACGAAAGGGAGATCATTCGGATTTGCACACCTCTCTCAGACACGAGACCGTTTAATCTCATGCTTCTGAATAGGGCACGTTTAGTCCTTTTGAGCCATAGAGATATCAGACTTTGAAAGTTTTAATGTGTCATAAATATGCTGCTTCATGCTTATTAAATCTTTTCCTGTCTGCGTGAGAATTTATGCACAGAAGCACAGATGGGTGAGGAGGTGGATCAGAAGGAGAGAGAGCGTTTGGTTCATGTAAGTGTCATGGTGTCGCATTGTTTTAGCAATATGAAAGAGAGCCGGGCTTTGAAGACCGCCCAGCCCAAGACAAATGATCGCTGTTTATATCAAACCACAAGATGCAGTTCAACTAATTCTGAGTAAACACTAATATTTGTAAAAAACGTATTTATTTATTATTAATAATAAAAAAGCAACAACAGTTTTTGTGAATGCATCACTAAATATGAACACAATGTTAACTGTGGGTTAAAGAGTTGTATGTCAGCTTTGATTATAGCGTTGTGGACATCACAGCAGGACTGATATTTTTCCTCAAATTCGCTGCTTATTCTTTCCTTTATCATCATTTTGAATCTCGCTGCACATACAAAGTTTGACATCAATTTTCCAGTTCCTTGAACTACAGCAGAACCTTTCAACTTTTTCAGTTCACCCACTGAGAGAGATGGTATCACACCTCATGAGCTACATGCTGGTGAGAAATAGATGGCAGTCACCCCAAAGGCTATCCCCTCCCTGCAATTTCAGACTTTTGATAGCATCCAAAAAAAGCTATCAACACAATCTGTATGAAACTGAGAACTGGTGATGGCTACTGTATTATGAACATGTTTTTAAATATAAGCAGCCCTTTTATAGATATAGCTGCTAAAAAGATGCTTACATAAGGATAATGTCTTATATATTCACCTGGCCAAGGTTTGGGAAAATGTGTAAACTGTACGTTATTAAAGAGGCTGTGAGTGGTAAAGGTCCTTGTGGAGTGACGGTATACAGTAGATACAGTGGAAAAAGTGACATGGCAAAGCTTGTCAAATACTTTTCATTCAACTATATATTTTCAGAAGGAAAATTAACTTTATCCAGCTACTTTTTTTATTATTTAAAAAAATTCATTTAGCATTTCTTAATATCAAGTACTAAAAAACTAGGCCTACTTACTTCAGGTTTCTGTTTTTGTAATCGTGTCTGTTTTAATACAAGCACACTTCAACATAAGAACCTCCGTTGTAATTGGAGCAGTCAATATGGAACTACTTTCTCTGTAACAAATCCATTCTCCTCAAGGAATGGAAGGAAAACAATTAATTGCAGTACTGACATTCTGCATCTTCCTGCTCTGCAAACTCAGGTATTCGGATGGCCTTTATAACCACATCCTTTTCAAGAATAGTATTTAGCTCCAGCAATAAACATTGTGCTTGTTGGACAATTACTGCAAAACTATTGATTTGATTATCGATTTAATCATAAACGAAATCCTATGTTATAATTAGAATGTTATACTCATAAAGCTTATTATAGCTGATTTCTTATTTTAATGATCACATTCAAATGTGTTTTTTTAAGTTATTAATATTAGATCAGCTTCCTCGAAATGACCCATTTATCACAGCCCATAATGAGCTCAAAGATCATTGCAAAGACATTGCAGCGTGGCTTCAAGAAAAATGCTGTTCTTTTGTTTTTGTTACAGTGTTGTTGAGAAAGTACCAGGGGACCTTCAGCCTAAGATCTGCAGGTTTTGTCATGTTTGTTTATGTATTTTAAACTTTTACATGCAGTATATTTTTTTTAGGAGTTCCAGAGTTTCTAAGATGATTGCATGTTTGCTTACTCCTGTCACTCGGCAATAAACAACATGCAGATATTTTGCAACTCATGTTGTCATTGAATGAATTGCCTACACGTACTTACAGTATAATACGGTAGTCAGGGTGTGATTTATAGGGTGGTTAACAGTGCTAGACGGGCTTGTTTGACTTTTGATGCTTTTTCAGCATCTCGCGCTATAACGGCAGGTTTTTTACTTTTAAAAAGCATTTTGAGAACTCACTCTATATGAACGGCCACGTCATTCTATTAAATTAGATTTGTCCACTGATCTATATAATAATAATAATGTATAATCTCTATAATAGATCAGTGAGTTTGCCCATTTATGTAAGACTGTGGTCAGGTTTTAACACATTTTAACTAGGCCTAATAAAGAATTTCTTTAAGAATTAGGCTACTATATCTAACCTGTGTGATATTATAATAACTGCTTAAACAATGCAATAAATGCACAGTATTAAAGGTAGGCTATATCTTATATATATATAGAATATCTTCCTTTTACGCATAGCCTACAAACTATTAGTTTTTTCCACGAAGTACATTTAAAAAAACACCAAAATATTTTACGATGAGCTGTATAGAAACGAAATCGCGTTTTCCTTAGGAAGTAACCATAGCAACAGCGCTTCATTGTGAAACTTCCGGATAAAACAGGCGAACTTCACAAGCCATTATCACGTTAGTTTGTTTGTGTGTGTGTGTGTGTGTTTTAAATCATAAATGTACCAAAACCTAAGTGCTTTGTTTAGTTCAGTATGGGCGCCAAAAAGCACAATGGCTTTTATCAAGAAGAGCCTAAACAGAAAATCCCCCCGAATTAGCTTCACACTGACTAGCCTATAATTTAATGCTAATATATTCCCGAAGCAGTCTGCCCACCTTGACAGCCTATTTTGGGAATGTGTCTACGTGACTTGAAATGCTGTCTATGAAGGCAGCTCACTAGATTTTGAGACACAGCCTCAGTGTGTCTTTGAGCGAGATGGAGCCCGCTGTCAGTGATTCTAGGAGGAGCCCACACGCTCCACATGCTCGGCGAGATATGAGCGGCAGTTAGATGCGCTTGGATTACCGGCTGCTGAGCTGAAACAACGTCTCCGCTCATAAAAATATGTAAAACAGTGACGGTTCTTTTTAACGAGTGTATATTATCCTCAGTCGGAGACAAAACACAAGATGCAGTGAAAGCATCACTTATTATAGTCCCAGACGATGGAATTCAGTTTGAAAAGCCCAGTGTGAGAAAGTGAAGTAAGCGCAGGATTTACATTCTCATCCATACAACGGTAAGATGTTCATTTTATTCTGATGGAATAACATAGATCTATTGTTTTGTTAGCTGTAATTTTTTTGCATATAGCCTAGTTTGCTTTTGTCTTGCCTGACTTTTGCGTGCTGTAGCCTATATGTTGTGCTTTACATTAATGTTTGATTTCTTTTAGCTTTGTTATTAAATATAAACATATGGAGAATAAAATAAAAGGTTGAACAAAATAGCTCCTAAATTTGCCCAGTATAAGTCTCAACCTGTCAGCATGCAAACCTATGTTTGCCAAAATAAATCACAGCAGGAAAAATAGATTCATAATTTCCTACTGTCAATACATAAACGCATGTATTGACTGAACTTGAAAACATGAGCTGAGCTCTTTTATTGGTTTTGCAATTACATAATAAGAGTGCACAGAATCTGTGTTTTATAAATCTATTTTAAATATGAGGCATCCAGTCTGATAGTGACAGATATTACCCTGGGTGCCTCATAAACTGACAGCGCTTTGCAGGATACATGCTGGTCTGGTCTAGTTAACATCCCTGTGATTATGATAGTGATAGCCACACATTTCATAATTTGTGCAGAACATTGGCTCATTACATAAACCCCATACAGGAAGCAGTGTTTCTAGGTTTCTATCGCCTTTATGGCAGGAGGATTAAATTAGAGTCGCTATATATTCCATTGAGAGGATTAAGAGATGCAACTGGGAAATATGAAAAGAGATGGAAAAAAACCCATGCAGATGCTGCTTTTACAGTTTGGTTGTAAAGTAACCGGGATCTTTTAAAGAAAGTGTTTGTTGTGATGCATAATTTACCTTCTTAGTAACAATGCATGCAAGTAAAATGTCAGAAAGCAACAAAATACTAAAGACACTAAGCAGCGATGTATCGAAAGAAGTTTTTTACTTCGCCGAGATAAGGGTTTGACTTTCCTGTAATCGAATTGTACAAAGCGCATTATTTGTGTTGGACTGAGAGCAGAGAAAGAAATAGACAGTGATTTTAGATACCGGCTGCTTTTAAAGAATGCCCGTGAGCTTTCACATATGGGTTTTCTTTTTGATCAGCCTGACAAGTTAATCTCAAACAACGAAAAGACGGAAAGCAAACATGAAAGTGCATTACTGTAGAGACTGAATACAACTGTGTTCATCATGCATGGGGTCATGGACATTCACTTGTTGAGATCTGCTCCCAATTCAGCTAATGGTTTATGCATTATTCATTAGTGTGTTTCAGACTGTCCCAGGCCATGTCTACATGTCTGCAGTGCTGAAAATATTATATGGAGGTAATCTACCAGAAAACTCACACTTGCCACAGACCTAATGGGCTTTTGTAGAGAAGAAAGTAATAATCTGCTCAACTATGGCATCCACTGATGTATAATTGGACTCTTTTTTCATAAGAAGGCAGATATTTTAATTTGTAAAGACAGATTATGGATTTTAATGGACCATATACAAGAGAAGTAATTGGATATAATTTACTTCCCTTTGTAAGTGAAGTACCTTTTATAATATCATCGGCTCTTAATAAGCACAAAGCTTAAAAATGAAACCCATTAACTGTAATTAAGTTTTGTTCATTTCAAAAACATTCAGTTGCATTCAGTTGTGAGCACTATTTGTGTGCTATTGTTATACAATGAACGCATTTGAATGCGCTTTACTTGTAGGATGCAGATTAATATTCTTCATAAGGAGTCAGTTGATGATTCAGCTCAAGCGTAAACAGGTACCTGGAAATAATTACAGTTTTCGGCTAGGTAATTTCCTTGGAAGCTTTGATGTTACTCTTTCAGCTGGATTTTTATTTAATTCGGGCAAGTTTGCAAAACTCTTGAACTTGGGTTTTCATCTATGCTTGTTCTGGACAGACTATACATGAGGTGTGAGGAATCAGTAGGTGGAGCTAAAGTACAATCATGTGCTATATAGTGATCTACAGAGAGGCATTTAGAAGACTGTGCAGTAGGTTTTTAAATACTAAACATTTTAAAGAATTATGAAAATGTATACACTAAACTTAGGGCAAGTAAGATAAATTTTTTTAATAAAAAAAAAAATTGATGCCTATATTCAGCAAGAATGCAGCAACATGTTCAAAAGTAAACAGACTATTTATTGTAATTTTACAAAAGCTTTTGTATCTATTTTAAATTTAAAATGACATTTTTTTATAATTCATTTACGAATCATCTATAAAAATATTACATTACATTATATATAATACACAAAAAATATTAAGCAGCACAACTGTTTTCAAAAATGATAATAAGAAATGTTTCTGCAGCACCACATCAGCTTGTGAATATTCAGCTTTGCCACCGTTTATTTTCCAATAAATGTAAAATACATTAAAATATCAAAGACGTCTTTTACGTATTAAACAATATTAATCTTTTTTCAAAAACATTTAAAAATCTCACCTACCCCAACTTTTGAACTGCAGTGTGTGTCGTGTGGTTTATTTGAAGTAAACCCACTTGTTCTCACAATACATACCAGCTTATAAGTATTCATGCATAATGTCACATGCCCTATTTGTAATGATTGAGTTCATTTAATGAAGTGAGTTCATTTTCTTTCTCGCTCAGATATGAATTATCATGGTTGTTTAAACTGAACTGATTCATTTTAGTATCTCCAAATGAAGCACATCACAAGAACAGTACTGACTTGTTTTATAAGCATTTGCGCATGAATAAGGAATGTTCTTTTTTCTTGTGTACATGAGAATATCTCAGTACGTTTTCTCCATTCACAGGAAGAGAAATCAAAATTGTGTGTGTGTTGATAAAGCAAAATTGTTTCTAATGTAAGCCTCAAAATAAGATCTTCCTTTATGTCTCAACTACAATATGCCTGCCATTTCCACAATGGTTAGTTGGGTTTTTTTCTGCCGCTTATTTACCCCATTTTGTTCACTCTCATCTCAAATTTTGTTAATGCAGTCTTGCTTCATTTTTCTTCTGGTTGTCCGTACTGCCCATTCTCATTTACAGTCTATTTGTTTTTTTTTTCTATTTTCTTGAGTAGCTGGGTATGCAGGTTGACAGACAAGCCGAGGTTGACAGCAGGCAATGCTTGGTCGGTTTGGACCGCTCTCTCTCTCTCCTTCCCTTTCTCTCGCTCTCTGTGTAATGGGAGTGTTTGGCATCACATGGGCCTGTCTACTCAATTCACTGCCTTTGCGTCAATGGCGTTTCATGATTGCTTTGCTTAGTATATTGAATACGCAAAACAATCTTAATTGCTTTCCCAAGAAGGTGAGGTTGTTAGAAACAGCTTCATTGCGAGGTTGGACATAATACATTATCAGAATGTCAAGTGCTTATATTTAATTATATTCAGTTGATTTTGTACAAATGCAAGTTAGATGCATTTGGTTATGGTATTAATGCAACATGCATCTTAAGATGATGCAAAAAATGATCATTTTCTCTGTTGCAGTATATTCTAAAGCTTTCTTTATTTTGTAGAACTTTATTTTTATGTACAAAAAATATATTCTGCTTTGTCAGGTAAGTGCTTGATAAATGTATTTTCATTTTTGGTTGAGGATGGCTTAACTTCATCTTGTTGAACACTACCGTGAAAAGAAAAAAATGCTTGACTGTAGTAAAATGTGTTAGTAATGTTTTCTCATGTGGACATGCTTAGATGGGACAAAATACGGGACGAGCATATTGGACTGGCTACATTCTCAGTGGAGACACTGTCAGGGTGCCATATGTGTTGTGTAATGGACTCTATAAAGCCTTTATGTAAGGTTGAATTGGTTTGCAATGACAGGCAGTCATGGCGGGTGAAATAATTTGCTTGTTTGAGAAAATGGACAACTGTCGATCGTATGAACGTTGAAAATATATAGAAAACGGTTCGAAACAGGAGCTGAAATCGTAAAACTGAATAAAAGCATTGCAGGTGCACTGTAGGTACATTTTTTTTCTGTATGGAAAACTTGAAACTGTCCCAAGACATTTCTTGTTTCTTCGTCTCTCTAACATATTTACAACTTGTTTTAAGCTACTATTTATTTCTGAAATGTTAGCACCTTCACAGATGTACGCAAAACAGCTGGATCCACTAAGTCTACTTTCGCCAGTTTTGACACGCAGTGCTTGTGGGTTGTTAACAGTAGTAATCTCTTTTCTGACTGGCAGGAAAAATTGCTATGCACCTCTATGGATATAACTGTTTTTGCAGATATCGCACTTACATAGACCGCAGTTATCAACAGTCCTTACCAATATTCTTAAAAGGCTCTCAGAGAGCACTCTGCAGAGTGTTTATAAAATCCCAATACTGAGACAGACTGTTATTTCACCCCCTGTGGTAGCCTCGTTAATATCATTCACAGAATGTGCATGTGCATTTCTGTATGAGAAGTTTAAACCATTTGCATAAACAGTGTGAGGAAAAAAATACTTATATTGAGTTATATTTGTGTCAGCATTAAGTCTAATATTACTATAGCAGCCTAGCAGTCCCTTGTACCGCTCCCAAGTAAAGATTTCTCTATTTATTTGTTGTTATCTCTTGCAAATGGTACTGAATTACTTACATATGGCGTTATAATACTTTTATTTCCATAATTACAATATTTATTCATTCCAGGATTTGTGTTTAGCATGGCTGACAGCAACAGACACTGTTCTCTGCATACACAAGTATTTTAAAACGGTAAATCAAACATTTTCAAGCCTTTTCATTTTCGATGCCAAGTCACAGAGTCAAGACAGGGGAAGTCTTTTCATGTGGTGATCAAAACTTTTCCTGGCTTCTCAATTCTCTGTGTGGAAAAACCGAGTAATGTATATTTATAGTGTCTGAATAGGAATTTTCAGTCTTTACATAATCCGCACAGACCATTATCAGAATATCAGAAAATTGACAGACGAAAACACATTTAAACAAAACATAATATTCATAAGCCTAAATATTCGTTCTTTATGTGATTGACAGTGATGAGCTTAAAATACTTATAGCACAGATGGTTGAGAAAAATGAATATTTTTTCACATACTAATTTCTTAAAAGTGGGGCAAGAGAATTCAGTCTTTTGTTTAAAGCTTTTCCTCCAGTGTGTCGCTGCCAGTTGTGTTAAGACTCTCTGGAGAACAAGCAGCACATTTTCTCAGCAGGCAAAGACAGACACAGCTGTGCAGGCTTTATATTTAACCTCATAGTTGGCTGCTGATGAAAACGAAAAATGATTTATATAATTCATGTTGTGAAAATTCAGCATAACAGGACTGTATTAAATAGATACAACATTATATTGCATAATTGTTTCATATATTACATCCAATCTGTATTTTCTTCTATTGGATTATAAAAGTAAACGAAGGCTGCATGAATGAGCCAAAATCACAATTTTTTAAAAACCTCTCTTTCTCAAAAACAACCTAGTAAAAAGGAAACATGGAGTAAGGAGACACAGTTTTCTGTAATGCATGAAATCACATTAATAATATAGATCAGGGGAAGAATTCTGCGCTTATGTTGTGGATAGAAGATGTTAGCGCCAGGGGACTAAATCCTGGTATTAACATCCATTTTGGGTCACTCAGCCTCAAGAGGTTTGGTAAATGGGATTCAAACCGTAATCTGAACGCATGCGGTCCCATCATATTTGAAGTGTAAAAGATAATCTGTCCTAGCATCAAAGTACCTTTTACTCACTTGTCAGTCAACCAAACAGCATTTTGAACATGGATCTTCAAAGTAAACATTTTAAACGCTTGTACATAGGTGCACAACATGTATGTAGTCCCTTCAAAAGTGACATATTTTAAATCCCTCCGTCTCGCAAGACCGCTTGTTATCCTATCACACAAGACTGATGTTAATAGCAGGTGTTAATAGGGCCAATGTTGTGTGACTACTGCTAAATGAAGGATGCTGTGTTTTATAGCAAGACCAGAAGAACATTAGGGTCTTTTTGGGTGTACACGTTTCAAGTACCTCTGGCCACATAAATGTGCCTCTGCAAATAGTAAAAAATCCCTCTGTGATTTATCTCTATGTTCAATGCAGTGATGATTCTCATGCAAGGTGTTCGGTTTAGAGCTCTTTTTGGACCATATGGCAACCAATTTATTTATTTATTTGTTTGGGCTGTTTTTTGGGCTGTCTAATTTTTTTGGTTGGAGTAAGTTCATACAGGTATGTGGCCAAATGACAAGATGCATTAGTTTCATCCATTCTGAAGAGAAAAAAAAATACACTGTCACTTAGTATAAATACCCCTTATGATGGAAGAATCCCAATTTGCATTGGCTGCTGTGATTAAATTTATTATAAATATAAAAGCTTTGCTTGTAAACTGATTTGCATGAGCCAGCAAAGCTTTGGAATAATAACCATTCAGTTCCTATAGATTCCTGCCAACATTCCCTTTTATTCTCTACCTTTTCCCCGTTCATATCTGTCCCCCAGAAATTAGCATATGAAATATTGTTTTGTACCTAGAGCACAGTACATGCACTTTTACTCCATGACATTTAATGAAAAGTCACGAACAAGATTCTTTGTGGTGTCATTACATAGATTTAAACCCACAGGAGGTACAGTAGCGTTTCTGGATACTGCATATTAAGCTATTAATGTTCATGTCGCTGCATGTAACGATTTTCCATACTTGAAAAATAAGAAGAAAAACAGAGCAAACTTGTAGTCATTAAGTATTACTTTGTGTTTGATTTATCTCTGCCTAGAGCCTCCATTGACTCTGATGTGCCTTGTCGGTCTGCTTCCAGAAAGCTATTTTGCCATTCGTGCCCCATTATCTGATTTATAGAGGTAATGTTTGTTCCATTAACCAAACCGGATCCATCGCCAATTTAACTTTTTAAACGCCTCTGTACAGATTTAGTGTTGGGATTACTTTGGGTTTTTTGTACCTGTCTGCACAACGATGCTCTTTATGCAGCCAACGCTTTCACAGCAGTGTTCGTAAAGCCCAACCATGTCTAACCAATTTATGTTGCCATTATTGGTGAGCACATCCATATTACTCATATTCCATATTTCTATATATCTTGCAGTCAGTTTAATCACCTGGAGCAGGACGACATTCATGCTGCTTCCAAAGCTATTAAAGTAAACGTGTTTGACCTTCTCAGTAATAAATTTGGTTAATTTTGAAATAAAAAAAGTGTTAAAAGTTAAACGAGGTGTCACTTAAAATCCTAAGTTTCTAGTTATTCCAGAATAAGTATGAAAAACAAAAAGACAGATTATTTTTCTTGACAGATGAAAAAAAAAAATTCTAGGAAACTGAATGAAAATGATTGAACGGATACTCAGAAATGAAAGCATTTGCCAGATAAAACGTTGTCAGTCTTTCCTGCTGGTCTTTCAAAACCGTCATGTGCATATGCAAAAAAACTGCTGAGAAATAGAAATAGAAGTCAAAGATAAAAAATCAGATAGAAACCTGTTAAGGTCAGTGAAAATGTCAAAACTGTCAGAAAAGTGAGATTGCTCCACTTAGATAATCAAAGATTAATTCTCTTTTGTTTGCACTGCAGCTCACCTAGAGTGGTCTCAGACAGAAATGTCACTAAATATTTGACAGTCTGCTAGATTGGGCTACTTGGGGCCTAGACATATAAATGGGTCAACTTCATTTACAGAGGGGCTCAAACATTCCTAATTACAATTTTCAAATGTGAACTCAAGTCAGCAAGATATAAATGAGTGCAGGTGAACCATTGACCAGGTTCAGACTTGACAGGTTCAGAAAAATAAAGTCATCATTGCAATTTTTTCCAATCTCATGTGTCTGAATTAAAATATATATTATTACCGACCTGAGCTTGGGAAATTCCGCATTTAAGTACTGTCTCTATGTCAGTTCATTTGTTGAAGAGGATATTGAATTTACAGTAACGTTTGACAATCATTAGTACAACTCAAGTTTTGGGATAAAAACTACTTTAATTTTTTTTTCATACATATTGGAAACATTCCTAATCTAAGTTAAATACTATCAAAACAATTTACAACTAACACATTAAAATTCTGAAAAAGTTCTGAAAACATTAAAGGGGTCATACACTGGTACATGCACTTTTTCAAGCTGTTTGGACTGAAATGTGTGTTGGGAGTGTGTGTACACAACCACCCCACAATGATAAAGATCCACCAGTAGTTTTGTTTTAATGTAATACAAATAAGTTGCCCCTTCTGAAATCAAGCCATTCTCAAATGCATGTTGGTGTGACGTCACACCGACAGAGGCCACTCCCACAATAGTTGATTGACAGCAGTGTGTCACACAGACTGAACTGGTGTCTTACCTCATTAAGAGTGAGACGCGGAGGATTCATTTTACGTTTGGTTCCGAAAGGAAACCGAAATGCCTTTATGTTCGCGAGAATCATTCATGATCAAGCCTCACCTACAGAAGCAGTGAGTCTAAAGTCTTTTAATGAATCTTTGCAAATCGCCTTTCCTAATAATGTCCTAATTAGCAAGTTTCACTATGAATACGGCTAAAAAAAGATCCTCTGAGAGTGCCTTGGAAAAGAGGGGCGGAGTCAGTGGAGCTCATGAAGATTTAAAGGGGAAGTACACAGAACAAAGTGATTTCTAAAGAGCTGTTTTTGACAGGGTAAAATTTGCGTTTTTACACTATCTTTGAGAGATTTTAAAACAAACTATATTACAAACTTTCCATTAAGACCCTAAAGAATCATATAAGCTAGTGGAAAATGTCAAATTCATTTCATGAGTTCGCACTTCCTAATAATAATTAATTAAGCTTGTTTGGCGTGCTGTCCAGGGGGCGAGCCGGGAGCTCGGTGGGCTCCGTGCCCTACTGGATATAACCCTAGCGAGGGCAGAGCTCGTGTCAGGCTCGGACCCTGCTAGCCCCCCTTGCGGAAGGTGCGAAAAGAAGGCAGAGAAGGGGAGGTGGAGGGATGCGTAGGTAGATATGGAAGGGAAGTAGACGAGGTTATTTAAAGCGGAGACAGACAAACGGGATTGGATAATGATTAATAGGCTGATTACTAATTCGGAACCAGCCATGGCTAAGCGTTTGTGCGTGCTCCTCCCGAAACTTTGTTTACAACATCATTTAATTTGAACTGGAATGGGCAGAACCCTGTTACCAGAATGCAGATTGCATAATGTAAAAGTCTTTATAAATAGTCTCAAAAGAGCAGTTTACTCCTAGAACAGGGCAAATAAAGTGTCATTTTAAGTATCACTTTCACAATCACTTTCTCAATTTATTATAGAAACTTTTCGTGACCTTTACGGTTCTCCACTCTACAGTGAAAGCGCGTTATGGCGAAATGCATCAAAAAGAGCCCTATGGGGATGATGTGAGATGATGATTACATGCAAAATCACACTGCAGACTCAAGTATGACTAACAGCCGTTGTTTTAACTGTGACTGCTTCTCGCTTTGCTTTTTTTTTGAGTTATGAGATAGGAAATGTTCTTCTGAGAATGTCTGCCTCTGCAGGAAACAGTGCCCTAAGAAACTCAAGTCCTACTTTATGTTCCTCCAGAGTTTAAAGCAGTTTATTGTACCAGAGGCAAGCCCACTCCCATGTTTTTTAAGGAAAAGGAAAATGCATGAGCTCACAGTATGCCATCTCGGATAAAAGTGCCTTAAAATTTATCCTGACTCTGCAAAAGTGCTCTATGCCTGCTCTTATTTTCTCCCCTTGACAGCCTGGCATTTGGGAGGGCTTGTAGCTGTATATCTGTTCTCTGTGCCACTGCTTTTTGCTGCTGTGAACAGAGAGGTCCCACCAATCGAGATAAAAATCAAGGGCTCTCAGAGGAAGGTCAAAAGGCGTAAATTGAAGAGGAGGATGAGCCACCTTCCCATTTTGCGCGAGATAAAGTATCGCTAGTTTATCTACTAGACACAATGTTTTCTCATTCTCAAACAAACTGTGACAGAAGTATGAGTCAAATGGCAAGGTTATCACTTCATTTGGTCAAGACATTTGACTTTTTGAGGTCAAGATCATCTGTTTGGGGCATTTTGTGTTCCTGTTCTGTTGTACTCATATTAATTTATTTGTAATAAAAAAAAAATATTCCTAACCTAATAGTTGTATTTTATACAGTAAAAACAGAAATAGCTTAATAGATTTTTAAATGTAATTTATTCAATTGAGGCCAAGCTGAATTTTCAGAAGCTATTACTCCAGTCTTCTGTGTCACGTGATCCTTCGTAAAAACATATTATAATTTTCTAACTGATCTCATGAATGTGTGTATAAATAGTGTACCAAATAAAACACAAACCTGCATTACAAATACGCAAATATGGACTTTGGCATGTATAACAAACATTTTCTATTATTAACTTCAAACATTTGGCAGACGCTTTATCCAAAGCTACTTACAAGTTAATTATTATTGTGGATGCTTAATGGTTTTGGGTGAAAACATATTCTATTTCTATTTAATAGAAATAATAATGTACATGGCGATTGCTTTTGTTTCTTTGCTTCTGAACTCTGATGCAAAGCTAATTATATATACATAAGTGACATAAGGTCTATAATTACATATTAAGGGCTTGTTTATGTGTGTGATTTATTTTTGTATTTGAAGTTGGGGGTAGTGTAGGAAAAATATCTTTATCCTTTTGTTGTTATAAAAGTTTAATAAACAGATTTTAAAAATGGTGCTGCCATTCCAAATGTTTGTCTAGCTGATTGGTAAGTTATTTCCAGTCCTTTTATAGACTAGTTTTGCTTTCCACCAACATATATACATGAGTGCATAATGTAAGTGCGTAGTTTATAGTACATAATTTGAGACATAGCTCATTTAGAGAGAACTCATTTATTGATTTCTTTGTATATCTTCGTCACTGTTCTTGTGATTCTATAAACAATCAGATTCCCACAGGCAGAGATTGAATGTGAAAATCTGAAGACACAGTTTTATAATTGAATCCTGTGTTATATTTTTCAACCTTTACTGTGAAAAATAATGTACAAATCCAATTTGCAGTGGTGAGCAATTGTGAGGCGTGAAATACGGCGAGTACAGAGAGACTAGTTAAAAATTCCTCTTTAAACTCTGTCTGACTCTCCAGAGGCCATAAAGATTAGAGATCCATCATCAGCGCAATGGCTGTGCTTAGTTCTTTATGTCCCTTATAAAGCAAACGGGACACTTAGGGTGTACTCACACTAGGCATGGTTGCCGTGAACCAGGCCAGAGTATGATTATCCCCCCTTCCCAATCCCCCTCTGGCCTGCACTTACATATGATTTCTGCAAGCGTGCCGGAGCATGCTTACGTCATTATGGTGAGGCGGTTTCAAGATAAACAGGAAGAACAGCGCTCTCGCTGAACGCGATGGAGTCCATCACTCTATTTACTTTGTGGATAGTAATTTTGAGTCGTTTGTTCCGTGGTGGTCCACACTGTTACAGCTTATTGTTAAACAAACATTGCACCTCTGCTGTAGACCGAAGCGCCCCTTTCTCCACTATGTTTGTTTTGGAGCATGCAAAAACGTGACGTTGCACTCACACTACATGCGAACCGCACCCGAGTCCACCTGAACCGTGCTCTGGCACACCTCTTCCAAGCGGGCCAGGCAAGGCTGCGCCCGGGCACAGCTCAGAGCACTCACACTAGTCAAACGAACCGCGCTTTGGTGGTCAAACACACTCGTGCACGGTTCAAACTGCCTAGTGTGAGTACACCCTAAGACAGTAAAATACGGGCTATTTTACTTTTGAGATATGACAATCCACCCAGCCCCCCCTTCTCCATTTCATTTTTCGTGTTTAACTTTACTGGCAGGAGTGTTCTCACACCTGGCCAGTGTCTGTGAACGCCTGCTTGTTGGGTTTGTGTTGAAAACAGCTGGAGCGCATGTGGCACTTGGCTGGCTCCAATCTCGATGGCCAAGATGGATTAAGTGCTAACGCACCTCGTCACAACAGAGGGCTCGATTTGGAGAAGATAAATATATATATAGACCCATGAATCAGAAGGTGCTGGCTGAGCCTGGGAAGAGGTGCATGACTTCCCTTCATTGAAAACACACTGCTGCAGTTTGAAGGTTAAATTGTGTGGAAGCACAGAGACTGTAGAGTCTGTTTGATGGTTGAGGTTTCAACAGAATAATCGCTAGTAATCAATATACACGTGTGGGAAACTGAAGGCATCAGTCCTGCCAGGTAAAGAGGTATACTGTGCAGAACGCTGACGGAATATAAACACATACATAGGGGACTTATCTTAATGGTCTTTTATCATGAGGGGTCATGGTCATATGAGACCTTAGCTATCTTATATGATGTTAATTGTGTCATCACAGCGTGTATATGCTTAAATCCACCCCAACGTTCAGCTTTGTAAAATGGTCTTTGACGTGGAAAAGTGCTTAGCATCACGTCAGGGTCTGAGCCGACATACACACTTTTTATTGTTGAAGTTTTTCAGCTCGCTGCTTTAAATTATGATGATTGGAGATATTTCATATGTTAATGACATTAATTAGGAGTCTTTTACAAGCAGAGAGCTGACACCTTTCATTCACGTTCAAGTTCAAGATCATTTGCGATTCATTCATTTCACATCTGAAAGACTGTTCATACACTGCTTCTGTGAATCGTACATGCACATATATGGAGAAATTATCGTAAGATCAAATTAAGGATTTTTCTGCTCAACATTTTATAAATGAGGTCCCACGTCCCTATACTAAAGCGTTACAACAAACTCCAATATATGTTCAATATAAAAATCAGTGTAATGAAGTGTAATGGACTGTGAACAGATTTCATTCATGCATCTTTACACAGCTGATTTAAGGCTGCTCTAAAGCGGTCCTACGTCTGCTCAGAATTCAGTGTAAATATGCAAAAAAGCAGACCTAAAACACGCCGGGTCTGATTCACCTCAGTCCCTAGTATCAAAGGCGACTCAACTGTTTTCATTAGGTGTTAATTATACACGATGCAGCGCTCTAAACAGCATCTTTTGTCATGACAACCCAATGGATGAGAAATTCGAAGCAGTCTCAGCTTAAGATTCTTAAAAGTTTGTTGTGGTTTTTTTTTTTTTTTTTCTTTAAAACCAATCAAACATTTGTAGTTATTTTAAAAGGTATATGTTTCCCACAATTTTAATTTCTGTGTAAATGCATTCATGCCGCTTCAGAACAGCATTAAATGGTCTATTTTCATGGTTTTATGCCATTTCAGATTTGGTTTCTGTGCTGCCTTTGCTGTGTAAAGATGCTTTTACATACAAACCCTCAAACATAATCAAGATTTTCCATAAACACCAAACAACAGAAGAATCGCCTCAAAGAGTATAGCTTTACTGTTCAATAAACCCCAATAGTGCTAAAACATAAAAAAGTCCATTAAAAGTCCAGGAAAACCACATACAAGGCATACCTGTACCTGAGTCTACACTTGATTATCATTACTTCTCACAGCCCTGAGGGCCTAATCCAGGAAAAGCAGAGTACACTGCAGTGCCACAGCATTTTAAGTGCTCTCTGAATTATGGATATCCCTCAGAGTGCATTTTGCTGTCCTCTTGTTTGATATCACTCCAGTCCATTTCGGTGCTATATAAATATGACACCTATTAAAGCCAGCTAATGGCTTATTGCTGTACAGGGGTATCTCACTCTCTGATAGAATTAGCCGGGTTAATGAGTCAGAATGTAGTGCTTCTCATATACCAAAACACCCTAGATGCCCTCATTCACTTGTGTTTCAGCTGTACTTCAGCAGGCTTCTCTTTTTTTGACCTGATGCATGGAACAAGGTCAGATTTGGAAAGTACAAATGAGGCTTTCAGAAAAGCTCGATATTAGAGAGAGAAAAATTGCTGGCCTAATAGCACATGGAAGAAACAGCCTTGAGTTTGCATGCCACTGGACCTGAAAGCCCTGGCAGCATTTCACAATAGCACAAAAGGTTCATACCAGTGTGCTTTTGCCACACTGAGGTGCTCTGTCACAGTTGACTGTAATGGCTCACAATTCGCTTATGCCTTATTTTAGTAAATGGGAGACGATATTGATGTTGATCATATTTGTCTTCCCCCCCAAATCTATCTTATTTATAGAGGGGGGACTTTTTTGGTAGGAACAATCCCAAGAGAGGGTTTGGAGAAGTTAAAAGGAGCCTTGCTCTGCTTTTCTTTCAGCCTCACTTTTCATTATGTCGGATGATTTTTGACATGGCACACTAAGAATGAGAAAGTCTAGTAAAGAGAAACAGGATATGAGTTATATAAAGTGAGGTGCTTTGTAATTCTATATATACAATCAGCTGCAAAATAGAATTTAATGAATAATATTTAATAAAACACCAGATGAGCCTTATAAAACCCCCACAGCTGACAAGAATTAAATTAAATACATGAAAATTTAATACTGGAATTTGTAGTCTCAGTCTCAAGGCATCCATATCCCTAAAGGAATTTTACAAACAATGTGTTCATGCTGTTTATCTATTTAGCCCTTTTTTGCATAACCATGCTAAATTTGTGGTGAATTAATTAGTGTTTCAACTAGAATATTTCACATTTAATTAAATGTGCTGCTTGCCATTTCTTTGTGACTACTTGTGAAATTGAACAATTTCTGAGTTTAAATTTTCTCAAAGTACGTCCTGTAGAGTACAGTTCTTTGTAAATCGATAAACTGTTCAAAATCACTGCATAAGTATGTAAACATATTTACTTGCTGATTTATATTTTGTAAAAAGAAAACCTTTATAGTGCATCATGAGACCCGAAACTAACCAACCTCAGCAGCTGCCAAAAGAAGGGGTCAAGTATAAATTGGTTGGGCATTAAAAAAGATTTCCAAGCAAAAACCCTCAATTAGAATAAAGTATGCCAGAGATTATGTAAAAAATAATTGGTTAATCACATATCAATCCTCACTAAGCCATTTTATGGAGCTTTAAGGAAGTGGACACAGAGGATTTGAGTTTTACAGTCACCAAAGGATTAAAAGTCATTTTTCAAAACAAACATTGTTAATATTCCTGAAAGCCTTTCAGAAAGGAATGAGTGCCATCTTAGACCCTTCATTTAAAAAACAACAAAAAAAAAACTTTAATGAGTAATATCTGGTCATGGTTCCTAATTTAACATCCACTTGTAATTCCTGATCTTACTTCCAAAGTAACGTTTGAATCTTCAGTCTGGTGCTTCCATGGGGAATACCCAGCCTACTGGCAAACATGATGGGTTTTAATGAAGAAAAGTTTTAATTCATCCTCATGGAGGAACATTAATTACCTTGGCTAATAA
The DNA here is from genome assembly GCA_032361065.1 of Enteromius trimaculatus. Lineage (NCBI taxonomy): Eukaryota > Metazoa > Chordata > Actinopteri > Cypriniformes > Cyprinidae > Enteromius > Enteromius trimaculatus. Next base: position 10,485,103 of record JAUMHP010000074.1, on the reverse strand, counting down.
CCAGAACTTATATGGAGCTGAATCCAAAGACTGGGATTCATTCTCAGCCTGTGTCCTTTTCCTATATTGGCTACGTTCCATCCAGATACTGGCAGGCATTTAAAAAACAACCAACCTCCTGCACTCTGGGAAACAACGATTAAGCAGTTAAGCTAGCCCGATTTCTTCCTCTTTTCCCTGTGCCACTGACCACAGCCATCTGGCATTCTGAGCATAACTGTGCGCTCGCCATCTTTCTATATTTCCATCTCTTTTTATTTGCCAACTAGACAGTATTCAGTGATGGAGACATGTTCTTAATTCATCTTTCTGGGTGTTTTTCATATGAGAATATGGCTATTTAGTTTCTTTTCAAGCGAAATAATGTGCAATTATTGCAGATTTTGTGTATTACACTCAAAGCAAAAATAGATCTGCACGACTATATATTGACACTGGAAGGAAACAGATTCACTACTTGCCTCACCCATAAACAAACCTCCATTAAAGACACAGGAAATAGCTTCAGTCATCACTGAATTTCACTGTATAGAGAACGCAAATGGCTTTTGTTAAATGTCCCATTTGGTTTCCGCGTATAAATAAATGACCTGTAAACAATGTCTTAACCCATTTTCTGAGAAATACATGGTCCGCTAGGGACTTGTGGGCTGTGTGTATGTAAGAGTGTGCGACCAAATGCCCCCACAAGGATGGTTAAACCTTAAATCACCTACATTGATGAGTCCCCACGCAAAACAAACAGCAATAAAAATGCTAAATAGAGTTTTAATCAAAATGTAAGAATGCAGAAAGGTTATTAGCCCAGTATTAAAAGTATCAGAAGTCAATAAAAATCCCAAATGAGAAAAACAAAATGTGTCTAAAAATGATGCTAACAACTGTTAGAACAGAATAAAATGTGCAACTGAATAAATGTGTTAACTGTGATAAACAGTAACCGTTGGTTAAACAATAAGCAATACATTTGATCATTATTAGTCGTCTTTGTTAAAATTAGTTACAAAAATAGAACTATTAATTGATAGTTCATAATAGCACAAATTAATATTAACATACAAATTTAGATTTTATCATTGTATTAGGAATTACGTTTACTAAGATTAATACTAGGGTATAATATTTAATTGTTAATGTTAAGTGATGCAGTTAACTCATTGTGAAGGTAACAGAAATTTTACGTTAGTCTATAAATACTACTACAGCCCTACATACATATTGACTGTGCGCTGCTTTTTAAAAACTAAATATGAAATTTTATTGCGTTTGAACAGATGCATCACTGCATTTTAATGGCATTTTGTGTTGAACTGCATGCCCAAAAATTGGTTGCATAAGGAGTTGAAATGATTTAGGCTCTTCTTGTTTGTTCTTGAAATAATGGCCCATTTTTGGTTGGAATCTTCTAATTTTTTCCAAGTAATTTTTGAGCCAAATATCTTCTCTGAACGTGATATGTGTTGTGACAGAACATAGTAAGAGGCCTGAGGCAGTACATACACTCCACATCCCAATAAATCAGCACTCAAACTACATGCACACCAGGGCAGTCTGTGGAGACTTGGCTGCTGTTAATCTGAGGTAATGTCAACACAGCTGAGTGGATCCAGAGGTTCAGTAGCTATTCCTGGTATCTGTCTGTCTGTCTATCAGAGAAATACCCCCACGGTGATCTGAAGAGAGGTGTTGAGATCAAACATTCTGAAACCTAGTTACATAGGAGAGCAAGCCCATTTTAAATCGCATGAGAAACAGAAGTGGATGGGAATGCTAATTACGATCTTAGCTACTGAACTGAAAACCCATAACATGTGTTACAGTGACAACAAAATGATTAACCGTCTTTAGTGTGTTTTTCTCTTCCTCACTCCTCTGCTTTACTGTGATAACATTTTTTGTTGATAAAGTGTTGAAAGAGTGTAGAATACAGATGGTAAACTGTTAGCATGGGTTAGTGTGTTATTGTTGCTATGTTGGCAGAGACTGTTTGACCTACAATTTTGTATAAAAATGTTACATGACACTCAAGGCTAATAAAAGCAGTTTTGACTTGTCAGTGCTGTAGGTTAACAGCCAGGGTCTAGCTTTGATATATCATACCCTGGGTCCAAAATTAACAGTCGCCAAGAGCCAAATGGGAGGATAAAATGACTCTGGCAATTATATAAAACTTAATTACTCAGCAGTTGATGGAAATGTTATATGGAACTACAACATAATATGGTTTAAGTCAAACTGTGAAAATGATAGTTTATCCACAGTAATGTATTGCGTGTTTCAAATATATAGAAAGTGTCGACTGAATCAAAGATATAGGTATTGTCTACTAAAGAGGAATATTTACCATTAGTAAAATGAAACTATATTGCCTAGTAGTTATTTTAGGGTATATTCCCAGCACCTCCCAAATTAAAAATGTAGAATTTTGATTGATTTCTGTTTTCCCCTCAATTTTATTGTAACATCTCATATGTATGGAATCAACTTCCTGTTTTATAACAGAAAGTTATATTTGAAACCCCATAACACCTTCCTGAAATATTGATTCATGACACACAATTTAAAAATGACATTTAAACAGATTTAAAAGATAATGACATAATATTATCATATTTTACAAGAACATCATTAAATTAATGTCAGCCAGTTTTAAAGACTGAGAAGAAGTGATTATGATCAAACATCCAATCGTTTGGTATCTCTGAAAAGCCCTGGATGTCACTTAAAACTGTGATATGTACAGTATCAGAGAAATTCACTAAAATATAATGTCCTCATATGAGGACGCAGGGTCTTAAGACGTTGATTGTCAGCTTCAAATTGGATGTCTGTTGCATTTGTATACATTTCTTTACTTTTTTTGTGTTCACAGATAAGGTCAGTATCTGAGAGCATGGGTTGGCAAGAGACCCTATGGCTTTTGACATCATTTATCTTGGTGAGTAGACCGTAACTTTCATTGTTTATTCATGTTAATGCACATTTGCGTTTTGAATTTGTGGTGAAATTAGTCCATAATACATACTTGTTCCTAGAATTTGACAATTGTCCCATTTCAACTTGCTGTTGCTAAAATTTTCACTGGCCACTTAAGTTTTTTTTTGTTTGTTTTATTGGTTTTCTGCAAACTGTCATTAGATGATTTCTCTCCTGATTACCCCACCCTCAGCCCCAAACTATCCAGTAGAAAAAATCCATTACTAATTGCTCCAGTTTGGTAATTACAAGCGGAGATGACCTGAAAACCCACAGAACTCCTGAGGCATGAAATGGTGGCTCCAAAGAGTTCCATTATTGCTGGTATCAGAGCAGCTGGCTCTGTGTCAGAATGATGAAATGGGAGCATATGAAGCCCTCTGCATGTAGTACATTAGCACTATGTTAACACTGCAACTGTAGCCACAAACAGGCCAACAGCAAACTTTGCTAATTGCATGTGCACATTAATATGTCCTCTCTGTTTATTTTTGACCTTGAAGCTACTTTTCCATGACTGCATATAAATCTAACTTAGTGGAATGCTAATGAGCTTGCAGAATAGCACGTCACATTTAAAAGTATAATGGGAAATGGCATTTAATTAATGTTAGACTAAACAACAAAAAGTGAGAGCAAAGGTGTGGATTGGTTTTAATGGGTGTAAATACGAGTCCAAGAAGTTTACTACGTATATTAAAGTGACATACTTTTTTTCTTAAAAGTTTCTGAAACATGATGCTATCTATTCTTGACATTTAGTTTCTATTGAAGGACAAATGGTTTTCCTGACTGACTTGGGTGGTGGCCTGGTGGTCGTATGTATGACGTCATTTACTTCAAAGTTTGGAGTGACATCATATGTACGGCTGCTAAACTGCTACATGGGACATCAGAAACCTCACAGATGAATTTGGTGTTGTAAATGCGTTATTGCGTGGAGGTAAGACAGACACACAGCACTGAAGAAGCTGCCAAAGAATTGTTCTCAATTTGTTTAATGGTATTAATTGGAAGGTGGGTTTGAGAGGATCTGCCAAAGTTAAGATCTTTGCACAAAGACATCGAAGTTTTAGTCATAAATGAATGTAGAATTCATTACTGTGAGGTGTCTAAAAGTGGAAAAAGTAAAGTACTTTTGAATTGGCTCTTTGACTTCCCATTGAACTATAAGATGAGTCATACCAGCAACACAATGGTTAGAAATGCGCTTTGAATTTTGATATCAAGCCTTTTTGTGGGTGAAGCTTTATACCTCTAAGTCTTTGCTAGAAAAGCTCCAATGGACCTGAAGAATTTCTTATCTTCGTTATACTGATATGGCATGTTATGGCAGAGGAATGCATCTGGCCAGTTTTCGTGTGTAAAACCATACCTTTTTAAATGTCAAGTGCCCATGTGGTGTCCTCAGAATCGAATAGGTGTGCATATGAGGTCGCAAGAGAAAAAAAGACTGTGGTGTTTATCCTGAGGGTTGGTGCCGTTCAGGGATGGCTTTCAAATCCCAGTCTAATTCCTGAGTTTGAATTGAATTTGAATTGCAGTAGCAAATCGGGTGTAAAATTATCATTTAAATTTAGGGAAGTGAAATAAGAACTTTAAAGCACATATTAATGCCTGCCTGGCCTTATTCAGATTCCTTTTTCATACACTGTTTTGTGCTGTGCTGGCAAAGGAGATCGTAGGAGATGCGAAGATTTCTAAGAATGAGCTTTTAATATAACTTACTGTAGGATAGAGGCTAGAACAAAATGACACTCACACAACGTTTACAACATTAATCACGGACAAGGGAAAACTACAATAACTACACAAGGACCTAATCAACAGAACTTCGAAAGACAGCTGGGAAACACAGGGGGAGACTAATGAACTAATGATAACATAATGACAGGAACTAAATAATGGCATACACATGGGGAATCAAAATGAAACCAAAACAGGAAGACATGACAACGAAACTAAAACAGACATAACGTAAAGTCATTTACCTCCTCGTCCCGGAAAGGAGCGACCTCGTGCCTATACATAACATCAAAAAGAAAACCAACAGGGAAGGGATGGTCGGCGCCCTGGATGCCGGAAGGGGCAGAGTCACTGATTGCCTTTAGGGCAAATCAGGAGTCTCAGGCAGCCATGGCGGATCTGCACTCTTCAAGCACAGGCTCAGATGGGCGCTTTGGAGTGCAAACTCAGGGCTGGACTGGAACGGCACTCCTGGCCGAAACTCTGGAGCAGGAATTAGAAACAGCAGACTGGAATCCGCGGGGAACTGGAGGTTAGGGGACGGCTCTCCTGGCCGTAATTGTGGAGTGGAATCTACAGGGAAATGGTTTGCCTTTTCTGGCCACATGTCATGCACAGGATTAGGGAATGGCTCTCCTAGCCGTAATTGAGGAGTGGAATCCGCAGGGAAATGGATCAGATCTTGCCGCACAGTTTCAGTTGTGCGTTCTTGCAGCGTGGGCTTCGGAACTGTCGAAGGATGTGTGGATGTTAAGCTGATTCTGGCTCGGGCCCGGGCGCTTCCCAGACACCATCATCCAACATCCTCCTGTCTGGGAGCTCCACGGGATGGTGGAAACTGACCTCGAGCAGAAACAGATGAATAATGGTGGCATCTCCCAACTAAACTTCCACTGCGAGCTGGAAAATTTCCTCAGCAAAGGAGTAAAACGGGAGGTCTCAAAAGCAGAGAGGCAGTAAGTGAGCAGGACACGTCAACGCTGCTTTAGGATCCATGATGCTGTTATGTGCTGTGCTGGTAAAGGAGATCGTAGAAGATGCGGAGATTTCTAAGAATGAGCTTTTAATGTAACTCAGGATAAAGGGTAGAACAAAATGACAATTACACAACGTTTACAACATTAATCACGGACAAGGGAAAACTCAAACAGAACTGATATAAATACACAAGGACCTAATCAACAGAACTCAAGACAGCTGGGAAACACAAGGGTGTCAGTGGTCAATAATGACAATTGGCCTCCAAACTAAAGCAGTTTGTAAATATTTTTCCTTAAAATTAAAGCAAATTATTAAAATGACCTTCTTCAGTGAATTTATGTGCTAGGGTACCAGTAGTCATTCCCTTTTTTTAATAATTTAATTTCATTTGATGATATTTTTTAACCAAAATTGTTTTCTACAGTACAAGGGAATAACTAAGCATATATATATATATATATATATATATATATACATATATTTAAAAAAATATATATATTATTTACATAGCACTGCTATTCATGTCAATTTAGTTCATTTTCAAGTTCATGAATTGAAAGGGAGCCAGTTCTTAAATTCTGGATTTTCCCCAACCCTGCTGCTGTGCTCAAATTCATCTCTCTTTGCAGAGTGCAACAACGGTTGGAACAACAGAAACAAAAGCAGAGCCCACCGCTGACTTGTCGCTTACTCCTGTCATGATGGCAATGGAGGGAGAAAGACAGATCATGAATGAGTCTCAGTACAAATGTTTGGACCTTCTGAGCCGAGATGGATCCCATAATAAAACAGGTAGCTGTGATTTAATTAATACATTTTCATTTGAATGACAGCCAGTGGTGCTTTTACTCTTTTCATAACCTCGTTAAGTGTCAAGGCTGTTAGTGGAACACTAAATGGCTGAAAGCTATCACAAGGTGATCAGAGAAACAATAAAGGTTTATCTTCAAAGCGGATGTGTGTTAAGCTTTTTGGATGTTAAAGTACTTTCTCCTATCTTGGTTTAATGTGCAGAGACAACTTTAAGACATTCATTAGTTGATTCCCCAGTGTAAACTCTGTAATGCTGTGACTTTATCTGGATTAGTCTGGTTGAGTGGCCCACAATGCACCACTGACTCAACCAATGGTGTGAGATAGGGTAGGACCAATTTTAATAATTTTTTTTATCTTTAGTGCACAAATAACACTTTGAAGGGCTCAAATATTTTTCATATTTTTATTTTATTTTTATTGATTGTCATACAGTAAATAGTAATTTTGTTCAAAGTGCAAATTTACACTAACTTCGCCCACAAATGTATGGTTGAGCTAGTCCACAATAAAAAGAGGCCTGCTAAACAATAACTTTAGCAGCGTAGGTAGTGAGTAGTGGTGACTTTTATATGATGATTGGTTAGGATTAGGGTTTGGTAAGCTAGGGTTGGGTTCTGAACGTGGTACTTTTAAGGGTACTGCTGAATTGCATCAGTACTACAGAGTACTGATTCACATAATCGGTAACCAAATTTTGGTACCTGAGAACGCATCTGATCACGTGTGTTACACAGAGACAGAGAAACTCTGTGACATGATGTCACCCCTGCAACTCTTTAAAACACAACTCTCATGACAAACCCGAAAAGTTCTTAAGTGTGGTTACATTTCTAGGGTCATATGGTTTCTGCAAAAACTCTGACAGGAGTCCATTCATAATTGCAGAGTCCATTCATAAAAACTTTCTTTACTCTATAGCGCGGAACGCCACAAAGTTTGTCTTTTTTTTGGATGAATAAAAGGTCTGTCAATTCAAATTCAAGAACTAGTGTATATGAATATTAAAAAGCAAAAAGACTTTTTAAATGTGAATCCTGCATGTTCCGTTAACCTCAGTATGTATGAATGACGGAGACACGGTTTTGTTTACTACACAAATATTGAAGCACACGTGAACTTGAACTGATTTTTGGCCTCTGCATCTCACTGCATGATGGCATAAACACATGAACTCAATCTCCACAGAAGCTGTGAATTTTACTGTTTCATTTTACCACTTTATTCGTTTGCCAAAAGTTTTATTTTTCAAAAAGGGTTTAATTTTAATTTGATTAAAATGTTTCACCTCTTTATCCGATTATCAGAAAAAATAAAACAAGAATTTCTGGATGAAAAAAAGGTGTAGGGACCTATTATTGAGTTTTGAACTTATTTTTTTCACTGAAATAAATGTTTTTGTTGTAACTGGTACTGAATTTCAGGTACCAATATACCGGTACCAATAAAAATGTGAACGGTACCCAACCCTATGGGGAGATATAACGTACCAAGGCGCTTCCATTTAATAATGGTAACACTTTAAAATAGGTAACACTTGTTAACTATTAACTACAACTTCGCCTCAATAATAATTTGCTGCTTATTAATAGATAGTAGATTTGTCAGAATTGTTACGGTACGTTTTCGCTGTAAAATGAACTCTTTTATCTCATAAGATCAAGGGCCGTTTAATTCCTCATTTAAGATGTCTGTATAACTTTTATAGGTTCGTTCTGCAGCAGATTCTGGGATGGCTTGCTCTGTTGGGACGAAACACCAGCTGGAACCTTTGCTTCACAGAACTGCCCAGACTATCCCAGCTTTGACCCCTTGGGTAAGTTTCTGTACAATCACATCTGGATCAATCCAGACCAAAGCGCACCAGACACTGCAAAACATTGAGATTCTACAGCAGGCGTGACATCTGTTACATGTCTGTCTATTATGAAACACAAGATGTTGCTCCAAAGAATGAATTCCAAAGCACGAGCTGTGACGATACGTGAAGTCCTTTAAAGAAACAAAGGTGAAAAAAATCATTGTCTCAGACTGTCTGGAAGCATTCATATTAGCATTTAGAAGCTTTTATTTTATTAACTGGCATGCAGTGTTTTTCTAAGGGGAAGGAAGGATATTTGCTACAGGACCACGTTTCGTATAAAACATTTAAGATTTGATTTCTGATTCTAAATGTCAGTGAAATATGACAGCAAGGATATAACAAGTGTTTTCAGAGGTGCTGAAATATTGATATTCTTTGCTGTTCACTGATAGAGATCTCTCTGTCTGAGACTCAGCTCAGTTTGTTTTTTCGAACACACAGATTGATTGATTCCAGAGGCCGAAGACTGGAGTTAATCACTGGAACGCTTAAGCTCAAATCATTACACTAAACTTTCTTTTTCCCTGCAGAAAAAGTAACCAAATACTGTGATGACTCTGGCAACTGGTTACACAGTTCATCCATCAATAAGACCTGGTCCCACTGTCTCACATTCTCAAAGGAGAAAATAAAGGTAAAATAGAGCACAATATAATGAGCTGTAGATTTGTTTGGTCATATCATTAAAATTGGTTTGCTCTAAGCAGAAATAAATACAACACAGTACAATTGCTTAATTAATTGGTAGTGCTGTTGCCAAACTGATATATTTCCAGTGCATTGTGCCAATGATTTTGAGTATTATGTAAATTTCCTGAGACACGGATCTGCCTATTCCTTTCCATTTTGGATGTGTTAAATTAAATAATATATTAAGCAGCACAACTGTTTGATAATAGCAATAAATGTTTATTGAGAACCACATTAGAATGATTTCTGAAGGATGCGACAATGAAGACTAGAATAACAGATGCTAAACAAAGTAAATTACTTTTTTTGTGTGTAACAGAAAATTGATTTGAACAAATAAATGCAGTCTTGGCGAGCATAAGAAAAACATTACAAAAAAATCTCCTAACCCCAAACTTTTGAAAGGTAATGTGTGTTTTCAGCAGAGATGTATAATGTACTGCCAAACAGAAATCAAACCACTGGGCACAACTGTTAACACTGAGGTTAGAGAGGACCCATGGACCCAAAATTGGCAGGAACTATCAGATTCTCCTCAGCAGGAGGGCTAAATATGGTTTATGGACTGCCATAGACTCTCATCAAGAAGAAAGAGAAATGAAAGATATCACTGACAGTTCAAATATTGGCCCCTAAATATCCAGTACGCCCTTATTCAGATATTTCTTTTATGTGTATTCTCAAAACGAATGCCTTTCTCTTCAGACGTTACCAGTTCATGGCTTTTTAGAGACGGAGACGGAGACGGAGATGTTTCCCACCGCTGAGAGTCAGGTCAGCCCCGTAGTGACTCAGAAAGCGGAGGAGAGGAAGAAGATCATCGATGGTCAATATAAATGCTTTGAGAAAATGAACAGAGACCAGCCATATAACAAATCAGGTGTGAAAACAGAGAGCTTCAAAAGAGGTTTTAGATTGAATCATCAGAAACTCATAGCGCAAAGTGCAAAGAGCAATTGCACGGTTTAACTGACGCTGATTGTTTGTCTGCTTGTCTTTTAGGTTCATACTGCAACCGCACATGGGATGGCTGGCTATGCTGGGACGACACGCCAGCAGGAACATACACATCTCAAAACTGTCCCAATTACTTCCCTGACTTTGATTCTACTGGTACAATTCATTCATTTGTTATGTAGGCTGATATTACTACTAGTACCAGTCTACACCAATGCAATTCTTAAAGAAAAGACGCGGTTTTTGAAGGATAGGTTAAAACCTCACTGTAAAAAATTATCTGTAAGGTTTACAGTATAAAAAACTGGCAGCTGTGGTTGCTGGAATTAAACTGTAATAATACAGTTACAACATTCTAAGTTTTACGGTTTTGAGTTAAATTTACAGTTAAATACCGAACTGATATAATGTTAATATACCAACTTATTAAAGTATTGAAATCTGTTTGTACCTTTGAAATACACTGACAACCACAGGTGACGATGAGAAAGTCACATGATCAACCAAAGCCTATCACAAGCAGTTATTTTGAAGAAAAAACATCAAATTTGAAATGCAATGCAAGGAATTCTGTGAATGTCAGTTCATGTTTTTTCCCTGTAGATTTCACAAGAACTTACCATTAATCATTTGACACATTTTACAGTAGCATATTCACAGTTTTTACCCGTTAAAATCACAGTAATTTTTTTACAGTGCTGACTTGCGTATAAAATACAGATTTGCTTTTGAAACCGTACTAAAGCAGGGTTTTCGTTTGAAAGATAAAACTGTACATGCACTTATTCTCACATCTTTATCCTTGTTTATTTAGAAAGGGTCACCAAGTATTGTGATGAGACAGGAAACTGGTTTAGGCACCCTGAGACAAACAGGACATGGTCCAACTACACCCTCTGCATTGCTCACACCAAGGACAAGCTCAAAGTAGGTCATCTTTAAATTCTGCACCTGTCTTAAATAAACATTGTGTTATGAATATATCGGAATTAAAAAGCAAGAATGCTATGAAAGTAAAATACTACACATTACAGTGCATAACCACTTTATTTCCTGTGGTTTAGTCCATAGTGGAGCTGAAGTACAGCTAGGGAGGATAAATAATAAGCAGACATTTCTAGGCAAACATACCACAAAAGTATAAGTATGATACATACAGTAGGCTACATCCCAGATTGGTTGATATTTGATTTAAAAGCTGTTCCTGAAGGGCATGTTGGATTTGAGTGTTTCTTTTAGACTGCAGCTAAAAGTCTACACAAGGCAGTTTCAGTTTAACTAAACAGCTTTTCTGGAGGACACTGGCACTGAAAATTATTTATAACATAATGGTTTCAGTGCCGTACAACTGCTGCTTTACAAACTGTGAGGGATAGAGAGAGGGAGAGCAGGGAAATATCAGCTCAGACAAGCTCGCATAAAGTCTGTGCACTTCACTCTATCAAACCAGATAACATTACATGGAGTTTGTGAAAAGGGTACAACAATTTGAGACATGCACTTTCAAATTGAGATATGCTACTTTTAAGTCTTCTTACTACTTTGAGATTTCATCCTTCAATATGTGATATACTGTTATGATTAATACCTTGAAAAATACACCTAAAGGTTTGACACTTTTTTTCAATTTTGTGAGAACTGATTATACCCAGAATATTAATGTGATAAAACTCTTTAAAAACCCTGTATGAATAATTTAATTGCAGTTTCAAACACAAATGAATTTCATATGATATAACTGTTTTGATCTTTTATGCTATTTTGGAATCTTTTCAATTTTAAGACCATTCTTAATATAAAAAATAATAAATAATGAATTGCATAAAAAAATAAAACAGTGAATCTTGAGAGAACGTGGTTGAAAGTCTAACCGTAAGATTTTTTTTTTTTTTCATTTCAGATGGCGTATATTTTGTATTACATGGCGATTGTTGGTCATGCCCTTTCTATAGTGTCCCTTCTCATCTCTCTGGCCATTTTCTTTTATTTCAGGTGAGTTTACGTCTTAACGGTCTCTGCCAATGACTTGAAGAAACCTTGAAATATCTGCTGCATAGTTGCAGTTACTTTAGACCGATCAATAACCCTGTTGATGATTAAGGGGTGCTCAGTTGTTTACTTGTTTTTGGCAGGGCTTTGTGTTGTCTACTCTCAAACAGTTTGTCATTTGTCAGAGCTGTTGATGATGACGGTGTAGAGGTAGATTGCTGCAGTGGTGTCTGAGATTTATTTAATTGACGGAGTCAACATTTAAGCTTTTCAAAGAGAGATTTACCAAGAGGCTCTCGGTTACCCCATTTATCACAAACCAAATAGAAAAGATGGATCGGCAGCATGGCCACACAGAAATGCAGTCTGAACCTTGAGTTAAATGCGTTAACCTCTGAATTATACTCAACTGTGGTTCAGGCCATTTCTTGCAAAGTCAGGAAAGTTTTCCTTTTTTTGTTGGCGCATTGACTGCATTACCATATGCGTTAATCTAAACGAACCCTCTTATTTGACCGAATTGCAAATCATACATTGAAATGTAATTCGTGTTTGGATATGCAGAAACCCAAAATGAATTATTTCAATGTCATATTCTTTTGGTTAACAACAACAACAACAACAACAAGCTGTTTTAGATGTCTGTAATTTTATATAGATGAAAAAAAAAATATTTACAAGTTATTTGTGATTTCTCTAGTTGTGAATCATTACAATGCTTTCCACATTTTAATATTTAATATTGGATTCATAAGTAATACTTATTATCTAAAAAGTAATAATCATTCTAAAAATCATTTATACTCTGACGTTTCAGATTCTTAGTGACCTAAAGTATTCAGAAGACTTTACAGATTAAGTAAACAAAGACATAAATTAGGAAAAGCATACAAGTGTTTTGATGTCTCAGTCTGCACTGCTAGTTGTGGAAGTTAAGCCGGACCACCCAAACACTGTCTTGAAAAGGTGGTCCTTATATACATTTAATGCATAAATAACAAAACCTTTTCATCAAAAGAACTTGGAAAACCTGATAAAATGAAAAAAAAAAATGGATGGGGCAAAAGGCATGGATATTCTATTGTGGAACCTGTTTTAACTGGCTGAAAGTTTATCTTTTAGTAGGAGAATGAACTCAACTACAATTTCTTTGCAAACAAGTTTGAATGGTTGGGTTGGACTGGACTGAGTAGGAAAAGCAGCTAATAATTGTCCAGCATAAATAGGATTGCCTTTACTAGAGTTTAAAAACAACTCATAAAGTTGGTTAAAGAGAATGGCCAGAGTTATAATCTAAGATAATATCACAGTAGTGTGACTTTTTGGCCTTTTTCCATAATACATTTATTTGTCTTTATTGAAAAGTACAGTAGTGTCAGTAAAAATGCACTTCCCTGTTCATTTTCTTAAATTGAATTCAAATTTGGAGAGACTTGCTCACGTAATACTTTTATTTTTCCCGGTCACGAATTGAGGTTATTAAGTTTATTGATTTTGTGCTTGAAATAAAAACATCACAGAACATTACATTTCAATGTAAGAATTGCAATCCGCTTGAAGGAGCGTGCATAGTTTTATGGACGTTTAAATGATTTAGAGATGTCATTAACATTAACAAATTAACTTTTAATAAGAGCCAACTGTTTGAACTGTGTACAGGCTGAAAGCAAAAGGTCCTTTGGCTCTGGCTTTGCAAAACATTATAGTTTCTCATCATTGTGTTTTATTGAGTGTAAATCCTTGGTGTCCATTTATCTGGCAGAGCTGCACTAAACCCTGAGCCAAATGACGAGCATTATTTGTCAGGTTTGTGTGTCATTTCATGCTGACTTGGTTTCCGTACGTATGCATCCCCTAGGGTAAACTTAATTTCATGGGTAATTAAAAGTAGGAGCCAAAGAGTCTTATATGCATTAGACGGCAGATAAACTGTGCATTATACATATGTTACATAGTATGACAGTTGTATCCAGCGAGTAAATTTACAGTTTTATAGTTTAGGTTTTTCAGTACACCAAGTAATCGTTGATAGGTTGAGAGATTAATATTACAGTTTTTTTCAGTCGCTAACAAGCGCTTAACCATACTTCAGATACGTTTTCTAAACTCTTAACACAGACTCACATTTACAAAACACAATTGGCCAAACAGATCATTTTCTTCTCAAAAATACATTTTGTTAAATAT